>JAJLUW010000004.1:0-600000 GCA_030570115.1 Wilhelminamyces savonicus | reverse complement strand
CTTCCAAGAAGGCGCCCAAGCCGGTGATGATGGCTAACTACTACGAGAACTTGGCCCGCATTTTTGCGGTCTCTGACAACGCCTTGTTCCACGCTGCGGCCTGGAGCAAGTTCTTCAATCTCTACGTTCAGCTGCCCAACGCCACGGACGCCGAGTTGTCTCACTATGCGCTGGTTCTTGTGTTGGCTGTCTTGGCCATCCCCACGCGTTCCGCTGCCAACGACACCGTGGACGAGCACCGCGCCAAAAACGCTAAGTTGGCGTCGTTGTTGAACTTGAACCACGTTCCTACTCGTGAGCTGCTTTTGAAGCTGGTGGTCCACCGCCACATCTTGGCGTTTGTGGACGAGCCCGTGAGAGCGCTTTTCGACTTGTTCTCCGCCTCCGAGTTCCACCCATTGTCGGTCCAGGACCGCGTGGCCGCCGTCTTCTCTTCCTTGGAGGCCGACAAGGACTACCGCGCTTACGTGGGACCCTTGACGGAGGTTATCGCCGTGCGTGTGTTCCAGCAGGTTGCTCAGATCTACGAGACCGTCCGTTTGGACTTCTTGGTGTCTTTGGCCATTTTCCCTGGCACCGAGCTCGCGCTTTCTCGTCTTGAGGCCGAGAAGTTGCTCATTCTCGCCGTCAAACAGGGCCATTTGGCCTTGCTGGTGGACCACGAGGCCGGCGTGGTGTCGTTCCTCTCGGACCCCTTCGAACAGGCGTCTGTTTTGGACCCGCTGGCCCAGCGCTTGCAGCTGCTGCCTGCCGAGACCATTCGTACCCAATTGCTGCAGTTGGCGGCCACCTTGGCCACTGCTGCGCGTGACTTGGACCCCCAGCACGCCCAGAGACTCGAGGAGAGACGCCTGAAGGCTTTGCTGGCCGCGTATGCCGCGGTTGTGGCCGAGCAGGAGGCCCTCGCCAACCGTGTGAAGGTAATGGACGAGCGTAAGCGTATCGCCGACAAGGCCAAGCGCGAGAATGAGGAGAAGGCGGCCCGTTTGAAGCAAGCCAAGTTCGTTGCCGACCAGGTGGCCGAGCAGGAGCGCCAGGCTGCCGAGCAGGAGCGCCGTAACTTGGAGAAGTTGGAGAAGGAGCGCCAGTTGATCAACGAGCGTGACAAACGGAAGATTGCTGAAGAAATCAACGCTAAGGGTATTATCAAGCTTGACTTGGATAACTTACAGGACTTGGACACCGACAAATTGCGTGTGATGCAGATCGAGCAGTTGAACAAGGATAAGAAGGACTTGGAGGAGAAGCTCCGTGGTGTGGCCAAGAAGAGCGACCATCTTGAGAGAGCCTACAGACGCTTTGAATTGCAGGCTTTGGACAAGGAGGCTGCTGCCCAGGAGGACAAGGATGTTGCTGCATACAACGAGTTCAAGACCACCAAGTTGACCAAGGCCAAGAAGGAGCACGACGACGCTGTTGCATTGAAGGAGCGTTTGGGCCGTGTTTTATCGGACTACCAGCCTTTCAAGGCGATTATCGACGAAAAGCACGCTGAGAAGGTGGCTGCTTTGCGTGCCAAGGCTCGCAAGGCGTTGGAAGACGCCAAACAGGAGCGTATCAACCTGATCCGTGCCGAAAGAGCCGCTGAATTGGACTACGCTCGCGAGCAGGAAGAGGCTGCCGCTGCTGAGGCTGCCGCCAAGGTGAAGAAGGAGGCCGACATGGCCCGCTTCAGAGAGGAATTGGCCAGACAGAAGGAGAGGGATGCCGAGCAGGCCAGAAAGAAGGAGGAGCTGATGTCGGAGGCTATTTCCAGCCCACCACAGCCCGCCGCAACGCCGGCTTCCAGTCCATTTGGCGCTGCCAGACCCGGCGTTGGTGCTTCGCCTGCTCCCAGTCCATTTGGCGCTGCCAGACCCGGCGCTGGTGCTGCACCGGCCCCCAGACAGGCAGCCAGTCCATTTGGCCTGGCCAAGCCTGTTTCCAACCCATTTGGCAATGCTAAGCCCGTTTCCACTTCTCCTGTGGCAACACCGGCTGCTACTAGGGCGCCTGCTGCTGACGAAGCGGGTGCAAACAAGCCATTGTCTTTCGCTGAGAAGATGAAATTGAAGAGAGCCCAGGGGGGGCGCTAAGGGAGTATGCAAGGTATAATAGATGTTTCGATAAGAGTAGTAGAGGCGGGGAGAAGAATGAAGGATTAAGAGGTACAGGATCGGTGGTTTCGTTTTATTCAGGGATGGTCTGGGATGTGAAAGGGGAAACATGCTACATTATGAACATATAGTGGTACACCTAATGGAAGTATAGATTTGTTCCAATCGAGAAAAGTGGTTCCAGTACAACCAAAGTAGCATATTCTTACCAGGTATACTTAAGCTCATCATTACCCAGCCGTGGATACCCATTTGGGCACAACCTCGACTAACGCCGCATGCGGCAAAAAACCCGTGCACCAGCAGACCCATCGGCGCTATAAAAGGTGCAGATTTTCCTGGGGTATTTCTCCACCATGACTACTGTCACCGTTATTGGCTCTTTGAACTACGATCTTGTGACCTACACTAGCAAGGTCCCCCAGGCGGGCGAGACGGTAGCAGGCCACCTGTTTGAGAACCATTTGGGCGGAAAGGGTCTCAATGAGGCGCTCGCTACTGCTCGGCTTTCCAAGGGCCCTGTTCGTATGATTGGAAATGTGGGAGACGACACTTTTGGAAAAGAGCTCAAACAGGCGCTTGTGGATGCTAAAGTCGACACGTCGCACGTGACCACGCTTTCGGGCGAGCTGTCGGGGGTGGCTGTCATTTTGGTGGAGGATTGTGGAGAGAACCGCATCTTGATCACTGCTGGCGCCAATGGCCGTTTGCAGCCGTCTGATAGCGACTATGAAAGATACTTCCCAGAAGACTCGGGATTCGTGGTGTTGCAAAATGAATACCCCGATACTGTGCGCACCATTCAATGGTTGAAGCTGCACCGTCCCAATATCAACGTGGCTTACAATCCGTCGCCGTTCAAACCAGAGTGGGTTTCGGCTGACATTTTGGGCAAGATAGACTTCTTGATTGTTAACGAGGGTGAGGCGTTGGAATTGGCTGCCCATGTATTGCTGAACGATGATGAGTTCCAGAAGACCATTGCTGCAAATAAGGTGGAGGGTTTCAGCCACTTGGCGAAGACTTTACGGCGGCAGCTTTGCCAGAAGAACGTTAGCACTGTGGTGGTCACTATGGGCAGCGTGGGTAGCGTATTTACATCCTCCTCGGTTGCCCCGGCATTCCACAAGTCGCTGAAGGTGGAGCGTGTGGTGGACACCACTGGAGCTGGAGACACGTTCTTTGGCGGCGTGGTGCTGCAGTTGGCCGCGGGGAACAGTTTACAGAAGGCTGTGGAGTTTGCGACTGTGGCCAGCAGCTTGGTGATACAAAATAGGGGTGCTGCTGAGTCCATTCCCACCATGGAGGAGGTACAAAAGCACTTGGAATAGCGTGTATATACGATAGAAACGAGGCTGGAAGGAAAAATGGCACTGGCTCTTTCGTAGACCGGTGGAAATACTTATAGAGCTTTGCCATCGGCCACCGTGGAGTAGTCTACTACTTGATAGTGCCCTGAGGCATTGTGACCAGCTTTTGCGACAATTGAGTCGTGATATACAACGGTTGGGTGCAAACGCAACATACACGGACGTACAACTGAGGCTATTCATATTCTTTATTTAAATACACACCGACCTACCTAGAGGTCCTCGTCTTTCGACAATATAATGTCCAACTGGGTATTGTACACGAAACCTCTAAGCCTTTCTGGAGCGAAGAGAAGTCTCAGGAGCGGGCGAGTCGTCTCTGCCAGAGGCGGTCACGTGCACGTACTCGTTGACCTGAGCAGCCACACCGCCCGAGATGGACTTGACTCTCTTGGATCTTCTGGAGGTCTTTCTCTTGTACACGTCGATGTAGAACGCAATGAACAACACCAAGTAAGACGACAAGATGGCGCAGCCGGAGTAAGCGGCCACCATGGTACCAGCGCAGTCACCACACACAGGCAAAACGTGGGTCCAACCAGACAAGTAGGTGAAGACCACCTTCTGGTAAGTGGCAAAGTAGACGAATCCCAAGTCCAACACGAACTGGATGATCTGGAAGCGCGTCACCCACTCCTTCCACCACACGCGGATACCTCTGGCAGCCAAGAAGTAGTAGAAGTACATGACCACGTGCACCCCGAGGTTGAGGGTGATGGGGACCCAGGAGATGGGGGTCAAGCCAACCAACTGTGTGTAGCACAACAAGGCGGTGGCGCCGTGGTGGTAGGTGTGAAGGAAGGTGAGTTTTTTCTGCTTAACGACAAGAAACACGGTGTCAATGAACTCGGTGAACTTAGTGAGGTAGTTGAGGTAATACAAAAGCTCGAGCTCCTGGGTCCAAGCGCCGGGGTTGCAGATGGCGTAGAACAAGCCATGCTGGTAGATCATGGGGATAAGCTGCTCAGCCATCAACACAAGAAGGGTCAAAGATAAGGTGGTAAGAAACGCATTGTGGATCTGGAACAAGCCGTTCAACACAAACGGTTTGATCTGGAAGGTCTTGAACACCCAGTTACCGCCAAAGATGACAAAGTAGTAGGTGGCGATGGCAGCAATCACCGGCGGCAAAGTAGAGAGGGGAGTCTCGCCGTGGACGAACTGGAAGTCGGACGGAACAAAACGGCCGCTGGTGGCTGTAGAAACAGCCTTATCGAAAAGGGGGAACAAGGCCACGCCGAAGGGCGTGTCGATGGTGGGAAAGAACGTCATGGGGCAGAAAACACCGGAAAAGAGCGACAACCGGTGCAATATATGGGATAAAGAATGTACGCGAAGATGAAAATTTGAAAACAAACGCGGTGGGCGTGCTGGCACCGCGAGAGATGCCGCAAAACCGGGGAGATAATAGAGTTAGCGGGGACCGAGGTCCCGGGCAGCTGTTTGGTTGGGGCTCGTTTCGGGATTTCGCCAATTGGGGAAATGTGCATGGGCAGGGAACTGGCTATGAAAGCGTAGAGGCTCAGGGAATATGGCGGAGGATCCACGGAGATAGGCAGGGCATTTGGAGGAATTTGCAGACGCCACTGGAAATTAGGCGAAAGTCGGCGCGGCCGGAAAAACAGGCCGAAGAAAACTACGGGAACTGCCGTGCTGGACCCCCACATGGGTATCATTTCCCTGGAATTCAGCAATAGGCAAAAATATTAAACTCGAATATACACATGCAATTATAAGATTCTCTGGCGGCCGTAAATGGTATTCTTTTGTTGGTTGCGGCGGCCCAACTGTCCGCTTTGTCTCGCTAAGTTAATCTCACCAAGGCTAACGCTCGCTAATTTCTGCGCAGGCCGCACGAGCCGTTTTGCCTCGGCAACGGCCACCGCCCACTTATGCAGTTTCCGCGCTAACTTTCGCATTTCCACGCTAACTTTCGCATTTCCACGCTAACTTTCGCATTTCCACGCTAACTTTCGCATTTCCACGCTAACTTTCGCATTTCCACGCTAACTTTCGCATTTCCACGCTAACTTTCGCATTTCCACGCTAACTTTCGCATTTCCACGCTAACTTTCGCATTTCCACGCTAACTTTCGCACCCACGGTAAATTTCGCATTTCCACGCTAATTTCCTCCTCACGCTAACTTCCGCTCCACATACCTTCATTTTCGCATTCACTATCTTCCCCACGCTAGCTTCATTTCTAAACTGCACAGCAGCATCTTATGAGCAAGCAGTCGGCAGTTACTCAACCTCCCCATGATAGCCCTAATTATTCTAGCAGTGGCTCTGGTGACAGCAGCAGTGAAACTGGTGAAAGCGAAGAGGAGAGCGAGGAAGAACAGGCGCCTCTTTTAAAACCCGTGTTTCTCAAAAAGAACCCCAAGGCAGCCACTCTGGCGTCCACATCAGAAAAAGACCTCCCCGCTGCCCACACGCTAGCTAGGGCTGAGCATCTTCTCCAGCAAAATGCCAAAAGTGCACCCGAAGACGATTTTGGTGGCATAGATGATACCGATGACTTAGATCCAGAGGCAGAATACAACGCCTGGTTAGCACGGGACAAGGCTCGCCGTGATCGCGACCGCCAGAATATTTTAGAGGCCGAATTGGAGAAAGATGACGCCGTTAGACGTCGTCTACAAGCTGGAAGTGCCCCAGATACTGCTCTGGACCAGCCGGAGACCCCTAAGGACCAAAAAAACATTGAAAAAACCCCAGCAGGCCACCGCTACAACCCTGGAGTTTTCCGGTTTGCTGAAGACCAAGAACAGTTCCTCAAGCGCGATTATAGCCAGGTAGATGGCGACAATACCATCGACCACTCCCGTCCCACCAGGGCCCGCAAGTAGGAAAAATAGTGACAATGCCTCAAACAATTTAGTGAGAAACTCATTCTCCGTTTACCGAGAACGTCCCTAAAAAAGTCCCTGGAAATTTACTGAGGTATCCTGCGAAAGCCCTCGAAAAAATCTGAGAATTCTAACTTCATAAATTCCGTCCCCGGACTAACCAACTATGTCACTAATTCCCCTTCCACAAACACTCGTACCATTCCTACAGCCCTACGAACCACAGATAAGGTCAAATAGACCGTTCGTGACCCTCTCATATGCCCAATCCCTCGATTCGCGCATCGCTTCCCGGCCAGGGGAGCAGACCAAAATCTCCCATTTGGAAACCAAAACTATGACCCATTACATCCGTCTGAAGCACGATGGAATATTGGTGGGCATCGGGACTGTTCTAGCAGATGACCCCAAGCTCAATTGCCGCTACGGAGATGGTTCCGGCGCCGCTGGGAGCTCTATAAGACCGGTGGTTCTCGATCCCCATGCTCAATGGAACTACTCTAAATCTACGTTGCACAAGATAACTGCTCGAGGAGAAGGACTTGCCCCATTCATCGTTATAGATAGTGGAATCAAGCCTAGAAATGAAGATATGGAAGCGTTAAATGCCCAAAACGGTCGCTTTTTGTCACTAAACCTCGCTGGAAATGACCGAGCGAATAACTGGGGCTCCATTCTCGAGGCGCTTGCTGCTGAAGGCCTTCTGTCTGTGATGGTGGAGGGCGGAGCTACCATAATTAATGATTTGCTTGTTTACCACAGCCGAAACCCTGTCATCGATAGCCTCATTATCACCGTGGGGCCTGTTTTCTTGGGAAAAGAGGGCGTGGAAGTCAGTCCTCTGGCCCATGTGGAGTTGGAGGACGTGAAGTGGTGGACGGGAACTAGGGACAGTGTGGTGGCCGCGAGGGTGGGAAAAGGTAAAATAGAAGGGAAAAGGTAAAACAGGGGAAAAGGGTTGGCTTCTGGTGCCGATAGAGTTGGAGATCACGAGACTGAAGGTATGAGACGTCCTCTTAGCTAGTCGGAATTAGCCCGACCTTAAGAAATGTGATTACGGTTATAAACTTGTAAGGAATGAAGGACAGGGTAGTTTGAGCGCATGTCTTCAGAAAAGTTCTGAAATGGGCAGTCCTGCTTTTGGAGCCCCAGAAAGGCAGAGCCTCAGAGTTGTCCAAGCAGTCGTTCAATCAGACCCCTCTTAAATTCTTCAGCTCTTCTCCGGTTTCCCCCGTCTCTCTACACTTTGTCATGATTCTATATTACAGCTCTACTACGCTAGAGGTCTTTTGTCTGCACTACAAGCAGATGCGGTAGGACGCATAACGGCCAGATGTCTCGGAGCGTCTGATGATCTTGACCACCTCGCCCCTCTTCAAGCCCAAGTAGCGGGCCACCGGGTCCTCGCGCTGGATCCGCGGCAACTGCGACTCCTTCAACCGGTATCTCTCCAACAACTCCTTCTTCTCGTCGCGCGCCAACTTGATGTGTTTGGGCACCAACTCGTGGTGGGTGATGTTGACAATCAAGTCGCTCTCCTGGAAGCTCTCGATGGAAGCTGGCGAAACGGTGGGGATCAACTTACTGGCACTGGGGGTGATGGAGTTCTGGTAGATGAAAATGCCCGTGCTGAAGTTCTTCTCGCTGATGTGAATGCAGAAGTTACGCATAGTCTTGATGCCCACAGACGCTTCGTCACAGAACTCCACCCACAACGAGCCCAACTCGGGGAATTTCTCCAACGATTCGGCGGTGGGGTTGGCCTGGAAGCACATGAACTTGCGCTGCGGCTTGTTCATGCTGTCACACACCTTGGACCGGAACTCGTCCAAAGTCATCTCGATTTCCTCCTGGGTGATGTAGTAACCCTGGGCGGTTAGTATTGCGGGCTATAGGGGAGCTCAGAAGAAGCGGAAAAACATACTCTGTCACGGACCATCTCTTTGACGGTCTTGAACGACCGGAACAAGCGCGAAACGGTTCTGTCGGTCTCCTCCATGTTGTGTTTGGGGGACTATAGGTAGGTGTTGGTGGTGGTTTTTTTCACTTCGCATCGAGAAAATTTTGTGTTACTAGATATGATAATAGGAACCGTAGCTTGAACGTTTAAGACAGCCAAAGCCGCGGAACTGCTTGAGAGAAAATGCGGTACTGCGATTGACGTAAAACGGCTGTCAAAGTGAGCCGAAGTGACTAGAATGTTTGACGTATTACGGTCTAGGTGGAGTGTGCTTGTGCCTTGGTCTGTTCAGGTAAGGCCCTGTGAAAGTGTCTCGTAATTCCTACCTTCTATGCATGGATCTCATGTGACTCACGCCAGACGGGCTTCATATAACCTCACGTGAATGCCCTCTTTCGTTCAAATTCCAATTTTGACATAAAGTTATGGCCTTAGAATCGAGGGCTAATGCTCCCAGAGGCTGCCACCATAAAACACACACACCATAATACTTTTCTCGAGTATGATGCTCTTTTCTAGTATGATACTTCTCGAGTATGATACTTCTCTAGTATGATACTATTCTCTGATACTCTTCTCTAGTGTGATCATCTTCTTTTCTCTAGTATGATACTCTTCTAATACTAGACACGTCCCTCGTCCCAACTCCCCTCAAATAGTCTATCGCCATCTAATTTCCTCACACCTCCCTCAGTTGAACTTCCCTCTTACTCCTCCGAACCTTACTCATAAACGTCTATATTTCTTAATCTATTCACCCCGCCACCTTTAAGCGTCAAACCGACGCCGGAACCGAAGCTCGATATCGGCACTGCTCTTCCAGATCTTCGTCTTGATGGTCTGGAGCGTCATGTCCACCGTCAACTCCTCAGTTTTGCATTCAAGAACCAACCATTCGTGTGGAAGCTTCTTGTCCTTCATTTCCGACGTTTTGGAGTCAAACTTCTCCGTCAAGTACTGGAGAATTTTGCCCACACGAAGCATACTGTGCGACGTGAGCTTAATAGAACTCTCTAGAACCGGCAACTTTTTGATTTTGCGTTGCACCTTTCCGCCTATCTTGCGGTCCTCTGGTGCCTTACTGTAGTCGTACTCCAATAACTGGAACGCGATTTTGGCACTATCCTTCGTGGGATACCTGTCATATAACACCGGCTGGCCTATCCATTTCGGAAGGTAGTTACGGAGATCCTCCACCAATGCTTTGTTTACGGTGGTGCCGTTGTAGTCGAGCTTGGCGAGATCCTCCAAATGGAAGCTGCATAAGTCACGGTAATTGCCCAATTCGTGCGAGTGTTCAAACACAATAATAAGTAGGTTGGCCGGCAAGTGCGAGAGACTCACTATGGGCTTGTAGTCCTCATTTTCGGGGTCGTTCTCGCACAATTGTGGGTCGTTCAGGTATAAGTTGAGCATTGAGGAAACCACCTTTTTCTGACCAGCCGCATAGTACCGGTCCACATAGCGTCTTTTGTTGAACAAAAGAAGACGCAAAATGGAGTCCTCGAGATTGATGCGGGCAATTCCTTGCGTTCTTTCCCGCTGCGATTCCGCCACTGATTGTACGTCCTCATTTAGATCCCCGCTGAGAGAAAAGGAGGTGTCGTTGAAAGTGCTGCTCATAGCCAGAATGGCAGGACTAGCAGCCACTGGATTGGGCGCAGCAGCCGCTGCCTGCTCTTGAATCTGTTGCTGTTGCTGCTGTTGCTGCTGTTGCTGGGAGACATTCGTCTTGGACGACTTCCTGCTGAACATGCGGATTCTCTTTAAAGTGCTGGAACTGCCGTTGGCATCCACAGACTCGCTGGATTGCGTGACAGTCTTCTGGAGAGTATCTTTTTCGTCTACCGGCTTGGTGGTCCGCAGCGGGAGCTTGTTGGCACGAATGTTCTCCCGGAGAAGCTTGTCACACTCCCACTCATATAACGCATAGTAGTGGAACAACAGGTTGAGGAGAATGCGCGTGATGAAGAAACGGTCATCGGCAGAGACCTTGATCTTGGAGTTGCGAACAGGGGACTTCTCGAGGGCCAAGAATGGGTACTGCGCCACCAACTCGTCGTAGTAAATCTCGGTGTTGTTGAATGACAGCTCCGTCATGGTAACAAACAATTTTCCCAGCTTGATATCTACCTCACACCAGTTATTGAGCGTGTCAGTGGTCTGGTATTGCTGGAACAACACGTCCATCTCCTTGGTGCGATTTTCGAGGGTTTCTTTGGTAGTTACCTCATAGGGAGACGGAAATACCTTCACCTCTTGGCAAAGAAAGAGATCCCAGATCTTGATGTCGCCGTTCAAGTAGAGTACCAATATCCAGCGCTTGTTGTTGAAAAAGCGCTTCGCGATGATGCTCTTGGGAGTCAACTGGAATTGGTCGAACGGCCTCTTGTTGAAGGGAATAGGCACAATCTGGTCCGCCGCTATGGGGTTCAATAATATCTCAACCGGAGTCTCGTCCACGAATTCCGAGGCCTGGCGAGGAGTTGGTGGCTTCAGACCGCCCCATGATTCCTTAAAGGCGTTCACATAATCCGTGGACGGCCCTCCGCCCGCACAGAGAAACATGGAAGTGTACTCATTGGTGTCCACCGCTTCCGCCGCCATTTCATGTACCGATAACGGATAGTTATTGGAGAACAGCAGCTGGAGGTCCAAGTTGTTTGTGTCGGTGGAGAGATGGGACACAATATCGTAAAAGTCTGAGTTGAGGTCGTTGTTATCAGGTCCCAGACCGCCATCGGCCACTAGCTCGTCGTTCTGGCCATCGTTAACGGCCCGCTGGTCCACACATGCTCTTAAATACTGATAACGTGCCACCTGGCGGGTATCTGGCGTGTGGTATCGGTCCAAGGAAGTGGAAGTTGAGGCAAAAACTGACTTCTCGTCTGTGGAATGGGGAGGAGTCTCCAAACAAAGGGCGGTCACCGGCGAGTCCCGGCGAGCCACGAGTGTCAGGACGCCGACACGTTCATCTATGGCCGCTAAATCAAAGGAGGTGAATGTTTCTGCTTCCGGAAAGACGTCGTAGGTGAGATTGGAAGACATATGCGATAAGTCTGTCTTAACCACATTTCCACCCCTATCGCCCGAGTAGAATACGGAAAAAGCATCCGACAATGACAGCAGCGACGAGTGGGCGGTAGCCAAAGCCCAAACCGCATCGTCGTGGACGTCAAAGCTGCGGTAAACCTTAAAATTGCGCAAGTCCCACAACTTGATAGTGGTATCGGACGACCCCAGGAGAACAAAACGATCGTTCATAAGCAAGCAGCGCACGTTATCCTGATGGCCCACGAGTTTTTTGATGAAGCCGGCGTTGGCGGCCCTTCTATCGTAGAGATTGACGGTATTTGTGGGGCCTCCTGTGGCCAAAAGAGACGAGCTATTGGCTGCGAGAGAGTACACCAGGGCAGGAACAGCGCCCTGGGCCGCATTCTGGAACGACTGCGTGGGAACTAGGGTGTTTAAATCCCAGAGGACGACCTTTCCGTCCAAGCCGGCACTGGCAATAAAGTTTTCCGAAGGCACATAAGCGAGTTTTTTGATGTAATCGGTATGCACGTGAGGAAACTTGTGTGTAGCCAGCGACGGTCCGTCTGCGACATGAAGGAGTTTTATTGAGAGGTCCGCCAGACACAGGACCAAATCCCTATCTCCGTTGATGAGCCTGAGGTCATTTACCCAGTCGAAATGGACGTTGTAGTTGTGGGTATTAGCCAAGTCGTATGTATGAGAAAGCAGAGTGGAGGGGAGGGGGTTGGACAGAATGGCGGTCTCGAGCTTAAGCGCCTGTTCTGCGATGTCGTGGGGGTCTGCATCGAAGGGGTCGGAGTTTATATGGGGTTGGGCCGCTTGTGTAGCTTGCGGGGGGCTCCATTGCTTGATGGTTCCATCTCTTCCTCCAGAATAAAGAGTTTGGGTTTGGGGGCTATACTGGATGGCATTGATGGGAAGGATGTGGTTTTCGGAGTTGCTGGCATCCCCTAGGACGTAAGATAAGCCCTTCCGTGGTTTAGACATGGCGTTGGTGGAGGATTCTGAAGGAGTGTGGGAATAGGGGAGAGACAAATGTGGAGAACGCTGGGGACGGAGAGAAATCAATTAGCGAGAAATGGACTGGCGTGGGGAAAGTGCGACAATTAGGAAATTTAGGGGGAATTCCGCGGGGAACGCCGCTAGAAAGTGGCGATTTAGGGGGAATGGTGACGAATTACCGCCGAAAAAAAAAGTCACCGGAAATGGGTGGCAACGGCGGTACTACCATTTCCGCGCGGAAGGCTTACAGTAGCAGAAAGAATAGGGATAAGACTGAGGACAGTGAAATAGAACCTTCATGAAATGTGTGAATAGTGCCTAGTCAAAAAAAGATTTCTGACTAGAATTGCCTTCTGACACGTTCTTTAAACCAGAGTGCCAGTAAACAATCTCTACGATTTTACTGACCAAATCCCCCACCTTCCGTCCCTTTCACTCCTGAGTTCGCCCTGCAATTCTCCCTAATTTCTTCCCCTAATTTCTCTCCCTAATTTCTCTCCCTAATTTCTCTCCCTAATTTCTCTCCCTAATTTCTCTCCCTAATTTCTCTCCCTAATTTCTCTCCCTAACAATTCTCACTACATTTTTTTCCCGCGCACTCCCCCAAAACATCAATTCATCACACACCCTGGCTACTTCACATAATGGAGGCAACACAGCTCAAATCTGCCGTCTATCTCATGGTGGCCAAAATGGTGGAACGTGAATTGGCGTCTCTTCCTAACGTGCTGACTTCTCCGACTTACGTAGCGCTGCTAGTGGACCTTGTTTTCAATCAACTAGTCTCGGTGGGCGAGGACCTCGAGCTTTTTGCCAACCACGCCGGCCGCGTGACCGTCAAACCAGAAGACCTTTACATGGCAACACGCAGAAACGAGTCCCTTACAAACGCATTAAAAGCGTCCGCTGAAACCTTGAAGAACAGCCGCTGATAAAACCCGTACACCATCTCAGGTGAAAAACCCGTACATCTGCTTTTGTCATACTTCTGTCCACAGGGAGACTCATTCCGCCGAATATCGCACGAAAAGGGCTCTTCTACATGCCGAGAGCCAGCCATCCACAGAGGGCCACACGAGAGGCCTGGTGAAACACCCGTACACCGCGTCTTCGAATACGCGTCCCCCTGCGACGCGGTCGCCAGCAATTACCTTTCCGTTTTGGGAAAAAATTCGCGTCGCGCATCTCTCGCATATATAGAGAAGGCCTTCTCAGATTCTGGCTCACGTTAGCCATTGCACTTTCACTATCGCAGGCCCTTCCTATACATTCGTTCCTTTTCACCATGGCCAAACGCTCGCTTTCCTTGGCTCTTCCGGCTACCAAACGTCGGGTGCTCGGGCCCAATAATGGAGCTCTCAATATCACTCCACCAGTAACGCCGGAAAAGAACCGCATAGTGGACCTTGTGGGCACAATAACTGGCGATGAGAACACCCCTCCACGCAGACTAATGTTCACTCCTCCAGCGACTCCCACAAAGCCCAAAACTGCGGTCTACTCGCGTGCTAAGGCACTCTTCCAGCGTGGTGCAGTCACCGACCCTTCCGCACCCCATTTGACAGGCAGAAAGACCGAAGCCGACGATCTCAACCGTTTCCTTACGACCAATTTGGCACAGAAAACCTCCGGAAGCTTATACGTATCGGGACCTCCCGGAACAGGTAAGACAGCACAGCTCAATATGTCGCTCCACCAATTGGCTCCAGTTCCCGGAATCAACACGCATAACAACAGCCGCTTTCGTGTGATAAAAGTCAATTGCATGGCAGTCTCAAAACCTGAATACATTTTTCACGAGATCTACTGCGCGTTGACAGGCGTTCACATTCACAACACCAAGAAGACGTTCAGCGACTTGGTCGAGGTCCTCAATTCCATCACAGACGTCGATTCTGCCATTGTCATGCTCGATGAAATGGACTGTCTCGTGACCAAGGACCAGCAGGTTCTCTTCCAGCTTTTCAACTGCGCTTCTGCACGCTCCCAGACCAAATTCAATGTCAAATTGGTCCTCATTGGTATTTCCAACGCTTTGGACTTGACGGATAAGTTCCTTCCGCGTTTGAAAACCAACGGGCTCAATCCCGAAGCGTTGCAGTTCTTGCCATACACAGCTGACCAGACTCGCGCCATTATAAACGATAAATTGAGGCTGTTGGCGCCTGAATTGGCGTCTGCTCCCATTATGCATCCAGCAGCGGTTCTCCTTTGCTGTAAGAAATCTGCCTCCATCACCGGCGACTTGCGAAAGGCGTTTGACATCTGCTATAAGAGTATCGAGTTGGTCGAGGAGACATTCAGAAAGGCGCCTACCGAGGACGTCAATTTCGAAAACGCCCCAAAGGTCACCATTGGTCATGTTGCCAAGATCTGTGCGACCTCTTTTGGCGACAACGCTTCCACCAAGTTGGCCAATCTCAATTTGCTCCAAAAAGCAGTGTTGTGTGGGTTGTTCAACCACCAGGTCAACAACTTGGTGTCTTCAGCCCCGCCCACGGTTAACAGCTTCTTTGACTACTACGAAAAGCATTCCCATGCCACCGTGCACAGCTTATTGAGCCGTTTACGCAAGGGCGACTTCTTGGAGATTGTGAGCGCCTTGGAGAGCACATCGGTAGTAACACTTTCAAACAAAACCGCGTCCCTGGCGAACGTGGATACTGGAAACAAGCACATCAGGGCCAATGTGCCGTATGATGACTTGGAGAAGGCCATAGGCGATGTGGGGGTACTCAGGAGACTCCTTCACGGCGTTTAAATCGCACAGGTGGGATAATTAGCATTATAGAATACACTGCATTGAAAGAGGCGGCCGAGGGGCCACGAGGAGGGATCGTAGAGAGAAAAGAGAGAAATGAGTGCCAGGGAATAAGAGCAGAGATGAGAAGGACGTAGGAGTGGAAAGTGAGTTGAAACTGCCTTGTATGTGAGACAGTCAGTACGTGAGACAGTTGGTTCTTAAGTATGGTGATAATTCTAAGGAAGATAGACCACTTTCGAGCATTATGGCGACAATAGATCTCCCGACTCTTAGAAGAAGGCATACGGAACAAATTGTGAAGATGAAGAGCATACTAGATACTGTCTTGGAGTACAGAAAGTAGTCTAGAGACCCCGATTGAAAAGCCCGGAACAGCCCAAAAAAGGGTAAAAATCTGACCGCAAAGCCACGATGGCCCCTTCAATCCAACTAGTGCCATGTCTTTTGTAAAACTACAGAAAGCTGGTCCTTTGGGTCCATCCTTCATTCCCACTAGGACTCGTCTTAAAGGTAGCGTAAAACACGCAAAATTGGCCCTTTTCCGCCCAAATTTCGCCAGTAACCCCTTAATGCCCCCCAAAGTACCCCAAGGTCCAAATCCCACCACATGATTCATGTATCATCCCCAAAGGGCCAAAACACCTCCCGTTAAACAAGCAAATAGAAGGGCTGGCTGGTCCTGCACACGGCACAAATCTCTAAAACCTTCATTTAATGTTAACTCACAAAAAAACCACCATTTTTAGACCCCCAAGCGCCCTCAGCGTCCCCAAAAACTTTCAACGCCTCAAAAATCGCCCGAAGCACGTGTCATGTCGTCATCGGGCTCCAGAGGCCCACCGCCCGGCCGCTACGGCGAAAGAGACGACAGAACCGACAGAAACGACTACGACTACAATAAACTGAGACGAAAGAACTTCTATGGGCCATCTCGCCGCGACTTCAAGAACCCCAATATTCCACCCACCGGCTCCGGCCCCGGTGTAGACACGTCCGGAACGTCTTCAGGGCCGCCAGAGGGCCATTATAGTGGCCATCCTAGGGCTAGATACGGCTCATCTGGAGGACCAGGACTGAGTTCACTTTCGCGAAGTACCTATGGAAAAGAGTCCCGTGGCTCTTACGGCACATACGGCTCGTCCAAGGGCCCGTATAACTCGTATAACGGATCGAACTCAGGCTCCTACTATAACAATAATAACAACTACGGTTCATTCAGCAGTTTTTCCGCTAAGAACAGAGACCGCGACAACGCAGAATACCCCCCCACTTCTTCTTCGAGCTACAAAAGCAATACTGGCGGATCTCGAAATGAGCCCTGGAAGAGCCGCCCTGGTACCACAGGGCCCGGGAGACCACCCAAACCGCTCAGTTCTCCCACGGCTGGCAACAGATACGACTCCTACGGCGGCCATATTGAGAATTCTGGCTCTAACGGCCGCTGGAAAAACTCCTTCGGGTCGCCGTCGGGAAGAAGCGGCGAAAAACCGCTCTCTCTGGCCAACAGAACCTCTCTTTCAGGCTCAGTAGGCTCGCGCGCTTACTCGTCCAAAGACAGAATACGAGGCTCCTTGAGCAACAGCGTTGGCGGCAGAAACGTTCCATCCTCGGCAGCTTCAGGCAGCGACTCCTACTACGATTCCAGAGGCGGCAGCGCTTCCGGCAGCTTGAGCAGGTCTACAGACAAGTTTCCACCTAAAAAGAGATTCGAGAACGATGTTCCCGAACTCCGAGGACCAGAGAACAGTAAATTCAACGTTTCTCCCAGCCCCACTAGCCAAAATAACACGTTTGAAGAACTAGAAGATGGCAAAAACTCCGATGACGACGATGATTCCCGTCTAGAAGCAGATGTTTCCGCAAAGGACGATGGCTTTGACAACGCTGATTCGAACGACGAAGAGGAAGATGCCGAAGATGACGAGCTGGCAGGAAGGCTCAAGCTGGAGGAGTACGAGCCCGAATACGTGAAGCCACCGCCAAAGGAGCCAAAGCCTGAAGCTGAGACTAAACCAATACCCAAAATTGACGTTTCAGACGAGATATGCTACCCCGAGGGATGCATTCACCCATTGAACAAGCTAGAAACTCAGTTCAACGATTTGAAAACCGAATTTGAAAGTCTCACCAAGAAGGAGGACGTATACCCCTTAAAGTTTTCCTTGGCCAAGCCTGTCACAGACCTCTATGACTATCCCTTTTATGGAAACAACCTAAAGTCTTTTGCTTCACACCGGAAAGAGGAACTTACTGCTGTGCTTTCCCAGAACAGGTCCAAGTCGCAGAAAAAGAAGCTCTCGCTATGGAACCGCTACTCCACTGGTTTGGAGGAGTGGGAGGGCACAAGGGAAAAAATGGACGAGCAATTGAAGCACATCTATCTTCCCGATGATGAGACCAAAAAGGAATTGGAGTCCATCGATATCCGTGTCAAGAATAGCGACCCTCAAAGCAATGCTCCAGAGACCAATACACCCACCAATGAGCTCCTGCTTCCGCCTTCTGGCCGCCGTGGTCGCAGACATGGCGATTTAGTGACAACCGAGGCCGAATTCGAGGAGATTTTGAAGACATTGGGTAAGGAGCTGGAAGAAGATCCCATGATAAGGGCTCAAAAAGTATCAGCTAAGATTCCCGACCTTATTCTTGACCCCATGAAAAGAGACGTGGTGAAATTCATGGATGCGAACAACATTGTGGAGGACAAGAAGACGTGGGCTGACAGAGTCAAGTCTGATTTCTTTGATGATTTCTCGGAATCAGAGCACGACTTATTTACTGATGCCTTCATCAGATATCCGAAGCGGTTTGGTGCCATCTCGAGATACATGGGCGGCTTGAGAACGGCCGAGGAATGCGTCTTACATTACTATATCAGCAAGAAGGCCGTCAACTACAAGTTCTTGGTGGCTCAGTATAAGAAGAAAACTGCCAAAAAGGGCGGTCGGCGGGCGAAGGTGAAAAAAACAGTTTCTCTGTCTTCCACTCCAGTGACGAACTCCGCTGAGTTCGATACAGAAATGGCCAATGCAGAAGAGAAAGCGGCCATCTTGCCAGCAGAAATTGTCCAAACTGCGCCAATAGCTGTTGCTGTGAACTCTCTAGAAGCAGAAATACCACAGAGCTCTGATGTTAAGGAGCCATTGCCTGCGGAAGTTCAACCAGAGGAAGTCTACACCGACACAGGGCGTCGAAAGCGGGCGGCTGCACCCACTTTTGAGGGATCAACAAAGACTCAGGAAACTGAACAACCAACTGAGACCAAGGAGGTTGAAGCACCGCCCAAAAAGAGGCAGAAGAAGAGAAAAGAAGAGGCTGTTACAGAATCCGCTTTGCCAGCAAAAATTAGCGACAATGAAGTGGCAGATGGCGAGGTGCCACAAGCAAACGGCGTCGCCAATGGCCCAGTCGCCGAAGAAACAGAAACCAAAGATCGCAAGAAAACTATCTCTAGTTACTGGAGCATCACGGAAGCTAACGCCTTCCCGGCTTTACTTGAAGAATTCGGCACAAAGTGGACCAATATTGCCGACCATTTGAGCAGCAAAACAGCCACCATGGTCAGAAATTACTACCAAAGAAATTGCGAGAAGAATCTCTGGAATGAGATTGCAGAAGCAGCCGATGCGCGATGGGCCGCCAAGTTTGCCGCGGTTGTTGGCCCCAATTCAGGAGACGAACTGGGCCCAGGTACTATTCCTGTTTCGGGATCCCTTCCGGATGTTTCCGGAGCTTCTGGGTATGTTACCGCCATTTCTGGAGCACCAGGGACCATACCTGCAATTCCAACAGCGTCTGGACCAGTTACAGGTTCCTCTACACTACCAGGACCCACAAGTGCTGTCACTGGGGTCTCTTTTACCGCAAAACCACCTATTTTGGCAACAAGACCACCGCGAACCGCCTATGACCCCACGAAAGAGGCCCCAACTCCCGATATTTACAGTAACAGCTATCTGCAGCGGTCAAAAGACGCCCTTTTTGTTCCCATTGGCACTTTTCAGCACAAACTGCCTGCTAACAAGCCCACCACTGGGTCCATTAGCTCCTTATTAGCGGAGCCTTCGCGGCCCCCACCACAGGAAATTCGTCCAAAAATCGAACCTGTTCCACACAAGTCGTCTATCATGAGCTTGTTGAACTCGGACTCGAGCCCTGCACGGCCAGAAAAAGGCCTTGTGGACTCAGTATTAGAGAAGCTGGAGGTAGATCACGTGCCAGGTGCAAAAAGCAGCCTAAAGTCTCTCCTCAATTCTCCGTCGGCGGTTCTGCGGGCGCAATTTGAGCCACCGCGTCCTCGTGGGCTCAGTGCGCTTCTCTCGGCCACCGATGCTGTTAATAAGGAGACCGAGGGCCAGCGGTGAATCACGAATAGGTGAATTTGGCGCGAGTTCTGGCTATTCTAGGAAGCCTTTTCACGGATATCGCGCCGTAATCTACCTATTCGCCCATTGAAAACGAATATTCACCATTATGGACGCTCACCAACCCCAACTAGGCCAGTGCAGCCGCCCTCTTCTGTATTCTAGGCGATATGCCTGTATTATAGCACATAGTAATCTGTATAGTAACAAGTCGTGCGCGCGCCAAAGTGAAATTTTTTCTCCATAAGGAAACGGTATAGACAATTTAATACCACAATATGACGCTAGCGCCCCTCAAAAACGGCCTTTGGCGGCTTCCGGTGCGGTTTCTCTCCGGGAGTGTGGTGAGACACCAAATAGCATCGGAATCTGGGCAAAACTCCGAACGTCCGGCGATTCCTAGTCATCTTTTGGGCAAGAAACAGGAGCGGACTCTCATTCCTTCTTCTTTGCCCCATGAGAGGCTCCATAATGCCGAGTTGGAGAGATTAAGGGTTGTCCCATCATTAAGAACATTTTACGGTGGTAACCCCGTGCATGAGGAGAACTTGAATATGTTAAATGCGCTCATTAGAAAGCACATTAACCTTCCTACCAGAGTGGTAGACGACAAAGAGATTCAGCAAAACCGTCTTTTATCGTTTGAAGAGTATCGTCTGAGGCTTCTGCTGGGAACTCGTATCAAGTCCATTCACCACAAGGAGTTGACGCTGTTATTGCAGCGTTTGCGTAGCATTGATCCGCAATTGATGCCAAACGAGGTTTCGCTGGTTTTGCAGCAGTTCAAATCGCTGTCCAACGAGTTGGCCAAAGCGGCGCAGAAAAAGGCAAAATCTTTGGATGAACACGGAAGAGCCCTTTCCGTGGGAAAGAGAAAGCGTTCTGCCGCCAAAGTGTACTTGGTCAAAGGCGAGGGCCAGGTTCTTGTCAATGGAAAGTCGTTAACTGAATACTTTCCCAAGGACACCGACCGCCGTAAAATCGCCTACCCGTTCCAGGTGGTGGGCCAGGAGGGCCAGTTCAACGTTTTTGCTGAGACTTTCGGCGGCGGCATCAGTGGCCAGGTGGAGGCGGTGATGTATGGAATTGCCAAGTCGCTAGTGGTGTTCAACCCGTTGTTCAAATCGCGCTTGCACAAGTCGGGGTTGATGACCAGAGACGCCAGAAAGGTCGAGAGAAAGAAGCCTGGTAAGGTCAAGGCCAGAAAGGCACCCACCTGGGTCAAACGTTAGTGTATATAGAGTATACTGTGTATATAGTCACTGTACGAGTGAATGATGGAGGTGTACGGAGGAATAACAACTTAATACAGAGGTTCATCTCAAAAGCTCTCACCACCGCTGAATTCACTTAAGTCATATTCAGGTTTGGTTGTCTTGAATACTAATATAAACAGCGCCATGTTTCCAAAGACTCCTTCAAAGATGAAGGACACTCCTGAATTAGTCGGCCGTAAATACCACACTCACATCATTTAAACAACCAACTCCTCCAAGTACCGCAAGAGAGACTCCACCTCTCCCTTCTCGTATTTTGTAACCTTTCCCTGGTACGAGTTGCCCTTTCCTCCGCCCTTCAAGTTGGAAAGAGCCTGCGACACCTTGGGAACAATTTCCTGAGCACCAGGACCGAGGATCTTAACCATACCGCCTGTTCCAGACTGGTAGTCGCCATTGACCAAAACCACCGTGAACTTGTCCAAATTGACGTCTGCGTCCTTATTTGCATTGACGAGCGTGGAGAACTCCTTCTGGAAAAGAGTGACGAATTCTGGACTACTCTCAGCCCGGTAGATGTACTCGACCGAGGATTTTCCGGACCTAAAGTTCTCAAAGAACTCTTTGGCCTTCTGCAGGGCAATCTCTTTGAGTAAAGCCAGTTCTCTGGAATTGGCCTTTCTGAGGCCCGTGCTCAACAAACCGACCTTTTCCACAACATCATCGAGCTGGCACGATAAGTACGTGGACTGGATGTCTTTGAGAATGCCGTGTTGCTTGTTCAAGTAGCGGAACACCCGCGAACCACACATGAAGTGCAACCTTGAGTTCCCGCCCCGAACGTTCACCTGGTGCAATAACGAAATGGCCTGGATTTGGCCCGTGGACGCCAAGTGAGTGCCACAGCACGGATTGGAGTCCAACAGCCCGATCTTGACCACGCGGATTATGCCCTTCGACTGATCGTAATCGTCTGGCAAATGCGACACATCTAGCGGCTCTCCGTGCTCATCGGGAGTCACCACGGTTATTGGAAGGGCGTCGAAAATCAACTTGTTGATCTTCTCGTTGGCCTCCGCCACCACCGATTCATCCACCTTGCTGCCAAATTCCACGTAGCTGATATTGTCTCCCATAGACCAACTGAGCGTCTCAAGCCCATAGGTGTCGAAAACCGCCGAAAGCAAGTGCTGGCCCGTATGCTGCTGCATCAAATCAAGCCGGCGGGCCCAATCCACCGTCACCGTGACCTCTGTTCCTGGCTCTATGGGCTCCAGGGTTATATGGACGGCGGTGAGCTGGTCTCTGAGCACCTGGTGAACAGCCACCGGGGTTTCATCCGGGAGAAAAATGGTGCCTATGTCATAAGGCTGGCCACCACCTTCGGGAAACAACACCGTGTCCTTTAGCTCGATGGCATATTGGGTGTTTTGAGGAGCCTGCTGCTGCTTCTTCAGATTCTTGTTCTGCTTGTCACGTGAGGTCAAAATCGGCTTGTATTCGTATGAGGAAATAACCGAGGTTTGTAGGGTTTTGAGGAACGAGTTCTTCTGGCACGCAAGTGCGCCCACGATGGCAGAAGAGGCCGACGGCATGGTAAAGTCGGGTATACGTTCTCTGTGGAGATCTGAAAATTCGAGATAACAAAAGAACCTGCAGATAAATTGGCACTCCTCATGAACCCGTGCACCAGAATATCCTACACACTTGACGAGGTCTTCTCTGCCATATACTTACCTAGGACTGTTCCCAAGCCATGGTAGAATACGAGATTACGGCAGCTTTGCGGCAGAAAGTGCTTGAGTCAGGCCTCGAAAAGAAACTGGCAAAAGAGCTCCTTTCGAAGGACACAATCTCCCACACTAACCTCACGATCTTCTATCGCACCTATAAGCCTACCAGCACCCTTCTAGAGCTCATCAGACTCACGAAAATGCGATGTACAACAGTCCAAGAGCAGCCTAAGCAGAAGACAGAGGCGTTTGTGCGTGAAATGGAGCGTTTAAGACTCCGTGCCAAAGAGGAAGAGTACCAAAAATTGGTCAATCCAGCACCGTCAATGGCCACTTTATACGAGGCCCGCTTTGACGACGAGAAGGCATTGGCACCGGCACAGGCGGCCAAGGAGCTTCGCAGCCATGTGACCACCATATTCAATGTAATTCTCAGCGTGGGAAGTGTCGTATATGCCGTTTGGTACTGGACGAATTCTTCGTGGAAGCTTCCTGATAGTCAGCGGGTGCTTCTCTGCTTGTTCTTCGGAATTCTTGTTCTTGTGGCCGAGGTGGTGGTCTATCTTGCGTATTTGAATAAGATAGAAGAGGCCCGGGTGGCGGAAAGAAAGAAGAGGGAGGTGAAAAAGGTGGTGAAGAGAATATGAGCAACACCAACGGACCGATTGACAAGGCATATATTGTGAAAGAAGATGATACAGGGGTATCTCGTCATAAGAAAGAAGGCAATGGAGAGTTTCCCAAATCAAAGATTTTCATCCTTGATAAGAAGAATCTCAAATTTGACTGAAATAACGTGCTCGAAGCACCAAGAAGGGTAATTTACGGAAGGAACGTGCTTGAAGCACTGGAGACTGATTTGTCACTGAAGAAAGAAGGAACGACGCAATCGCGAAATCATTGACGTCTCACTGATAGCAAGAGGAATATGGGCGAACCCCAATTTCCAATGGATTGATACACACAAACGGCAAGAAGACACCACTGGGAAGAGAAACATTAGAAGAGACAGCCACATTGAGCACGCGGTCAAAGGCTCATCTCTGCGAGACGCTGGCGAACGGCGGGGGCGGAGGCAACTCCCGGAGGATGTTCACCACCTCCCGCTGCATTTCCTCGGCACTTCTGGCTCCGACCACCGCCTGGCTCTCCAACTGCAAAGTGCGGTAGTAGCTCCATTTCAAAAGCACCATCATGAGTGCCACAAACCGGAAGTCGGGCCACAAAGTATCCACAAATTCCACGGTACATTGGTAATTGCATTGCCAAAGCATGAAGTCGCTGATACGCGTGTGGCCACTGGTCCTGATGAGAAGGTCCAAGGGCGGAACACCCGGTCCAAAATACAAGTTTTCCTCTATCATTTGCAAGGTGATATCTTCCCTGGAGCCGACAGATCCCGCCACGCGTTTGTTGGCGACCTCTCTCATGGCATGGGCCATCTCATCACGGGAAGTGTATGGAATACACACGAAAAGCGTCTTATTAGCCAACGGAGTGTTGGTTTTGGTCTCCACCGTATCCAAATCGCGGCGGATGTCTGGCGGAAGAAGACCCTTGTTTCCAATGATAAGCACTCTCACGTTATTGGTCCTCGTGTACGAGTCATCGTGCTCGGAAAGGTGCTGCAAACGGTCGCGGAGAAGACCGAATAAGGTATCGACCTCCTCGGGCGACCGGTTGAAGTTCTCAATGGAGAAGGCGTAGATTGTTACGCATTGGATACCGAGCTTGTATGCTGTCTCCAAGACCTGAAGTTAGTAGAGGAGGGGACCGGCGAAGAAAGGGGCCTGAGAGTGCATTGGAGCGAGAGGGTGAAGAGAAGAGTGGTGATGGATCAGATATCGAGGAGCAGTGATCGGTGGGAGATACATATATGGGGACTCCCACCTTCACAGGTATAACCACCATTCTCGCAATGACTGACGAAATTTACATCATAGACCTCCTTCGGGTTCTTCCAGAGATACGTACGTGGTAGAGGGTCTCAGCGCCGGCAGTGTGGCCATATACTAGTGGCATGGCGTTGTTTTTGGCGAAACGGCGGTTTCCGTCCATAATAAGGGCGATGTGTTTGGGAACAGGGGCAGTTTTCATTACCGCTATAACAAACTCCTTAATGAAGCCCACAACATAAGGGGCGAACGGAAGAGCCATGAAAAGAAGGGAAATGAGGTTCCAGAAGGCCATTTTGGGAACTTGGGGGTGTGTTTGAAGGAAGAAGAAGTGGCTGCTAAAAGCTGCAGAAGATGCAGGACATACACATCTTAAAGGGTGCTTCACAAAGGAACTGGAAAGAAAGGGGTATGATGGCGAGGTTTAGAGTTGATGCTATGCTATGAGGTTGTTTGAACCTTTAAGGAAGATAGAGAAAGACGGGACGCCTGCTTTGGGGGATGTGACGTGTATTAGTGACGTATAACCGTTTCAAAGTGCGTATTAAAAAGTGAAGCTTTGCGGATCGAAAACGGATAGAAGAATGAGATGAAGTGGGCGGTCTTCCTCAACGACATAACAGAAGTACATTAGTACGCTTGATACGCCTTAAAGGGATGTATGAGGAGCCCGAAATGGCGGACGATGTCTGAAAAGGGCCCAAAATTGAGTATAGGAAGGTCCAGATTCAGCACGAAGAGATTGCCAGATCCAAGACTTTTTCCATAACGACTCTCTATAAAAACTCAGCCATTCTTTCCAATGAGAACTCATCGATTACTACACCATATGAAAAAGCCCCGAAACCGCCCAGAATATTTCTCCATTTGCACCCAAAAATAGTTCATCTTCTGACGTATTTCCCCTCTTTCCACCCGTCAGCCAATAAAGTTCCTGACAATCCCACCTTATCTTCTTCCCTCCTTATCTTCATCCCCCCTTACCCCGCCCTCTCGTCCCTTCGTCTTTTCCATGGTCCTCTCGGCGCTACCATCTTCAACATCCTGCACACACCGCTTTTTGCACCTACTTCTCACTCGTTTACCTTGTTTACGTCTCTGCCTCCCCACGAATGTCGTCCAAATCGCGCAAAAACGCGTCCTCCGCGGCGTCGGGCTCTCCAAACCCGCTTACAGACTCCCAGATTTCCGAATCGCGCCGTCGCCAGTCAAAACGCGACGACGCTATCAGAAGAAAGATCGAAAATGATCTCAACAAGAAGAAGCGGGCGTCTACGCGGTCTACACGTAACCGCAGGGCTGCCCCCGGAACGGTGCTTTCTCTCAACCCTTCCGACCCGATTATATGCAAAACCCTGGCCACGGTCCACGAGGTTTCGCAGTTGATGTCCGCCAGAAGAGAGAACTGTGTTTTGGTGGTCAACGAGGCCGGCGAGCTTCTTGGAATCTTCACTGCTAAGGATTTGGCTTTCCGCATCGTTGGTCTGGGCTTAAGTACCACGCTGGTCACCATCGACCATATTATGACGCCCAACCCGACTTGTGCCAATGCCAATAGCCCTGCTCTGGAGGCGTTGGCGTTGATGGTGGAAAAGGGCTTTCGTCATCTTCCAGTGTTGGACGATAGCGACCATATTGTGGGTGTTTTGGATATCACCAAGTCGTACGCCCAGCAAATGGAGCGCCTTGAACGCGTGCACGCGTCCTCGAAAAAGCTCTACGAGGCGCTTGATCTGGTGCACTCGGAGATGGGCCTCTCGCAGCAGCCGTTGCAAGTGTTCCAGTACTTTGAGAACTTGAAGACCAAGATGAACGGGCCCACTTTGGAGCTGGTTTTGGACCACACCACCGCCCCCGTATACACCAACGTGAAGTCGCTGGTCTATGAGGCCACCGTGTTGATGAAGGAGAACCGCACCACTGCCGTGCTTGTCAAGGATACTAACGATGAGGTGACGGGTATCTTCACGTCCAAGGACGTGGTTTTGCGGGTGATAGCAGCCGGCTTGGATCCCAAAAACTGCTCCATTGTGCGTGTGATGACGCCGCAACCAGACACGGGCGCGCTCTCGTTGTCGATCCAGCTGGCGTTGCGCCAGATGTTTGAGGGCCACTACTTGAACTTGCCTGTGGTGGATGATGATGGCGACATCGTGGGGATTGTGGACGTTTTGAAGCTCACATACGCCACTTTGAACCAGATAAAGCAGATCGAAGAGTCCGAAGCTAAAGACGCTTCCACGCCCAATGGAGAGGGCCCGGCCTGGAACAAGTTCTGGACTTCTCTTGATAACGAGGACTCAGAGCTGGTCCACTCGGACTCCATCACTAACAACAGTGCTCCAGAGGTGACGGCTTCCGAGTTCCAGTCGTTCAATGTGGACATCAAGCCGTCAGATTCGATTTCTTTCGTGGAGGAAGTGCCCTCGGTGACCACCAATGACCAAAGTGGCCGTGGGTTGGGCCGCAAAAGGTCCAATAAATCGCTTGTGGAGGCCGATGTGCCGTTTACATTCAAGTTCAAATCTCCGGCCATCGAGGGCCGCGTGCACCGGGTTTCGCTCAGGCCCAGCGAGGGGCTTGTTCGGTTGAGGGCCCTTATTGATGAAAAGCTTCACACAAAAGACTACGAGTTCTTGCGGGTCACCCAAGAAGGTGCCGATCTCTTTGCTGTGAGCTACGTGGACGACGAGGGCGATGTGGTCTGCATTACTTCTGACTCGGATCTTGTGGATTGCGTGAGAATTAACACGCAGTTAGCCAACGACAAGGCGGACTTGTACATTCACAACCCTCATGAACACGCGCCCATCAACGAGATCAAGCACATCAGAAAGGGGCCTCAGGAGATCGTGCCGGGTATCTCCAATCAGCTCTTGATCACTGGAGCGCTTGCAGTGTTGGCGCTGCTGGCGATCATCGGCTTTAGTCTTAGCAGAAGGTGAGTCGTTTCCCAATGTTGGAGTGGTGAGGTGAAGGGTGTGTTTCAGATTGGCTCCACTACCTCCAAAAGCTATTTTGCACTTATTCCCTAGATTTTGCTTTGCAGGTATGCCTAGGGCTGCTTGAAATATGATCGAAGAGCCAGTGGCAGGAATGCTTTTCATAGGGCTACTCTCCCGTCTATTCTGTACATGTATTCGTAGCTATTTACACTTAGTTGGTGGCCTCCCTGGCCTTTTCGAGCACCTCATTGTACACTTCAAGCTGCTGCTCTTCTGTGAGTTCCTCGTTCAAATGAATATTGGGGGCGGTGAAATCGCCCTTTCTAAGCACTATGGCGTTCGGGTTTCTCTCGCTGGTCCATCTAGTGGAGACTATGGCCAGCAATTCAGATGTCAAAATATCCAATGTATGGCTCCTGGTAAGAACATAGTCGTTAATATGGAAACCCAACTTTTGCTGCAAGAGCTTGGTGAAGCGGAAACGAAGTTCCAAGTCGCTTAAGTCCGCCTCGGGGCCTGCCTGGTCGCCGGTTATCTCCGTATAGGTGTCGTTGATGATCTTAGTGACATCTTCGGGCGAGTAAGTGGTCTCAATATCGGCGTTTTTCACGGTTTTTTGCTTCCACTGGTTGACGAGAAACCCTGGCATATCGTCCGAGGGGTTGAAAGGCTTGGTTTCCGGCGAGTTGGCCTCGTCTAGAATGACGATTTTGGAAGATGGATCCACCTCGTATTCGTTCTGTTTGGTAATAATGTCCTTCTGCTTGGCTTCCTTTGACCCGAAAAGGTTGCTGATGAAGGGCCTAGCTGGCGTCTGCGAGAACAGCCGGACCGCTACCCGGCGAAGGGCCACACTTTGGAGGTTTTTGAGCATTGCTGGTGGAGAAGAAGCTGTGGAGTGAAATTTTGGTGAGAAAAAAAGGATGGTTACCCGGAAATGCTTATGGGTGGTGCAATACGGCGGGTGCAAAAAAACACTTTTTGGGTGGGAATCGTCTGGAAAATGTCTTGAGCGGTCAGAATGGGATACTGTGCTGCTCAGGTCCAAAACGGCGTCTTTTAAGTAAGTTTTGGTGGAGACTTGCCACCTTATATTCTCGGCATAATGGCCTACAAGATCTTTAACTATGGCTCAATCACAGAACTCCGAAAAGACGTCGACTGTGCTATTATTGCATATTATAATATCCATGCGTCTATTTCACACCTCTCCTTTCAACACACCATTAACTGGAACTCTTCTCTTCGGGGTATGTGGCCTGCTCCAAGTGGTAGACCTTCTCGGCATCAAGCCGTTTCTGCCTGCGGTACAAGTAGGTGAGAGGAACAAGCATAAGCAACATCATCACATCCAAGGCCACGTTATAGGCATAGCCCTTCAAATAGCGCGGCGCATCGACCGTTTTCCACACGAAAAGAGGCACCCACACTGAAAAGGTGTTTCCCAACGTGTTCATCGTGGATAACGTCAAGGCTCTTTCCTGAGAATTATCGGAACAGATGATGTTGGCCCACGAGTACAACACCGCAGCTATTCCATCGGCGGTTCCTGAGAAAAAGAAAGCCGTAAGAATGCCGGCCTTGCTAACCTTCCACACCACCAAAATGATTCCTGCCACCAAGTTGATGACTGCCGTTACCGCAATAAGGTACGGATGCGCCAGCTGCCACGCATCGGCGATAACACCATTAACCAATGACGAGACAATAGTGACTGCGGGAATGATGGTGGTGATGGTGTTGATCTTGCCAACCGAATAGTTGTTGGCCTTCAACCACAAAGGCAAGCCGCTGTTTGACGAGATTCCATCGGCCTGAGAGAAGAAGATGGCGAAGAAAACGAGCATGGGAAACTTCCATCCCCAGACGGTTTTTCTAACGGTAGTCCATGTCAACTTGTCGTTGGTGGCTCTTCCCTCACGAAGCATTCGAAGGTCTGCAAGTCTGTTTTGGGCCTTTGTGAGGAAACGCAGGTTGGTCCCGTTGGGCAGAAAGCCCTTCAATGCGACAATTCCATAGAGACACACGGGAATAGTGATGACAAACGCGAGAATGAATAGCCATCTCCAGCCTTCGATGCCGTCCCGGCCATTCAAGTGGGCGTGTGCCCCGGCCATCACGTAGCCAGACGCCATGGAGCCCGCCTGCGAAGCACAGAAGTAGAGGGCTGCTCTTTTGGTGATCTCCGCCTTGGTATAGTAGCATCCCATCACGTAGTTAGCAAACGGAAAGAAGAACGAGCCGAACGCGCCAACGCAGAACCGAAGAGCATAGAGCTGGTGGTAGTTGGTGATCTTAAACATTCCCAAAGTGAACACCGACCAAACGCTGTCGAGAATAGGAAGGTAAATGTACAACGGAAAGTAGGTTCCAAGCATGGTAAGGGGAATCTGGAACGCAATGAAGCCACTCATGTAGACACTTCCCTGGTAAGTGAGCTGGTTGCCATCCATGCGGAGGTCCTCCTTCATTCCGCTGACATACGCGTAGCTGATGGCATTGGAATCAATGGACTTCACAAACGACAGGAGGAAGAGATAGAGCCAGATCAAAAGGTCCAATTTGGTGATGAGGGCCCTCTCCGTGGGCGTGTCCGAGTCCGAAAACCACTGATACCATTTATGAGGAGTAGGCGGTGTACGGAGGTACTCAACTTCCTCCGGTGTAAATTCATTCTGGAGGATTCTGAGCACCACTTGCTGGGTCAAATGCGCCGGTTCGTACTGGAGTTCTACGACGCGCTCGGAGTCGGAAACGGGCTCTGTTTTGGTGTTGTTGATAGCGTTTTCGGACATCTGCAGAATGAGGTCACAAACAGGCCGAAGTCCGATCTTTTATGTCTAAAAGCATGGTGGTGGGGGAGATCCACAGTTGAAAGCCCCGTACATCAAAAGACCGTTTCGCGACCGAACGTGACAAACTTGGCATATTTTTCGCTCAATGAAGTAATCGCGAGCGGCTTAGCCGCGTTTTCGGCACAACGCCATATTTCCCGAGATTGGCATGCCACACTTTGCGATAACGGCGCTAGGCACGTGACCAAAGATGAGATGTGCAACTAATCGGCACGTTTCGGAGTGGGATTAGGTCATTTTCGAGGAGGGCTTAGCTGTGACTAAGATGAGGACTTTTGCTGAAAGAAACTGACATTTTCGGTGAAAAAACCGCCAGTTTTGAACTAGACGTGGTAGGGAAAATGACTTTTTAGGCATGCAAATTCATTCAGAAATCAAGAGTCTGACAACGGTCTTTGAAGTAGTAGTGCACATAAATATGCAGCAGAGAGTCATCAGACGCAAGTCGAGTCCTTTGGTACTTTCTTTGCGCCAATGCTAGTCCTTGTTACTTCACTGGCGCAGACGCATCTTTAACCACCGGTAAGCAATCACTGCGGTGATAGCTGCCACCGCAGTAGCGCCATTCACACGGTCAGCCTGTAGCACTGACCCCAAGCGGCCTGCTGGAGCGTGAAGCTCTCCAAAGTCGGCATTTTCAAACGCATCCCACCGTCTGTTATTGTTATTTTCAATGCTTGAAGGAAGAGTAGACTCTGCGGACGGCTCTGTAGTCGGAGAAGGCACGTTAGAGGCGGCGGAGGAGCTGCTGCTGCTGGACGGACTGGTTTGAGACTGTACCAGGACCTGGCCAACGTCACACCAGCCATGGACAGGAATACAGTTAATGTACTTGCACCATTTGCACTCATCTCCGTTGCTTTTATGGCGCAAGTTTTGGGCCAAGATGGCGAAAAAGACCACGAAAAGGGCCAAAGCCACCACTCTCACGCAACACCAGATGATAAATGGCGTTTGAAGCTTGTCTTCCCAGGCGTAAAGAGGGTTCCAGTTGTTAACGAACTGCTGCCAGGTATTGGCGTGTGCATCGTAGGTGATAATGCCATCAACAAAGACGAAAAACGGGTCAGGAAGAACGAGAATCCCCGAAAGAACGCCCACACAGAAACCACCAATGTGACTGAAGTTATCGAGGCCAGGCAACAAGCCGAGCGCAAGAGAGACCACGATTTCCGCAAACATGATAGCCAAAAACAATCCGAAATGCTTGGTTCCGTAGAGATTGGTGTTCTTCTTTCCACAGTAGATGAACATCAAGATATTGGTGGCAACTATTCCAAAAAGAGCGCCCGATGCGCCCGTCGATGCAATTCCATCGGGAGTGTAGTTCGCACCGAGAAGGAAGCCTCCGATACCGCTGCTGAGGTAGATGATGGCGTATTTGATGAATCCGATCTTGCGTTCGATCGTGCCGCCCATGGTCACCTGCAAAAGCAAGTTGAACAAGATATGAAGGAACCCAGCATGTAAGAAAATCGGAATGAATACACGGTACCACTGGTCGGGAACATACACGCCGTTCTCTACCGGGAGGCCTGAAAGACCGCAGAGCTCTGATAGCAGGCAAACGTTAGTATCTGTAGAAGTGGAGTTGGCGCACGGGAACTGAATTGTAAGGTCATCGGTGATGTTCTGGATCTGATGCATGCAGGGGACGTAACGAGCGCCCATATTGATCAAAACATATGTGGATGGCCCAAGCATGGGGTTGAAGTAGGGCTTCGTTTGGAATGCGGAGCCCGTCAAATTTGCCATTTTGGCTAACTCCACGATAAATACCACTACCTGGATCAAAGTCACGAGCATGGTGAAATATGGAAGTCTCGTATAATGGAAACGGGGTTTTCTGCGCAATTGCTTAATCCTGGCGCGTTCGTTGCGCCGTTGACGGTCGGCAAACGAGTCATCTTCCATAGGCAACGGCGGCTGCGCCTTTTCGAAGGTTTCTCCATACGGAAGGTCCGGTAACGGATGATTGAATGGGTCCCTGGGCCTATTTTCTTCCTCCTCATAGTAGGGATATGTGTTATTGTAGTTGGACCGCAGCGGCCCATCCCTTTGATCTTCAAATGGGTTGATTAGCGGTTCTCGCGAGACACTGGCATCCGGAAGCGTAGAGAGCTCGTATTCAAACGGGTCTTTTTTGGTGTTGTTGTTGAAAGTGGACAGCGGACTGTCCTGGGGCGCAAAATAGAAGCCTTCCACGCTGTTTTGTGACTCTAAACGAGAGTGGCCGCTATTACCAGGCCGAGGAGGCCTCGGTGGCCTTTGAAAGCCGTCGGTGGAGCCGTTGGCATTTGATAGAAACTGGTTTCTGAGCCCGTTCTGGTCGTGGACGTTGGAATACATATACAGGAGCCGTGAAAGAGAGTGAAATGGAGTGAAAGAGTGTGAAAACGACGGGAAGAAGAATTCTGGAGTGTTGGAGCACTTTGGAACGGCAAATATGGGAGAATTCCCTGGTGAAAAGTGCTAACAGATCAGTGCTTAAAAGCGAAGGCTGTGCTGTGTGCAGGTCCACATTGGGGAAGTAGGAGTATTTCGAGAGGGCACGAGGCTGGATTGTTTAAGGAAGTCGAGCTTTAAGGGGGGTAGGTTGGTTCATATAGAGAAAATGGGGTCTGTGGCGACGTTCAGAGGTCTTTGGGGCGTTTTTGGTGCCAAGACAATAAGATCTTGTGGCATAGATTGGGCGCAAACTCGGCGCAACTTGGGAACGTCGGACGCATTTGGCACGCTTAATGGGCGCAACTCGCAAGGAATGGACGCAGATTACACATAGTATACACGCAGACTGAGCTTTCTAGACATCCTTTGCAGGCAATTTACACGCATTTTGCAGCACATCCTGGGTGCTCAGCATGTCTCGTCTACACCGTTTCCGTGGCCATGTATTGGTCTATGCACTTCCTATGTTACACTCACTTGAACAAGCTATCGTTGGACAACGGGTCGGCCTCCAACACTTGCGAACGCTTCTTCAACTTGCGGTCCTCCGCGGCCTGGTGCCTCGAGCGGGCCTGGTCGGCAGCCTGCTTCTTGACCTGAGCTCTGGCGAAGTTGGGCGACACGTATTCCTTGTTCTCGTAGATTTTGGGGCCACCAAACGAACCCTCCAAAATGGTGATTAAAGTCATCACGAAACGAGGACCAATCTCCACCAAAGATAAGTCCTCGACATTGGCGTCATCGGCCTTCAAAGCCTCGGTCTCGGAGATTTGGAAGAAGCGGATCCACACCTTTCCGTCCACAATGGAGAACGTCATCACGTGGTCCACGAAAGGCTTGGATTTGCGCGCATTGGGGGGAACTCCGAAGGTGTGAGTGAACATCTCCTTCAACAACTGGTGGTGCGACGAGCCGTCAAAGCTCTTGTCGAAACTCAAGATGGGACGAGATCCCTTCAAGCAGTTTCCGGTGAAGTTCAACTCCTCCAACGTGTGCATGTTCTGGACGTGGAACTTAAGAGTAGGGCCATTGGGCGGCTTCAGAATCCACAAGTACAAGTCCTGGTGCTTTCTGCACTCGAAGAAAAAGATGTTGTTGCAGTTGTATAACTCAGCAACCTCATTAAGCTGGTACAAGGTCTTCTTGCTGTCGAACTTGGGCTCCTTTCTGGCGTGGGGCAACAAGGAAACGAGGTCCGAGATGAGATGGCGGTGTCTGAAAGTCACGCCTCGGGACGATATCACCAAAAGACGCTGGCGATTTATGTGCTTGGTCTTTTCCGAAGTGTCTTTGGACGCCTTGCTCTGCAAGGCCTTGTAAATGGCCGACATTGGAGAGGAGATGGTGGTGGATAAGAGACCGATGAGCGAAAAATTTTGGACTATGTGATGTGTGCAGGATGCATTAGGGATGGGGTTGAGATGGGGTGCTTAAAGCGGCACCAAAAATGGCCAAAACGAGGCAGACGGATACAAGCGTCCAGAGGGGGCAAATTGTGACCCAATGGGGGTCCAATGCCTGTTTCGTTTAGTTTCTCGCCCATTGGGGTACCCTTTTCGGGACGTTTGTAGACTACAGTTATAGGTTCTTCTCGACTGTCATTTGAACAGTGAGACCATGGCCTCCTACGATCGATAATTGCCTCGAATGTAGCGTGGATTCTCTAATTATACGACGCAGCCGCCGGTGCCGGACCAGCACCCAGCGGGTGGTTTAGATGTTTCTATGGGTGGAGGTTGCGGCAGCAGGCGGGCGTTTTTGGACGATGCAGCAATCTGTCTAGTGTTTCTGCTCAGCGCCATTCTTGGCCAACCACTCCTTGACGAATTTCTCCTCCTCTGGCGAGCTGGCGTTGATCTGAGGGTGGGCAGGGGCCGCGGAACCCCACGGCTTGGGGGCCACGCCGAAAACAACGGCGCCCAAGGTGGCAAGAGCCAAGTGGTGGGGAGGCACGGATCTGCCCAAGATGTTATAAGCGGCGCCCATAGTTTGTGTGGTAGAATATGTGTGGTGTAGAAGGTGAATGGATGTTCGCTGAATTTTCAGGTGGCCGCGGGTGCTCTCATTGGTTGACCGGGGATCACGTGACTTATTCTTCCGCGGGCCGGGCGGTGCCCTCGGATCTCGCCTTGTGGCTGCAACACACCACTGACCCGTTTGCACCCACACAAGAAAGGCATGCTGAGGTCGTTATATTGTGGACTTTTGGGACTTAGTCCCACACGAGTTGACCTTCAGATTGGCAAGGATTCCTTGTGGCTGCCGTACTCCGGCGTCTGCCAAGACAGAAACAACGGGAACACAACCGTCAGCAGCCAGTCCACGCAAGAGCCCATAAAGAGGCACAGAAGCACGCGCGAAAGAGTCCGAAGCTTCTTTCGGCATATTTGGCGGTCACAGAGGCCTCGAGGTGAAGGACAAGCCGTCCAGTCAGCGTCGTTTCTGGGGCTCTTTCCTTCGTTCACTAGAACCAGAAGATTTCTAGTCCGCGGTGCAGACCGCGAGTCTCTGCCAATATCAACGGAGGAGCCGTCCTCGGCATTAGCGGCCTATACACAGCAATTGTTCCGAGAAAGTTCCGAATCTGAAACTCAATCCATTCAGCTGGAGTACAGTTTTAGGCTGGGAACTGATGAAATGTTATTCAAGCCGTTGGAGAGACAACCCCGCAGGCACCAGGGGTGAGAGGGACGATGATTGATTTGAGAGAAGATGGGGTGGAGGTTAGTGTTTAATGAGATGCTAATAGCTGGAGTCGAACTGAGCGCAGTGAGTGCGGAATAAACAGTGAACGGAGAAAAGAGCAGATTTTGAAAGGCAGCAAAAGAGCGTATACCGAAAGAGCGCATCCTAACATGGACTGGTCAGAGTGTAGAAGAATATCCGCATGCAACAGCGTAAAAGGGTCGCATTGGCGAGAACTTAATCTGGTCAGATTAGAAGGACTAATCCATAGCGAGCGACAAAAGGCTATTGAGTACCGAATTAACTATGCACTAGGTGCAATAGACACGAAAGTATCATACAAAAAGCCAGCCCAGAGTGTCGTTAGCCAAAAGAATTCGATAAAGATTCCACCAAAAGCAGATCCCGGTATACTGGACGCGCATCAAATCCACACTTCCGAGGTCCACCTAACCCCCAACGGCACATTCCATATAGTACCACATTTAACAAAACAAATCCCTTACAGCCGAAACGACTTTGCAGACCGGTCCGGAGCCTGCACTTCAGCCATATGCCTAATTCACCAACCTCACGTCACCTGCTCACTCTCATGGCCAGCACCGTGAGCCGCCCCAATTCTGCCTAAACGTCGCAGACGCCACACATAGACCACGCAGAAGCCCAAAATAGCTTGCGCCGTTCCCGAGCCTTCTACTTGAGCCAAAACAAGGTTTTGGGTTTACGCAGCAGCCGTTGGCAGCCATATCCGACCGGAATTGCTTTTGGGCGTTTTGTGTCACCGCGCCTTTGTGTGTCTACCGTCCCTATGTGGGCCCGTTGTGACGGCCACCTACTCCACCTCCACTGCCATTAACTGCCGACTTTGAACCTGCTGGCCACGGCCGACCGCGGAATAACATATAACCCACCTCAGCTCATCGGAACTCGTCCCGTGCCGCCCATTGGCCCGCCAAACATCGCCATATCCGACCCTTTTCTTCCTAGGGCATTTCTGGCCTGTTGCACACCATATCCAGCCCAGAAACGCCTATAAAAAGGTCCCATCCGCCCGTTCCCTCCCCTACCCTTGGATCCCCGTGGCTTTGAATTGCCGCCACAGGTGCTTTCCACCCCACCCCCGCTTTTGCCAGGCTCTTCCCCGGATTTTCCCTCCCGTCTTCCTCCACCATGAGCTCATCCCAGCACCAGCACAACGGCTTGTCCGTACACTTTATAGACGTGCTCTGCCAACGGTTGCAACTGCTCTTGCCCAATAGAACTGGCCACAGCATTGCCGAGGTGGAGCTCAACCCCCAATTCCTTGCCACCCGCCGGTTGCTTCTTTACAATAGCCGCCGGCGCAGCCTGGACCCCCATGCCGGTACCAATCTGTTCATGCTGAACCTTTTGACCAGCTTCACCGCCATTTTGGAGCTGATCAACTCCGACAAAGATGGCGTTCGTCTCAACGAAAAGGACCCCAATTCCCTCACTACCACCGTCATACTCGTGAAACTCCTTCTGGACGTGGTACGGTATAATTGGGACTGCGACGACCGCCTGGCCCTGGCCCCGATCGCCGAACTGGGCGTTGGCCCCGATTTGCACGCGCTTTCGCTCACGTTTGATATTCTGGCTACAAGGGCCCATTACTACCATTACAAACCTCCCAACGAGCTCACAAACGTGCAGTCCCACCACCTTTTGGACGTGCTTGTGAATCTCTTGCTGCCCCAGGTGACGCGCAAGGTGTTAGCGCTCATTAGAAGAACGCCGTTCGAAAAATACGCCCATACCACCCTGCCTCCGGCCCAGGAATTGCTTCTGTCCGCCACAGCAACGAGCGAAGGCTCTTCCGAACTCCTGCAGGCGGAAGTTTACACTTACGTGAGTGAAATCGATGAGCACCTCAAGCTCGTGTTACGCTACATCGCCACTGCAAACCCCTCCGAGTATTACACATACCTCCACGCAAAAATCATACGATACGCCGAGAGAGGCGAAATGATTCCTCTTGCTTCTTTGCAAAAGTACCTGCCGCTTTTCAAATTTATTTTCTACAACAAGGAGGTTGGCGAGAAAATGGGCTCAGACGTGTACCAAGCATTGCCTTACATCAAGTCCAATAGCTGGAAACAGGCGGTTCTTGTCTTTTACGTTCTGTCCATCAAGAACCAAGCGTTTTCTCGTCCAGAAGACTACAATGCGATTGTCAAGCCGTACACAGAACTCGAACAGACCTGCAAGAACCTCTTCGACTACGTAGCCACCATCTTCGAGGATGCTCCATACCTGGGCTGCGCATCGTTGGTGCAAAGCTGGATGTCAGTATTGTGTGTGGCCGACTTCATCGAGTTGGAGGCGAAGCCAAACAGACTTCGTACCACTTTCAACAAACGGCTCAAGTTCTTGCTGGGCATCCTCAAGGATGCCAGCCAGTGCGCGAATTTGGATGCATTCGAGTCATTGATCTCGCTTTTTCAGTTGGGAGCACGCTTTCCGGACTACTTGTATGATCATCCCCTCTATCGGTTTAGCTTGGCTCATCTCGACCTGGTTTTTGGGCACTTAAACCGTCTAGTGGCAAACTTCGACCTGTCAGAGGCCGGTCTCACGTACGACAACTTAGTCGTTAACTTCTACATTGCAGCCATTATGCTCAAGCCGGAGGTATACGTGGACATTTTGGTTAACAAGTACCACGAGTGCAAGGACAACTTGAAGGAGGTTCGCATTTTGGTCAAGATCATCAAGGGTTTGTCCGAAGTGGAAAAAGCCCGTGACACATTCTACCAGCTTATGCACCGTTTGAGCGCCTCGCTCAAATCCATGATATATGCCGCTCTCAAGATTCTTTACCAGAATGAGTCTATTTGGCACCACCAGCGAGCCAATTCGGCATCATCGGCCTCCTCAGTGTCGGAGAAGCTCAGCATAGACTCTGACAAAGGAGCACACAGGGCCCATAGTCGCAAGGCACTCGAACAGGAAGTCTATGGGCTCCTGAACCCCATATTGAAGAGACCTTTCACTACCCAACTCGAGGAACTGCTCGCCAAGTCCGTGTCGAAGAGCAGTACGCATTTCTCGTCCTCATCGTCCTCCACTCATTCGGGACACATGATATCCAACACGGAGGAGATTCTCGCCGAGTTATTCTCGGTATTTCTTGCGGCACCAGAGCTTTACTTCAACGACCTCGAAATTATGGATGAGGCCAAGTATGCTGCTGACCCAGAAACCATCTCCGCCAAAATCTACGAGTTCACCACGGAAGTCACTATCCCCTTGAAGTTTGCGTTTCATCTGAAGTTCACCAACGACAGCTCGGAATTGTTCGAAAGCGCCTGCGCATTATCGATGATGTTGGTGGCCCCCGAAAGCTCCATTCACAACAAGGGAAATGCCGTATCCATGTACGCTAATGTGTGCACTTCAAACTACATTGTGGCAGCCATCTGTGAGGCATGTTTGCTGTTGTCTTTGAGCGACGCCAAATTCAAATCCTGCTTTTTGTTTCTCAACCGGTTTATGCGTGACAGAAATTCCGTTAACCAGAAAGTGGCGAAGTCCAAAATCATTCACACGAGCCTTAGTCACAGGGATTGTCCTGAGAGTAGCCACGCCATTGAAAAGAACTTGCTATTAAGTTTATGTACTCATGACATCCAGTTTTACAACATCGCCAAAATCACCATGGGCTGGCATGTCCAGGAAGTCAAGTATGGGCATCATCTCGAGACCTGTTTCACGGAAAACTTGGCCGACACTTTCGACCGTGTCATCAACGACGATTCAGTGTTCACAGGCTTTGTCTCGTTACACAAACGCTTCAGAAATATTTTAAGGGATGCGAGGCCCACGTCGGCCTTGTACGAGATCTGGCTAATCATTTACAGCAGATGGCTGGATTTGTTGTCTAATAAATCTACCTTGAACGATGACAGCATGGTATTCAGGCACTTCACGGGCTTTTTAGTTTCCACATCTGGATGTTTCTTGCAGGAGGATTTCTCCCGGAACAACCCTGAACAGAAATTAAGAGCTAAGAACTACATCTCCGAGTTTTTCGACAGAGCTATTGATTTATTGACCTCCAGTGATCTTGTTATCAGGGTTGTGGTGAAAGATACATTATCAAACGAGTCTCATTCTGCAGTTTACCACTTGATTTGCACGAAATTGATGAAGGTGGCCCACGAGTACGCCGAAAACAAAATCGTCAATGAGGAGAGCATTCTCTTCATTGAGCAAGTGACTGTGGTGATCACCGCCATGATTTCTATTAAAAATGACGGCTCATTTGTGTTGGTTGCTTTGTTACCTGGTGTTTGCGAGTTCGTCATCAAATTTGCCAACATGCTTCAGAACCCAGTGGATATGTTGAAGCTCAAGTTACGCTTCTGCAAGCTTGGTGCCGCCATGGAAATGGATAAATTTAGGGTGGGCTTATCTGGTGCTTTCAAGTTAAGAAACTTCTACGCCAAGGCTTCTGCTGAATGGTTGGAGCAGGCAGTGTTTTACGATGAAATTGGAAGCTCCACGAAGCCTAACACCGCTATTGACCAGGCCCCGCTGTTATCTTCAAACAGTGTGCAGTCATCGCAGGACTCTGAAATTGCTTACTTGAACATTGATCTTGCGACAGAATGTTCAAAGTGTTTGGCCCTTCAGCTAGAGGACATCATCTTGGAGATTCCTGAGGGTACAAAGGACAAGGATATTCGCAAGTACAAGGATCTCGCTTTCAGCAACTACTTTTCCTTGTTCTACAAGATCCTACAGAAGTACACCTCCTCTTCATTCAGCTCTAGCTCGGTCAAATCGAAGTACAAGATTCAGCAGATCACAGATAACGTTTTGAAGTGCATTTCTAACATTTTGCAATTTGACACCGATATTGGAATGCATTTTGTTTTGCCGCTAGGATATCACGAGAACAAAAAGATCAGGGCCATTTTCTTGAATGTTTTCGCAAATATGCTTGCTTCCAGAAAGAACAAAAAAGCAGAAGAAGAATTCAATTCCGAAACCATTGATCAAATTTCCTCGTTATACGACTTGTATGGCGCGACTGCTGAGGTTGCCTCTTCAGCAGAGCATAACTTGTTGGCTTCTTCATTGTTTGGCATATTCAGTTACACCAAAAGGTTGGATAAGCTATTTGATGTGTTGTTGAACGATGAAATCAGCAATGTTTCAAGATCGACCGACATCTTCAGAAGAAACAGCACCTTAACAAAGCTATTGTCCAATTTCGCTAAGGACTATGGTTTGAACTACTTATCAGTGACTTTGAAGCTGTTTGTCGATGAGCTTATTTCAGAAAACGTTTCCTTTGAAGTGGAGAAAGCGAGCATCACCGAGGACACCGCTCTTTTCATGAAGTATCTTAATAAGCTCGTGACCGCAATTGAGAATTCCTTGGATGAAGTTCCCCCGTCGTTCAGATATATCTGCAGTGAAATCCTTTCATGTGTCAAAGGAAAATTTGAAGATGCGGCTCTCGTTGCCGTTGGATCTTTTATTTTCTTGAGATTCTTCTGCCCTGCCATCATCAGTCCCGAGACTTTCTTCAGCACCTCCAACGTAACCGCAAAAGTGAAAAGATCCTTGATGCAATTGGTCAAGGTTATCCAGAACATGGCAAATGGCTCTTTGGGCTTGTTAAAATGGCCTGGTTTGAGCGAGAAAACAGATGAATTGAATGATTTGAACAGGAAAATTTTCCTGTTCTTGAAGCTTGTGTCCTCTAAAACTGTCGATGAATATCCCTTTCATGCCATTAATGTGAAGCCTATCGCTGAGTTGAGATATCTTCATAAGTTCTTGTACACGTACTTCGTGTACATCAAACATCAGTATATTTTGGGAGATCCATTGGCAAATACGGGCAACTTACATGTGAGAATTGAACGGTTCAGGTCTTTGGACAAGCTTTTGAAGAAGTTAGGTCAGCCCAAGGCTTTGATCTCGTTACAGCTTTCCAGTTCTTTCAAAAATTTTGACCCTAGCGGAAATTTATCCAACAGTCAGTACAACGAATTTATGGCAAGAATGTCAGCTAAGAACATCGAGACACCACCAGACAGTCCCGTGATACACAATGCTATTTACAGTGACGGTACGCCGATGGTAATTGTCAACTGTGGAAACGTCCTGACCATCCAGTTCAGCGTTGAAGTGTTAATATTCAAGTTGTTCGAGACTTCCAGCCAAGTATGGGAAAATAAGTTCTACATGCTCTTTGATTTCACTGGATTTGGGTTCACAGAGGAGGTCGGAAGGGAATATATTAGCTATTTGAGGCTGTACGCTCCGAGCTTATTCTTCAAAAACTGCACCCGAATCTACTACTTCAACATTCCCAGGTCAAATTACGTGAGGTTTCTTACGGTCGTGCGTGACATTAGACTTGATGGGTCACCTGACACTCCGGCTGATATGTTCACGTATTCTCAAGTTGACAGCCCTGACATTATCAACAACTTGTGCTTGGATGAGAAGACGATGTCGATATCTCGTGATGCGAAAGTGGTTTTCAACAATGCTTACTTCTTTGAAGCTGAAAATGGAAAGTACGTGCCTGTCACTCTCAAAATCGGCAGGCAATGGTTACAAATATGCTTCGATGATTTTGTTGAGTTTGGCGGCTCCCCGATGGTCACCGATGGCTTCCTCCCTGTTGAGGTGCATTCTCTTGCTGATATTTCCAGATGTGAAGTCTCAAAAATGACCCACCATGATAACGAATTTACCATCCACTTCAATGAGGGGAGTATGCAAGTCACACTCAAATCTGACGAACGCCGGGAAATCCTTAGGTTCTTATACTTCACGACCTCAAGGTTACCAAAGCTGTACATTGACAACGGAACCAATGCTCCAGAAGCTGAATCACCGATGAACTGGTTTGGAAGGTTGTACAACATTGTTTTCCAGAACTTGCTAGAGGGTGATGAGGAAGTACGCGCGTCTGCCGCTATGTTATTTGCCTCCCTCTCTACATTTTACGACATAGAATTTGGCATATCGAGCAATCACGCCAGGAACGTTGCTTTTCCAACAAATACCACGGATTACATTGTGAGCGTGTCCGAGTTCTTGTCGAAGCAGGTACCAGAGATGTCCTACAGGTTCTTCAAGGCCTTTTTCCTCAATTATGAGAAATTGCCCAGAAAACACATGATCAGTGCAATCATGTATATCTCACCATGGATCAACAATATTTGTGATTACATTTACTTTGAAAGTGATGAAAATGGTGCTGATAGAGTGGCGGATATTGTCAGACAGTTCTGTCGCTTGACGGCTTTGAACAAGGACCAAATTTCTTGCGTCAATGACTACATCTGGAAGAAGTTGTTTTTGGAAAGCAGATTGACGTCAATCTTGATCGATGAATTAATCGTTTTTGCCATCGACAATCGCAACAAGGGACCTGAATGGACTTTCATAATCTCTGTCATCCCACCTTGCGTTGAGGTATGCGGAGAAGTTACCTCGAGATTGATTGCGTGTGTTGGAGAAGAGGACAAGGCCGCGTCATCTATTGCTGCTCAGAGCAAGCTTCTTGAAATCACAGTTTTGGTGAAGATTTGCTCATCTTTGTTCTTCAACTCGTACATCTTCGGACAGTTATACCTTGCAGATGTATTCTTCCTTTGCACGGTCTTCATTGACAATACCACCTTGGAGTTCGGAGCCGACTTGCAAAAGTTGGTCATCAACACTATCCAGTCTTTCTTCAAAATGCCTGGCTTGACAGAAAAACAGCAGCGTACTGTGGAAAGTACGATCGCATACTTCAGTGGTCAACGTGCAAGAATGCTTTTTGGTATGACTCGTGATAGACCCACCACCGCCGAGCCTGGACAGTATTATAACAAAGCTGCCAGCTTCGAGGTCTTGTGCGATTACTTGAATGTGTTCATCGACGAATTGGGTAACGCCAACGATAGGTTGAGGTGGAGATCAGGTTGGTCTTCATACGCAATCAACGTTGCGTTCAACAAGAAATCCACTTTTCAAGGTCGTTCCGTGTTGATAATTGGCATTTTGTCAAAGTACGGAATCAACGATTCCACGGCTTCCAGGATTTTAAAGTTAATCGGCACCCAGGACGTTGAGGCATTGGAATTTGTCATCAACGCTTCAGTAAGTTGCGCTAGGGTTTTTGAGGGTCTTCCATTAGATTCATGCCTCCCGGCGATCTCCATTTGGTCTCAATTTTATTTCTGTTTGTTGAATATCCCGACCCTATACCAACCTGGTATACAAGTTCTTGCAACCAGTTTCGCGAAGCTTATTGAATTTGGACCTGATTATACTGAGCGTTGTTTCTCTGAGCGGGCTCTTTTAGAACCAGTTGTGAAGAACTTTGAAGATCGGCATAACGTCCACATCACCCAGTCCAACTTTAACTTCTACGTCTTTTTCATTTTGTCTCAAGGGTTAAAGTTGTCGCACATCAAGCATACTTCCTTGTCGTGTTTACAAAGGGTGTTCAAGACCATGTACAAGATGAGAAGTGAAGATGAGAAGGAGGAACTCTCGGCATCGAGTCTTGCTATGCCTTACTTTGTCTTCATCTATTTGAATACATCGGATGTCACTTTCGATTTGTTCTTGGATGAAATGGATTACAAGCCCAAAGAGTTCGTCGCTATCAATAGCCGCAAGGTACCAAAAATCATTGTTGATTTCTGTTTGTTAAGGACGACGAGCAGCAAGCTCACTTTGGCCAATGCTGCCAACTGCTACAATGTGGACTCTATTGACAGCACCATTAGATCGAAATTCTTGGAGCTCTACGTTTTCCTTTTCTATGCTGATAGAAAGATAGGATACGCCATCTACCACCAGATCAAGCCGGCGTTGGAGAACACTTTGATATACAGCACTTCCTTGGATGATGTGAAGAGCATTTCCGAGTTGCTGCTTCACGTCATCAACGACCCAGACTACAGCGAAGAAGAGAACGTCGCCATGGTCGAAGAATTGTTGCTTGAGCACGATTCAAACATCTTCAAAGACTTCCTGCTTTTCAAGCCGGACAACCTTCCCACGGAGGATCTCTCTCAATTCCAAGAACAGGTAGGTATCGACATCAAGATGGTACAAGAAATGATTTATAGAGGTGCGTGTTCACATGTTGGGGGCCAGACTTTGGAAGACTAGCCGTCGTCGTGACCACGCCTGTCGTTTTTCCGTTTTGAAAGCGTCGGTATTTCCTGGGCCTTGGTCGTCTTTGTTTCATTCATTTTCTGATACACTTGCATTTATGTGCTTTATGAACTAACGACTGTATACTACTCAGCTCACTCTTTATATATGATTGTTTATATATGCTGATAAGATTAGTGCTATGTAAGACCGACGCCTATTTGCGGGTGTATGCATTGAATACCCTTTCGAACTGTTTCCTGTGGGTCCTGAACAAGAGCATAGTAGCTCTGGCGTCTTCCACTGACGAGTGTTCCGCCTTCTGGATTTCCACCTCTAGAAAATGCAGAGCCAACTTCTTCAAAGCAGGAGTTTTGCCCATAGAAAGCTCTCTGAATGGTTTATAAGTGGAAGTGTCTCTCAACTGCAGCCTGGGATGCGATAAGAAAAGCGACTCGAGATCGTGGTGAACCGCATGTCCCACCAACACCTTTTTGTCTAGAAGTTTTGCGACCACTGCCTGGGCCTCTTCAAAGGTGATGGCAGATTCCATGTGTTTGGCCGAAACGCCAGAAACCCACGTCCTCCAGTCGGTGACCTTTTCCTGCGGCTTAACGAAAGAATCGAATACGACATGGCCGTAGTAATTAACTAGGGACACTCTTGCCAAAGCTGACTCGGACCCTTCGGGGCCCACGCCCACAAACTCGCAGTCCATTGCTATGTACTTTCCAGGCGCCTTCTTCCTGCCGTTATTGTCTCCCGTCGAGAGCGGCGTGGGCCCTTTGGGGATATCTGAGGGGGAGATTTCGTTTTCGTGGGTCCATAATGCGTATTCTAGGGGAGAAACAGGCTGTTGAACGGGTTCGAGTATTTTAGGGGTGGGTTTTGCCTCTTCCTTTGGTACCGTGGACGATTTGAGTGGTTTTTTGGTGGATTTTGCTTTGGAAATGGGGACTTTTTCTGTACTTTTGGTAGTTATCTTAGGCTTAATGACTTTAGAAGGTTTACTAGAATTGGTGGTTATGGACAGTTTCTGTGACAAGGCATTCTTGGTCTTTTCTTTCTTGGATAGCTTGCTGCTGAGCTTTTTCCAGTTCAGGGATAACGACGACATTCTGAATTGCTAGAATGTGAAATCGTATAATATGGAGATGGGCTTGATGAGATGAGTAGAAAAAGCCATTTTGAGAAATTACTGCGAAAAGACCCCCAATTTGAGAAATACGAGAAATGGGGCCCTACCCCAAAACACTATTACTGCAAAATGCGAAAATCCATTGATGGCCCGCTAACGTCGCTAAAAATTTACCCCGTGGATGCACATCAGCATAAATCATATCACAGGCCTATCTGCTCTACCTCTATGCCAAACTAGATCCGCTGTACACCTGCAACACCCACTTAATCTTCTGGATGATCTCCTCACACTCGGCCTCCAGCTGCGCCTCAAGATGGTACTTCTTCTCCTTTTTGCTGGCATCGTTCTCGCCCGGCTTGGTTATGACAATCTTGAAATGGCCGGGGCTTTTGCTGTTCTTATACAGCTTAAATCTGAGAATCTGCGTGATGTGGAATGAGCTGGTCTTCATCACCGTGTTGTTGTAGTAGTTGGAATGATGCAAATGATGGTGGTGGTGGTGTTGCTGGTTGTTGTACGTGAAGTTGGAAAGGTCCGAAGTGTTCTTCTTCCAGTTGTTGTCGTCCGTAGGAGTGAGATGAATGTAATCGCCGTCAATGATCAAGAGCTTTTCGATGTTCAAAAGCGGCGGCTTCTTCCGCCATACTCGCCACTTGAAGTAGATGTTGTACAAGTTCGTGGGCAACAGCGGGTTCTTGCCGCTTATCATATCGTCAAGATACTTGTTGGCATTGATAGTTGTCTTGACCAAGGCGCTTTTGGAAGGAACAAGACCTGCAGTCTTGACCGAGCCCACGCCCGAACCCTCGGGATTCGTCTCATACGGAAGAGGCTGGAATCTCTCCTCTAGTTGCTTCTTCGGTGGGGTGATGAACGGCATCGAATAGGCGGACTCCGTAGGCGTGATTCCCGCATTGAAGGTGCTATCACCGCCAGAACCCGGTTTTATGGCCTTCAAATTGGAGGCCGCAGGAACCAATACAAGCATGTTGGACTCCAAGTTCACCACCAATGTTTGCAGGTCAAGCACACTATTATTAGAGTCGGGCTGGCTCCTGAAGGATCCTCCTAAGTTTCCTAGCAGCAACTGGTCCCGATGTCTGTCGACATCAACAAGGGCTAGTGGCTTGAAGCAGTACTTTGCGGCACTCAAGTTCTGCAGGATGCAAAACTGGTCGAGCAACTCGCCGACAGTTGCATTTACTCCAATGAAGAAAGTGACGAATTCCGTGGGGTATGTAATGGTAGGTACATTGGCGATCTTTACCGCCACTGTTTCCTCGGCGGGGCTGGTATCGTCCTTGATAAGCAGCTTGTACTGCTCAGGGTTGATGTAGGCGTCCAAACTAGCGCGGAACTCCTGGGGCAATGGGGTCTGCTGCTCATTTCTAGCAAACTCAAGATCATTATCCACCTTGCACAATGCAATCTCCTTGGGGTTGTTGTAGGAGGAAAGCAAGCGGGACCTGTCCAATTTGCCGAAAGAGCCATAGTTTTCACCATCTTCATCCACTAACTCCAAACGCCAGTAGTTAGGATTCAAATTTCTCCTATCCGGCTTCAGAAGAATATCTTCTTTGAACATCGAGAGCAAAATGTACCCGATGCAATCAGAAACCGCAACTTGGTTATTTATGGGCAATTCGGTAATTGCCGGTGTTCGAGAAGGGGGTAAAAATACGCTCACATGGGCTCTCTGTGTGTCCGGGAAAGCCAGGGCTGAATTCACGTAGGAGAAGTAGTTGAGAGGGTTTGCGTTGGAGGATTTTGACCGCAGCTGAATAAGATTGCTCAAATGCAGTGTCAGTTCGCCAGCGGACTGTACGACATCGCGTTTCTCAAACGTAAAAGATGGCCTTCGTGCACTCAATAGAGGCACTGGTCGAACCGCGGTTTGACTGTGGCTTCTTGTGGGATTATTAGGCGCCGCCGACGCTGAGCTGGCCTGAAAAGCGGAGGAGAATATGCTTTGAAGTGATTTGCTGGGTTGCGTCAATTGCATTTCAAATGCTGTCGAGCTGTTGGACCGCAGCAGCTTCTTTTTCTTCTTCTTTTCGCTTTGGAAACCCGCTACATTGTCAGCGGTATTGCCAAACGAGTAACTGTCGGGGTCTAAAATCATCGACAGATCAAGAATGGACTCACCCTCGATATCTGTGAATGCCAGGTCAGTGGAAGAGGCGTCCTCCTCAAAGTTCTCGTCGTCTTCATCGCCACTGGTCCCGTACTCATATGTGTCGTTTGCTGTGCTTGCGGTGGTATTTGCAGCATCCTTCTCTTCATCTACCAGTTCTAAATCGCCATTTGGGGGGCCCACGGAGCCTGTTGCAGTCACGGGAACTCCAAAATCGCTGTCTATCGTAACCACGTCATCGTTGAGCCCCTCCTCCTCTATTAGAGCCAAATTGCGCTCTGGGGGACGGTCTTCCATGGTTCTTATAGATCCGCCGCTCTCAGAGTCGGAGTCGTCGTGTCTGGCTTGAAATAGCTTGGCTATGGGGTTATTTTTGCGGATGGTTTTGGTATGTCTTAGTCCCAGCAGCAGTTTGGGGGCTTCCGAATCGATTTCTCCGGGAACAGGATCGTTCAAATCGTCCACTTGGGGTTGATCTTCGTCGACAAAAAGCTGCGGCTTCCGTCTGGTCGGCCTCTTATGCTTTGGGGCATGACGAACCGCCCTTTGCACGTTTCGAGCGATTTCAAAAGTGATTGGAGGCGAGGATGATAATCCTGTAGGCATAACAAGACGCTTAGCATATTCAGAATCGTCTGCAAGCGCCACATGGGCTGCTCGGAGTCGTTCGACGAGAAGAGAATTGGCGATAGGAAAGGCCATTGATGTTGGGAATAGCGTCTATAATGTGCGGCAAAAGAGCGCCAGTAGCAATCTTGGGGCGAAAAGACCGATTATGATGTGCTCTGAAGGAACTTGGGGGCGTCTAAACGCGTTTCCGATGGCGCCTTTTGGTGGAATGCAATTTGTCTCCAGAAACAGCCAAAGAAGGCCAGTAATGCGCTTTGAATAGCTTGAAAGCACCAGGTGACAAAGAAAGCACTGAACTAGTCGAATCAATCGCCAAAATGGTCGAAACAGTGGCTCTTGGGGTAGATGTATGTGTTATGCTAAAACGGTCGATATTAAGGAGACTGAGTTGCAATTAACCACAGATTGGAACCGCGAGACCAGCTCAAAACCGGTCTGTATACTCCTAACGTGACCAGCACCTATCCAGTGGTGTTTCAGGCCAGAATATCAAGAATAGGGCCACTTACACCGAAGTTATGTAACAGGAAGTATCCTGCACCGGTCGTACATTTGCAGGCCCGTTTCCCGCACCCGTCCTATCTGCAGGGGAGATGTTCCTGTACACGGCCTGGGATTCCTCTCCTGCACACGGCCCGTCCTCTCCCAGACCCTGGGGCCACATTAAGGCCAGAAACACCAATCAATTGGCACTGAAGACCTCATCACGCCCCCTACTCCGCCCCCACGCATCCCCCACGGCTTCCCTGCAGCCGCTGCCCCCACACCAATCCCCCACAGCTGTCAAAAAGCCGTTTTCTGCCCCCCGGGCCCCATGCAGTTGCTCCCATGGACCAGCACCCCCACGACGCCCCTTTGGAGGCCCTAAGCGCCGAGCTCGGGTCGATCTACCTCGATTATTCCCGTGACGATAGTGTGGACACTCTAGACCTGCAAAAGAATCAGGTACCCGCTACAAGAAGGCTCATTCCCCTGAATGCTTTACAGCTTCCCCCGACTCATATTCTGCTGCGGTTGCTGCTGCTAGAAGACGAGTTGGCGGTGCGCAGCGTTCCTCAAACACCCAATCTGGGCCTGCTGTTCAATTTCAACCCCGACCAGCCGCATGGCGCCTTGACCAGCTCCTCCCTCAATGTGCTTCTTGACACGCCTACCGACGAGGCCGATTTCCGCCAGTTGGTCGACACCCCTCCTTACCTGGACGTCCATGATGGCCTGGGCGAGGACTGGGACGAGAAAGGGGCCGCTGTTCGTGCAGTGGGCTCTGGAAATTCCTTTTCTGTCGTCAAAAGAACTGTCAAAGACTTCCAGTTCGGCCGCACTCTCGGCGAAGGCTCATACCTGACGGTCGTTCTAGCCACAGACCGCCACACTTCAGCCCAGTACGCCGTCAAGATCTTGGACAAGCGCCACATTATCAAGGAAAAGAAGGTCAAGTACGTGAACATCGAAAAACACGCCCTCAACCGCTTGAGCGGCACCCGCGGAATCATCTCCTTGTATTTCACGTTCCAGGACAAGGCGCTGCTCTACTTTGTTCTTGACTATGCCGCTCACGGCGAGCTTCTCTCGCTCATCAAGAAATACGGCACTCTCAACGAAGAGTGCACCCGTCACTTTGGCGCTCAGATCCTCGATGCCTTGAGATACATGCACGAGAACGGTGTGATCCACCGTGATATCAAGCCCGAAAACATCCTCCTTGACCGCCAGATGCGTGTGCAAATCGCAGACTTTGGCACCGCCCGCATGTTGGAGAAGAAAGCCAACCAGCCTGAAGAGTACCCCGTGGATGTGAGGGCCAAATCGTTTGTGGGAACCGCCGAGTATGTTTCTCCCGAATTGTTGGAAAGCAAGTACTGCGGAAAACCAGGCGATGTGTGGGCCTTTGGATGTATTGTGTACCAAATGATAGCCGGAAAACCACCTTTCAAGGCCACTAACGATTACTTGACGTTCCAGAAAATCACCAAGTTGCAGTATGCATTCAGCGCAGGCTTTCCCACCATTATCCGCGATCTTATCAAGCAAATTTTGGTACTCCAACCTTCTAGGAGAGCTACTATTCCTCAAATCCAGACCCACTTCTTTTTCCAGGGTATCGATTTTTCCGTTCCTGAAAAGGTGTGGGACGTTGAAGTGCCGGAATTGGGGCCGTACAAAATGACTGCAAAATCCATGCTGAAGGTTCCAGCGCTTGGTAAGTCGCCTTCCCAATCGCACATTGTTACGCACAAAAAGGCCAAAAAGCCCAACGGCGACTCTAAGAGGGCCGTTAGTGAAGGCCAGCACTCGAACACCGTTAACCCGGCGCTGGTGGCCGCCTTTGTGCTCCACAAGAACGACCAGGAGCCCGAGAATCCTCCAGAGGATTCGGATTCTGAGTCCAAACCAGCCTCCCGCTCCAGCACCGCCCTCAGACAACCCAGAGAGGCTGACTATATTCCCGGAACCAACATTTTACGGCCTACGGTCAATATGCGACCATCAATGACCCACGTCAACCCGAGACTGCAGTCAAAACGGCAAATTGCACGGCCCAAGGCAAAATTACTTGAAATAACGCCCCTATCCAACGTGGAAATCGCGTGGCAGGCCTACCTCCACCACCTGGATGAGCGCGTTTTGCGTATAGGACCTGTTATTGCATCAAGGCTAGCCACAGAGGTGTTCGAGAGAAAGAACAAGGGCTTGCTCCACGATGCTCCCTTAGGAGCCACCAGCAAATTACAGGCGGCCAACGCCAGCATCAAGGGTGGCACAAGCTTACTTTCTCAGGTGGTGAAAGGCTCCAAGGTTGGTCTCAGGAGCAACGGACCCTCGGAAACTCTTCCCGTGGAAGTAGAAGATGAATCCACCGCTATTATCGACTACTTTGAAATCGAGGATATTCCCCCATCGTCACCTACATCTTCGCAGGCCGAGGAGGCGCCCGACTCCGGTTTCGGTGCTAGCGCCAAGTTGGGAAAGGCAATTTTCAAGAAGTTCCTATCGCACTCTGACCGCAACGGATCCGAAAACTCCTCCAATGGAAACGCCCCTACTCGCCAGCACTTATTAGAGAAACCTAGAACTTGCACGGTATTGGTGACTTCGCACGGAAGAGTGCTTATTTTCTTTAAGAGCCCATCTAGTACCGACTACAAGCTTGTCACAGAGATTCGGTTGAACCACTCGTTCATCCGTTTCAAGGAGGTGGTTTCTACGCTGACTTCCAACAAATACCTGAAAATGGTTTCCACCACAGGAATATTTGCCATCGAATCTTCTGCCACCACGTTCGCATTCGAGGTTGAGAAGCTCGACATCAACCAGTGGACCGAGGCTCTTGCTAATGCCAAACTCAACCAATTCGAGCGTCTGAAACAGAACGAAGAAAAGACCTCTCGAGAGAGCTCTCGCGGGCGGTCAGCCACGCCGTCGCCAAAACTCGCTGCGTCGCCATCTTTCTCGTCAGTCAAAGCCGAACCGACTTCAGAACGGCCTCCTTCTATTCAGCAACGGCTGTCCTATAGCGGAGATCAAAGGGGTGGGTTCCTCACCAGCAAGCTCCGGACCAAATCGGTCAAACGCAAGCCACCACCACCCATTCCCAGTCTGAACGGCAGTTTGAACATGTCCACTGGCTTGGGGCCGTCTCTGAGTGAAAAAACAGGAAGTGCTATGTTGCACGCCGCCCAGTTGGCGGTGTCCAACAACGCACACACCCCTCCTACAAACAATAGACGCTCCAGTTTTGGCCGTGACGACGACGGCCTTCATAGAAAGGTTGCATCGCCTACTTCGTCGGCCTCCAGTGGGACTCGGCCAAAGGTCACGTCGTTGAACTCCAAGTTCTTGGCCCGCTCCCACCGCAGCAAGTAGCACATTTATAGCTTGTCAGTATGTACTATAGCGTATCGGTGAAACACCGTCTAGACCAGTGCGATGTAAAATGTGAAGCAAGACACCACATGAACCTCAGTTCCGGCATCCTGTGCTCGCATATCGAAGCATATGGTATGTTAGCTGCAAAGGAAAGGCAGCCGTTTGCAGCCACAAGTCCGGGGAAAAACAGTCACATTGGTCACGTGCCACACCTTGTTCTTTGACGGCCTGCACACAGCTCCGTTACCCGGATTGTGTTTTGTGTCACCAAAATTTTCAGTAGTGTGAGGCCCGCAGTGATGCTCCGTTCTCTCCTCCTTCTCTCAAAAGAGATTGAAAATTTTCAAGCTCCTACTAGTTGCACATCTACATCACCTACAATGGCTAAGTTCATCAAGTCTGGTAAAGTTGGTATGTATTACTCGCAAAACACACACCATAAGAGACGAGTCTGAGGCTTTTTCAAGCAGCTGTCGTGCCGTCATTCCCATCCCCCAAGGGTCAGAATGGAGGACATTCACAGTTAGACAACAAGAGCATTTCGGTTAAGCAACAAGAGCATTCACAGCAACAACAGCTATCAGAGCAGCATGGAAATGTTCCATATGCCCCAGCTCCCTTGAGAGCTATTAACAGCTCAGATCGTCTAGGTTTCCCACACCAATCCAATACTAACAGTGCAGCTATCGTCGTTCGTGGCCGTTTCGCCGGTAAGAAGGTCGTCATCGTGAAGCCCCACGATGACGGTACCAAGTCTCACCCCTTCCCACACGCCATTGTCGTTGGTGTCGAGAGAGCTCCTTTGAAGGTCACCGAGAAGATGTCCACCAAGAAGATCGCCAAGAGAACCAGAGTCAAGCCCTTCGTCAAGTTGGTCAACTACAACCACTTGTTGCCCACCAGATACTCCTTGGACGTTGAGTCTTTCAAGGCCTCTGTCACTGTTGACGCCTTGAACGAGCCCTCCCAGAAGGAGGAGGCCAAGAAGGTTGTCAGAAAGGCTTTGGAGGAAAAGCACCAGGCTGGTAAAAACAAATGGTTCTTCACCAAGCTCAACTTTTAATCACAACGATACAGATATAAAGTGGGTTTAAAATTTGTTTATATTAGTTTTTCGTTGTTTTTGCATGGGTCCAAAATAAACAATAATTACGATTATACCTATGTAGAAATGAACGTGATGTCGAAGGAAAAATAGTAGGTGTTAGAAGCGGAGAGAGAGTGCTTGGGTTGACGATTGAGAGACCGTAATGTAATTGAAAGTTATGTAATTGAAAGTTCAAGGCCCATGGAGCGACCATGTAGGGCGTGGCGTATAAATGGAGTCACTATGCGAGAGTATAATGCTGTGTATCATTGAAAGCCCTTTAGTACAATAGTCAATGGGGACCTAACTGGCAAATCTCAACTTCGTAATTGAGGGGGATTTCAGCTATGTATTTGAAGAAATCAGTACATCTACCGGGAAGAGAAGTAAGGACTGTCCGGTTGCTGCTACGAGACCTACGAACCAGCAGTCTCACCGCCACGCCAAAGGGCCCGTCTCTATGTATTCAATCTCCCCGCCCACCGGGTATAACCCGAAACCCGTATACGAGAAGTCACGTGACCCGTCCACTCAGATGAGTAAAAAGATTGAGGACCACTTTTACAACCACCCCTTATGTCTGAAAAAACGCTCGAGCAGGCCGTCGCCGACGTGCAAATCGCCGACAAGCAATCTGGAGACCAGAAGGTCACTCCCTGGGAGGTCGAAGGTGCCGTGGTCGACGGTGAGGCCCAGGGCCTCGACTACAACAAGTTGATCGAGCAGTTTGGCACCCGCAAAATCGACGAAAACACCCTCAAACGGTTTCTGGAAGTGACGGGCCACGAGCCGCATCCGTTCTTGAAAAGAGGTGTGTTTTTCTCCGAAAGAGACTTGGACAAGATCTTGGACTTGTACGAGCACGGCGAGCCCTTCTTCTTGTACACGGGAAGAGGCCCCTCGTCCGACTCCATGCATTTGGGTCACATGATTCCGTTCGTCTTCACCAAGTGGTTGCAGGATGTGTTTGACGTGCCGTTGGTGGTGGAGTTGACGGACGACGAGAAGTTCCTTTTCAAGCCCAAGTTGACTATTGACGACGTCAAAGGCTTTGCGAAGCAGAACGCCAAAGACATCATTGCCGTGGGCTTCAATCCCGAGAACACGTTCATTTTCTCCGACTTGGAGTACATGAACGGCGCTCTCTACGAGAATGTGGTCAGAACTTCCAGACAGATCACCACCTCTACAGCTAAGGCTGTTTTCGGGTTCCAGGACTCCGACTGCATTGGAAAGATCCACTTTGCCAGTGTGCAGCTTGCCACCGCATTTCCGTCGTCTTTCCCTGACGTGTTGAACTTGCCCCCCAAGACGCCGTGCTTGATTCCATGTGCCATTGACCAGGACCCGTACTTCCGCTTATGCAGAGATGTGGCCGATAAGTTGAAGTTCTCGAAGCCCTCTTTGATCCACGCCAAGTTCTTCCCGGCCTTGCAGGGTGCGTCTACCAAAATGTCCGCTTCGGACACCACTACGTCCATTTTCATGGACGACACGCCCAAGCAGATCCAGAAGAAGATCAACAAGTACGCTTTCTCCGGTGGACAGGCCCGTCTTGAGGACCACAGAAGATTGGGTGGCAATGTCGACACCGACGTGGCGTACCAGTACCTTTCGTTCTTCAGTCACGATGACGAGAAGTTGGCAAAGCTCGCTGCTGACTATAAGGCGGGCGACATCTTGTCCAGTGATATGAAGAGAGAGTGTATTGAGGAGTTACAGACGTTTGTGGGTGCGTACCAGGAAAGAAGAGCCAAGGTGGACGACGAGGTGCTTGGCTCCTTCATGAAAGCTCACCAGTTGGTGTGGGGTAAGAAGGAAAGACTTGTTCCTGCTAAGGAGCGTGTGAAGAAGAGCAAGAAGTAATTAGCATTAAAGACTATAAAGAAGATACGGGGATGTAGAAACGAGATCTATGGCGGGGGAAACAATGGGATGAAAAGAATTTATTGGAGGTTGGGCGAGTATCTATATGACCTACATCTGAAAGATGTTAGTTGTTCATCAACCTGGATATCTAAACACTAGAGGTTAAGACTCTCATGCACTGTCTGGGTATTAATGGGTACATTTGGTGTAGATGAAGTGTGTATGGTGGAAAATTGCACTTTTTATGATGCCGTAGCTTGACACAAGTTGTGATGGCCGCAAAAAGAGTGATCGGTGCCCAAATTCCAGGAAGGCTAGCTCTCTTCCTTCCCCGTGACTGGTCCAATTTCCACCGATGACCTAAATCTTTTTGTTTCCTGTGGGCCGTCTTGTGGAAATGCTGCCCACCCCTTGTCTCATCTCGTTTATTGAAAAGTCAAAGTTCTTCAGAATCAGCTTGAACTATGGCACCTTGTCTTCTGGATCGTTTTACTGTTCACTGTTTTAGACTTAAGCCAACACCTCCTTCACGCCTGCCAACACGAAAACCAACTTTTCAAAGTCATCAGGCGCAGACTCGTCGCCCTTGCCAAACCAACGGGACCCAATGGATAGTATGACGTTTTTAGGGTTTTCCAGCTGGAACACGAGCTTGCCAATCTGAGCAGCCACCACCTGAATTTTGAGGTTTTGGTGGTTTCCCACCAAGATGACAGGTTCAATGTTGAGTTCGTCTTCCGATTCAATGCGGTGTATGGAGTTGACGGCGGCTTTGGTCGAAACGGGAATGTCAAAAGTGGTATCCATGAGGCCGTTTACTTGGATATTGAGGACGATCTTGTCGTCCCATTCAAGCCGGTGAAAAAGTAACTCGTGCTCGGCGTCGTAGCGCTTGGAAAGTAACTTGGAGAATTCGGAGGTGCTCATTGTGGGAATTTGGGGTTGGATGGAGTGCAATCGAGTGTTTGACGAAGACTGTAAGTCTAGGATATGAATAGTAAACCGAAGCTGGCCCGTTCTTTCAAAAGGTGCTAAGCTACTTTTTAACGGCGATCTGAGGTCTTATCTGGTATTCAAGTGATACCTTACGAGATCCTTGATGTGGTATAAGGTGTAGTCTGAAGATAACTTCAATGATTTTAAGAGGTACCCGTTAACAAATTCAGAGTTCAAATTGACCACTGGGTATGAAGGCTGGATATTTGTGTGTATGAGATCCCGTGGGTCTATGGTTTAAATTCGTAGTTCTTGAATTCTTCTTTATTCGTTCTACTGAGATAAACTGTACGCACCCATTGCACCACCGAAAAGCCGCCATGTAAACTACGCTCTTTTCGGTGGCACTCCTAACAATGGGTTTTCTCTCCATTTGGAGTAGCTTCCAAACGGCTCCTTTGCGACATCAATGGGTTTTTTGAATTTTAGGGTGTATTGTCAAATTCCGTGATTTTTTGACTTTCAGGTGCAAAATTAGGAAAAACATGTCATTTGGTAACTTTACTTGAAAGCAAAAGCTAATTTTCCTGTCCCATGAAACAACGAGATAGCACACTGTTGCGACCAATTTAGAAGCCTTAGAAACGTTCAAAAACCTTTGGTTATCTTTATACCATATATCGTTAGCCCTCTCCTGAAGAGCCCTTTTGGCGTTCTACATGGGGTCCGTACTTCGACCTATTGTAGAGCTCTCCATATGCTATTTCCTTCACCCTTCGCCTTCCCGCTTTCTCCCTCACGTAACTGAGCCCTGGCAATGCCGACTCGGCCGGTTCCAAAACGAAACCAGCCGTTTCGCCCCGTAACAGCATCAGCCGCTCCTGCACGTCCCGCTTACTCATTTCTCCATTACGCTGCCATGACTAAGCTGCGAAATCGGGGACCGCGGAACGACTTTTTTGGACGTTTTTGCATAAACGCTTACAGTGACGGCCAGTGTCATACTTCTATTTAAATCGGGCTGCTGCCCCTAAATCACATCTGCCTAATTCTAGTCGTCGGACTGTTTACTGAATCTTCTCCATCACCGCCAAAATTCCCCACATGTCTGTATTCACCCCCATACCCGACGCCATCGAGGCGTTCAAAAACGGCGAGTTTCTCGTGGTCATGGACGACGAGGACCGTGAAAACGAGGGCGACCTCATCATCGCCGCCGAGCACATCACACAGGAGCAAATGCACTTCTTGGTCCGCTACTCTTCCGGCTACGTGTGCGTTCCTCTCTCCACCGAGAGAGCAGACAAGCTCAACTTGCAGCCAATGCTCAAGGACCAGTACGACAGGCACGGAACCGCCTACACCGTGACGTGCGACTACGCCCACGGCACCACCACCGGTATCTCCGCTCACGACAGGGCGTTGACGGCACGCAGTTTGGCCAATGCTGACCTGGCTCCTTCTGATTTCATCCGCCCCGGCCACATTTTGCCTTTGCGCGCTGTCCCAGGCTTGTTAAAGCAGAGAAGAGGCCACACGGAGGCGCTGGTGCATTTGGCGCAGTTGGCGGGCTTGCAGCCGGCTGCCGTGATCTGTGAGTTGGTCCGTGAGGAGGACGGCTTGATGATGCGTTTGGACGACTGCGTTAAGTTCTCCCGGGCCCATGGCATCAAGATCATCAACATAAAGCAGATTGTCGAGTACATCTCGTAACTTGTGAATAGCGACCTGTGTTTATAGAGGTGGAATGGACATTAATGACAGATGAGTGGAGGTTGGGATCTATGTAGAGGACTGAGACTTACTGTACCGAAGCGAGAAACAGAGGGTAGTTCTCCAGCTCTTTGAACTTCTTAAGACCTTTGTTTCTACCTTTTCGATGGGATGCTTTCTTTTTGCTACTTTCCAGGCTAAATACGCTTTCAAATTGTTCCCTTCCCTTGCCCTTCTATTGTCATCCCCACGTACTATAGTTGGCTCTTCTCTACGGTCCACTTCCTTTTAAGTTGTCCACTTTCATATTCTCTCCTCTACCTTCTTTACTATACACTACTTCAACAACAACTGAGCCTTTCTCTTACCCGAGACGTCATCCTTGACAGACGTCACGTCCACCTGCACTTTGTCAAAAACACCAATTGTGCGGCGACGCCCCTTCAAATCCGTGAACGTCAACTCAAACTTCTCTTCGCTGTAGTCCGCGGTGTTGACGTCTCCCAAAAGCTCCAACTTGATCAAGCCCTCAATACCAAACTGCGGCACCAACACCACAATACCGTTGTTGAAGCACTTGATCACATAACCTTCCTGCAGCAGCTCGTTGTTGCGCATGACCTGGCCCACATAGTACTCAATAGAGGCCCTTCCTGCAAACTGAGCATTACGATGACGACGGTTGATGTTCTTCACAATCATCTCCATCTTGCCCTTGTCACGGTGACTCAAGTCCAAGTTCTCGTAGCCAATGGCGCCTGCCAACTGCCGGTGCGCCACCACATCGCAGTATCTTCTGATAGGGGACGTGAAGTGCGTGTAGATGTCCACCGCCAAACCGTAGTGGCGGAACTCAGGGTACCCGTACGACCCCGACGGGAAGTATTCAGCAGCCATCATACATCTGGTGGACATGATACGCAAAAGGGTGTTGAAGTAAGGGTCCTTGGGGTCCTCACACCGATCCAACGAGTCCGCAAGGGCCCTAGACGACTCAAGCAGAATGGCCATTCCCGGCTTGCGCACGTTCAACATCTCGTTCAAAGTCTCGAAGTTGGTGGCAGGGGGAGCAGCGTGTCTTCTCAACATGGCCGTCTGGGGGTAGGCGTCGTAGATTTTGCGGGCAACCGAAATATTGGCAAACAACATAAACTCCTCCACCAACGAGTTTGTCTCAAGCAACTTCTTGATTTCGACCTCTCCTGGGTCAGAAGTTTCGCTGTCCATGTGCACCTTGACCTCGGGGGAAGCCAAGTTGAGCGCACCCGCATCGAGTCTCTTCTGCTTGAGTTTTTTGGATAACTTCAACAAGATACGCATAGATTGGGTGAGCTCGTCGGTTTGGGCCTTATCGTCGATACGGAGTTGTGCTGCCTCGTACGAAAACGCCTCCCGCGACTTGATGATGGACTTCATGTAGTCCACGTTGACGATGTTGGCGTCCTCGTCGAGTTCCCAGATCACCGAAAACGCAAACCGCTCCACGTAAGGCTTGATCAGACACAAGTTGGTTCCCAATAACATGGGCAACATGTCTATACGCTTGTCGACCAAGTAGACCGAGGTTCCTCTGGCGGCACCCTCGTTGTCCAATGGCGTGTTGGGTTTGACGAAATGCGTAACGTCGGCAATGTGAACGCCCACCTCATAGTGACCATTGGGTAACACAGTGGCATGCAAGGCATCGTCGATATCCACACAGCCTGGGGGGTCGATAGAGCACACCAACTTGTCCCTTAAATCGCGTCTTTTGGCCAATTGCTCATCATTAGGGTCTGTGGGAACCACCCAGTCAGCACCTTCTTTGGGCAAGCAGTCCAACACGTTTTTAGCAAACGGTCTGTACTCCACGTCGTGCTCCAATAAAAGGGCCTCAGTTTCCGCTTCTGCGCTTTCGACTTCACCCAAGCTGCGCACAAAGTGGCCCTGGGGGAACTTGGAGTTAGAAGGCCATGAGTCCACGGCAACAACAATACGCTGGCCCATCAACTCCTTGGCCTTGCGGGTTCTGATACGGATTTTGGGCAACAACTTGTCCATGAGGACCACGAAACACAGCTTGGAGGTGTTGCCTGTGTCTTCCGCCGAGACAGAGGTGGGGGCAATCTGGCCCACGTAGTAGCGCCACGAGCGTCTCACAATGCCTACCACCTTGGCAGTGGGCTGCAAACGGCTCTGGACCGAGTCGGAAGCAGTAGAGACTTTGAGGGCCTCCTGGGCCAAAACGCGGCGTTCTTTGTCTGAGATGATGGCCAGAGCACTGGCGTCTTCATCGTCGGCATTTTCGTCTCCTCCGATCGCGCTTTCTTCCACAATAGTGGTGGAGGGCTCACGCCAGCGGTCTTTGGGTAATAACTCCACGATGACGGAGTCACCGTTGAAGGCACGGTTGAGCTGCTTTGTTCCCAACACAAGCAACGGCTTCTTGAACGCGGGGGTTTGCACCGTTCCCTCCAAAAAGTTGTAGGAGGAAATGTTCAACATGCCCTGGTAAAGGGTACCGTTCTTGATACCTCCCATGATGCGCGACTGGGTGTAGTATTCTGGGTACGAGGTCTCGGAGGCCGAAGCTTTGCCCTCGAAAGTGTCGGTTTCTGTTGGAACAAGGTCTCTCAAGTCGTCTGCGTTAGGCAAGGAGTCAATGTACTGAGCCAAAGTACGGGCGTCGAGGCCCTCTTTCAAGGCAAGATTGCGGTTGTCACGGTCGTTGCACAACAAAACCACCGAGATAGGTGTTTGAGAGTTATCGGTGTTGAGATGCTGGGCGTACCAAGCAGCGGTTTTCCGAATGGCACGGTCATTTCTATCGTTTATAGACTCATTCTTTGCACGGGAAACGTAGGTGGCCTCGCAGAACTCGTTGTGGAAAACCACAAACCGCTTTTCCTCGGCCTTCACGAGGGACCGGATCCGCTGGTAAATGGGAAAAGACCGATTTTTGACCTCCTCCAAGACCGTCTGTGGAATGATCACATCGTAGAAACAGTCATTATGTTCAAGCAAGTCGATGGCGTGCAAGATGATGTTGGTATCGAGCACAATATAATGAGAACCACCATTCTTGAGCTTCAAGGGGCTTTCAGACAATATGAACTGCGGCAACAGGCCAGTAGCGTCTTCTTTCAAATGGAGATGGCACTTATTACAGAGCTTCGAATAGCAGGGAATATCGTCCCTTAAATAGTGCTCCCGCACAATCTTAGTGGCACCACCATTGCGTGACCTCACAAATACCTTGGAAGTCGCCGTAAGGCCAGTGGAAAGCCGCTTTCTTTGCGTTAACATGGCGGTGGAGTAACTGAGATGGGCTCTTCAAATGCCAAATTTTCGCAGAGGCCTATGCATCGTTCCTGCACAAAAATTGGGCTGTAGAATGCCAAATGCGGTGGAATGGACGAATCTTTATAAGAGAGACTATGCTCAGGAAGAAGATACCACTAGAAAGGCGCTGATTGTGTAAAATGAAGGCTAGCTTATACGACTTGGCATTTAAAATAGGGGCCCAAAATTGCCTGAAAGTGGGCGTGTGGTCTAGTGGTATGATTCTCGCTTTGGGCTCCAAATATGCGAGAGGCCCTGGGTTCAATTCCCAGCTCGCCCCAACTTTTTGCAATCCAGGGTGTTGAACTTCCGGTATGTTTTTGCTACTATGCTAGTGACGTAAAATGCCGAGATTACTGCTGGCTACTTTTTTGGAGCCCATCGGGGGAGAACGAATCGAGTTATTCGCACCCATTTCTGGGAGGCTTCTTTTGCACCCAACTCTATCCGTTCTATGCACTCAAATCTGTACGTTTGCACCCCTTCCTAATACGGCCAATGGTTTGCACTCTTCACTCTACATCTCCTCGCAAACACTTGATTCTAAACACACGCAACCATCCGGCCGCAACGTAGCTCATACAACGCAGAAATAAACTAACCTGATGCAATTACAACCCCTCGTCAACCAACGAGTATTGCTGGAGGAGAATACAGTCACCACCACGCTCGGGGTCCAAGCCGTAGACGTAAAAGAAGCCCTCGGACGTGAGAACACTGATGTGGATCAAATTGAGGGTCATAAGGTCCTTGGTGTTGCTGTGCACGCTGGAGGCCGAAGATCCTGCAAAGTAGTTGTCCTTGACATGCGGGGGGTTTGACGGCGAGTAGAGTACGTCTTTCGACCCCAAGTAGTTCGTGGGAACCTGGTCCTCTTGTAGATCGCTGCCCATGATGGCAATGGACTTGATATCGCGGCCGATTCCGTTGATCTTCAACGAGGCAAAGTGCCTGGTGGGTTCCAAGATTGACGAGAAACGCGACGGCAAGAAGTCGCCCATCTTCTGCGCTGCCTTGCGTCCGAGCGTCTGGGAGGACCTTCTGATCATCCGTGCCACAGAGAGCCTGGTCTGGTCCACAATAGGCTCAGTTTTGGGCTCCTTGGGAGAAGTCCCGGTGTTGGTGCCGTCCTCGTTGCTGAAATTAGAGATTCCCGACATAATGCTGGTGAAGGAGTTCAAAGAGCCCTGGGATAACTTACGCTGTTTGGGGGCTGTCTCCATGGACTCGTTATCGTCGTGATCCTCATCGTCGTCAGCGTCACTATCGTCACCATCGTCTTGTATTACTCCGTCATCGTCATCGTCAGCATCACCGTCCACATCCACATCCACATCAGTGGAGGGATCGAGCGATCTCAGTCTGGGCTTTCCCGTTTCCTCCTCCGTCTCCTCAGTGATGGTCTCGTAGTCCGGGTTCAACTTGGATTTTTTTGTGTGGGATCGGGCCATTTTTTTCTTGTGCTTGGTCTCTAAGGACTCGTCCTCGCCCAACCGGAAGATGTGCACCGTTTCACTGGAGCTGGTGGCAACCACGTATCTGTTATCAGAGCTAAAGCTGAGCGAGTAGATATTGGTGGGGTAGGTGCCTCTTCTGAACTGGTAGAGCTTCACTCCTGTGGCCACCGCGAAAACCCGCACTATGGTACCCTTGTCTGACGCTGTGGCAAGCAAGCTGCCATCGGAAGAGAGCGTGATGGCCGCCAACGTGGATTTATGGGCCTCGATCACAGACATGGGCTGGAGCGTGCGCAAATTGAAGATGATCACGTCTCCCACCCGGTTGGGGGTATTGCTCACCGACAGCACGTTGTTCTGGGCGGAATTGAGGCCCCCGTTGGTGTTGATGCCGTTGACGAGAAGCGAGTCGTGGGTGACGGTCTTCGGAGGCAGCGGGTAAGCCAAATACGATTGGTGGGCTGGATTTACGTCGTCGTTGGAAAGTGTACATAGCCCGTTGACATTGGGGCTTGTTTCGATCGTGTGCAAGAGCTTCATGGTGGAAATCTCGTACACGTAAATTTGCCCTTCGAGAAGAACCACCATTCGGGACCGACTAAGCTTGACCTGGAGAATAGACGAGGGGAAGATAAGATCGCAGATGGTGGAGTGTCTTTTTGTATTGATCAACTTCAATTTGCGGGGCGAAGAGCCCGGCTCGTCGCCTAGGGCCACCACTGCCACGAGAGAGGTGCAATAGAGCATTTCCACGAGCCCCACCGCCTCCGACTTGGGCTGGTGGAAGCACTGCCGAAAGGGCGAACAACTGAAGATCTTGAAGCCGGAGCCGAGACCTACCGCCACGCACGATGCGTCTTGGTTGAATGTGATGAAGTTGACGGGAACGTGGGCCGCCTTTTTGAGCGAGCTGGGCCGCAGCGGGCGGTCGTGGGAAGCGCTTTCTGTCATGTGGAGAGGCAAAGAGCCGTGGATGGGAGCATTGACCAGAGACTTTAGCATTGTGGGGGAATCCTGGCTTTATATAAAGGTGAGGGGGCGTGAGCGGTCGTGCACTACCGCAAAAGGCGTCTGGCGGGCGCGGCTCAGATGAAGTATCTGGTGTTTTTGGTGTTGTTAGAAGATGGTTTATACGAATCCGCGATGACACAAAAGGTGGAGTAAGGGTTTTGATGGGGGAAAGATAGAGATTTGTAGTCTTTTGGGCGGTTCTTTGATGTTTGGATGTGATAGGTGGCATCAGGGGGTATAGAGATGGGGCCATGATGGAGTTGGCGTTTTTGGCCGATTCTAAGGTGATTCTGCGTGAATTAAAGATGTACTTGTTGTAGTAGAGAATCGTTGATGGGATGGATAAACCAAAATGGAAGAAGTTTGAGTGTATAATGCAAGTTCGAGGAGATATATGAGGCATTGGATGATACCGGGAAGAGATGAAATATCAGGGAGAAGGGTGTTCATGATTGGGCGATTGGGCTTTGGTACTCCGAGTTACATGGAGCGTTGGGCTCTACAGAACAGCCTATGAAGACGGCCGGTGGATGGCTTTATTAAAAGTGGATGAGAACCTATTTATCCAGGTGATCTCACTTCATAAGTGCAGTGAAGGGGTGGTTGCAGTGAAGGGTTCATCCTAACAGGTTAAGTTCTCGCGTACGGGTTTGACAGCACGGTTCACTTGGAACGGTACTCACAGCGGGGTGGTTTCATGCGGCGTAAAGTACAAAAAGTGAATACCTGCTAGAAGAATTGAAGTGACATGTAGACTCTTAGAAGCTGCTCCCCACTCACAGTTAATATCAATGCTGTTCGAAGGTCCTACAGTACGGAAAGGGGTAACCTATCAGCTATTTATGCCATCATAACTATTTTACAATAAGCCATTCTTCACTTTTTTAAACACATGTATAGTCCACAATCTACTCTAGATCTCTAGACTTTGAGGTCTCTGCAAATCGATGGCCGTATCCTTCTTCCTGGCCCAGTCGGCAGTTTCGTTTCCCTTAAAACGACCAGTTCATATCAAAATATTCCAGCCATCAACCCACTTTTGTGAAGCGACAGAAAAGGACAGTTCCTCTTCGAGTCTTACTCAAATCTCTTCTCTTCTCCGTCGTCCCTGCTCAAACCTGCTCCACCAACCACGAGGTAAAAGCGTCAAGCATCTCCACCGTCACGTCGTGTCCAGTATTTTCCTGGGTGAAAGCGGCCGAGTCGCCATTACTGCTCAATCCCAAATCCACCCACAACCGCGAGTACGCTGGCGGAACAAGCTTGTCCTCAGCACCAAACGAGAAGAACAGCTTCACCGCGCCGAAGGGAAACTTCTCAAAGATCTCTGTGTCCTCCTTGCTCAAAAGCGCATGGAGCGCCTCAGGATACTGAAGTTTCTGCTCCTGCGTCAATCCCAACTCCAGGTAGTCAAAGTAGAACCACTTTTTGTCCAGAGAAGGTACCTGGCGCAACCGTTCTACCAAAAGAGACGACAACGTGAAGCAGCCAATCACCGGATTGACCACAGAAACGAGCTCCGGGTACCTGTGGGCAAACCTGATGGCGGCATGGCCCCCCAATGAGTAGCCCAGCACGATATTGATGTACTTGATCTTGGTGTCCAACACCTTACGCAACTCCGAGTCAAGAAGTCTCTCCAAGTCGAGGTACGATGGCAAAAAGTCCATGGTCACCTTCAAGTCCTCCACGATTCCCCTGATGTTGGAGACCATGTCGGCACCGTGGGTGGCGTTTCCACGTTTCCAGTCGAGGTTCTTGTCCTGGTGCAATAACCTCGATCCGTGGTTTCTGACATCGAACGTGACAGCAATTAGCGGAACCAACGTTTCGTCCGCCTTCTTTTTGGCGTAGTACTGCCCGAGCACGTTGTAGGCCACCTCCTCGGTTGATTTGTAGTCCATTAATCTTCCGTGGAGGAAGTAGTTCACGTTAATGGGCGCCTCCTTGTACGTTTTCAGGAAGCCGGTTTGGCGGGCATGCTGAGCAAACGAGGCGAAATAACCCTCCAATGCCGCAACGTTGTACACGTGAATGTCAACTCCAGCGATGTTATAGGTGTTTTTAGAAAAGGCGTCGGGGTTGTGTGGAATCGGAGTCATGGGTGGAGTAGAAAATGTGTGGGGAATGATGGGCTTTTATAGTCGCGATTTATTGCAGCTAATCAGCAAACCCAGGAAAACAGACGGATTTACCGCCTACAAGAAGACGATGCGAGGTGAATATCCTTGAAAGAGCTAAATACAGTGCTTAGTGTAAAGCGTCTTGTTGGTGCAGTAGGTAGAATTAGAGAAAGTGGCGGGGCAGTGGGCTGGTCACGGCTATTTGCAGTTATATTGAGGTTGGGCCATTTCGTGAAGCAGAACGAAAAACAGGTTTCTGTGAAGGAAGGTCCGCAGGAAGGCTGGGATCAAAATATTTGAGGCGTGGTCCGCTTCAGTCGCCGTATGTGGAGGTCAGTATTCAAATGTGCTCGAAAGGCCCCAAGCAGCGGAAGAAGACAAGTGAAACGCAGCTGTAAAAGTGAGAATCAAAAACATGTTGGCGGGTTTGCTGGGCTATGCATCCGAAAGAGCATTCAACATCCTGGTGTTATTTAGTAGATGAAAAAGTACTCCTTAGGTCATTTCTGCATCTCACCACAGCCTGCCACAGCCCAATAAAGATAGCATCATATCACGCCATTCCACCAAGACCATTATATCACAGTAAAAACACAGTAGCATCATGACGGATCATCTGGATTATAGAACACCTGAGAAGACCTTAAAAATACACTTTGACAGCAATTGTTCTTTTCGCAGCTATTCGGATCCACAGCCCAACATGCCACATTCAGCACCCAATTGTCGATTTTTCACCTTCATCCTGGTGCTCCTACCAAGCTGTTCAACACAGCGTTTTGAGATGCTAACCGCTGGTGCTCCTCCAACTCCTTGTTCGAAAGAGTATTACTGCGCTTTATAGCTGGAGAAGATTCCGACTTCACGTCAATAATAGGCGGAACTGGCACCAGATGCTCTTCCAACAGGAGATTGGTGACATCGCTTTCCTCTTCATCATCATCATCTTCTTCTATCGGACCAAGCATTTTGGATACAAAGTCCACCACCTCTACCCATGGCCGCATTCCACCCATAGAGATGTTCCCATCCACGTCCACGCACTTTTCCACCGGCTTCAAAATGCACATGCCGGGAAATGTTTCACGGAGCTCTGCCAACTGCCTCTTCGTGATTGGGTGTGCGTACATTGCGCTGGTGAGGGCGAGAGCTGCCACGATGGGCTTGGGTACGTCTATATTGTTGGTCAAGACGGTGTTGTCGAAATTGGGGTGGGACGCGGGCTCTGTTGACGCAGGAACCGGCCACGCGTGCAACACATCGGTCAACAACCCGTCAGCAAGCCCGCTCACAAGCTTTGCTAGAGTATTGGCCGAGAGAGGAGCCACCAACAATACGTCGGCCCATTTCAGGAGGTCGTAGCAGAGAATAGCCGGCCCCAGACCCGCCTTTTGCGAGGCATAAAGCTTGAAGCCGTCATTGTGGTACCACACATGCACTCCTAGGGCCCCAAAACGGGACAAACTATCACCAAGAAGATGTTCTGCTGCCTGAGTAAGCACCACCTGGATCTCCAACCTAGAGGAAGTATACAACAGGAAAAGCTTTTCGATGATGAGGAAGATGTTCTTGTGTACAGAAACACAGCCTGTGATGCCAATAAGAAGATGCAACTTGGGAGGAGCAGAGACCTCTGCATTCAGCGATGTCTGAGAAGACTGGGGTACAGCGAAAGAGGCGTGTTTCGACCGTTGGTGCTGAAGCGGTGGACGAGTGGGCGCCAACTCGCCGGCCCAGCACCGGCGAGGGCTGGAATGGTCCTGCAGCGGCAGCATGTTCTTCTAAAGCTCGACGGAGAAGTCGGGGTTTTGAAATGGTCTGACCAAATAGAGATGGTCAGGGTCCGGCCTGCACATTAACTCATCATGACGTAATGCCACTTCTGCACATCGATGGCGGTGTCGCATAGCAGATATAATAGAACAAGGCAAAAGGGAATGTGCAGCCAAGATGCGACGTGTCTGTGGTGTGTGGTCGCTCTTCAACCCAGGCGCGTTGTAATGGCGCAACTGGGCCGTTCGTACGGGCCTCTTGTTAGGAGTAGCCCCGTGCAAGCGGCGTCCATTTGCAGTAGCGGACGAAAATGCTGCTTCCAAAATTATCCAGATTTATCTTAGACCGGCCAAACCCACTCTCCAAACGACTGAACAGCGCTAGTGGCAAAAATATCTAATTTACACGTGCATTTGCTCAGCTGCACCGCCCGTTTTCCCCACATCTGTTGCTCGTTAAAAGAGGCTTAACTGCGCGCCTCCTCCTACCGAGGGAACACACGTAGCGTCGCAACAAAATTACCTAAGCCGCTAAGTCCGTTCCGTGGCCCGCGGTCGCTTCCCCACGCCGTTGCAGCGTTTTTGGAAAATAGACCGCCGTTGCGCCAGCGGGGCATCACATGTCACTCGGCCCGTGAAAATGTTCCCCACAGATGTGCCGTACACGACCGGGATTGTATTTAGGCCGGTTGCCCCCCACTCTTCTCGCCACCACCAGTAATGTCGCCCTCTCAGCGGAAATCGGAGTCTTCGGGCTCCACTAAAGCGGACAAACGTTTCAGTTCTGCCGACCTGGTGTTGGTAAACACGTCAATTGCTGCTATCCCGTCTGGCGTGGAGCGTCTTCACAAGGCCTTCCACGAGAAGCAGAAGTCTCACCTGTTGCAGTATCGCTTGAACCAGTTGCGAAACGTGTACTTCGCAATCAAGGACAATGTGGATCCTATCTGTGAGGCCCTCCAGAAGGACTTCAACAGAGCACCTGAAGAGACCAAGATGCTTGAAGTCTTCACCTGTTTGTCTGAGCTTCTCCACACTATGAGCCATTTGCACAAGTGGGCGCGGCCCGAGAAGATCACAGGCCGCACGTTGGCCATGCTGACAGCACCTGCTTACGTGGAAAAAGTGCCTTTGGGAGTGATTTTGGTCATCTCGCCGTTCAACTACCCACTCTTGCTTTCGTTGGGAGCTGTTGCTGGAGCCATTGCGGCGGGAAACGCGGTGGTGTTGAAGCCCAGTGAGTTGACACCGCACTTCTCTCAGCTCTTCAGCTCCATTCTTGCCGACGCTCTCGACCCGGACATCTTTTACGCTGTCAACGGAGGCATCCCCGAGACGACTGCCGTTTTGGAACAGAAATTTGACAAGATCATGTACACCGGTAACCTGACGGTGGCAAAAATCATTGCCAAAAAGGCGGCAGAGACCCTCACGCCGACGCTTTTGGAGCTCGGAGGCAAATCGCCGGGCATTGTGCTCGACGATATTAAAGACAAGGATTTGGAAACGTTTGCCCAGCGTATCCTTTGGGGCCGCTTCGTGAACGCCGGCCAAACCTGTGTGGCCATCGACTACTTGCTTGTGCCCGAAAAGGTCCACGACAAGTTGATTAAGGCTTTGCTCCGTGTTTACGAGGAGCGCTTCTACAAGGGTCTTTCTAAGGACGAGAAGAACTACACGCATGTGATACACGAGAGAGCCTTTACTTCTCAAAAGCGTATTTTGGACTCTACGAAAGGTAAAATCATCGCTGGAGGTGTGACGGACGCGGCCACGCGCTACATCTCCCCCACTGTCATCGACAATGTTTCTTGGGATGACCTGTCCATGGAAGGTGAGATCTTTGGGCCCATTCTTCCGATTATCACCTACAAAGACTTGCTGGCGACTTTGAGGGAGATTGTTCAGCGCCACGATACTCCACTTGCGCAGTATGTGTTCACCAGTGGTGCAAACTCTCGTTCCTCCAACCCTCAAATTGACCAGATCTTCCGCACTGTTCGGTCGGGTGCTGCCCTTGTGAACGACTCGATTTTACATGTGGCATTGACCAATGCGCCTTTTGGCGGAGTAGGAAGCTCAGGACAGGGCGCCTACCACGGCTACTGGTCGTTCCAGTCCTTTTCGCATGAGCGTACTGTCTTGGAGCAGGACTTGATGTCTGAGTTTGCCCTCAAGGTGAGATATCCTCCGTACTCTGCCGAAAAGACCCGTGTTATCGAGAACACTTTCATGCCGCACGGTGGAAAGATTTGGTTCAGTAGGGACGGCGATGTTAAGGTGGCGGGCCCCAACTCGGCGTGGACCGTCTGGGCCGGTTTCGGTGGGTTGATGTCGTTGATTTACTCTTTTACGAAGGTTTAGGACTGATATTATGTTATGATCTTTTACAAGTTAGTCGTAGAAGATGCAGATGTTTTAAGGAAGTGCAGAAGACTAAATTAGGTCGTAATTCACTGGGACAATTTCTCATAGGGGATGCCAAACCTAGCACAATACTCATCCGTCTGATTGTTATCCCAATACTGCAATTTGGGCGGTTGTTGGTGGCTTGTGGGTGCAACCACCTTGAAGTTTTCCGGGATAGGTCCTGGTTCTCCGATTGAGTGGTCGATTTCTGAGTGCAATTCCCCGAGAAGCTGCTTGGTGGATGAAAGTTGGGGTTTGAGAAGACTGCTGGGCGATACGCTTTTCCAGGCTTCGGTGGTGGTGAATTTGTCGACGATTTTGTCAATAGCAACTGCGTACGCATCGTAATAAAGGTGATCTTTGTCCTTGATGGAAGGGTGGTCTCTTTCCACGGAAATGTCCAAAACCTCTAGAAATTTGCGTCCCGGCAAACATTTGTCCAAAGAAAGGAACGCGGTCTTGGATTGTTTAGATGGAGTTGAGGATGTTTGGGCGGAGTCCATTTCTTTTGGATTCTCGGACTTGTTTTCCACAGGGTCATCCATATCCAATGCTATTTCGTTTAGATTCAGTGAAAGCTCCTTCTTTTCCAGCGCAGGTTCGCCGTCATCCATATCCAATGCGATCTCGTCGATATTGGCTCTCTTTTTGTTCTCTCCCACTGGGGATATTTCTTCATCCATGTCCATACTAATCTCTTCAGTGTTCGTGATATCATTCGCCTGATTCTTATTATTCTTGTTCTCACCGTTCCTGTGAACAACCAGAGCGGTAAACCGCGTGTGTAAGTGTGCCGAAAACCAGTGCTTGGGCCTGATAGTGTCCAAAAGGACTCTGTTAACAGGGCTCCCAAGCTTCCCTGAGTCGATATCTGCCTTGAAGAACTTCTTTGCGCGCAATAGCTGGCCCAAATTGCCCCATTTCCACACATATTGCGGCCAATCGTGGCTGACAACTATATCGGCAGGAACATCAGTATTTAGCAAGCATTTGAGGTAGTTCCGGGGCTTCACATGGTATATGGAACGTATAACACTTCGATTATACGGCAACCGCTCCTCGTCTCCAAGAGAATTGGCGATGTAGCTCTGTGGGTTATAGATGCCGCTGATTCCTGCTATTTTGACGCCGCGGTACCACACGGCCCCGGTCTCGCCCATATAGTAGATGTTTGGCGCCACCCAGCCGCCGTATTTCAACTCTCTTAAATACGACAGACACTCGTGGTTTCCGCCTATGAAAAGAGTAAGAACGGGAGCGGTTTTTTCACCTGAATAGTACTGGTGGAAGTCTTGCATGTGTTTGTATTTGTCAGGAACAGCCATAGTGTGAAGGTCTGTGTGGTTTCGTATGGCCTGAAAATCTCCACAGATTATGAGAAGCTCTACGTCTGGGGGAAGCAGTTTGTATATGTTGTTGAGCATTCCGTGGCAGCAGCCCTCCACGGCTATTTTGAGATACATGGAGACTGTGAGGCGAACAGGTTGAAGTATTTCAGTTCGAAGATGATGGAATGGAGGTATGAGTAGATTATGGGAATGGACTCGTGAATGATGTGACCTAACTAGCGGTTCGTAATGACAAATATGAGGATCGGGAGTATGCCCTATGATAAGAAACTAGAGAAGGAAAAGATCGAAGGAGGAGATAAATACTGATCTTTAGATGGAGAGCATCAAATTCGTGTCGCAAATGGTGTCGCAAAAGTTATCGCAAATTATTTTCCAGGATGCGACACTGCCACTCCCCCACTCCACACCTACCGCAATTGGCCCATTCTACACCGCCTCTCCACGAAATGTGGATATTCTACCGTATAGACTCTAAAACTTGAACACGTGTTCCTTGGTGTAGCCCAAGTCGGCCAAAATACCAGTCACCTCACCCTGGTCGGTGGGCGACACCTTGGGACCAGAGAAGGCCTTGTACAAGCCGGGCGGTCCGCAAACAAACACCTTGGCGTCCTTGGAGGGGCCCGGCAAATTCTTCTGCAAGAACTCCTTGGTGATATGACCGGTCTGACCACTCCACGTGGGAGGGGCCTTGTCCACGAAGTAGTGGACCTCGAACTGGTCCTTGTGCTTCTCAGCGAGCGCGTCCAACTCCTTCTTGATCAAAATGTCGTCAGGCGTCAAGTTACCGTAGTACAAAGCAACCTTGGTCTTGTCGTCCGGGTTGGAAGTAATGGTTTGGGACAACTGGTATAACGGGGTGATTCCAGTTCCTCCGCCAATCAATGCAATGGACTTGTACTGGTTGGGCTCCCACTTCCATTTGACAATAGGGCCCTTGAACGAGAGCGTGTCGTTGGGCTTCAAGTCCCACACGTGCTTGGACATCTTACCGGACTCGTAGGTCTTGATCACGAACTCAATGGTGCCCTTCTGGTCGGGGTCCGACACCGGGGTGTAGGGACGAATAACGTTGGAGCCCTTGGGGGTCACGTACTTGGCCAACAAGATGGACGCGGTCACAAGGCCGCTGACATGGTCCTTGTCCTTCAATTCAAACACATAGTGCTTGGTGTTGTGCGATACATTGTAGCTCTCCTTCAATTTCAAGTCAATCCAGTCGTCGCCTCCAGTGAACGTCTTAGAAGAGTCATTCCTGATGGTAGCATTGGAGTACAGGTAGGCCATGCCGAGCGAGCCGGCAGCAATGGCCACGGGAACGAAGAACCGTGGGTTGGAGATGGTGGTGGACAAACGGGACACAAACGACATTGGAAGTGGGCTTGGAAATTGGGGACGAAAACCCCGGGGGATGGCGTTCTTATATTGGACCTGTGGCGCGTATGCAGGCCCGCGATTATTAAGGGCTCTGCCACTTATTGGCCTGTAGCAACTGGCGGCTGGTGCACGGGTGGGAGCAATCGACCTGCAGCGGCTATGAGGAAGTTATAAGAGCGAGAGGCCGCTGAAATTTGGACGGCATTGCATTTTGCGTTTTGTTTGGAGTGGTCAGATACTGGCAATTGCGATCGAGTGAGCATTAGGTTTGCAGCAGTGGGAATTTCGGCAGCAGAACTGAAATCACACAATACACTACTTGTGGAGACCAGCATATATCTTAGGCGCGAACAGTGCTACAAAGAAGCGTGTTCAATTGCATTGGACAGAAAAAGACAGAAAAGTAACGTGATATCGCGCCAAGTGGTTAGTATATTGGCCTGACTGTGAAGTATAAGTGTTCGATAGCGGTTCTATAACTGCCCTACAACGGTTCTTACAATTGGCTTTCAGCATATTGCCACCCTTCCACAACCGGACCACCAACTTTAATCTGGTGCCTGTTATCCTATCCTCCATCCTTCTTCATGCTCGCGAAAAAGTCTCACAAGGAGCTTCTCCAGCTCTCACGCAACCTCATCCAGCCGCTAGTCTCGTCCTTCCACAAGGGCCAGGCCGGCAAAATCGCGGTCATCGGGGGCTGCGAGGACTACACCGGGGCTCCATTCTTTCTGGCCCACCTGGCGGCTCTCACGGGCGCAGACTTGTCTCACGTCATATGCGAGACCCAAGCAGCCCCAGTCATCAAGCTGTACTCGCCAGATTTGATGGTGCACCCTTATCTCCACGATCTGGGAAGCACCTACCTTCAGCAGAACATCGATAGCGGCGAGTGGCAAAAACTCAAGAAATTGACGGTGGATGAAGTTCTCGATAAGAAACACCCTGCTCTTGATATTGCCATCGATGAACTTGTGATGCCGAAAGTCGTGTCACTTCTTGGCCGCATAGATGTGGTGGTGGTTGGGCCTGGCTTTGGCCGCGACCCATTCATGGTCAAGCTGCTCTTACGTCTTCTCGAGGAGATCCGGGTCCAGAATAAACCGGTGGTGTTGGATGCTGATGCGCTTTACGTGATCTCTCTCCGGCCTCTGTTGGTGCAAAACTACGCCAATGCCATTTTGACCCCCAATGTGGTGGAGTTTGGCCGTTTGGCCAAGGCCCTCGGCACCAAAGTGCCCGAGGCCACTGCTCCAGAACACGAGTGGATTGAAGCTACAAGGGAATTGTCGCAGAAATTGGGCGGCGTCACTGTGGTCCGCAAAGGGTCTGTGGAGGTGATCGCCAAAAATGACCAGGTCTTGGTTAATACCACCAGAGGCTCCAACAGACGCGTGGGGGGCCAGGGCGACACTTTGACGGGCGCAATAGCCACGTTGGTGGCGTGGTCCCGGAACTACCACCAAGGCTTATGGGATATCGAGGAGCCGCATTTGGATAAAGACGAGCTGACAGTTTTGGCTTGTTTTGCAGCCTGTTCTTTGGTGAGGGCTGCCAGTGAGAAGGCTTTTGAAAGGTATGGTCGCTCCATGCAGACTTCCAACGTGCATGAGTTCTTGGGAGAGGCCTACGACGAGTACTACGACAGTGAAAAGTTCATCAAGTTGTAGACGGAGTATATGAATTTATGAATAGATGAGCGAAGGTTTATGGGTAAGGGTATGTTTCGAAGGAGGAGAAGATTTTTGTAAGGAAGAGCTGATTGTATGAATCCCGTACGCTAATTGAACCGTTATGTATTGGAAAAACTCTGGTATTGAAATAGTGCTGATTCTTCAGAATCCCGCAGCTGCCTTACGTCTGTTTACGAAAAGTAACTAAGTGTTACCTTCAGGAAATCCCACGGTAACGCTAAAACCCTAGCCATAAAGATAGATTTGAATCTGCTATTGTTCAATTTATGCGGAAATACTGGCTATTGCTTTACTAGGATTTGCAGCCTGAGATCTCACGAAAAAACGGCTGCAAAATCGATATATTTGCTACGCTTGATAACGTCACTGAAGATGTTGCATAATATATACAGCACTTAACAGTGTCTTGATGAGTTACCACTAACCCCTTCAACGCTTAACTTCATTCCATAGAGTCGTAACCCCTTGCGCCTCCATCATCCTACAATTGCATACCTATGATGTGTTTTGTCTATAAATAAATGAGCCGAGCTAGTGTACATAGAGAAAGACGCGCTTAGTCGTCCAACACATTGGGGAAGTCGTGGACGTCACCGTTATTGTAGATCACGTCGTAGGTGGCCTCGAACAAGGGGAACTCATGCTGCAACTTGAAGTTCTCCAACAACTCGTGAACCTCCTTGGCAGTCAAGATACCCTGGGAAGACTGGCCGTTCAACAACTGCTTCTCGGCCTCCCAGGCATCCACGTTCTTCTCCATCATGTATCTGGCCACCTTGACGTTTCTACCACCAGAGCAGGTGGTGATCAAGTCAGCGACACCAGCAGACTCCTCGGTGAAGGTAGAAGGCTCGGGAGGAGAAGAGGCCTTGATACCGAACTTCTCGTAGTAGGACGCGAAGCGAATGGTCTCCTTGAGGCCGATTCTCATGATGGCGGCCTTAGCATTGTCACCCCAGCCGGCACCCTCGACAAATCCGACAGCAATGGCAACAACGTTCTTCAAGGCACCCGCGATGGAGGCACCAACCACATCCTTGATCACGTTAACGTGGAAGTACAGTCTGTGGAAGGCAGCCTTCAAGATGTACTCGTCAATGTCCTTGCCTTCACCTCTGAAGTCAGCAGGCTTGTTGTAGGCAATGGAGGTCTCGGACCATCTCTGTCTGGCCACCTCGTTGGCGATGTTGGCGCCAGACAAGGCACCGCAGTAGATTCCGAGGGTGTCGGTGATAGACTGCGAGAGCAATTTGCAGCCCTCGGGGCCAACCTCAAGGCCCTTCAAGCAGGAGATGGCTCTGGCGTTGGGAGAAACCTTGCCAACCAACTGCTTGCAGACTCTGGGAAGGAACTGGTGGGGGATGTTGAACACAAGCAAGTCGGCGTCCTTGACGGTGTCGACAATGTCAGGGTTGGCCACCAAGTTCTCAGGCAACTTCACATCAGGAAGGTACTTGACGTTCTCGTGCTCGGTGTTGATGATCTCGGTAAGTTTCTTGCCGTCGATGTCCTCCTCGAAAACCCACATGTTGACCTCTTTGTGGAAAACATCGGGCTTCTCAGCGGTGTTCTCAGCAACGATCTTGGCCACAGCGGTACCCCAGTTACCGGAGCCGATGACGGCGATTCTGAAGGGGGAAGCGATCTTGTAGGGTGTGCTAGTCATGGTGTATTTGCGTGTGTATTTGGAAGTGCGTGATAAAGTGGCAATGAACCTAGAGATCATGAAAAGCCGGGGGAATGGGGGCTTTTTATACTGCTCGGAGTGGTTGGAAAATACGGGTCCGCAGACGAGCCCCCGGAACGGCCTTAAGTGGTCCCCGGAAGTCGTCTTCCGAGGGCGAACCCCAACAATTTCGCCGCTTTGACGGGGGCTAGGGGGAAAAATCACGGGGTAATTCCGGCCGTGGATGACGCCCTGAGCCCCTCCTAGACCCACTGGGAGCTGTCTGGGGCCAGAAAGCGGCCTTCATTTCATTACAGTTGGCGCTACTCACTTGCCTCATGAGACTACAACAACCGGATCTCGTCGCTTTTCTTTTCGTTCCGGTCCGCTACGTAATAAAAAACCACTACGTAATCCGGCAGGAAGCCGCGCCGCTTTTCTTTTGCAGAACTGTTCCAGCCAGAGACGCAAATGTACGTGCATACAATCGGTAGATGTCTGGTTTTGCAGCGACGTGCCAGCAATAGTGGGCATCGCGTGCTGCATATAAGGGATTTATCGACCGTTGCTTTTGTCGGACTTCTAAAGTCCGGAGAGGGCTAATGCGGTCGTTGCTGCCGCTATTCTGAGGCTTTTCCACGTCTTTCCACGTTTTTCTGCTCTGCTGCGGCTGGAAACAGGCACCGCAACCGCCCCGAAATGACCGGCAACCGGAAAAAGCCCGTGAGTTATTCCGGGGTTATTCCGATGCACTACGTAATAGCACGCGATCACAAAGCGCTTACGCAGGTCATTACGTCATGTGCAGGAGACTGTTGACCACCGCTTCCTAAAAGGCGTTGCATTCCATCCAAAAGAAAGATCTCACAATAGACTACGAAATCCCAAACATCTGATCGGTGGGTATGTCGATCAAGTACTGTGGAACGGGTGTAGCTTAAGTCCGTTGTCCACATTGACCCCGCCCCCGGCGTTAACTACAGCTCATTTCTGTGTCCTCATGCAACATCTTTATTAGTGCTGGGCGCCCAGCTAATGCGAATCGTCGTCGTGTCTGTAGTCGTCGTAGACCTCCTGCCACGCATCGTCCATTATGTTGTTTCTCTTGCGTGGTCTTGCTGGCTCTGTTGTGGCAGGAATAGAGAAGTCCATCCAATCTCCCTCCATCCAGTCGCTGGTCCGAACCTGGTTACCGCTGATGATCCTGGCTGCCTGTAACGGCTCACTGACGTCGCCAAGTTCGCCGTCCTTGATATGTGCCAATGGGTCGGGAAGATGGCTTCTGACCTCAACGTTGTCAGGAACAGGAGGCTTGCGAGGAATCTGCTCCATCACCGGCTCCAGATGCACTGGTCTGTGGTAATCCGGCGTCTGGCTGGTGATGGGGATCTCGTTTCTAATTTCCCGTAGAGGATCGGGCAAATGCGTCCGGATGTCCTGGCCCGAAGTGCTGTCCACTAGCTTGTCTCCCTGGTTCGAAAGCTCCACTGACCGGTCCTTGATGGAACTCATCAACTTGAGAAAGTCCGACTGCTGGAACTTCTCGCTGGTCTCGCTAGACTGCTGGTTGCTCAACATGGAGTCGTGAACCTGTTTGGCGGCATCCGCAAACTGCTGTTTTTCAAGCTCGTTGCTGTCCATATGGAACTCTGCTGGATGCTGGTCCGAAATCAGCTGCTCTGGCTGCTGTGCTGCGAGTTCCTTCTCTAACTGGTCAAAATGGTCGTCAAAAATCTGCTGCTCCTGCTCTAAGGCGTGTACCTGCTTATGTTCGGTGGGAGGAAGCAGATGCTGGCTGTATAAGGGCGTAGAAAGGTTGGTACGCATATTGAGCGAGAATGCATTGGTGTAGTTGGGCGCCAAGTTGTGGTGCTGAGCAATATGTGATGTCTGCTGCTTGTTCTGGGCCATAAACTGTTGATGCCAGCCAGTCTGTTGGTGAGCTTGGTGATGGTCTTGGTGATGATTTTGATGGCTCAGGTGATTTTGATGCTGCTGGTGGGACTGTGGTTGTTGAGAAATGGACATATTGGAAAAATCGTTCACCCAGCCCTGCTGAGCTCCATTCTGGAGGGTTGGACCGTGCACTGGGCTATTGCTCATAGGTCTCTGGAACTGGTCTAGAAACCCGTTTGCAAACGCATTATTTTGGCCGTTGAACTGCTGAAAGTCTCTGTTCAAGTTTTGGTCCACCTGGTGGCCATTAGATCTAAATTGTTGTTGGCCAACGTTGTTTCTGTTCTGGTTGATCAAGTCATTTTGGATAGAGTTGTCCCTTTGAGTGTGCTTAGAAAGCGTCTGGAGGGCGTTAGAGGGCCCACACGAGGCGTCCATTATAGAAAGTGCTCAATAAATCAGTCGGAGGACTTTTGAAGGGAGATGCTCCTTTAATAGTCTTTCTGAAGAGGGATGACGCTTCTGCAAATTCGTGATTACTCCAGTTTTATCCGAAAAGCTGGGGCCGAGGATCAGCTTACATAAGCGCCCCACATTGGCCGCGTGCAGGAAGCGAAGAAATGGGTGGTGCTGATGGACCACCTAAAGGCTGCGAATGGCTGCGAGAGGGCCTTGGTTACTGTAAGTGGTGGTAGGACTTGATTTGGCTAAGGCGGTGTCTTTTGGGGAAAGGTGGGGTGACAAGTTTGCAGCAATTGGCTAACTTTGGTGGTTGTAGCTGCGAATATGTGATTTGTGCTAGGGGAATGAACCAATGCAAGGAAGGCGGTTTTACTAGGCCAGTTATGGGTGTTTCGAGACACGAGGATTATATGGAAGTTGGGTTTTCAAGGTCAGTTCCCGGGGTATGTTTTCGAGGTCAGCTTTGGAGCTTCCTTCAGAGATCAGGCAAAACATAAGCTGTGCGAAATAAGACACCCACCTATTAGAGAGAGAAGGTAATTCCATACTCGGTAGGAGAAGATTATCGGAGCTAATACAACACGCAAATAAGAAATTGAGCGATCGGACACACAGCACTATATATGGAACAAGATGCAAATTCAAGACTTTCTTCCTTTATGAGTTGCGATTGCAAAATCTGCCACAGCCATATTTAAGGGCCAAGAAAACGAACAGAGACAGGACACCTTTCAGAAAGCGACGATGTACAAAACAAACCCGACCGACCAAGCAGCGTCCTAATAACCAGGACCCTCGGAAGGTCTGCAAACCTCCAAATGTCTCACCTCAGAGACAGCTCTTTATTCCCCACGGTGGGGTACGCGAAATGTGAACGTGCAATCGGCAGGAACCGATTTTCAACGGTTTCCTTAGATCTGAGCCACCACCATAATCAGCGCCATTTCCAAGGTGATACCTCTAGAGGGCTCAATTGGCCAGCGCTACGATTATCCTGATACCTATACATAGTCTCTTTTAGGACACATAGGGCAGCTACCTACTTCTTGTAAGGGTCCATATCTGCCCAGCAAACAGCCGCTATCATGTCGGAAGAGCTGATTCTCGCACAATTGAGGGCGTACCAGCCCAGAAACTACCAGAAGCTGTCGGTGACAGTGTGGCATCGTTTGCCGGTTGCCAGGCGGGCGCTGGTGTTCGTTCTTCTCTTTCTAGGCCATTTTGGAGAGTTGAGAGTCATTCTCACTCGGCGGTCGTCCAAACTCCGCAACTTTCCTGGCCACATCTCGCTTCCTGGAGGAAAGGCGGACGATGGGTTGGAATCAGAATGGAACGTGGCTCGTCGCGAGATGAGCGAGGAAATCGGCCTCAGCGAGGATAACGACTTCTTGGTGAAACATTACGGATTCACCATAGACCACTTGAACGCATTGCCGTGCTACTTATCGAGAACGTTTCTCGCCGTGAGACCGTGTGTGGGGTTTATGAACTTCAAAACGGGCCAGAAAACGCGCCTCAGCGAGTCCGAGGTCATCCGCAACTTGGAGCTCACCATGAACCCCGGAGAAAGCTCCAGCATTTTCCTGTGTCCTCTCAGGGACTTCTTGTATCCGGTTGTGGATGAGGCCCCTCGCGAAGCGCTCGAAAGAACGTACCATGCCGTCAAATGGGGCGGAATACCGTGGCATTTGCGGCTGTATACGTTCTTGCAAAATAATGCCAACGAGGCTGACTGGCTAAAGGATATCAAGGACCTTTCGGAGTCGTCCGAAGATGACGCTCATAGTCCAGACGAGGAAGAGAAATCTCGCCAGTCGCCTCCTCCGGGAACAAAAGCCCGCCAATCCAGCTGGGGCAGGTTGGGTTCCAGAAGAGACTCCGACACCAACGAGAAGATCTACGACGTGTGGGGTCTTACGGCCAACATCTTGCATGATTTGGCGGAGGTGATGTATCTGAAAGAAGTCAAGAACGACCGGGAGTTGGGCGAAGAGGAGCTCATCTACAGTCTTTGGCACCACGGCAACCAAATGCAGGCCAAAGAGCGGTCTCCCGAGGAGCTGAGTTTAATAGGGTCCACTTCCCAGAAGGATGATCTTGGTTTCAACGATATCTTGCCCCGGACCGAGTTCAACCGGTTAAAGAAATTGTACCAGAGCACGGAACGGGCCCTATGATCTGTATTTGTGGTGGAATTGCGAGAAGCTTTCATGAATGAAGGACGCCTTAGGGTGCAAATGCTGTCGTCCAACTTAAAGTCGAGCAACAGCGTTTCATTGTAACCGTATGCCTTTTGTATAGAAAAGTCTAGGTATCATCCAAACACACACCCGAGTTCTCAATCTTACATATGATCTTTAAACATACATTTTCAGCTTCAAATTCGCTCCAGCTACGCATTCATGCTCACGCTTTCCTCCACTATACAAATCTCTTTTTCGCGATAAGATTTCCACACTATGCCATCTACTTCCAAAGAATCCTCGGTAGATAAGGTGGCTGCGGCTTTGGAGGATATCTCCATAAAGCCAGCGCCTCCAGAAAACAAGCTGTATGTTCTTCCATCGGCTCCGGAGGAAAAACTCACCGATCTTGATGCAAAAACTGTTCTCCTTCTTGGACTAGTGGATGACTACCAGCGGCTAGCGGACACACAAAGACTTCATTATGTGAATGGCTTTCTCAATCTCAGCCGAGCCAACTATAATAGCGGGCTCAGAAAGTATGGACCTGGTTCGTTCGATTTGCGGCCGTATATGGCTGTCAAAAATGTTGATATCGAAGGCGACCAGTTCAAGATACAGAACAAGCTAGCAAACCAAAGGATATCTGATAAGCAGGCACGGGAGAATGAGAAGACGGACAAGGAATTGAGTTCTGAAAAGACGGAAATTGTATCATCAGACTCCTCTGGGCTTCGTAACAGGAAGGAACGGGCCATTTTCCGTGAGGGGACTGTGGAAGTCTCTGAGAACAGGCTCCGCGACCCTATTTTACAGTTTGGGGCGCTTGTTCCGTACCAATTACGTCAATCACAGCAGTTCTTCGTCGACGGGTTGCAGAGTCTGGTGCAGATATTGAATCTACGGAAGAGAATTTTGACTCTAGTACTGGAAATAGAGGAGTTGGAGACAAGAAGAGTTGAGGGCAATATAGATGGGGAAGTACAGCCAAAGAAAGCGCAGAAGGGACTTTGAGCTTTAGATTGTCCATTCGAAATCTCGATTGTCCGAGCAGACCATCGGACAAGGGCTTGATTAGGCACACAAAGGATCAATGCAAGGAAAGCACGATCCGAGGCCATTAATAAGAAGCATGGCATTTAATCCCACGCATCGGAGAATATACACAGTCAAAGACGAATGTCACGAGAACATACGAAGTACGGCCTTTCGGAACAGCATTCATACATCCATTCAATATGGCCGTGGTTTATACAGACACAGTCACCAATTCGTCCGCCCATCACGTATCCCAGCTTTACACTTCGACAAAACCGCCACTTCAATGTCCAAGGACCTAACCTTAAGCGCTATATAATGTACATATCTACTTCTCGATGTCAGAGAACAAGTCGCTGTCGTTTTCGTAGTCTTCGGGGTTGATTTCTGGCTCGTCGCTGTCGCTAGCGGCGCCCTCTTCAGCGTCTCCATCTTCGCCATTGCGTCTGGCCTTTCTGCGGGCCTTCTTCTCCTCCTTGACGGCGTTCTTGGCCTTGACGTTTTCCTGCTGTTTGGCCCTTCTTTCTGCGCGCAACTTCTCCTTTAAGCCATGCTTCTTCTCCTGGTCCTTCAACTCCTTGTCGGACTTTTTGACGTGGGCATGGTAGATGGTCTTGGAGGAGCCCGTCAAGCCCTCCTCGATCTTAACCAAGGTCATGTTGATACGGGGTCCCAACTCCGTCAATTTGATGGCGCGCTTTCTGGTAGGCGGCTCGTTGGTGGCAGTCGCTGCCAACTTCTTTTTCAACACCTTCTCGTCGTCCTCGTTCTTGATCTCTACCACCGCGTCGTCCTCCACCTCGGAGTCGGAGGTAATTCCGCCAACCGAATAGGGGTCCAAGAGCATGTCGGAAACATCCTTGTTCTTCGACAAGTTAGGCAACGCCTTCTTCAAGTTGTGGTGGATATTGACGAGCTTCTTGACATTGCGGGTCTCTTCCACCAACTTGGTGTTGATGGCGTAGTGGCGCAACTCGATGGCGCCGGAAGCATCCTTGTTCAACATCAACACCCGCTGGATCGACAGCACGCGCGTCAGCTGCGGCTGGATGGGCGGGAACATGTTCTGGAACATGGTGATCATCAACTTCTCGTGGTTGTCAGTGTCGGCCATTTTGGCCAGAAACCCGTTCAAAACCAACAACGGCGGGCTGTGGAACTCCTTGGAGTCCTTTCCAAGCGATTTCGGGTGTTTCAAGATGCGGCCCACGTCCTTCACAAGCGAGTACTGGTTGACTCTGAACTGTAACGTAGGACCCCTCGGCAACTTGCCCATACGCAACGAGATGCTGCCAGTTTTCTCCAGCTGGTTGAAGATGAAGAGGTCCGATACGCCCAAGGGCCCGGCCATCACGATGAAGTCGCGCAATTTGTTAGTCTGTCTCTCTCTTAACCTCACGGCGGTATGCGGCTGCATGACGTTTCTGAAGTCCTTGACCAACTGCGCCAACGAGTGGTTTTTGAGGTTCTGCCCGAGCCGGATCACCATGGACCGCGGGATCTTGGCGAGCTCCTCCTCAGAGACCGTCTTGTGGGTTCTATTTTTTGTTCTTCTCTTAGCCATTATGGAGTAGTGAAAAAGTATCTCATCGCACAAATTTTATTTGAGGGCCATCGCATCTTTACACCACAAGAGGCCCACCAAACCGCACCTGCAAAAGGCATACCCATAAGAAAACCCTCCAACATGGCCCTTAAGTCGTCCAGTGCACCGCTGCGGGCGCCCAAGGCGTCCAGACGGGTGGATCCCAAAGCCCTTGCCGAGCGCATCCGCAAGAACGCCCTCAAGAAACAGGCCGCAGCAAAACCAGAAGAGGTCAAGGAAGAAGTCGTCGAAACAGAGGTGGACGCCTCCGAAGTCAAGTTGACTTCGTTTCTGCAGCTCTCGCTTATTCCCGAGATTTTAGAGGCCGTCCAGGCCATGAAGTTCGATAAACCCACGCCCATCCAGGCCGAGGCTATTCCCCACGCCCTTGAGGGAAAGGACATAATCGGCCTTGCGCAGACCGGGTCGGGAAAAACGGCTGCTTTTGCCATTCCCATTCTTCAGGCCTTATGGCACGCTCAAACCCCGTACTTTGGGCTAGTGTTGGCGCCCACTAGAGAGTTGGCATACCAGATCAAGGAGACCTTCGACGCCTTGGGCGCCTCCATGGGCCTCAGGTCCGTCTGCATAGTCGGCGGAATGGACATGATGGACCAGGCACGCGAGCTCATGAGAAAACCGCACGTTTTGGTGGCCACTCCGGGCCGTATAATGGACCACTTGGAGCACACCAAGGGCTTCTCGTTGAAAAACTTGAAATACCTTGTTATGGACGAGGCGGATCGTTTGTTGGACATGGACTTCGGACCTGCTCTCGATAAGATCCTCAAGGTGATCCCCATCAAAAGAACGACCTACCTTTTCTCTGCTACAATGACTAACAAGATCGAGAAGTTGCAGAGAGCCTCTTTGCATAACCCGGTGCGCGTGGCCGTGTCGAACAAGTACCAGACAGCAGACAACCTTGTTCAGCTGATGATGTTGGTCAGTGACGGGTACAAGAACACCTTTTTGATCCACCTTCTCAACGAGTACATTGGAAAGTCCATTATTGTCTTCACCCGGACATGTGCCCATTCGCAGAGAACGTCGCTCTTAGCACGCATCTTGGGCTTCTCGGCAGTGCCCCTCCACGGTCAGTTGACGCAATCGCAGCGTCTTGGAGCGTTGAACAAGTTCAAAGCCGGAAAATCCAATATCTTGATAGCCACCGACGTGGCGGCCAGAGGCTTGGATATCCCAGCGGTGGATGTGGTGATCAACTACGATATTCCTACCGACTCAAAAGCCTACATCCACAGAGTGGGCCGTACGGCCCGTGCGGGACGTTCCGGAAAATCCATCTCGTTGATTACTCAGTATGATCTCGAGATGTACTTGCGCATAGAGAGCGTTTTGGGCAAGAAATTGCCCAAAGACCCATCTCCCCCTAAAGACGTTTTGGACGCTTTGCACGTGCATGTTGACAGGGCCAGTGCTGAGGCCATTCGCCAGACTAAGGAGTTCCACGAGAAGACGAAGGGAAAGGGCAAGAGGGACGACCGTGATCGCGAAGAGCGCTAGTGTATAGTATGTATGATAAACAATAATGAAACCGTACCGTAACCGGGTGTGGAAGCGAGAGAGAACTGAGTGTGCAGAAGAATAGAGGTCCAAATGGTTGCATTCTTCAGCCTGGCCAGCCTATCGTTCCACCCACCGAAACCATAAAAGAATTGAACATCTAGCATAAAACCGCCCCGAGAAAAAGAGGTATCCCAACGGACGCTATAATGGCGTAGGTAGCATCCGCGGTCGCGTAAATACCCTGGCTATTCGTAGATGATGAGGTTGAATAAAATGCCATCTGGCGGCAGATTGAAATGAGAGCCCGAAACTGCTCATTGGTGCAAGAAATGAACAGGGCATTCGCCGTAGCCCTTCTTCTTGAACCAGTCCTTGATGCACTGGTAATGGAACACGCACAAACACTCCAATCTGCCCACCTTATCACCTGGCTTCAAATCCTCAAGACAGATGACGCACTCGTTATCGACGCCGAAAACGTCCTTCTCCGCCAGCACGGTACCGTATGAGCCCACGGAGCCAGCAAAAGCGCCTTCGGGGGATTCGACTCCTTTAATCGTGTCGTAAGAAGAGCCCTCAGCATTGGGAATGGTTTCATACGCGGGCTTTGGAATGGGAGGAATGTTATAGACAAGCATCTTGTTCCTGGTATGGATCCTAGCGCCGTTTTTCACCGGCAGCGCATACCGCTGGTGATCTTGGTTGAAGTCAAACGCCACGAGACACTGTGCAATGTGCGATTCCTTGAATTCGTCAAAAGTGTTGTTCTGAGACAGGCTGGTGGCGTATAGCAGCGCAAGATCCTCAGCACACACCGGGCACAAGTTAGCATCGGAGCCGCTGGAACGCCGCAGTCTGCGCCCCACGTTGACCAGCGAAGTGGACAGCAGCAACCCGCGAGTAAGCGTCCTCGTTTGGGTGTATTTGGTGGCACTAGAGTGGCTGGCGGCATCTGGAGCTGGCAGGGAAGAGCTGGACGAGCCCCCTGCGGGGATTTCGGGCGCAAGCGCGGCCCGTATCATCCTGACCTCCTCCGCACACTCATCACAAGTTCTATGGGACTCGTGTGGGCCCAGAAGCACCCTTTTGTGTGGCTGAATAACAGGGGTGGTAGAGAAATAGCTGATGTGCTGAGAAGAACATGATCCACACACAACACGACCGCATTTCCTGCAGTGGTGGCGGCGGTTGAAGAGGGAGAACGGCGTACGGCATCCGAAACACGCTGAGACCGCAGCGTCTTGCTGCCAAAAGGGACCTTCCATGGGATGAAGGATCTCACACGAGGAGGATCCACATCCGTGCATCTAAAAATGTGGGGCGCCACACCCGTACACCAGTTTATGGTACGGAGGGCTCGGAGAAGGTACGGTAGAGGGGCGGGATGGAAGCTTTGTTCAGGGAGAGGGCAATGTGGAAGTTTTGTTGGATTGGAAGGGGTATTGGAATTGGTGTGGCAAATGGTGGTAGCTACTATGAGATATATCATCTACATATATAGTGTGAGAGGACTGATTAATGGAATTTTGCAGATTTTGCAACAAATTCTATTTATTCGAAAGTTGCAAAAGAACCAAAGAGATGTCAAAAATCAAAAAGGGATCAAAGTGAATGTCGTATTAATGAGGTTTAGTTTATTGCTTGTGTTTCATGTCAAAACGCCTCTCTGCGTAGTCTTCCACACTGTTAAAAATGGGTGCTGAGAACGCGAACGAAAAGTACACTAATCTCGAACATATACTAGCAGCACAACCACACAACAGTCTAGGAGCCGTTCAAATCCAGGAGATCTATATAACCATCTTCGCATAGGCATACTTTACACTCCGTGTTATTGAACAAATTATTACGAGTGATCTTTGGCGTTATTGACCTGAAGTCTATCCATTTCCACCACATCTTAGGTCAACCACCACATTGAATAAGCCAGGTCTTATTGATCTCCTCCAAATTTCCACCCCTTTCCACCACATTTCCACTCCTCGATCCACACATCTCCCACAATGTCCGACAGACTAACACAGCTCCAGGTTTGCCTCGACCAGCTTGTAGAACAATTCAATGCCACCGTCAACTACGTCAACACCAACTGTGAAACGGCCCTGCTCGACCCCAATCCGCTCCTGGTGGCGAATATAGCTGCAAATGCTCCTCTTCCGGGACAAACCCAGAAACTGCCTACTGGAAGCACCAAACAGACCGATGCGCCTAATACTGGAGATAAACCGCGCGAGGACACCGACTCCAATTTCGACAGCACCATCAACGAGTTGTCTACAGATATTATCCTCAAATCTCGCCAGATCAGCATGCTTATCGACCTGTTGCCGGGAATCGGCGCCTCTCCAGATGCTCAGCTTCTGCTAATAGATGACTTGGTCAAGGAGTTGCACACTGCCGAGGAGGAGAGGGTGGCCAAGATCAAAGAAAAGGACGCCTTGTTAAGTGTTTGCGAGAGCCTCATAATGGAGGTTGCCACGGGCATTCTGAGCTCGCGAGAGGCCTAAGAGAGGAACTTCGATGAGAAGATAGACAGAGGGCAGAGAACGGAAGAAACCACGAAGGGGAAAGGTGACATTTCATACCTTGCTAAGGCTTCGTCTTTGGAGGCTCTGATTGTTCAACTTGACAGCGTTTCGTTCTTTGGAAGTTTTACAACCCTCACAACACAAATATAGAACGGAATATTCTTCAAGAGGACTCGTTTACTTAGACCCACTTTCAGCGAGAAAACGTCCCAAAATCTTCATTCAGATCATCAGAAAATCCACACGACGGATGATCCTGTAATCTCGACCACGAATGTACTTAAATCGCTGGAAAGACATCAAAAAAACTGTATTTAGACGTGGGTTTATTGCCATTAATGTCCTCAGATTCTTTAACTCTAACCTTGACTCTCTACCACCAATTTCTCCAGACCTCAAATGCACCACTAACATAACGTTATTTAATTCTATTTTAACTACCGATAAGCCACGCAGTCCAAGTCCCACGTAGAAATCCACCGAGCAGCCATACACTCGTCAAAAGTCCATTCCAGGCCATAAATTACCGGTCTGAACGTCCAGTAGCAGTAAAAGGCCCAAGATGCCATTGCCACCATGATGATATATCCCACAATGGGTCTTTTTGCAGTCTGATACTCTGTGTACTGACTCAACGTTAAAACTGCAAAGTATACAGCCGTCAAGTAGTGATGCAAAAAAAGCTGGCGCGACATCTGAAAGGCTGGGGCATACTGCAAGAACCACCCCACCGCATACTGCATCCCGGCAGTGTAGAAGGTGGAGGCATGAGAAGCCTCTATCACCACCTCAAAAGGATTCAACTGGCGGAAGACATAGAAAGACACCTTCATGAGAACGATTAAGCACACCGCAAAACCCACATAGTACACCGCCATGTTTCCCAAGAAGTACACGTGACTTCCGGACTCACCTAGCACCTTGGGGTGCTCGCTGGTGCTGTAGAAGTTGATTCCCCTGGCCAAAAGCGGCCATGTTTCCGGTCTCAGCGCATAGGAGTGGTCCTCGGTGAGTCCGCTGTTGACCCGCAACATGGCCCGGTGGTACGCCACCACTTTGTCGAGAAACGTGAGCTCTTTGAAGTGCACACGCGGGTAGGTGGCAGTGTCGTTGTCCATAATCGGATGCAGGTTGGCCTCTATGTACCAGAGGGTGTTTGCTATGGTGGGTTCCTCCACACATAAGACTTCGTTTTGGCCAAAGCCCCAGTCGGGAAGCTTATCTTTGTGGGACATTAAAACACATCCGGTTCCTCTATGAATGAGCTGGAAAATCGACTCTGTCGCACGAAGCTTGATCAAAGGCAAGTCGTTGACGGAATGGTCCTTTTTAGATAAGATTCGCACCTTCCACTCGAAGTTGATATCACCCAAGTCTTCCCTGGTTCCGTTGCACGAAACCTCGTTGGCGTAGTCGTGTTCAGAAACAGGCGGTCGGAGATCATGGACATAGAGATAATGGCCTGTGTTCTTGTGGAAGAGCTTGACAGTATCTCCATCCTTGACAGGGTTGAACTTCTGCTGGAGATAGCCCTCCCTGTTCTTGTTCTTGGTCTCGATAATCCACTCGTTGTTCTCGTCAGGACCGAAGCCGTACTGCGTGACCTGCTGGCCAAACGATCCACTGAGGTACATGTGGTCGTGGGAATGGAGGTATCCCTCTAAGTTGTTGTGTTTGATGGTGATGGTGCTGCCGTAGGAGATTTCCACTGGTTGGTTTACGAGAGCGTCGGAGTCTTCGAGCGTGGCCTTGAAACTGGGCGTCATGATACCGGCGCCGCTGCCGTTGAACGGAAGACTGACGAAATGAACCGAGAAAAGACCAAGGTATATGGTGATTGGGAGCACTATAAGGCCGGCTATGCGGAAAACAAGGTGCCGTGCTAACTGAGCGGGGGTGACATCCAAGTCGCCGAGAAGCTGCCACAATTGATAGAGGGTAAAAAGACCCACCCATGCCACCGTGTAGAGGCCAGTGAGTTTGACGGAGGTGGCCAAACCCAAGCCCCAGCCCGTCAAGAACAAGTGCTTGAACCACTTTTTAGAGAAAGGCTCTGTTTTCTGGAATCTCTGGAATGCAAAAGTTGCCACCGCCAGGCCGAGTAGTAACGGTCCGTCGAGAAGGATATAGCGAGACTGGGTCACGAGCAGGTTCTCCACCAGGACCAAAAAGGCCCCAAAAAGCGCCACTATGCTCCGACAACCGGAGGAGCGGAGGGTGCCGTAAGCTAGGAGAATAGTAAGAACACCACAGAAAGCCGAGAAAAGTCTCATGGGGACGTAGGGTACGTTTTCGTCGTACTCGTCGCCAATATTGGCGAACTCAAAGTTGCCGTTCCAGCCGAACGCCTGTGCGATCCAGAAATAGGACAATTTGGCCAATGGCGGGTGGACGTCCACGAAAAAGTCGCCATGGAAGTATTCCCTGGCAAAGCCTCCGAAATGTACTTCGTCGAAGATGACTTTGGCGGGCCAGGGGATTTTATAAAGCCGCACCGCTACGCCTAGAGCGAGGAGCACGAATAGATAGAGATGGTCAATTTTCGTGAGTTTTGCAGCAGAAGCAGTCTGCCTCGTCAATTGCGTCAGGAAGAAGCCGCGGTGGATGCCCTGGCGGAAGCCAGCATGGCCCTTTTCGGCGTTCATGTGGCCGTTGGAGAAATCTATGGTGGTTGGCGAATGAGAATTTATAGCCGTGGACAGTGCTGCGAACAAGAAAAACGGGTGCGAAAATGGGAGGCTATTTTTGAGTAGCCACGGAAGAAACCGCGCTTTGGGGAATGCCAGAAGGAGTGGGTTAGGTATTATGGGGAGTGGGAATATTGGGAAGGTTTGGCTGTGTTGCAGATTTGAAAATAGGTGGCGGTTGTGGATATCAAGTGGGTCTCTATGGAAATGGACAGAATATGTCCGACTTGGTAGAAGACTTAATACGGCAGTTCATTAGTGTTAAGTTTTGTTCTTGTAAGCGTATTGGGATAATAGTAAAGCTTAGCGTTCTTCTACGAAGCATACTGATGTCGAGTGCTCTACGGCAGTATACTAACCAAGCATTCAGTGCCCAATCGCCCTTTTTCCGTAGTAAAGCATATACAGGTCTTTTGCTACAATTAGCTGCAAAATTTATGACTCCCCCAGATTTGCCCGCCTATTATTTCTGCTAGATTCCCTGACTGCGACAATACTAAATTCAAAAACTTCTGCTGTGGAATCAACCCCATTCGACGCAATGCATCTCATAGCCTTGTCGCTCCAATTCACATAGTGGCTCTATTTCCGCTTGGATGTCTTTATCAATAGTCAGACGGGGCAAATCGATGAAAGAAGAGTTGTTGAATAAACTGAGGACTTGGAGAGAGTGGCCGGGGGAAGAAGCGGTCTGTTGAACCCGAGTGGAATCTTAGTCTGGGTCAACACCTATAGTCTATTAAGCCGGTCAACCGACCTTCTGAACGGTCAGTAAATTCCCTCAGTCATGAGCAACCACTCCAAAGAAGCTGAAAGGAGATTATACCTCAAGACAGACACATGCATCATTAAAGACACAAAGCATTCTTCCACCAGTTCCTAGAGAAGCTGGGCCGGATTCCGTTCCCAACAGTTTCTTGCTTCATGATAAAAGCCATTCCTAGTCCAACTAAGTCTGTTAAGATGCCTCAGTGTCCCTCTACCGGAACCCCGGATTAAATCTTTGCGTAAACACAGTTCGTTCCACAAGCGGTTCGTCTATACCACGAACACCTCGACCAATTTTCCAAAATCAATGCCGCCGCCGCTACCAATGTCGAAAATCTTGATTCCATCAAGATTGAAAATCCCCTTTGCTATTCCGATCAATTTGATTTCCGTCTCAAAAACGGAATTGGCCTCGATGGGACCAATGCGAATATCGTTGTTTAGTATGATGACACCACTAGTGGCCAACTTAAGGCCGTTATAAAGCTGTAGCAACTGCATACCGCTGTATACCAACACATCTGTGGGATTTTCCACCCCAGAGCCGCCCAATAGGTTCGAAGAAGAGTTGTTGCCGGGCCCCGGACCAGCTCCATAAGCCTGACTGAAGGTCATGGGGTCCTGAACAATAAGTGATAAATTTAACTTGTTCGTGGATGAGTTGTTGATCGCCTGTAACTTCCAGCTGACGATTTCGCCGAGTCTGATACTAAGTTTTCCCTTGAAAGTGAGTTTGAGGCCCGAGAGTGTAGAGTTGTTGTTAGTAGCCAAGTTAACAGTAACAGATGACGAGGAGTATGAGGCAATTCTCGAAGCTGGAGAGAACGAGGAGACCGCCGGAAGGGAAACTGATGCTGGAGCAGCAGCACTAGAGCCTCTTTGGGCAGCTTTGAGTTTGTACACGTTGTTCATAACGGCCAGCTTTCTGGTATTAACCGCCAGAACAGGTCGCGACAGGAGTGTGGGCTGTTGCTGCTGCAATGTTGTTTGAGATTGCAGAAACGGTGACAGTTTGAGGGAGTTATTAATTGGAGGTGCATTGATGCTGAAATCGAGATAGGGCAGCCAATTAGTGGTGATAATGCTGCTGACATTTTCGAATGCGCCAGAGTCCAGGATGCGGCGCTGTACCTGAAGAATGAGGTTGATGTTGATTGGTTTAGAAGACTGGCCGCCTTCTGCTGCTTCTTTATCGACAACTTCGTTATTGACGAGTTTGTAGGTCAAGTTGATGGAGTCCATGGAGCGGTAGCGTATGGGAAAGTCCTGGGCGAGAAACTCATGGATTGTGCCGAATTTGAAGTCCATGGAAAGACCGAGAATGTTGAAGTAGTAATCCTGGCTGCTGCCGTAATGCTGGAAGATGCGAGAAAGTTCTTCGGAAGACTCGATGTTGAGAGTCGCCAAAAGCACGTTATTTCGACCGGCTGGTTTGGTAGATTTGAGCTTTATCACAAGCGACACCGTCACAGGAAGAGTGAGAGTCGCTTTAAGCGCTTCTGAGGAAGAAGTGGTTTCGTGGTGCGACTCAAGAGGACTTTCCACAATAGTCTCTTCCGAAAGATGGCGCTCGAGAAACGCGCTGGAGAGATGGAATTCGCGATTTCCTTCGTCGACTACCAGTCCATTCAACTCCAGAAATAAGTCACGGTGGTGGCCTGGCGTCAAATCAGGCAAAACCGTCTCTGTGACTGTAGGGGATTCGGAGGTGACAGAATCGTCAGAGTCCGCGCCAAAAAAGCATGAAAGGCGTATCTTGGGGTCACTGAACTTTTTCCGGGGGTAAGTTATAGGGAGCTCGAACTTCCATGCTGTGTAGTAGGTGCTTTCCGGCGCGTAATGGCCCAGTATGACAATACTAGAAGCATCTAGAGTTGTGCTTGCAATGCTAAAATTTGCAGCAAAAGAGTCGTCATCGGTGGTGTATTCCCGTTCTGCGCCATCCGAAGCATCTCCCGGTAGAATTGAAACGTTCAAATATACGGTGGAAGCGTCTGTTTTTGATTCTGACGCGTGCACCACGTAGCCTACCAAAGATTCATCAAAAAAGATGATTTTACGTGCTGGAGAGTCCTGAAGATGCTTGATGAATGGGCCGAGGTCCTCAGGGGAGTCTGTGGCTGGAGACGCCGAGGTTCTCGGCAAAACTATGGCCAAACTCATGGAGGTGTGGAAAAGGTGTTGTTTCGCAGTGAAAAATAGAGATTTGACGGTGCTGATTTGGAGAGGGTCGGAATGTGAAGGGGAGAAATGGATTACGGAATTGAGCGAAATGGGGGCATCTACGGTCAATTAGGCGATTTTTGAGCTTTGACTGTTCTGTTGGTTGTGTTTTGGTGGTTTTGGTGGTTTTGAAAGTTATGGTGAATTTGGGTCCTTTTTTGCATATTACAGGCTTCACTCCAGATCTGTAAAAATATGATAAACAGTTCACACCAAATTGCAGGAAATGCTGGAAAAGATTAGATTTCTGCTACATCATGGGACATTTGGCCACTGAAACGCTTTTCGTAGAATTTGGCGAAAACTACCTCAAATGGTCGCTACAATCAGTATGTGCACTGGTTATCTGAGGCAGTCATCCAGCAGTTAGTACAACTGTAATCGGAACCTTGGTTTGAAGAAGTAGCCTGCAATAAGCAATTCAATTGACTGTAACAACGCACAATATGGCTTCTCAGATTGCACCAGACCCTACCGATCTAGAAGTTCCGCAGATGGACTTTTCTCAGCCAGTCTGAGAAAACACCTCACGCGCAAATGGGTGCCATAAATGCGCGTTTTCATAAATAACCCTATAGGCGTAAGTGGCGCTGCGCCACTGATCTCCCATGAATGTAGCATTAGACTTGCTCTGTACAATAGGACAGAATAGTAAGTCCCGATCTATTGTTCCTACCAGGGGTTAACCTGCTCAAAGAGGGCTCATAAGAAGGCTCATAAGAACCAGACAAGAGGGCTGATTGCACGTGGGTTTGCCACGGGTAAAACCGTTCGGGCTTTGACCACGCCGCAGTTACGGCACGGGTATTTTTCCACACAAGGCTTCAACAATACCCACATAAGGGCTTCTTTCAACTCAAAGGCTTTGTCCTTTAAGTGGGGCTGGAAATTACCTCCGCCCGCGGGCTTTGGCCAGAAATGCGATTTCGCACCCAAATCCTACATCTTCTCTTGATCTTCTAGTCATTAAATAAATATTCATATTACTTTACACCAACTCCTTCTCTGGCTTAGGACCCCTTATAATGTAGACACACTCCAAGACGAGCGCATAGATGAAGCCCACAAGACAGCCCAACGTCACCAAAATCAACGCCGCAAAGTAGGTGGCCGCAAGGACGCGGAAAACCCCCAAACGGTTGAACACCCGGTACAACTCCATGTTGCCCAATCCCATAGTTCCCAACGGGAAAGTCATTGCCCAGAAGGCCTTTGAGAATCTAACGGTTCCCCTGAGCTGCTGTTTCAACCAATGCGACTTCTCATGCGGGTTATACGAGAATTGGCGGTTGTAGTTGGTGGTGAAGGGCTTGGACTTCGTCACACAGGTGGTCACTGCAATGAAGGTCATGAAGTAGCCGAACGACACAAGGTTCAAGGAGACCAACCCACAGGCCCACACGGCGATGTTGCCGAGAATGGCCACCAACGTCTTGTTATCCACCGGTGGATTGGGGCCCATATAGGTGAGATAGCCTGACGAGGCGATGGTGTCAGTGTGGTCACTCAACAACTGGTAAATGTTGTCTCCGAACAAGAGAATTCCGTAGGCTGCTTGGCCCAAAAGACCGACAGGAAGGAAAGTGGTGAACATAAGCTTGGTGTCTGGAACCTTGTGGACGAAGAGCTTCCAGAAGTTGACGGCTATAATGACGAATGCAAGACACACGGCCACCAGCCACATGATGTACGAGACCACCAACGTGACGATCTTGTGTCCAATTCGAGTCAACAAGGGCGTGATCTTTCCTCCGGAGGACGCCGCGACCGTGAGCGTCACCACGGGCATCAAAATGGTCATGTTGAGACGAGAGGGTGAAAGCTTGTTCTTAGCACCGTTCTTTTTGGCCAAAAACGCCATATAGAACGTGATGCATGCTGTGTAAACGGAGAGAGCCACCGATATCCACCAAAGCACCCAAAGGGCAATGATCCAGTTGTGTCTTGTTCCCACCAACCCATACAAGAAGTTGATGAGGGTGGTGTAGCCCATAGCGTAGCAGCCCATAAAGGGCGCCACATCAGGGTCCCGATGCACGCGCGACCAGTGACTAGGGTAATAAATCAAGCTGACCACGAAGAGAACAGTGGTGGAGAGAAAGAAAAAGATGGCAATGGCCCACATGATGCATCCGCACACCTTAAGCCAAAGCGCTGGATAAGGGTAATCGTAAAGGGCCACACTGGTGATTCCGGTACCCATAATGGACACGAAATATACCGGGGTGAATCCCTGCAAAAGACGTCTATCAACAACCAGCCATATCCGTTCCCGGAATGTTGTAGCAGGAAGCTCTTCGGTGGCTGCAAATGTCAGTTCCGATGCAGCCGCCCTGGGGCCGTTTTCAGAGAAAACTGTGGCGTCCACTTCCGAGGGCTCCAGAAAACTGTGGCGCGATTCCTCCGGGGGCATATTGTGACAGTCTAGGAAACTATGGCTCGAGGAAGCAGAGATAGGCTGCAAACAGTGCTTGCAAGCGTTTGAAAGAGTTCTAAACTAAACGCCTGTTTCGTCTGAGGTATGAAGTTGCCAAACACAAAGAATCCCGGGGACTTCTTTATATAGATAAAGGTCCCAGCCACAAAAAATTTGCCAGTCATCCCCAAGTTTAAGCTGGGAGCGGGCTTTGGTTTTACCCACGGATAGCTTTTGTGTCGTGCACATTTACGCGGCACGTGCCGTGAGGGTGAATGGCGCAATATACTTCCGACCTTCCATATTAGGAAGGTGCCGTCACGGCCCCGCCCCGTCGCGACCGGTCCCGATTGGGCATGCGCCGCGTCGGCTTTCGAGCCCGCGCCCGTCGTGCGCCCGCCCACGCATGACAAGAAAAAGCCTATTCCGGCATGTTTTGTCGGGGGGGATCGGCCCCGTCCACAAACTACATAAATAGCGCGACCCCCGTGCTTTTGGCTGTAGTTTTCTACAAGCCATTTTGCTATCACTTGCGGTTTTTCCATTCTCATTCCACATCTTTCTGTTTCCCGCCGCTCCTGCATCCGATCTCCACATCTTCTCATCGATTTCGCAATTTCACCTGACATGTTGACTGTTAACAATTCTACATTCGACCGCACCCAGCAGTCCAACGCCTTTCTGGTCTTAAGACGCCTGGCACCAGTATCTGCCCCTACCTCCAGACCCTGCTCGTCCTGCAGCGGCTCTTTGGAGACGCCCCGCACGGTTTTGCCCGAGGACATGGGCGATTCTTTCGCACAGCTCATCATGGACCTCAAAGGCATACTCGGACCCAACAAAGGCATTTCTTCCGAAGACGTGGACGTGGAACATATCAAAGAGGTTATGGAGCAGTACTCGTCCAACGAGGCCGAGTGGGGACGCTACGCTCTCCATGATAAGCTGCGCAACTACACCAGAAATGGAGTAGTGGACATCAACGGAAACGCCAATCTTCTCATTCTCGTGTGGTCGCCAGGCAAGTCCAGCGCCATTCATGACCATGCCAACGCACACTGCTGCATGAAGATCCTCAAGGGAAAGTTGCAGGAGCTGTTATACGACATTCCCAAGGAGGAGTGCCAGCTTACGCCCAAAAAAGAAACGGTGCTCCACACCGAGGAGGTGGGCTACATCTCCGATAAGATTGGCTTGCACAAGATCTCCAACCCGCTGGACTCGGACTACGCTGTGTCGTTGCATCTCTACACCCCGCCCTATGCGTCCATGTATGGTTGTCTGATGTACGAATCCGGCAACGGAAAGAAGCACCATGTTGACATGAGCAAGTACTACAGCTGGCAGGGCCGCTTGGTTAACGCGAAAGACAGCCTGGAGTGCTGAGACGGAAACGGCTGTCTCATTTGCAGCAGTTATAGTATAATCTCGTGCAGGAATTCACCGGTATACCTAATGTAGAAACCCGTACACCCGATTAGCCTGCATTTTCAAAATGAGGCACCCGTACACCAGTTTACCATATAACATCGAGCGATAGACGCCGCCGCCGTTGTGTAAACCGTGATACATCCCCACACAATTAAACCCACCCCCGCGCACCACTGATAAGTCCGTGAACCTGCCCGTACATTAGTACGCCCACACCCGTACTCCACCTAACGGACATCACCACCCTAACTTCGAGTTCCTGCGGTGTCGGCAAATCATTTCCTCCCCAGCATGACGCAGCCGGTGTATTACGGGCCGAGGCCGCTTCAGCCGCTCAACGACAAAATGAGGCACGGTTTTGAGGAGGACTACACTCTGGAGAACTTTCTCCTGCTTCTTGCAAACACCTTTTACATCTACTTCGACGACAAGAGACACAACACCAATGGAAACCCCATTTCGGAAGAAACGCGGCTGCTGCCGCTGCAATATAAAAACTACCAGCCCATAGCCGACTGGAAGGTCATGAAGGAAAGACAGAAGACCATCAGCGCCGTTTTGGTGCTCTGCTTAAACCTCGGAGTGGACCCCCCAGACATCATGAAAACGTACCCCTGCGCCAAATACGAGGCGTGGTGCGACCCGTCGGCTTTTCCCGACACAAAGAAGGCCCTTGAGTCCATCGGAAAGAACTTGCAGACGCAGTACGAGACGCTTTCGCTCCGTACGCGCTACAAACAGCTGTTGGACCCATGTGTGGAGGACGTCAAGCGCTTCTGCAACACATTGCGGCGCAACGCCAAGGACGAGCGCATTCTTTTCCATTACAACGGCCACGGAGTCCCGCAGCCGACGCTGCTGGGAGAAATCTGGGTGTTCAACCGTGGGTACACTCAGTACATTCCCATTTCTCTCTATGACCTCCAAACGTGGCTTGGGGCCCCCGTGATCTTCGTTTACGACTGTAACAGCGCTGGAAATATCGTTCACAACTTCAAGAAGTTCGTCCAGAAACGTATCGATGATGACAACGAAGGAAACCACGATGTGGCTGCTCCGCAGCCTACAGCAGCGTATTTGGACCTGATCCAATTGGCCGCGTGTCGCAGCAATGAACTACTTCCCATGAGCCCAGACTTGCCGGCGGACTTGTTCACGTGCTGTTTGACCTGTCCCATTGATATCAGCATCAAGTGGTTCATAATGCAGCTGCCGTTGAAGAAGAACTACTACAACTTGCTTCCGAAAAATGCCACGGGCAACGTGATTATTCCGGGAAAGCTTACCGACCGCCGAACACCCTTGGGAGAACTCAATTGGATATTCACCGCTATCACGGACACCATTGCATGGACTTCTTTGTCGAGGCCTATTTTTAAGCGCCTCTTTCGTCAAGATTTGATGGTGGCGGCCCTTTTCCGGAACTTCCTTTTGGCTAAACGTATTATGCCTCATTTGAACTGCAACCCCATCTCGGACCCGCCATTGCCAGAGCTTGTCCGCTTTCACCCGATGTGGGATCTGTGGGACTTGGCAATTGACCAGGTATTCTCACAGCTCATCAAGAATGGTCCCGAGACCGTTGTCCCGGCCCCCATTCCACCTGTCACTCCCTCGCCATCCCAACTGACGAATAGTGTGCTTACGCAAGGGAGAACAGCTCCTCAAGCAGCTCAAAATTTGACTAATTACCAGCACTCCACTTTCTTCGAACAGCAGCTCACCGCTTTTGAAATTTGGCTCAAATATGCCGGTCCGTCTACTAAAGAGCCTCCAGAACAGTTGCCCATTGTACTTCAGGTGTTACTTTCGCAAGTTCACCGTCTCAGGGCGCTTATCCTTCTTTCTAAGTTCTTGGACCTTGGGCCATGGGCTGTGTATCTTTCCCTTTCCATTGGAATTTTCCCCTATGTTCTCAAGTTGCTACAGAGTCCAGCACAAGAATTAAAGCCCGTTTTGATTTTCATCTGGGCTCGAATCATGGCCATCGACTATAAAAGCACACAACAGGAGCTCTGCAAGGATAAGGGCTACAATTACTTCTACCTCATTCTCAACAACGCTGCCACTCAAAACGGTACTCCCGGAGCCACTTCCACCGCCAATATCTTGATAAATGACGACCACAAGGCCATGAGTGCGTTTATCCTCACCCTATTCATTAAAGACTTCAAGAATGGACAGCGGTTGTGCTTTCTGATTGAGTTAATCAATAATTGCTTGAAGTTCTTGTCTTCTAGCGAAAACCCACTTCTCCGCCAATGGTGCTGTCTTTTACTCTCACAATTGTGGTGGAGGTACCCAGATGGAAAGTGGATCATCTACAAGGATGGTTACTTGAGCAAGCTTTTGGCTTTAGTCAACGATCCCATTCCTGAGGTGAGAACCTCGATCATTTTAGCCTTGGCCAACTTCCTCAGTGAACCTGCCGATGCTTCTCAGAGCCAGCAGCCTCTGCAAAACAACGTAAGTGCAGATTTGAGACGTGATGAGCTCAAGCAGCAGGATTTGAAGCTCGCCAATACCATCCTCATACTTCTCGGTGACGGCTCATCCATGGTGCGCAAGGAGATCGTATTCTTCATCAACCGCTTCATTTCCGTATACCTGAAGTTCTTCTTGGTAGTTGCCTTCAACCAGTTGGAAGAGGAGATTGTTTTGATTGACAGCCCCAACAACCTTCATGAGTTCCGTAAGCGGTCGCCCGCATATGGGTCTATATTTCTGTCGATGTGGAAGGCTCTATTGATCTTAGCAGAGGATCCACATTTGGAAGTCAAGCAACTTGCTGAAACTGTTATAGATGCCATTATGGTTCGGCTCAATGACTCTGAATTGTCTCCTCTTGTGAAAGAAATGCAGGATTACTTGATGAGCAAGTCCACCATCAATATTGGTGACAGTTTCAAACCTACGAATCCCATAGTTAATCGCCCCTTAGCTGTGGACGGACCGGCACGGCGTCAGGCATCTTCTGGTTCTGTTTTGCACCGCAAGGCCAATATGGCTGCAATTGCTGGATCCGAGGCTCGTCGTACAGCTTCAACCAATAACTTGAATGGCCACTTACTGCAGCAGAAAGGAGATGCTGACTCACTTTCGGACACTGAGTCTCTCTCTTCCAAGCTTAAGAATATGAGCTTCGCAAAGCTTTTCAAAAGCTTCCAGATATCAGAGGATACCGACTTGAAGAAGTTCCTGCGGATGTTAAACTCAGGCCCCATGCCTACCACTTATGGAAATGCCTATAGACCCAAAACTCCCCGTTTCACGCCACGTGACTTGGCCATCAGGCCCGAGGTTCCTACAGACCTGGGTTTCTTCGACTATTCGTGCGAGTATTTTCAGGAGCCGCAAATGTCCAAAAATGAGATCGACGAGCCGGGCTCCAAGGAGTATGTGGAGAGATTATGGAGACGCAACAGAAACGAGCAGATCATCCAAGAAACGCAGCCACAGAAGAAAATGGCAATTCGAGGCGACTGGAACCGCCAAGTGACGGTTCTCAGCAATAAACTGCAGCCTAAATTGATCAGGTTCACCCAATTCGAGAAGCTTTTGGTGGCATGCGATGAAAAAGATACTGTACTGGTATGGGATTGGGAACAGAATCGTATGGTCCAGCGGTTTTCAAATGGAAACCCCTTTGGCACCAAGATCACCGACACCAAGTTCTTGAATGAGGACGACTTGCCTCTATTGCTTACGGGCTCTTCCGACGGAGTGATCAAAATCTACAAGAACTTCCATACCGATTCTGGCGACGTGAAACCGGAAACCATCGCCTCATGGCGTGCACTCACCGACCTTTTACTCACCTCCAAGTCTTCGGGCTTAATATGTGACTGGCAGCAATCGCGAGGCCTGTTGTTGGTGAGTGGAGATGTAAAAATAATTCGTGTGTGGGACGCACCCCGTGAATTGTGTCTCGTGGATATCCCGGCACGGTCGTCACTGTCTATTACGTCTCTTACTTCTGACCAGGTGACTGGAAATGTGTTTGTCGCTGGTTTTGACGATGGCAGCTTGCGGGTGTATGATAGAAGACTCGATTCGCGTGAGTCTATGGTCAAGACCTGGCAAACGCGGACTCAAAATAGATCCGGCCCAGGAAGCTCCATCAGGAATGTGCATATGCAAAGAGGTGGTTTCCGTGAGTTGGTCAGTGGGTCTGTTAATGGCACTGTCAGCTTATGGGATATCAGACTAAACGACCCCGTTCTCACGTACTCCAATACTGAGAAGAGTATTCGTTGTATTGATGTCCACGAGCATGCGCCCATCATCACTACCGGGTCCAAAGCTGTGAATATTTGGTCCACGGCTGGAGACTTGGTGGCTACTTTGAAGAATCCTAACGATAGCTACTTGACCAACAGAACGTCTAGCTATTTGGCAAGCACGGCATTTCATCCTCATCGCATGATGATGGCAACAAACTACAACCAGGACGGACATATAAACGTCTACACGTGCAGCGACGTTGTTCAGGAGTACATGTGAGACAGATAGTCGAGATCAAATGTATTGAGGAGGTTAACAGGTGAACATACACTTTTATCTGGCAAAAATAATGGATCATTGGATGCTGACCTTTAAGTTGAAGTACCTTTGAGGATTCTACGGACGCATTCGGCCGTCCGAAACCTACAACGATTCAAACCTGGTTTTTGAGGCTTGACATGCATCAAGGTGGCCAAGAAAAAGACCCACAAATATATAAGTGTATTCAAGTTTCTATAGCTTTATAAAAAGAAATGAAATCCTAAAGAAGGCCATACTTCCGGAAGTACTATCTTTGGGCTTTCTTGTGTTTTCAACCGTATTCTGGGCGAAACCATAGTGTGGGGTATACACACAGCGTTAGGTTATTATATTCCGTAAGGCAATTTACTGCATGCGTAAATCTGGGACCAGTTTATTGGGGTATTTGAAGGCACCATGATCGGGGCGTTTTGCAGCCGTTTCAGCCCAGATTGAAGAAAGGGCATGGAGATTTCCTTCCCAAAGCAAACAGCTTCCTTACAGCCTCCGAATCCGTTTTTGCCGTAAAAAATTCATTACACCAAATACTTCGGTGTACGGGTGTTTCCACTCTTCTCCGAGTCGGACCTCACGTGACGCCAATTTTTCACCCACCCTATTTGCCGCCACCAGCAACCTTCCTTTCTCCATATGTCTATAACCAACAAGCTTACGGCTGGCATAGAGGAGGAGGGGCTCTTTCGGAGAAGCCCTCCCATTCTCCGACCCTCCGACGAAAATATCACCACAGGCCAGCGAATGCTCAGTGCATGTCTGGGGTCGCTAGTTACGTCATTAGTAGTGACACCTTTTGACGTGATCCGCATTCGAATCCAGCAACAGGAGATCTTAGCCGTGGATCGAGAGTGCTGTGCTCCGTCGGCTGCAAAGAAACCCGTTCTGGGGAGTCTAAATGCCCATCCTTTAACTATTTCTAAAGCGGCCGCGGAGGCTTCCCCGGAGTTATTCTGGATGGGCGGCCAGTACTGCCGGTCAGCAGAAAACTGTCTGAAGATCACGTCCACCTTTCAGGGATTCTCGACTATAGCGAAAAACGAGGGAGTGGTGACGCTATGGCGTGGCCTTTCGCTCACTCTCTTCATGGCTGTTCCCTCCAATATCATCTATTTCACAGGCTACGAATATATACGGGACCGTCTGCCTATGGCCGAGTCGTTTTTAAATCCGCTAGTGTGTGGATCGCTTGCCAGAGTGATGTCAGCTACATGCGTGGCTCCGGTGGAGCTTTTGAAGACACGTTTGCAGTCTATTCCTACTACCGAAAGACCTGGTTCTGCGATTTTGAATACGCTTTTGAAGGATACCTTTGCTTTAGTGCAGAGGAATGGTATAGGGACGCTTTTCACGGGTTTGCAGATCACTTTATGGCGCGATGTGCCGTTTTCAGGCATTTATTGGTCGTGCTACGAGCTTTTGAAGTCCCGTATTAGTGACGCTTTACAAGCTGACTTCAACACCAAGGGAGGCGTTGACCAAGATGCCAAAGTCTTCACTACTAGCTTTCTTTCTGGGTCCATTGCAGGTAGCATAGCGGCGTTTTTCACCAATCCTTTCGATGTGGGAAAAACTCGATTGCAGATCACCGAGCAACATGCTGGAAAGAAACCCCACATGTTCAAGTATTTGTTCCAAATCTATAAGAATGAGGGGCTTGGGTCGTTCTACGTGGGTTTTGGCCCGCGTGTGATGAAGGTGGCACCATCGTGTGCAATTATGATTTCTTCTTATGAGATAGGAAAGAAGATTTTCAAAAATGGCAATGAAGCCAGCTGAGATCAAAGGAAGGAAAACAGAGATGAACGAGGTCCAGAAGAAAATAAAACACTGAAGAAAGACGATGAAGGCATATCGTGGATGCGATTGAGAGCATTTTCACGTCGCTGTGGGAAGACCTCTTCGTGAGGCATCAAAGCGCAGGTTTTTGATCGAGGAATCCCATTCCAGGGATTTAAAGGTAATGTGGACTTTCATTGGTACCTCGAACGAGATGACCGTCTTTGACCCATCATAAACTCAATCTCAGTCAAATGGGCCAGTCCTCAGCAAACCAGGACCACTTTCACCCACAATTCCTAAGCTGATCCTACCAAAAAGCATACAACATGCACCAAACACTTTTTCACAGCATTTCGTCAGCCATACGTTACACTTGTACATATTTATATGGCTGACCGCATACAAGAGGCATTGCCGTCTATTACATATCAAATATCACATTCATATCTATTAGCTACTGCCCCAGCGCTCGTTTCCCGTCTCCAACTGGCCCCCGTAGCGGTCCTCGGGCCCACCAAGCGTGTAGGGCGTGTGTTCGCGAGCAAGGTGGTTTTCGTTGGTCACCCCGGGGTCTGCTATGCGGGAAGGGCTGACCTCGGGGCTGTTCTTTCTCGACAGTTCGCGTCTGCTGCCGTAGATATCTAGCGCGCCCACGGGAAGTAGCTTCTTGGGCAGGTCGTTCTCGAAAACGGCCACGCGGTCAAAGAACTTGTTAACGGCACTAACGATGTCGTTAGTGCAATACTGCGAACACAGCGCGTAGTCATTGAAGGCCTCTTTCAAGTTGGTAGTGATCAGTCGGGAGAGCTGCATCTCCACCACTTCCTTGTTGTAGATGTTCTCCTCCAACAGCTCTTGCAAAAGGTGGGTGTGGGAGGCGTTGACGCCGTATTTGGATTGGCTATCCTTTATTTGCTTGAGGAGCTTTGCTTGTGTCGTGAGCAATTCGTCGAGTTTGCGCTCGCGCTCGTGGACCTGGGCCAAGTAAAGCTTGAGCTTGTCGAGCCTCTGCACCAACCTATGGTCCACCAGCTTCTGGGTCTGGAGAAGCAGCGCAAACTCGCTGACCATGACCAGGCTCTCGTTGCTGGAAAGCTGGACAGCCCAGTCGTTGAACTCGCCAATAAGACCCGTGAGAAGCGTGAGGGACTTCTGCTCGTGGCGAATGATCTTGGTGACTCTGGTCTGTAACGTGAGCGCCAGAACACTCTTTTTTGCAGCTTTCTGCTGGAACACTTCCTCTCCACTGATGGAGGCCGATTCGGGGCCGGTGGAGAATTGGCCTAAGCCGGGGATTCTCTCCAAAACACGGAGGAACGACGTGGCGGGCCTGTTGAGGACCGTGGGATTGCCAGCAGTGGGGGTGTATCCGCCTATGGCAGTGCTGTATTTCGTGGGCAGCGCCGTGTCGAAGTCGGGCTTTCCGTAGCGCAAGTCATGGTGGTCGCTGTGGTTAGTATCTTATATAGGAAAGTGGGTCCTGGGGTGCTTCTTACGTCATGGTGGTCTTTTGGGGATGTACAAGTGTGTTTGTGCACCCAAAGCCCAACAGAAGAAATCGAGCGGTGGCTGCGAAACAAAAGCCAGGGAAATGCAAATACCGAGGGTTTGAAAATGCGACCATTTGGCCATCTGCCACGAGTGCCGGAAATAGTTGGGAAGGAGGCGGGCTGTTGGATTTGGGAACGTCGACAACGTGATTTGTGGCCTGTGAAGGTTCTGGCTCGGCGGCCGCCAGTAAAGCTAAAGGAATAGGGGAAGGAGGTGGAATGGATAGAGATAAGGTTTGGCCAGGTGTTCCGAGGAAGGCTTACGTTGGCGTAGCGGGAAATTGGGCGCGGTACGGCGTGTTTAGGGGATATAGGGAGGTTAAGGGGGTATAGGGAGATTAAGGGGGTATAGGGAGGTTAAGAGCATATATGGGGATTAATGTTCTCAAGGACTATAGACTGGGTTATTTAATCAGGCCATTATACGGGCGTCCATGAGTCCTGTACCCGAGGTATGGAGCCGCCTATGAAGCTCTGCAGATGCCTGGACCATCTGAATATTTCATCTATATTTAGGTCAATTGCAATTGCCAGTTGTTGAGTATACGGTGCCGTATTGGTGTCTCCATAATCAGCTTTTCGGGTCTTTTCGCATCCGCTCACATACATAGAGCTTTATTTAACCCCAACAAGAACGCCCAGCAATAGGCCCATTGCCACCTTAAGTATACACTTTTTATTTGTATATTAGTAATGCTGCCGTGAGGCCTTTTAAAAAGGCACTTTAAAGAGGCACTTCAGACATCATCTCAGAGAACGCCTAAATACACCTCTAAAGACACTGTAGGTCTCCAGCACCTCTCAAAAACCGTTTGGGGTCTCCAACGTGTCCCAAGCCCTCTGTGACAAATTAGATAACTCCCACCCATAAATTATTACCATACAAATGTCCCTAGTGGGTTTGATATATTGAAGGGGGCAGTTTGGTGGGTCTCGGAGCCGTTGGGTGTTCCCTTCGTCTTCTCTTTCACATTACAACGTTACTTTTAAGTGACCTCCTTCTTAGAGTCTATACCCTCTTCTTTCACTCCAATCTCCTTTACTTCTATCTCCTTTACTTCTATCTCATTTACTTCTATCTCATTTACTTCTATCTCATTTACTTCTATCTCCTTTACTTCTATCTCCTTTCACTTAACTCTTTATTCCTGCTGTGTTTCTCCCACACTCCTCTAATGCACTATGATACACCTACTTCTTCGAAACCTCCTCATCGATGTTCAACCCCGTTACATCGGCAACAGACTTTCTCAACGACTGAACACCTTCGTGCAAGCGTCTCAGGCCCGCCACTGTGCTTTCCTCCAACAGCTTCACCAATTCGCCGGCCTTGGTCGCGGCAGCCTCTTGCTGCTGAGCAACCTGTGGCAACGAGCGCTGCTCCAACTGCCAAACAAGTCCTGCGGTATTGCTGAAGGTTTGTGGCAAGAAGTAGCGGAAAGACGCAACTCCCAAAGCCACAGGAAAGAACACCTTCGACAAAGCACCCCTCTGGCGCGCAATTATGTTACCTGATAACGCAGCAACAGCAATGTAGATGGCATTGGGGAGCAAATCCTCGTGTCTGCTGTGAAGTCCACTCACAGTGTCGGCGACCAGTCTCTCCGTCTCGTAGTAGCGAGTATAGCCCTGGTTCAAGTAGTTCTGAGTGCAGTTGAAAGCGTCCACCACGACTCCTCTAGCAGAGCCAAAGAACGATTCCAAAGACTTGGTGGAACGCACGGAAATACCGTCAACAAGACGATTGGGGCCCAACATCTCGAGCTCGGTACCTGAAGAAGGTGTAACTGTTCCCGGGACGGGTACTACGTCGTTTTCGTCCTCGTAAAAGCGTCTTTTGGATTCATTCAGTATGGGCGACGATATGAGCAACGAAACAGCCGCAAAAGGCACCGCAACAAGGGCGTAGCGTGGAGTAAACATGGTGCCTTTAAATGAAAAGTAGCCTATATATGGGCCGTGGCCACTTGACAAAAGAAGCCTGCAGATTGGCTGGGTGTGTGCAGGCGGCTTTTTCGTATGGAGTCTTATTTGTCTCATCTCATCGATTCAGATATACGTAAATACACAGCAAAAGTCCCCAGTTTTGTCTCTTTTTCCATGAAACTGCTTCGACATCTACAGCGGACGAAAGTGCCATTTTTGGCGATTGTTCGGGCAAAGTCGTCTGCCGGAAAAGTGCAAAAATTGGGTCCAGAATCCTATGACTTTCTTACTGAAGAACAGCACTCCAATGACTCCAAACTTCCGTTTGAAGCCCGCAGAAACAGCGAGACTTTCGGCCAGCTTGTCCGTAGTCTGTATATGGAACAGGACATCAACGACATACACGCCAAATACGTCAAAAAAACGGAATTTGGCGTTCCGCAACCGTTATGGGATTCACCTTATCGCAATGAAGACGGCTCTTTCATAAATGGATCCACCGCTGAAGAGGCCAGACTCCATCCCCTTACTTTAGAGGCTCGGGTGGACCATGGGGTCGCCAAGCTTCCGCTGGAAATCGTCAGCGTCATCAATAACAACATCCTCAGTGCTACTGTTCCAGACAAACTCCGAGAAAGGGTGGCCAAATTGTATCAGTCCATCAATAAGGACCAGATACAAAAGGCTCCAGAAACTCCTCTCGATTGCGATGCACATATAGCCGCTTTGTTTCTTCAGGATTACGCCCATGCCCACCAGGTGTTGCTGGAGTTGCAAAAAAGAGTTGGTATCGACAACTTCAAACCTGATTCTGTTTTGGATGTTGGCTACGGCCCGGGAACGGGAATGGTAGCTTTGAATGAGCTTATGGGAGAGGAATTTGCACCAAAAGAGAAGGATATCTATGTGGTTGGAAGAAACAATAATGCTATGAAGAAGAGAGCTAAGATCATCCTCTCGCGCCAATGGAACGAGTATGTGGCTAAGGATGGTGTGGATATTGGTGCTGTGGAAGAGGCTCCGGAGGAAGAGACCCCTGAAGAGTTTTCAAGCGAAGCCTCAGAAACCTTGGAGGAACAAGAGGAGGAGTATGTGGGACCGGTGGACGCGTCACGCATAACTATCCGGTCGAAGCTCAGGGATACCCTTCCAGTGACCAAACAATACGACTTGATCATGGTGAACCAGTCTCTTTTGACACGAGAGCATAGCTTTCCCAAAGACGTGGACGTGAACATCCACATGATCTTACGTTTATTAAAACCCAACGGCCATTTGGTGTTGATTGAGAGAGGCAATCCTTTGGGTTTTGAAACTATCGCTAGAGCAAGACAACTTATGATTAGGCCAGAAGCACATTCTCATGAGTTTGGCAAAATTCCCAGGCCTTACATCAAAGGATCCGGTATCAAGCCCCAGAAGTTGCGGAAAGATGACCAGTTAATTTCGGATGAGGACATTGCTTTCGAAAAAGAGCTTTATCACAAATATGAACAGGAGGACAGTGAAGGGGATCTTGAACGAGAGATAAATGCCAAATATGGTGAGCCCACGGAAAAAGACATGAAGTTTGAATTCGAGGATAACGAGGACTATGAAATCACTTCGCCTGACGCTTCCCACGAACTTTCTTCTGAAAGTGTGGACTACCATATCAGCATCATTGCACCCTGTGCGCACCATAGCAAGTGTCCTTTGCAATTGGGAGATCCGAAGTACTACAAGATTCCGTCGCATAAACACAGATTATCGTTCTGCTCGTTTAACAAAAGCGTTGAAAGGCCCAAGTTCACTTTGGAGTTGAAGAAAGGACGCCGCTTGGCCACCAAATGGGACAAGCTGTCAGAGGACGGTTTTGGCTTGGACAGCATCTCCAGAAAAACTCTAAAGGGTTTGGGAGGTAGCGGCAGACCTGGTGGTAACAACCATGAAAGCGGCTCGTTCTCCTACTTGATAGCACAAAGGGCGATGAACTCGGTTGCGAACATCAAGAAGATCGAATCCGACCGTGAGTTTAACCACCAGGAGGTCGTGGACAATAAGAATCCCACCAACTGGCCGCGTATCGTTCAAACACCTACAAAGATCAAGAATAACGTCAAGTTGAATGTGTGCTCGCCCTCAGGAAACATCGAAATATGGCAAATTCCCAAGAGTATGGGCAAGCAGACGTACCACGATGCCAGAAAAGTGGCCAGAGGTGACTTGTGGCCGTTGGAAAAGAAAAGCGTTATTGTCAAGAACCAGCTTTCTGATGCTAACAAGGAAAAGTTGGACGCGTTGGCTAAAACAACCAAGAAATTGTTCTTGAAAGAGGAGAGGAAGAAGCAGTGGAAGAAGTTGGTCGGCAAGTCCGAGGATGAGTTTGAGGAGGATATTGTCAAGCTCTCGGACGCTTTGGCTACGTCTTTGGAGAAGACTAAGAAGTACAAACAAAAGGGTAAACGGGCCGGGTTCAGTGTGCATCCGGGATCATACGATGGAAAATAGGGATGTACATAGACTTGTAAATAGAACTTAATGGACTGTGATTGCAGTGCTTTTTACTAATATGCATATAAGTGGAACTGAGATATCTTTTCAGAGATCAAAGAAAGAGAAACGTTAATATGGCAGCGTCAGTGATGGGAAGTCATAGGCGGGCCAATGCCCAAATAGTGACTGGCTCAACAACGCCTTTCATAAAGACATGACCTCAACTTCAAACTATATTAAAGGTTGAATATGTTTAAAGATTGGGGATTTCGGGCAATCAAGTAGGTTTTATTGACGAGAAAACGTGATTATCGAGAAAACTTTGTGACTCAGCGAGAGCCCCTCGCTTAGCGTGTAGGCAACTTTTGCGTTCCGATAGCGTGAAAAGGCGAATTCCAACCAAACAATAGATAAAAATGGCTGCGAAAACCTTATCCCCGCCCACCAAACGGGCGAAACTTTTTGAGGGTCCGAGGCCTTTTTCATAGCTGTCACGATTAAAATGAGCCATCGTATCGATATACATCAAGACTGACACTGGAAATGGAGGGCTATCGCCGCTGTGTGTGTTGTCTAGCGACATTTTCCAATCTTTCTCGTTTTTATTTTGAGCACTTTGGAAGGCAGCTCTGCAGTTCTCCTTCCGATGACAGTGGCACGCATTTATCTTCGTTTGAAGAAGCAACTTTCTTTATAGCAAGGTTTTTTTCTCCGAAAGTTCGATAGCTCTCCTCGATATCTCAGTGGTTCGCGGTATCTCGATCTTGTTCTGAACGTTCCTTTCGCTCTTCGTCGCTTATCTCGACTTCTTTGGCTATGATACTCCTTTCATCTGTTAAACTTTGGTCTATATCGGGCTGGAACGCTGTATAACAATTAAATGTCGCCGTTCTCCACCATCGTGCGCTCTGTATCTTACAGCCCATTTCTCTGTTGCTTATTTTATCTCTTTCTTTGCAACCTCGGCTTCTCTCATCAAGATGGCGGCTTCTCTTTATCTGACCTCGGCTCCTTTCACCTCAAATTCGTCCTCCACTATCTCAGCCTCTTTCCCCAAATTCTTTGATGCCATTCAGTATGACTTGCTTCTTGCATAAGTAAATCCAATGAAGAAAAGGCGCCCAATCCATATCGGTATAGTCCATAAGACATGTAACCATCCCAAGAAGCGCTTCAGCAATATAGTGAAGCTCGAATCCGAACATAGAGGGGAGCAACACTCCTGGAAGAAGGTTTAAGACATGGTAAGCAAGTTGGCCAAAAACATGAATATTTCGAAGAAGGACGGATCCGCCACCTTTAAATGCGGAACGGTGAAGGCGGTGTTTGAACTTTGCGTTGCGGACGCGTTTTGGCGGTGGGAGTCGGGGATTGGTAACAACCCGGCTGAGTAGGAGGCATTTCTGGCTCCAGAACTCAGAATTTGGCGTCCATGGGTAGTAAAAGGTGTGAGAATTTATAGGTAGTAGTAAAAGAGAGTCTTTTGCGGCAGCCAAATCTGCAGGGAAGTGACGGAAATTATAAGATATGTGCCCTGCGTACTCGCGCCAAAAGAAAGTGTGCTGCAAAACTGGTTTACAGCAAGAGGTGGAAAAAGACAGAGAAATGTGGAAGCATTACGGCTGGATATGGAGACAATCCTCTATAGTTCTAGATAAGATTAATAGGACTTTTCACCTGGCGTTTATACCTCATGCGGCGGCCATGGGACTGCGGCAGAAACGGAATTTTAACTGAGACATGTGTTCTACTTAAGGTATGTCCACTCTTTGTCTTTTAACTAGAAATTGGTTTCTATCGCTGTAAAAAAGTGCAATCATTGCATTTTGGTACCAATTCAGCGATAACCGGGCAGGCTTGCCCAAGTTTGCTCACGCCTTTGGAGTAGCAGAAAATCCAGGCTTTCCAAGACCAAACGTGAAGCAGAATGATGGATCGAAGTACTAAATGCACTAAAAGAATGCTGTAGTTATATGAAGCATTGTGTAAAAAAGCAGTCTTAAGAGGAACCACCAGCCTTAAAGACCCTTTCGGTGCTAGTAGGGCCATTGGGAGGGCAGACCTTATTCGCTTCCCAGAAGTCCTGACAGCATTCGTTACCAGAGTAGCCAGTAGACTTTCCAGGGTGACGTTCCATGAAGAACTCGCATTGGTATATATGATAGCCACGTATGGCTTCACTAGGTCTATATAGTGGGCCAGACTTATAGGAGGTAGTCTTGTCCACGCGAATAGCTGTCCGACGTATACGTAAGTCGAGATTAACTAGAAGGTGCTGAAGTTGATTCCAATGCCTGAGAGGCAGTCTCAACAGCACACCATTACTAGCAACACGCCATCTGGCCGCCTTGCGGCAACCACCAGTGCGTTCACATGTCCCCAACTACACTTCTTTTTTTAGTGTTAATTATCTTTTTATAAAGCAAACTGATCGGACACCTCGGCCGATCCTCCTGCGAACTGAAGGTCTCCAACAGACACTCCACACAAAGGTGTGGGTTCTATAGTGTACAAATGCGAGAAGTACAGGTACTTCCTATGACTGGCTCATGCTGACGTGATCTTTGGGCACAAAGCTTACTTTCTTCTGAAAGAAGAGCCCTCGGTCAACTTGGCCTTACCGCCAGTAGGGGTGCACAAGACAGTGGAGCAGTTGTCACAGGTGACGGCGGTCTGGGCGTGGGAGAAGACAGTGGTGATGTTCAAGCATCCCAGGCACTTAACGTCCATGAAGTAGGATCTGGGCTGCTGGACCAAGGTCTTCAACTTGTGCTGCTGGGCCTCGGAAGCGGGGTTGGGGTGCAATAAGTCCTGAACTAAAACCATGGTGAGATAATGGGATGATTAATAGGGAGTAGAATAGTTTTCTATGGTTGAGGGGATGAAAAATGAAAAATTTTCCCGGCGTTTTGTGCCTCGATTTGAGTCGTGTGCGGGCAGCGCACTAAGCGAAGCCACGCCAGATCCCTTATATTGCCCAATTGGGAAGTCTAGGGGTTGCAAAATGTGTAATGGCTGCTGAAACCACCCCCAATCTTTGTTGAAACTTTTGTGAGGTATGATTTCCCTTAAGGAAACCGTTCAGATGGACCATTCGGCCGACTATCGCCCGCACCAAAGGCCCCCCAAGGACGCAGGGCACAGCGTCAGGAATACACCTCTGTCAAGGAGACTGGTCACAGGCTCCCCCAATAAAGTCTCCCCTAGAAGAACAGACAATAGCAAAAACGTTGACGCTCGCTTTTCTGAAAGCGATCGCTCGGAGAAACCTAATGCCGCCAACTCAGCCTACCTGGGCCTCAGTGAGACAATAGGGGGTCATATCTCGCTTGCCATCATCCTCCTTCCGTCTTTGGCAGCAGTATTCAGTCCCTATCTCTTACCGGGTTCAACTTCCACGGCAGAATTGGTCAACCTCATTACTGATAGCTTGATGATCTTTGTGGTCAGCTGGTTTATCAAATTTGCTATCGAGTGGCCCTGGGCCTGGTTGAAGCAGATTGAAGACACGAAGCTCTCTCTCATTAGGGATATCAACAACAAAATGTCGAACTCTTTTGGGCCGCCTTTCCCCGAAGATTTCATTGTTAAAAGCCTTGTATCCGTGAAAAGGCTCCAGAATTACGAATCCCTTGCGTATTTCAGCTGCTTTTGCGGTATGCTTTTAGGGGCTGTCATTATGAGTATCTCCCGCAATTATATCATTATAGATGAGTCAAGGAAACTTGTTTTCAGCAATTTCAACGTGGCTTTGGTCTTCTTTTGGGGCTCCTTGAAGTTGGTCCTTTCGTTGACGGCAAGACTCCAGAAACACTCTATTCTGCTGACCAAGAATGAGACCCTTGAGGAAATGAATTTTGTCACAGAATCCAACCTTGATTCGTTGTTGCCAGAGGAGCTTCTCGTCTCTCAAGCCTGGTGGACTCCTTTTGTTGGTACTTTTGCAGCGGTTCCCTTGGTATTTGGCGTGGTCCTCTCATCTGTCGGTGCGTCAAAGGAGAGGAAGACTCAGAGCCAAAAGATCGATGACATTCAGTCCATGATTCAAACCTTCCACCAGGATGTCCAGACCTACTCACTGCTTCAAAGCCAAGATTTCTCCAATATCAAAGGGGCACTTGAGGCTATCACACTGGTCCTCGAAAAATTTGGAGACAGACGATTTGCAATGTCGTCAATTTCGAACCCAGAAGGCACCAATACCGATAACGGTATATTCTTGAAACCTTTCCCTCTCAATCTTTCCAACTCTTCTAGAGAACCGCTGGTGTTGTCCGGGAACTTCGCACCTGCACTTCCCGAGGTGAATAGTAGATCCATCGAGAGTGCTGCCCTGAAGGCTTTGAAAACCATATACGAGGATCCCGAGGATAATCAGGATGAACACCGCCCCATACTTCTACCCAGAAACTCAGCGCCTCAGCCTGAACACCACGATACAATGTCACTGACGGATGTGCTCTTTTCAAAGCACTCCAACATTGTACAGCCAAAGCCGTTAAAAGGAAGCTCGCGTACCTCCTTTCCAGTAAATGTCCAGCGGGAGAGACAATACGGGCAGTTCTCTTTGCATGGAATCCCATATTCGACGACGGTGAAGGAATCGCTCAAGAGGCACGTTTATCACACTTCACCTCATGTGAATGGCAGACTTGGAAACCATTTGGAGGATCTCATGGGCTACGATGGCAACTCCACGGCCACTTATGAGCTGCTCCCCATAAGAGAAGATTTTGGTACCGCCAAGACGACCTTAGTAGGGACATTTCGAAAGGTGGGCAAAATCTTGAGAGCTCATTTCCAGAACATATCCATGAGGAGCATTGTGAAGGACCCAATCGCAATGAGTCAAATACTCTATGGTGAAGCCATGCCTGAGATTTACGACGCTTTCCAGCCCTATTATCGCAAGCTTCAGGAGCGAGTGCAGAGCAATAAGACTGTCCTATGGGAGGTTTCCAATAAATACGTGTTGAGGAATTACCATCAGGTGGCAATTTTGGCCATCTACTATTTGCAGCCACTCCAGAGAGCGCAGCAGTTTTGGGTTTTGTTCTTTGTGAGGTTACCGCTCAATACGGTACGTTTGGGGTTCACAGTTACGTTGTTCGTCCCCAAGGTACTTATACGGGCCTTTTTGTTGCAGCCATTGATCCTGCTCAATGAACTTATCTCGGACAATGTGCGGGGCAGCAGTAACTCAGCCAGATCTACCAAAATGCGGGATTTCAACTTGGAGAACGCGAGGTCCCCCAGATATGTCCCCCTTTTTGACGACCTGGACTTCCTGCTATCTAAGAAGCTCTTGAGCAGACTTCTCCGGGTATCGGGCCAGGAGCAGGAAGTTAAACCACGACCGCGTAAACCCGTATACATGCTGGGCCTATAATTTTGCAACTTCTGTGGCTGATAGCCATCGCGGTTATGTGCAGGCGGCGATATCAGGATTAGATCTCTCAAATTGAATGTGAATAAAACGTCTCTAAACCACTCTTTCTTCATCATTACTTGTATATAGCCGCTGGCTCGCGATCTGACAGTTGCCGAGGGTTGTCCGAGGCACACCATCACAATAGCCAATAAAAGAAGGCCCAAAAAGGTCCGTCCTCCGTACAGGAGGTACGTCTATAGGTCGGACTTTACGGAGAAGAATAATAGTGACGAGGACAATGAAAGCGAAGAGGACGATGAGGGAGGCCTTCTGACGAAAGACATTTACGGAAACTCCAAGGATTTCAATAGGAACACCAACTTGAATTTGAATTCCGTATATGTGTTGACAAACCAGCCCCATTTTAAAGGCAAGCTTTGGCCACGGTCGCAGTTTGAGAAGGTGGACGTGCTCCAGTGTGCCTTGAACGACGGAAATAAGGAGTTCAACGCTCGTCAGAAGGACCTACAGGAGATTTACGAGTACAACTCCAAGCTCATGGTGCTTCCCCTTGAGCTAATAGTGTACATATTGGAGATCCTTTATTACCAGGGGAAGCTCCGGCCCAAATTTTTACGGGTTTCCAAGCTCTTTTACGTGATAGTTTTGGGCATGATATACCGTGTTCCCGCCTTGAAAGCCACCAACTTTTTCTCTTTCATGGACACTATATCTGCCAATAAAACCATTGGAGATAATATTCGCGAGCTCGACTTGTCTCGAATCATTCAAACGGGCAAGAATGCCTTCATTGCCAAGGTGCTCAAGCGGTCGCGCAAGAACTTGGAGCTTTTCGTGGCTCCGCAGACCAGTTTTGGTTTGGGTCCTTTAATAGCATTGAAGAACTGTGAAAACCTAAAAGTTCTCGATTTGCGCCTTGTTTCGGAAACTTTAAACCTTGCAGAGCTATTTAAGTCTATCCGGAACCTCAGCAATCTCACACACTTGTCGTTTCCCCGTTCCTCTATCGAGATAGACAACGTTAGCACTATAGTTTGGCCGTCCAAACTCACATTTCTCCGGCTCTCGGGCGGTATCTCGGATGACTTTTTGCAGAGTTCGAATTTCCCTGCCTCTATTGTCCAGCTTGAATTTGCACACTGTCCCGCAGTCAAGGATTTTGGGTTTCAAAACCTCCTTTATCGCCTAGGCAAGAATTTGCGCACACTAAAAGTGCAGTATCCCATGCCGGGCTTGACTGAGAAATCGCTCAATAGCGTATTTGTCCATTGTCCCGACCTTATAGTGCTAGAAATCGCTGTGGATTACGTTTCCAATACGTTTTTTGACGAGGAGAACCTCCAGTATTTGCCCTATGAGAGACCGCTCAAAACGCTATACATTGAGAGCAGCGGCATGCTTGGTACCACCAATCGTCTAGAGCCAATTGACTTGGCGCTTGCCATCAATGACGACCGGTTACCGAACTTGAAGAACGTTCGCTGCACCGCGAAGTTGAGTTGGGATCCGAAATCGGAGTACGTCTCCTACATAGTGGACGTTTTGGACGAGCGCAACGGCGGCTTGTACATAGGATATTGAGGCGAAGCCCATGAGGGAGTAAGAGAGGAGGGTATAGAAGGTAATATAAGATACTTCAAAATACAAGCATACACTACGAGCGAGCACACGAACAAAAATGGGCCAGTCGACCTACTATTTGGTGAGGAGCAGCTTAAAGAATTGACAATAACTCTCGCCGCTGCTCTGTAGAAATGAAACAAGTGGGTGCAAAAAAGACGGGGCGAGCTGGGAATTGAACCCAGGGCCTCTCGCATATTTGGAACCCAAAGCGAGAATCATACCACTAGACCACACGCCCGAACTTGCACAAAAAAGGGCCCCTTTTAGTCCAGTCTATACGAAACCCATGGCTGATATGAGCTAGGAACCATCCACACCACCACGGGTCCGCCAACCGAAACCCCTCCCATTTCACTCATCGCAAACTGTACCGCATCTGTACCCGCGCCCAATTGCAACCGCAAAAAGTCATTTTCCAAGCCACACGCTTATGTAAGGAGTGCCACTGCGGCATGCGGCTTTCTGGGGTAACGTGGCACCAAAACCCACATGAAGTGGTGGACGACATCTCTTTTCCTTCCACTTATATACCTCTCTACCATGTCTGTAGACTACGAAACGCTTGCTCTCGCCAACCCTATTCCCAAGTGGACCCACGCGCCGGCCCAGGTGGTTGCAGATGCGAAGGCCATTGCCGCCGAGTGGATCGCCACCAACGACAAAGTTGCAGCGGTCAAAGAGCCCACGGTGGCCAACGTGTTGGCTCCTTTCACCGAGAAAGAGAACATCAACATGCTCAAGATTGGTCAATTGGTCTTCTACCTGAGCGTTTCTGCCGATAAGGAGTTGAGAGACGCCTCCACTGAAGCTGAGCAAATCCTCGATGACAACTCCATTGAGCAGCTGGCAAGAATTGACGTCTACCAGGTTTTCAAGAAGTTGCAGGCTAAGATTGCCAGCGGTGAAGAGAAAATTGATGCAGAGACCCAGCGCTGGTTGGACCAACGTCTCAGATCCTACAGAAGAAACGGTTTGGACTTGCCTGAGGATAAGAGGGAGCAGGTCAAGGCGCTCCAGAAAGAATTGAGTGTTTTGGCCGTCAAATTCCAACGCAACAGCAACGAGGAGAACGGCCATGTCTTATTCACCGAGGCCGAGTTGGACGGCGTCCCCGCCGACGTCATTCTGCAGTTCGAGAAGGTCACCGAGGACGGCGTACAAAAGCTCAAGATGACATTCAAGTACCCTGACCTTCTTCCCGTGATGAAATACGCCAGGGTCCAGGAGACCCGCAAAAGGGCCTTTGTGGGCGATCAGAACAAGTTGCCCCAGAACGTGGACATCTTGAAGAAGATGATTGTCATTCGTTTTGACATAAGTCAGCTTTTGGGCTACAAGACTTTTGCGGACTATGTTCTCGAGGAACGCTTGGCCAAGACGCTGGCGACTGTGTTAGGCTTCCTCGATGACTTGCGCGAGAAGTTGACCCCTGTGGGCCAGAAAGAGCTCGAGCGCATGAACACATTCAAGAACGCCGACTTGGAGGCCCGCGGCTTGCCCAAGCAGGACACTTACTACATTTGGGATTCTCGCTTCTACGACAACTTGTTGTTGGAGAAGGAGTACCAGGTGGACAACCAGCTCATCTCGGAATACTTCCCATTGGAGCTGACCATTGACAAGATGCTCGCGTTCTACGAGCACTTGTTCGATTTGAAGTTTGTTCAGATCCAGAAGCCCAAGGCGGAAACCGTCTGGCATCCGGACACCCGTGTTTTGGCTGTCTACCAGAACATCAAGCACGGGGAGCCCAAGCAGAAATTCCTCGGATGGCTCTTGTTCGACCTCCACCCCCGTGAAGGCAAATATGGACACGCCGCCAACTTTGGCATCGGACCCGGCTACCAGCGTGCCGATGGCTCGTTCGAGCCCGTGTTTACCATTTTGGTGTGCAACTTCACGAAGCCTTCCGCTGAAAAGCCCTCGTTATTGAAGCACGACGAGGTAACGACCTTTTTCCACGAGTTGGGCCATGGTGTGCACAACATCGTCTCGCAGACCAAGTACGCGTCATTGCATGGTACCAATGTGGCGCGTGATTTCGTGGAGACCCCGTCTCAGATGTTGGAGTACTGGACTTGGTCCAAGAACGAGCTCAAGTCGCTTTCCTCGCACTACAAGACCGGAAAGCCCATCGAAGATGAGCTCATTGACCTGCTTATCAAGTCGAAGCACGTCAATACCGGCATCTTCAACTTGCGCCAGTTATTCTTCGCCACCTACGACATGAAGGTACACTCCACCACCACGCGTGAGGAGACCGATGCATTGGAGTTAACGCCGTTGTGGAACGACTTACGCCAGGAGCTTTCTTTGGTCAACAATGGTGGAACTGTGACTTTGGGACACGGCTCCTTCGGTCACATTGCTGGAGGTTACGAGGCCGGTTACTACGGCTACTTGTACTCCAAGGTGTTTGCTGATGACATTTACTACACGTTTTTCAAGAGCGACCCGTTGAATGTTGCGAATGGATTGCGCTACCGTGATGTGGTCTTAAAGCCAGGTGACTCTAGAGAGATTTTGGACTCGTTGAAGGAGTTGCTCGGTCGCGAGCCAAACTCGGACGCGTTCTTACAGGAGTTGTTGGGCTAGAAAACACAAGCTCTGGAATAAGAAAATATTGTCTTTAGAGCCTATCAAGAAATATATGCTGTATTTGGTAGTATATTTCATGGAGGTAGCTGAAAGTAAGGTAGTTATTCCAAGCAAGAGAAAGTATCTCATTTTTGGTTGCAAAATTAGTTATGAAAATCAATTAGCGCAAAATCTCAAATTTCCGTCAAAAATCCTGAATTATTGTCCTCCTCAAATAACTAACACCATAAATCCATCCTTCTCAAGTTTGCAGCCATAGACACACTGCAAGTCCTCATACTATCGGCATATACTAGACAGTACATCTTCTACATAACTGAAACCTGAACTTTTTCAAACTTCAAATCAATACTCACTGCTGTTTTCCGTACGCGCACTTTACACCACACATTGATCTTTGTACATTATCTAAGCCTCGGCCTGCGACTCGAACGGCGTGAGTTTGGCAGTGCCCTCGGCCCACGTAGCACCGTTATAAGTGACGTCCTTGATGGCACGCACAATGTCCTCAAAGGAGCCTCTCACCTGCTTGGTGGAGTCTCTTTCTCTCAACGTGACAGAGTTGTCCTTCACACTTTCGAAATCGATGGTGATACCGAAAGGAGTACCCAACTCGTCGTTTCTGGCGTATCTCTTACCAATGGAGGCGGAAGAGTCGTCGATCTTGAAGGGTACTTGCTCCTTTCTCAAGTAAGCAGAGACCTTCTTGACCACAGGCTGCAACTCAGCGTTGGACGACAAAGGCACCAACAAAACCTTGGTGGGGGCCACCAATGGGGGGAAAGACAAAACCGATCTGTCCACATCCTCGGGCCTGGACCAGAACTGGTGCTCGAAGATGGAGTAGATGATACGACCAATACCGAAGGAAGGCTCAATGACGTTGGGGGTGAATTCACGGATGTGTTCGGTTCTCGTGACCTTCTCGATGGTAATGAGCTCGGACTCCAATTCGAGCGTGTCGGCGATGCCAGGAACCTTGAAGACGATCTTCTTGTTGGCAGACAATTCCTTCGACAAGTCCTCCAACTCACACTGGGTTCTCTCCAACAACCACTTCTCGACGGCACCGGCGTCCTTTCTGAACTTGGGACCAAACTTCTTTTTGGCGATCTCCACCTCGTACTTCTCCACAGTGATGGGCTCGGGCAAGGGCTTTCTGACCACCAACTTCTCGTTGGTTCTTGCGGAGTGGACACTCAAGTCGTAGGCGGATCTGTCGGCACAACCAACGCATTCCACCCAGCCATAGGAGGTGTGCAACTCGGCGTCCCAGCAGTCGGCGGCGTAGTGGGCCATTTCGTTGGACAAGTGCTGTCTGAAACGCATTCTGTTGGCGTCCACACCGATCTTGACCAAGAAAGACTGAATTCTGGCGAGGAAGTAGCCCAAAGTCTCATTGTCGACCATTCCAGAGGCCACAGCCTCACCCACGGTCTGCTCAACAACCTCGTTGGAGCCGGCTTCCTGCACCTCCTTGGGCAAGAAGCGCAACTTGGTGCTCTTCACGTCGGCAAATCTGGGGTGCGACTTGTCCTCAGGGTCCACAAAGTGCTCGATCTCAGCCATCAAGAATTCACGCACTCTCAACAAGCCGGCTCTTGGGGAAATCTCGTTTCTGAAAGACTTACCAATGGATGCAGATGCAAAGGGCATCTTCTCGTTGTTGAAGTCCAACAACTTGGAGAAGTTCAAGAACTGGCCCTGGGCGGTCTCGGGACGCAAGTAGCCCTTCAACTGACCGGAGGGGCCAATGGCGGTCTCGAACATCAAGTTGAACTCCACAGGAGGCTCCAAAGGACCGCCGGTAGCCGGGTTGGTGATGTCGTATTTCTTGATCAACTCGCCCAACTGCGGGCCCAGGAAGCCGTCGATCTGGTTCAAGATGGTCTCGTACTCCGCCACGACTTCATCCTCCAACTTGATGTTCTTGATCTCCTTGACCTTCTTCTTTCTCTTCTTCTTGTCGGCGTCCTCCTCCTCCTCCACCACCTTCACGCCTCTGGCGGCCTTGTCGCCCTTCAAGCGGGCCTCCAACACCTCCTCGACCAAATGGTCGGCTCTGAAGATTTCGCCAGTCTTCAAGTCCTTGCACATCCAGTCGGCAAACTTGTCCACGTGACCAGACGTCTTCAACACCTCATGCGGCGTCAACATGGTGGTGTCGACTTCCAACATGTCTTCCTCCAAAATGAAGTGTTTTCTCCACGTGTCGACCACATTGGCCTGGAGAGCACAGCCGGGGGGACCGTAGTCGTATAAACCGGAAACACCACCGTAGATTTCGAAGGCTGGGGCAAAGAAGAAGCGTCTTTTCAACACTTGTTCCAAAACCTCCCTGGAAAAAGGAACAGCGGCGGTGGACATGGTAGCTCTCAAACTGCGGGAAAAGGCTCTCGGTAGCAACTGCCGGCAGAACACTATGGCAGTTATATGAAGAAGTAGTGGGGGGACTAACAGAATGAAAAGTTGGACGTTGGTGCGCGCACGCAGACAGCTAGAGAAGCACTGGGGATGAGGTTTGGGAGGAAAAGATGACTGAAAACGCCCGAAAAGCGTCAGATGGCGACAAGACGCGGATTTGGTTCTCTGGCAGAATTTTGGGGGTGCTTACAGTGTTATTGGGGAATTTACTGGTGCTACTTGTGTGCGATATATGTATGTAGTGAGACTATAGAGTGCCTAAGGAAGCGATGATAGGCTCTTGTGAGTCATTGAGGAAAGTACTGGACGCTATGCTTGCCAAGTAGAGCGCTCTTCATTCTGAGTAATCCACACGCGTTTTCGAGTGAAACGGTGGTACTGTAACTTGAGATGGCTTGTATGAGTCAACGGCGTCGTTTCTGATTCATAGCCCTTTGGAGGTGTCGTTTACGACTCGAAAGAAACTTTGCCTGAATTGAGCCGTTCTACCTCGAATACGGCCCCTCTGATGAAAGTGTAGCCTCAGATGGAAATCTGCCGTAGGGCGTTTCTTTCGGGCCAGCTTTCACTTTTCTTAATCACATCTTCCAGATTGTATACTTGGCACCGGCCAAACACATCTGACTGATCTGCAGTTTCTCGTCCACCAAGCACACTATGACACCTTATGGCGAGATTCCATGAACTGCTCCTCATCATAAGCGTCGTAGGCATCAGGACGCTCAGCGAAGCCCTTCGCTGCCATGAAAATGAGCGTGGCAATGCATGTAAACCCAAACACCTTATCGAACCACAGGTCGATAAACTCTACCTCTTTCAACGACGCCTTGGTGACGAAAGTGGCCGAACTGCCCAGAAGCAGAAGAATACGGGATATTTGGTTCGATAGATTGGTCGGGAGGTTTGTGCGGATCAAAAGAGCCGTCAGAATGACGTAGATAGCCAAGAGCTCGGCCACTAGAAGATGTTTCAACCAGATTTTCGTATTGCTGGAAATGCTGGCGAGTTGGGGCAAGAACCGACCAACGGATCTAAACGTAAGCACCACATTGGAGAAGGAGCAAACGAATAAGCCTGCCAGAAGAACGAAACTGATCTGGTTGGTGAGCTGGGTATCTGAAAAGGGGAGCTTGAACACAGAGTTGATGATTCTGGCTAGGGATACTGCCAATGCATCTCGAGCTGCCGGTTCAGGGCCGTCTTCCGCCGCATTGACTTCATCCACTCTAGGCGCTTCTGAAGCCCTTAAAAGTCGGTCTGGTAACCGCAAAAACACCACATTCACCACCCGATAGACACAGTAGACAGAAAATAGCACGTTGGCGATCCACACCACCCGTGAAAGCGTTTCTCTATTGCTGTGAAGCCGTTCCTTCCGCTCGCAGAACCTGTGCAACGTGGAAGTTAGCTCGCGATAGAGCAGCCCGCTGAGCGTGTTGAGAGCGTCCACTTCTGCTTGCAACTCTTCCTCCTCCAGACGCTCTACCAACGACGATAAGCTTGCGAACGACAGTACCTTGTGGATGATTTTGCGGCCCATGGCGCCCGGATCGATCCTTCCCAGGCGCAGAACAACATCTAGAGAGCGATTCTGGTGACTGTAGAAGTCTGAGCTTGCCAAGCGGCGCAAGTCGGCCCTCCTTCTTTCCAAAAGGTGTCTTGTATTATTGTAGGAGACGATGGCGGAGGACAAGTCTGCCTCCGTGACGGTTTTTTCGTCTTTTTTCTGAGCCCAGCCCGTCCAGAGCAGCTTGTAAGGCGTGGAAACGCAACCTATTCCCGAAAGAACGGCCATGGTAGAGATGCCGCCAATGACCACTTCATTTATCTTTCGTTCGAGCAACAGTCGAGTGTGAAGCGCTCTATCGGGCACAAAAGACTGCGAGAGCAGTCCGCAGTAATGGAGGGCCACAAACCAAACACCATAGAGCAAGACGGCAGCAGTTTTCTGGCCCGTGGATTTGGTAGGAACAATGTTATCGTTAGTGCACAAGCTCACGATAACAAGAGGCACCACCACGGTTATTAGCAAGATGAGCGAGTCGATAGTTACCTGGAAAGCCACCAAACGCGCCTGCTGGGCGAGAGTTCCTGTTAGCTCACACATCATAAGAAGGATTAGCTCAATGGAGAGAGCAGTTACGAGGGAGAAGAGCACACCCACCACGTTTTGGGAATTAAGGCTTTGCTCGGGCCCTTTCTCGGTATACGATCTTTCGTAGCGGTCATCATCATCGACAACCACCTCCGGGACCGAGACGCCGTATTTCTCGTTGACGTTATTGTGGATATACACATTAATGTGGTTTTTAGCAATGGACAGCCGGTCAGCATACAGAATGAAGTCGTGGCGGAAAACAATGAAATAGGCCCATGCGAACACCGCCACGAACACCGTGGCTAGTGCCACTAGGCCCGCTACGACGGAAACAGCCAGCATGGGCCAGTTTTGGTGTGTAGTAGAGGAAGGGTAAGGTGGTGGCGGCACGACCGAAAAATCGGGGACATTTTTTGACTACATCATTTTTCAGCTTCTCTACTTAGTCTCTTCCACCACTACTTAGCACACAATCATACGCCATGCCTGTGCGAATGCGCTCTGAGAAGCGTATGCGTAAGCATCTTCTCGAGCACCTCAAAACACGGAAAATTCTTGGTGCTCGACTTGCGCAGGGCCACAAGACCGTGGAAGACTTGCAGCGCTTACAGTGTGCGCCGCAGGTGTTTTTGTTCAAAAACCTCTTCTCGGGCCAGGTGTTGTATCTGCAGGTTCCTGCGTACCACCAGGACCAGATCGACGAGCAGTTTGTTCGTCCAAACTGGGAAAACAGAAGACCAAGCCGCCGTAACGACTTGTGGAAGGTGATGGCCGTGGCCAGCTTCTCCAACTACGACTATGCTGTGGCAGCATACAACGGTCTTGTACAGCTCCGTGAGGCACGTGACACGGCGCTCCGGACGGAGCTGAAGGCCATGCGTCGCAAGAACGACGATGGAAATACGTGGTTTTCGGGCCAGTACAGACCTTCTCACTCGCAGGAGGCAGTGGCGGACTTGGCGCACGTTATCGACGAGTTTGAGTTGGAGGACACCCAAATCCACTGGGAAAACTTGTGGCGCAAGGGCGACGATGCCCACTGGAGAATGGACTTGGCGGAGCACGAAGCTTTACCGGCTTTCAACCCACGTGACCAGACTGTGATGTTGGATGAGTTGCGTATGAAGGCCGTGGAGGCTTTTGCCGCTGCTCGTGCTGCTGAGGGGGCGGAAACCATCGCATAACTTGTAAATACATAGAATGAAGGAGGACTGAAATGAGCAAGTTCAGTAGGAAGGAACACGAGCCAGGATAAGCTGTTCTGTCTGTCTGTGTGTGGAAATGACAGGAACGAGAATGAAACCAGCCACACAATATGGCCATTTGGAGATTACAGACTTCTGCGGTCGAAACGGACGCTATAGAGACTATGGAGATTTGCACCCGTACCCCCGATGGCCGCCAATGATAGCGAAACACCGAAAATTGGCCGCGAAAAAGAGAAAAATAAAACTGATTCCCTGTAAACCAGCGGTAGTGGGACATTGATTTTTGGTTCCTGCAACTGGCCGGCCGCCTGAAACTAAGCATGGACCTATTATAGAGCTCCATTAACATCCGGTTACAATTTCATGCCGACTCGCTAAATAATGAGCCCTTTCACGTTACTCTCTAACACCACAATAATAGAGCCCATATTTACGCACAACGTAACTAACAGCACGTCCAGAATCCTCACATCACGTGCCACGAAGAAATTACCACACTCGGCCACACCCGCTCCATAGCCGCTCGTCCTGCACATACACCCCCGACGGGGCCGCCGCCGGCCCAATGCGGAAAAGTTTTCTCAAACAGTGGCCCTCCCGCCACACACACAACAGCTATATAAAGCGCACGTTTCGCCATACTTTGATCTCCAGGCAGTATTGCAGCCATCACCCACCTCCCTGGGCCTTCCTAGCTACTTTTCATATCCCGGGACCCTCGGAAACCCGTACACCAGGATCAACTAGTCCGCCACAGTTCTAGTTAGACGCCATGGACTACTACCGCAAACTGATGGGAAATGGCACTGTGGCCAGCAAATTCCGTCTTCTTGGAGTCAACCTGGTTCAGCTCAATCTGAGCGATGTCCGGTCTCCTCCTAGCCGGACGAGTGGCCGTTTTCCCGCATCCCAGAAAGAGCTGACTGATGGAACTATCTTCAGGCTAGAGAAACAAGAGGAGGAAGATGCTTTGACAAATAAGAGAAAGCAGCCTATCGAGTTTCCAGAAACCCACCATTCCAGCAACTGTGTTCGTTGTTATAAGCTCAAGAAAAAGTGCTCTCGGGCTTATCCCAAATGCTCGAATTGCTCGCGCACTGGTTCTTTATGCAACTACGTTGATAGAACTACCAAGAAGAGGAAAGGAGACGATGGCGAAGAAAGGGGAGAGGACGAGGTTGACGACGATGTCCTTCCTTCTGTTTCGGAGGAGGAGAAAATCGTGGCCCACAAGCTTGTCTCCATCTCTTCTATGCTTTCCGAAGAGCACACCAGAGAGGAGCGCGAGGAGGACCAGTTCAAGAATTTCGAGGGTTCCAACGTGAGGTCTTCTATTGCACAGGTTCCTACTTTGCCGCGCCCCAAAAAGCAGCGTTCCAGAACGGTGGCTGATCGGGTGGCTATGAATACCTTGAATCCTGACCCTGTGAGAACCAACTTGAAGGAAGAGTTCATCACCATGAAGGCCATTCCGGATGACCAGCTTCCGATCTTGTTCGTGTTGAATTTCTTCCAGAACTACGAGTATTTGTATCCCTTCGTGAACAGAAAGACGTTCATGGATTCGTTCTCGAAGATAGACTTTTCGCACGAGACCATCATCAACTTGGATGTTTACTTGCTTATGAGCATCGGTAGTATTATCCACGACTCCAACGCGGGCGCCGGTCTGTTTAAGGAGTACTTCAACGACAAGATTGTTAATTCAATCATCGACATTTTGCACTTTGATGTGAGTGAAGACGACGACGATATCGAGAACGTCGGCCTTTTGGTGCTTTTGTCCATCTTCAGCTTGAACCTGTCAAACGAGAAACTTTGCTGGTCTTTGTTGGGCTTGCTTGACAGGCTCATGGTGCAATTGGAGTACTATAAAAAACAATCGACCCATTCGGTAATGAAACAACGAATCTTTTGGTCCATCTACAACTTGGACAAGGAGTTGAGCTTGCTTCTTGATAGACCTAGTCAGCTTCCTCCAAACGGGTTGATTGAGTTGCAGACTTCTAATTTGGGAAAGCTCAGCGACGACGAGTCTGAGACTGCGCTCAACCTCATTGAACAGCATATCCAGCTTCACCGGTTGCAGGACGAGTTACTTCTTCTGAAGTTGTCCAAATCATCCCCACCAAACAAGTTGAAACAACTTTCAAGCGATTTGGAAAAGTGGAGGGTGGCCACCAGTCTGTTAATTCATAAGGAGTATGCGCATCTTCCTGATCTACAACATCTCATAGGCGTCGTGAATTTGAATTACTACTATCTCTCTATTGAGTTGGATCAGCTTTCAGCGAGTGAGTCGTTCCAGTTCACGTTGCAGTTCTTGTCCAATTCGTTTACTCTTTTGTTGATGGAGGGAAATGATAAGAAGACGTCGGTGCAGGTGTCGATCAACTCGTTGTTCTGGTACAAAAAGCTTTTCAACGTGATCAAATACAACTTGCGGTCTTTGGTGGATATAATTGCCAATAAGGCCACCCCGGCCATGACCAAAGTCGATGTCAGCTTGAAGTTGGGCGAATTCAACGGAAACTTGCAGTTGGTAGTGAACTTGTTGCGGTACTTATCGCAGAGCAAATTCAAGCCGGCAGGATTCAGTGACCAGATTGAGAAGTCCATTGTTTACTTGAACGGCTTGAGCCTCCGGCTCATGAACTTCAATGTGATGACGTCGCAGGACGACGAACGGGCCCGTCTCCACGAGGAGGTTAAGAATATTCAGCATGACTTGGCTTTCAGGTAGGCTACGATGACGATAATGTATTAATGAAGGGATTTTAACGAATCGGGCAGTACTGTAGACCGGAAAAGCAGATGAGGTGAGTGGGAGGAATATGTGTGGTGTTGTATTAAAATGGTCTTCCAGTGCAATTCTTATGCGACTTTAATACTTGCGGACGTTAACCAGATGGGTCCTACATGGCTGAATTCAGGTATTATAAGCATTCAATGAGCTCTATACAGCAATAGCGAAAACTGCTGTAATGGAATATCTCTTAATTCCTTTTCTATAGAGTACTCCTCTACGGCGCTTTCACGGCTTTTCTCGACTGCAAAAAGACGACTGTAAAAGGGAATATGAACTCCACCAAATTCACACCGAAAAAGCCCAATTTAGTCTCAAAAAGGCAAAAGCACCACACTTGTTCAGATAACCATATCTTTGGCTCCTATTCCCTATACATCGTGCAAACTCTTTCCTTTCGGCGGTCGGCCATTCCCCCACTCACCACATTTTTGTCGTGCGCATACCGTCGCCTCTCAATCCGTTGCCACCAACACAAATCGTTAATTCCCAGAAGTACTTAATTTTCACACAAAATGCCGCCGAAAGCCGATTGGGACAAGTACGTGGCGCCAGCCGAAGACGACGAGGCTGCACAGGAGAAGATCACGCCGTTGAGCGAGGGCGACATTCAGGTTTTGAAGACATACGGAGCTGCCCCATATGCAGACTCCCTAAAGACCATTGAGAAGGACCTAAAGGAAATCGAGGACAGAATAAAGGAGAATGCAGGCGTCAAGGAAAGTGACACCGGTCTTCTGGCGCCCCATTTGTGGGACGTGATGGGCGACAAGGCGCGGATGTCGGAAGAACAGCCTTTGCAGGTTGCTCGGTGCACCAAGATAATCGAGGCCACCAACCCCAATCCGCAGGCCGGCTTGCTTCAGAACGCCGACAACAAGTCGAAGTACGTGATCAACATCAAGCAAATTGCCAAGTTTGTGGTCGGCTTGGGCGAAAGGGTGTCGCCTACAGACATTGAGGAGGGCATGAGAGTGGGCGTGGACAGACAGAAGTACGAGATACAATTGCCGTTGCCACCGCGAATCGACCCGTCCGTGACGATGATGACGGTGGAAGAGAAGCCAGACGTCACCTACAGCGACGTGGGTGGATGCAAGGAGCAGATCGAGAAGTTGCGTGAGGTGGTGGAGCTCCCGTTGTTGTCTCCGGAACGGTTTGTCAAGTTGGGCATTGACCCGCCTAAAGGCATCTTGTTGTACGGCCCCCCGGGAACCGGAAAAACGTTGTGTGCGCGTGCGGTGGCCAACAGAACGGACGCCACGTTCATCAGAGTCATCGGGTCCGAGTTAGTTCAGAAATACGTGGGCGAGGGCGCCCGTATGGTGCGCGAGTTGTTCGAGATGGCACGCACCAAGAAGGCGTGCATCATCTTTTTCGACGAGGTGGACGCCATTGGTGGAGCGCGGTTTGACGACGGCGCGGGAGGTGACAATGAGGTCCAGAGAACCATGTTGGAGTTGATCACGCAGTTGGACGGCTTCGACCCTCGAGGCAACATCAAGGTGATGTTCGCCACCAACAGACCCAACACTTTAGACCCAGCGTTGTTGAGACCGGGTCGTATCGACCGTAAGGTGGAGTTCTCGTTGCCGGACTTGGACGGCAGAGCCAACATCTTCCGCATCCACTCCAAGACCATGAGTTGCGAGAAAAACATCCGGTGGGAGTTGATCTCGCGGTTGTGTCCCAATGCCACGGGTGCCGAGTTGCGGTCGGTGTGCACAGAGGCGGGCATGTTCGCCATCAGGGCCCGCAGAAAGGTAGCCAACGAGAAGGACTTCTTGAAGGCCGTGGACAAGGTGATCAAGGGCAACTTGAAGTTCAGCTCCACCAGCGAGTACATGCAGTACAACTAGTCCGGGTGTGTATTCGTTCATGATAAATAGCTAGAGGTAATTTACAGTGTAGTGATGCAGTTAGTCCCACCAGCTGACGCAGCCCATGCCGTCGGTTTGGCACGATGCGAGCAATGCGTAGGGGGGAGCCTTTTTGACAGGCTCTTCGGTTCCGGCCGCCTCGGAGCTGGACTTGGGCTTGATATTGACGAAGATCTCCTCCTCCACTCTAAATCTGATTTTGTCGTTGACGTCGATGAACAACTCTGTTTCCGGATCCGGCAGCCATATCCACGCCTTTTCCACGGGTTTGAAGCTGCAGTTTTCGAAGAGGTAGTTTTTGGGCACGAAGATCTCATCGAAGAACTCCAATTTGACCTTGATACCTTCGGCTGAACAGTCGGCGACCCAGCCGGTCAAAATTTCTCCTATGAAAGGCTTCCACACCACGAGTCGAAACCTGACCTCCACGAAGGAGGCGCCGTCGCCGGGCTTTAGCAACCCGTCTTTGATGTCGAGTATATCCCATACGCTGATGGCTAGGCCCAAGTTACTGACCACTTTATTGGAGAACTTCTGACTTAGCTCGTTGGTGATAGCATGCTGGATGGGTAGGTTGAATGTGTGCGGTGGCACCCTGACCAAGTCCAGGAACTCGGAAAGAATGAACATGGGATTTTGGTGGGGAAGTGGTGGTGCGGATGGGAGGTTCTGGTAAAAAATTAGTCTCATCGATTTTGAAGATGCAAAAGAGTGGTATAGGGTATTCCCGTTTTTGAGCTGTGGCCAGAATTGAGGTACATCGTTCTATAGGAAGTAATAGTGGGCAGTCACCTACTATATATCGGGTACTTACTGCCTCCTTGGTTACAGTAATATTTGGTGTTATACTGCAGTTGTTTGAGACAATCTGTTATCGCCATAGAGCCATCTCAGTGGGATTACTCAGAGACCGGAATTCTCTAAATAGCTAAAAGGGGCTTCTGGAACATCGTCTCAAGCCTCTTTCTATAAGACCATCACAGTTTGAGCAACAAGTCACTTTGCTTGACTACGTGACGATGTCCAATAGAGGGACCTACGGGGGCATCAAAAAGCCCATCAACACCACCAAATCCTCAGACCGAAGGCTCGCTGGCGGAAGAAGACCCGATAACTACTTGCACAACGCCATAGTGGGCCCGTCCGCCGCCGTGGGCACGAAAAGCTCCAAGCCCTCCTACGGTGGCACTTCGTCCGGCACTTCCTCCAATAGGTCTGTTTCCTCTGAAAAGACGGTCAAAAGACAAGGCGGTGGAAAGTCGTGGGAAGACTCGTCGCTTCTCGAGTGGGACCCAAAGCATTTTCGTCTATTCGTCGGCAATCTCGGCGAAGACGCCAATGACGAGTTGCTCGCTACCGCCTTTGGGCGCTTTCCTACTATGAGAAAGGCCAAGGTGCCGGTGGATAATAGAAGCGGAAAGAACAAGGGCTACGGCTTTGTTGCATTCGAAAGCGCAGAAGACTATTTCCAGGCTTTCAAGGAGATGAACGGGAAATATATTGGCCAGCATCCTGTCCATTTGAAGCGTGCTGAGACCCAGATCAAGTCCACCAAGAAGAGAAGCCGGTGACGGTATTTTTAACCGGCCAGTACGTCTGACCGGTTCTGCTATAAGTATAACGACGACACGATCCTGTGTTCCTTGTAGTATGTTACGGAGTAGTTCCCTTTTGCTGAATAGAAAGGAGAGTGTCGCAGACCTGGCGCATCCTAATAGTGCGAGCGAGGCATAGAGTTCTACTGAAATACCTATAATGAGGCACAATTAGAATCATCTAGAAAGAATATCCGGCCATTGATTCGCCTCCTAAACACTTTCACAGCCTATCATCTTCCCGGGATCACCCCCATGAACAGCGCTCTTTTGCACTTCGTTCCTTTCCATACATTCATAGGCTCTGTAGCGAAAAACTATTTCTCACTTTCTACCACAATGCTCTTCTTACGAGTTGGCGTTCGTCTTCCTACAAGGACTATAAGTCCTCCTAGGCTAATAACTGCCTGCTTGCGATTCAAGTCGTCTTTGCCAGAAAACTTCCACCCCAAAAATGACCTTCCTTCCAAGGGTGAATGGAAACATTTGAAACAACATATTCCTGGCGAGAGCATACAGACCAATGACTTGAAAGACCGCATGCCCAAGTTTCCTTTGGCCAAGGAGATTGTTCCTACTCTATTGCCCAGGCCTGGTGTTCCTCAGGTGGGAAAGGACTTTTCATTCAGACAAGTTGTCCAGATCTTGAAGAATAAGAAGGCGCCTGAATTGGTATACGAGTCTGAACCTCATAGGCTCTACTTCTTGATGACCTTCTGCTTTGGGCTTGTTTTTGTTGTGTATGGCGTGATGTTGGCAGAATTCACCATTTTTCAGGCCAATAAGGACTACAACGAGAATGAGAGAAACTTGCCTGAACCGCTCAGAAAAAGAGAGTGGGTCATCGACATCCTTAAGAACGGCGTCTTCTCTGCTGTGTGCTTTACTGCCGCCTATTGGATTGCAAAGTTCCCCACCAGATTAGTCAGAAGAATGTGGTACTTGCCTGGCCCAGTCGAGCATATCAAATTCACTTCGTATCCTCTTCTTCCAGGAAGACCCACTCCGGTGATTACGGTCCCTTTGGAAAACTTGGTCCGTAACCAGAAGGCCAAAGTGTGGACTGGAAAGGGCTTCTACGGAACCGCAGATAACTCCATGTTCTACTTCGTTTTGAAGGAAAAGGGCGCTGGCAAAAGCTGGGTGGTGGACAGAAAAGGGTTCTTTTGGTCCGATGGAAGAGTCTTTGACTACCTTTTCGGAAAAGAGTCTTTGGCAGAGGCAGAAGCTGGTATTCCCTATGATGCGAAGGTGGGCATTATCAATAAAGAGGTGGCCAAGAAGAGGAAGCAATTGAGGCAGGAACACGGTTTCTTCTATAAGTGGAAATTGGGTGCCGAAGAAGTCAAATCTGATATTAACAAGGCAAGCAACTACGTGAAGGAATTGAGATCTGGCCCGAATGGGCAGAAGTCGCTTCCAAAGGGCGGCAAGAAGGAGAAGAAACAGTGAGCATGTAAATAGCTGTATATAATACGTTTTACGAGGTAATAACTATAAAAAAACAGCAAATTTTGTTAAATTACTCTAGTTATCTCGAACGAAGGAGGAGCAGCTGCTCTAAGTCCTGCGGTACAACGGAAGCTTGAATATTTTGAAGTTTTGGGCGTGTGGCGCAGTTGGTAGCGCGTTTGCTTTGCATGCAAAAGGTCACTGGTTCGATCCCTGTCTCGTCCAACTTTTTTTTTTGCACCAATACCAGCAGGTCAACAACTAAGAAAGCTTCAGAGATAAGAAAAGCACACAAACATACCTTCTACAAACTAAATTATATTAATAAATGATCTTGCTATTGAAGAAGTCTTGACTGACATTGGCCCTACGGCTAACAAAAAGATCTATATATACGTTAACTATTAGTACAACAATTAGTGCAGTCAAACTAGGCATAGAATACACGTAAGGTGGAGGAACCAAAGGAGGTGAGGGGGTCGTTATGTGCCATTTTGTGTTTTCGTACTATCCTTTCACCTTTTCAAGTTCCGCTACCAAGTCTCGAATATACTTGGAAGCCAATTCCACGGTGGTGGCCTTTGAAGGGATTGAAACCTCTTCGTGATATCCTTGAGGAATCAAGCCGGACAACTCATGGACGGCTACATTCATTCTATTTCTCCGGCCCTGTTCTGCCAACTTATGGGATGCCTTCTTAGTGGATGGCTTTTCACCGGACTTTCTAGGCAACAAGCCCATGTGTGAGTCTAGAATAGGCGAGGTCTCGCTAGACGACGACGATTTAGGAAGCAACACCTTGTTGGCGCTGGTGTTCTTGCTGGAGTAGATGGACGACTTTCTGCTGGACTTATTGGAGTTTTTGAGACTAGGACTGGAGTTGTTGGAACTCTCTTCGTCGTTATGCTGCAGCTCTGCAAGACGGCCCATAGTGAAGCCCATAAGCGTAGCTGGACCGGCTGCCGACCCGTTGGGGTCGCCGTTGGAAGAAATACCAATCTTTTTGCCTTGAGGAGGAAGCATTGGCGTGGTTTCGGTGCTGTTTCTCGACAGATCAATGCTGGACTCCGGAAGCTTTTCTATCGGAGAAACTGTGGCCTTAGCACTTCTGTTCTTGACGGAAGGCGACCTTTTGCCCTTACCAAGCGACGAATTCGCTGCCAGTAAAGTAGGTGTGCTGTGGGGGGTTCTGCGCTTATGAACGGGCTGCTCGTCTGCTGGTGCAAACATCAGACTGGACAGACGGCGGCGGTCAGCGTTGGAGTTCTGCGCATTAAGGGCCGGCAGTGTGAGAGGCTCAAACAGCGCCTGGATAGGCTGACTGAACTTATTGATGTTAACTTGAGAATCCATAGGCGTCACTGCTGGCGACACCAACGGGGTAAAAACCGCATCGGGCCGCACATGCAGCAGCTGGTACGGTGCCAGGGTGGGCGCCCTATCTCTGTTTCTGTGGTAGTAGTGCTGGTTATTGTAAGACTTCTCGTTCTGTCCTGGAAGAATCGGCAGGGCAAACATGTCACGGGGCTGTTTCTTATCGGACGCAATCATGCTGGGGGTGTTTTGCGGGAGCAGCAGCGGCGGGTAGGCCGCCAGCAGATGACTAAGCAGGTGGTGGTGGGCATTTTGTTGGGGCTGTCCCTGGTGGTTTCCCACTTCTTCGTAGCCCAATTCAGGGAGCATAAAGTCCATATTTTCCATGCCAAAAAGAGCCTGATGGCCCGGGGTGTCGGTGTGGATCACGTGCAGCGGCGTGTTGCCGTTCAGCAGCGCCATGTGGAGCCCTTCGTCGTGAACTAGCACCATTTCTGGCTGACTTGAGTGAGAGGGCGGTCCCGCCGGAGCGCCGTCGGCGGGCTGGTACAAGTTGTGCTCAATCTGATGGAGAAAGTAGTGGTCGTTTTCGGAGAAGCCGCTCTGGGTTGTGCTTCGTTTAGCCGCCGTCTCCTTAGGGGTGTTGGCTTGCAGGTCGTTTAGGTCGTGGAAAAAGGGCGTGTGGCCAGTCAGTTTGGCGTGAGCCGGAGTAGAGGCATCCTGCAGATGGGACCCAGCTGGCGAGTAGTTGTGCCAGTCCTGCTGTTCCATTTTGGGGCGGCGTATGGGGTGTCGGTAAGTGGATTTAAGGAGGTTTCAATTTCAGGAGTGAAAACTAGTAGCGTGTGAGGTTTGAACGGACTGCACACGGATCAGTAGGCGAATGCCGTTGTAGGAAACCTATAGACAGGAAATGCAGTTTAGCAGGCAGAAATCACTATGGCTACCGGCTACCTTTTTGCCGGTGAAGCATTGGGGAGGGTCCACGTGGGCCAGGGGGACCGTCCTGCATGGGGTTCGTGGCCCGAGCCAAACGGTCTGGGTCAGAGTCAATTCTGCAGGCAGCCACGGCAATCGCCGTATTTTCCGGTATTTACGGGCGGTGCCCCTACACCCGGCGGCATATTGCCCGAAACGGCAATCGCCACGGACTGCGCGACGCCGCGGTTGTCGGACGCACCCTGCACGCAGACGCACGCGGCGCACCATCGCGGCTGGTCGTGCGTGTCACACCGCTTCTGAGCGCAAACGGCGTAGGAAGAAGGGCCTACACTGTTCCTTATGTCAGCAAAGGACGGCCGGGCGGGTCCCAAGACCATCCTGCCTCCGAAGCGGGCGAAACCGGCGCCTATTCTGGACCCATACGAGCAACCCCATGCGAAAAAAAAGCGAATTCGCGGTCCTATGGTGACCAACACGCTAGCTACGACGAATACTGAAAGGAAACCGGAAAACACCCCGCAAAATCGCAGCACCATCTTCGACGCAGACTCAAAGGTGTCCTCTCGGACGTACCGGAACAGGAAACTGGTGTATAGTCATCTTGTTGCGCGACCCAGGGGCTCTGACACTGTGTTTTCTACTAAAACACCGCTTTCTGATCCCGATTCGGACTCCGATAAGGACTTCTCCATAATAGACGTGGGCAACATCGAGCCGGTAGTTTTGCAGCCAAATAATGATAGGCGGTCGGCGGAGATCGACGATATCCTCGCCAATGATTCACCGATCCCGGAATTTCTCAATACAGACTCTACCGATATTGCCTCCAGCCTTATAAGCGATACAGGTACAGTACTAGAGCGGCTAACTTCCGATAAAATAGGCCCGGTCAAACGGAAGTTCAAAGATAAGCAGTACCCGGCAGCAGTGGTTTCCAAACGGCTTTTAAAGCAGCGTGTGGAGAAGCACTTGAGTTTGGTACCACAGATTCTCAAAGGCGATATAGAAGCCTCCATTTTCTACACGTTGGCTAAAAACCAGTGCCGGAGGTCTGATCACGAGACTATGACTCAGGATGAGAAGTGGGACATCGACTGGGCGCAATTCGTGGGTGGCTACATGGGACTCAAACGCCAGCAGTTCATAGCGCTCATAGTAATGAGTCGGTACAGGAAGTTGCTCCAGTCTCTGAAAAACAGGACTGTGGAGTACTGGACAATCAACGGCTTTTCCACGTACGTTTTGGCCAACGAGATCATTCTACGGTTCATTATGGATGATATGAACTGCGACCAAAAGCGTGCCACGGCCATTGTTCAAGAGAGTGTGGAGTATGGAACAGTGGTGACGGATTCCGTGGATCTAGTGGACGACTTGGAGATAGGAGAGCTTCTCGATGCCGAATCCAAGGAGTTTATGAAGGACTTGATACCGGAGAAGAAGTCGGTGGAGGCGGAACGAGACGACAGCGCTCGCCTGAATGTTACAGGCAAATTAGACGCTCTAGATAGCATTTTCGATGGAGCCAACGAGTCGGACTCCGAGTCCGACTAACGATTTACGATACTCAATGAGGCAACCTAGAAATGTAGAAGGCATTAACAAGGTGGAAAATGTTGAGGAAGGGGGGGTGTAGTAGTATGTAGAGGCAGAAGAGATAAGTACGGAGAAATGATTGAAAGAGCAAACCTGTAGGTCGTACAGTTTTGCAGCCCAAATATCTATGGTGTATATACTGATATTAAGGTAGCTAACTCTGGGAGCTAGGAGTTCCAGAAATGCTGCGAAAGAAGTTTTCAACAAATATGGTGCTAATACTGCAAAACGACGAAGTAACTGTTGCAACCAAACGAAGCAAAAGTGGCAGATATTTGCAGCAAACCCTACCAATACCTCCCGTCCATTTGTATCTTTGATACTTAGGTGAATTGGTTGGTGAAAGTGTCTTTGAGCTCGCCACACCATACAAGTTGAAGGTTTACGATTCTGCACCTTTGCAGTTATAGCACTTTTCTAAAACCACCACTGTACCATTTTCGAAAATGGAGTTCGCCATCGTTTCGATATTTTTACTATAATATGTGCTTTTTTCTGTGACAAGCCGCCATCTGACTCCAATTCTTCCACCATAATGACGCTAACTATGTCTCCATGAGTTCCATTTCAGCCCCCCAATACACCCCAAATGCACCCCAAAACACCCCAGTTACGCCGCCGAGTTGACACATACTGTTCCCAAAAGTCCATCCGACCACACTAGAACGGCCGTTTTCTAGCGAAGTTTCCCGCTTTTTCCTCCTCTATATTCCCTTCCTTAACTACTACGGTTTTCGCCATTACATCGTCTGCGAAACGCGAAATTTCATTCCTCCCACCATTCGCTTCTGACTGCCAGAGTCGTCTCCCCAGTCCGCCACGGTGTTGTTGCTTGCACGTCTCCTCAAGTCGGCCTCTCCGGCTTTTTCTAGATCGGTCCACTCTTCAAAAGCGATGCTAAGAGATACAGTCTTCATCAACAACTTGAGTGCCACGGCCATCACCGGCAAAGATGCGTGGAACAGACCGACTCCACAGCCCATTACCATCACCGTTTCGTTGAACACGGACTTCCAGGAGGCCTCCAAAACAGATAACTTGAAGTACTCCCTCAACTATGCCGTCATCTCCAGAAACATCTCAGAGTTCATGAAGGTGAACGAGCACCGCAATTTCAAGAGCTTGGGCAATATCGGCGATTCGGTCGCCGAAGTGGTCTTGGACCCATCCAAAGGAGGGGGGTACCAGGCGGAAATCGTCGTCAGAAGCACCAAATCCGAGATCAGGGCTGACAACATCGAATATAAGCTTGTCAGATCCACATTGGACGGTTTTCGGCCTGTCAGCGATGAGTTGCATGTCAACGGGCTAAAATTGCTTACGATCATTGGCGTTTTCACGTTTGAAAGGGTTCAGAAACAGTTTGTGGAGCTCGATATGGCCGTCAAGGTTAGCTCCTCTGCCACGTTTTCCATCCACGATATCATCGATAAGGTCATTCTCTACGTGGAGAGCTCAAATTTCAAGACCGTGGAGGCGCTAGTTACGAAAATCGGTCAATTGGTGTACCAGGACTTCAACCAGACCGATTCCATCGAATCTGTGTACGTCAAGGTGGCCAAGCCAAATGCCATTACCTTCACTGATAGTGTTGGAGTGACATCCGTCATGACCAAGGAATCGTTTGCTGGATTCACTCCCATAGACCACGTCTCAGAAATGCTGTTGAACGGCTTCAACTTGCCAACTTCAGTGGAGGAAGCAAAGGTCGAGCGGAAAGAACATGTTTCGTATATCGCTTTTGGCTCCAACATGGGAAACCAGCTCCAGAACATCACCACCGCTCTTGATTTATTGGAGAAGTACGACATCAAGGTGTTATCCACATCGTCGTTATACATTTCTAAACCGATGTATTTTAAAGACCAGGCTGACTTCTACAATGGTGCCATCAAGGTGTCTTTCACAGACAAGTCGCCGCACGAGTTGTTGGACATTTTGAAGAAGATTGAGTACGAGCACATCAGCAGAGTCAAGGAGTTTGAAAACGGCCCTCGCCTCATCGACTTGGATGTCTTGTTATACGACAATATCAGCATCAACACGCAAGATCTTACGGTCCCGCACAAATCCATGTTGGAGAGAACTTTCGTGTTGCAGCCCCTTTGTGAGCTTTTAGGTCCCGATACTATCCACCCCGTCTCAGCCGAGCCCCTTCACCACCATTTAAAGCAGTTGCTTCTTAGCAAGCCCATAGAGCTGCTCCAGGAGTCGGCAGACTTGCTTCAGGTGGTTCCTCTTCCGAGACTACCAGATAGCTCAAACGCTCTCAAATTCGACCAGCTCGGAGGTAACCACAGTACTCTTATTATGGGTATTATGAACACCACGCCCGATTCTTTCAGCGACGGAGGCAAGAACTACATGTTGAAAAGTGACGATATTGTCCGGCGTGCCGAGCAGCTTGTTGAGGCTGGTGCTGATATAATTGATATTGGGGGTGTTTCCACCAGACCTGGAGCTGTCGCTCCTTCTACTTCTGAAGAATTGGAGAGAGTCGTACCGGTTGTGAAAGCCATCAGGTCTTCCAGCAACCCTAAAGTGGCATCCGCGGTTCTTTCTATCGACACTTACAGAGCAGAAGTTGCAGAGGAAGCTCTTCAGGCTGGTGCTGACATCATCAACGACATCTCTATGGGTCTTTACGATACTGGAATGTTTGATGTGATCGCCAAATACGGCTGCCCATACGTCATGAACCATACCCGAGGACTGCCAGAGACCATGTCTTCGCGCACGCGCTACTCTTCCAATACCAACGAGGACTTGATCGAGTACATTGTGGACCCAGTTGAGGGCCAAAAAGAGGCTTTTCTGGCCAACCCCGAAGTCAACAACCTCATTAATGGTATTTCGCGAGAGCTAGGCGGCCAGATCCTCGAGGCGTTCAGCCATGGGGTCCGCAAATGGCAGATAATCATCGATCCCGGAATCGGGTTTGCCAAGAACGTTTCTCAGAACTTGGCCATCATCAAGCACGCTTCAGACTTCAAGACATACGCACTTATGGCGAACCATGGTGGAACCGATCACGTGAGCCACCAGTATTTGAGTTTTAATGGTTTTCCCACGCTTTTGGGGCCGTCCAGAAAGCGGTTCTTGGGCACCATTTCCGGCGAATCGGTGGAATCAGAGCGGCTTCTAAGCACGGCGACTTCGGTGACTGCGTGTATCGAGCAGAAGACTGATATTATTCGTGTTCACGATGTGGAGCGGATGAAAACGGTGGCAGTCACGGCCGACGCTCTTTACAGGGGAATCTACTAAGAAAGCCCAATGAACAGGAAAGCAGAGGGTTGAGTGATATTGAACCACTGCAAAGCCCGTTAAACGCCTTATTATGGGGTTCCGCATTCACCTCCTTTGCACCCATCGCCTTGAACTCGCCCCAGCACATCGCACCTGCACATATCCCAATATCCTGCACACAGTTCCCCTTCCAAGGGCGAAAATTTTTACTCTTTTTCTCCACTACGTTAAACACACGTTTCTTTAAACAACACCCGAAACTACCAAAATGGCTGCTATCTTCCCCAGAACCTGCTACAAGTGCGGCGAGGCCGGTCACTTGGCCGAGGCCTGCCAGCAGACCGAGAGATTGTGCTACAACTGCAGAAAGCCCGGACACGAGTCCAACGACTGCCCCGACCCCAAGCAGGCCACCCAGAAGCAGTGCTACTCGTGCGGTGACGTTGGCCACGTTCAGGCCGACTGCCCCTCGTCTGCCCAGGGTGCCAAGTGCTACAACTGCGGTCAGTTTGGCCACATTTCCAAGAACTGCACTGCTGAGGGTGCTCCCGAGGCTGCGCCCAGAAAGCCCAAGTTCCAGAGCAAGGCGACCACCTGCTACAAGTGCGGTGGCCCCAACCACTTTGCCAAGAACTGCCAGGCTAACCTTGTTAAGTGCTACGCCTGTGGCAAGACCGGCCACATCTCCAAGGACTGCAACTCTGCTGCCGGTGGAGACACTGCTGGCGGTAAGACTTGCTACAACTGTGGCAAGACTGGCCACATCTCCAAGGAGTGCCCTGAGAACTAAGTTCTGGGCGTGAGAGGGGTTATATGATGACTGAAGATGTGTTGGTTGTGAGTGGATGAAGGCCAAGTGGTGACAAAACTCTGACATAATAATGTTTCTTTATGATCGATTATATTCTCTGATATAGTAATTCTTCTCTGTCTTATAGGTATCTTGTCGAGGTGTTTCACCTCGCTGACGCAATAAAAGTATTGTTCGAAAGGAGAAGGGAGGGGTCGGTCTGAGAAGTTGTGGAGCTGTGGAAGCGTAAGAGTAGAAAGGCACAGAGGAAAGCTCTGTTTGAACTTGTAGTGCTTGTTCATCGCTGTCTCCAATGATCGTAGGCTTGAATGCTCTTTTCGAGTCGTTAGCATGTTTTGTGATTGTTTTCCATATGGTCGCCTGATGGTTTCTGGAAATGCAGTCTTTTATGTACCTTGAAAGTCTAGGATTCTCCATGGAAGGCATTTTTGTGTGCTCTTCATGACCCTAAAGGTGTTTTGAAGATGGGGGCCTTCCACGTTCGATCCAACGCTAGGAAGTTTTCTTTTTGGCCCCCCATTGAAAAATATATTCAAGGACGTCCTTCAGCGGCTCCTTTTCGTGGTGGTTTGTAACCTCGTTTTTGCTCAAGAAGCATATCTTTACCTTCTTTCATTATTCATTTGCATGTTCTTCACTGACTGGGAGAAGTCCACCACCACGTTTTTTCCATCGATAAAACAGCCCTTGGATAACTTCGCATAGGCCCTTTCTGCCAGAATCTCATCCTCGAACTCAACAAAGCCGTAACATAAGCTTTTTCCCGTTTTGGGATCATGGACGATATTCACGCCCCGAACAGCGCCAAATCTGCCGAATATGGTCTCTAATGAATCCGAAGAGGTGATTTCGTTAAGTCGAGCAAGAAAAAGCGTTTGTGGCGATGGCTTGATCTGATAGTGTGGCAAGTCGCCAATTAACTCAAGCGCAAGAGCCTGGTAACTCGATTTTTCTAGCGATTTCTTGCCGAGAAGTTCTGGAATGCGTATATCCTCAAGCTGCGCGTCAGAGGGAATGACAACTGACTTTCGGTGCTTTTCCAAGTCAGGAGGATCCTCGTAGGGATCGTAAAGAACGTGGGTATGAAGTATCCTTATATCCGTAGCGAAAATGCCGTTCTTGAATTCTGCTAGATTTATCTTCTCGAGAACAGCAAACCCTTCGCCGACTTTGGCAAACGGGAGATTGTTTTCGGGGAGTTTTGCTATTTCGGTAGTCAAACTGAGAGAGAACAGCGAATTGACCTCCATAGAACCGTTTTCTGCTTCCTTGGTGAGGAAAGATGCAAGAACAACGGCAGTGTTGGGAGGATACACCTGTGGAGTTCTTTCCACTATGAGCAGTTCTTTCGTGACAATGCCAGGAAATCTTTTCAGAATATCAACATGTTTGTTAATAGCGCCTGTTTCTGTTTCACACTGTACCAGCACGTCTTTTTGAAGATGCCCCAATGGTGCAAAGAAGTAGTGGTTGAGCTTGCATAGCTTAAGAAAGTTATATGATAGTATAGGCTGGGAGTTTGTGAATAAATCAAGCACAATATTGCCCTCCGTAGTCTCTAGCAAGATGCTCATAGAAAAGATTCAAAATCGACAACGAGTCTTACGGTGCGCAGTGTGGCTGTTTTCTACTGTGGTGGTTGTGAAAAAGACGTGCGCTGGGATTCGAACTGAGACGACGATAAAGAGAGGAGTATATGCAGAACTGGTGAATTTTGCAGTCAAAGGTTTTAATAGAGAGAAAGTGGTGGTGTAGGGGAAGCTGAGAGTATGAGAGAAGGGTTGGCGATGGCGGTGGTCGAGTAGCTGTGCGCAGAGCAGCTATAATCGTGTTGTACTAGAGAAGAGATATTGCATGGTCAATGGACCCCCATTACGGAATGCAGCTATGGAAGGCCGAGTGGTTACTGGTAATCCACAAGAGTGGTGGAAATGGTAAAATTGACTGGTAACACCTCTTCTTTCCGACCATTCTCCATACTTCATGCGAATCAGGAGACTTTCCGTATAAGAATTCGAAGGGTGCCTCGTACCCTCGATACAGGTACTTCTTTCCACTATTTTGTCAATAGGTAACCCACTGCCCTTCAAATGCTTCCAAGAGCAAACGAACTCGGAGTTGGATTTCCTCCATACTTTCCTCAGCGGTCTTTATCGACTTTGAATAACCACCCCATCCAACACGGGGTCCTTTTAACCACGGGAGGCTGTAATCTAGGCTCTCATCGTTCATCTTTAACGTCCTCCTCCAATCACACTCCCGGACAGTACAGTCCTTCTCAAATATCTGCCGTCCACTATTGCCCTGAGTAGCCTAAACATGGCACGTAACCCGCTTCAATAGATCACATATATAGGTCTTACCACCGCATTCCTCCCACGACCGTAATATCAACTCGACTCAGCCCCTACTCCATTTAGTGCCTAACAATTTGCGTTTCGAGCACTGCTCCTGTCGGTTTACGATGCGAAATGGCAGCGAAAAACGGCCCAGTGTAACCCAAAATAAGAGTGAAAGTCCCCAAAAACGATGCAAGCTTGCCAGTTCTCACGCATATAAAACTACGTCCCCGGAATGCCACTTTAAAGTTGTCTGCTAAGCCCGTCAGAAATTACCTAAGCAGGCTTTTTGGCCGTCGACGGTATTGGCTTCCCCATGCAGGTTTTGTGTGGCAAAGAGCCGCTCGTCCTGCATTTGCGTATTACATATCGTTCGAAAATGAAGATCACAGGGGCACAATTCCGCTGTATAGCACCGCCAGAAACGCTCTTATTAGCGGCCATAATCGCACCAACGCTTCCAAAACATACTTCTGCCTGTTGGCAAATACCTGGCAACACAAATCCCCAAAAAAAACGACTTTCAATAGCGTCCCATAAGACTCACTATCTTACGTAATACACTGTCTGCTTCCCCATGTCTTTCAACCCCCAAGGTGAAGCCCTTTACTGGGGCGCTCCCCAAAGCACATCCTTTGTCCCAGAGCATCATTTCGACGACGATGGTGATATGACCTATTCCGGAGCAGAGCTCAAACTGGAGAACATTGCCTTGTTTAACAAGACCTACAACCAGCAGAATTTCCCGCCCTATGGCGCCAATGGCCTTCCCAGCGACAACCCAATGGCCGACAGGATGATGTTCGACGACCAAGGCCTTGCTTATGGCCTTCCTCCAGTCCAGGAAAGCTCTATAAGCTCCGGTCTCTCGCCTTCCAACAACATGCTGTCACAGCTGAAGAACTCGCCTGACTCCTCAACGTCGCCCTCGGTCAGCGAGGCCGATCGCGTAGGCAAGTTGCAAAGCGCAGCGCGAGCACCTGCGAAAAAGAAGACCAAAAAGCAGTTTATTGAGGAGAAGGACAACATTTTGTTGAATACTGACGACTCGGAGTTAAACGAGGAGGAGTTGGCTTTAAAGCGTAAGGCCCAAAACAGAGCTGCTCAGCGGGCGTTTCGTGAGCGGAAAGAAACAAAATTGAAGGACTTGGAGGCTAAGCTTCTTCAGAGTGAGGACGAACGCCAGAAACTTCTCCAAGAACTACAATCAATCAAGCAGCAAAACATCTCCATGGCCTCTGAGAACGAGTTGTTGCGGCTGGACAAGGGCCCCGGCAGCACCGCTGGAAATGGAGACGGCTACGGTATTCCGGTGGTCAACAGGTTCACGTTTCCGCAGAACCAGCGCGAGTTTATCCAGGGCATAATGAAGGGCTCTGAGCACCAAATCAATGGCGAAACCGTCAACAAGGTGTACGACTCGCCCGACCATCCGGGCCACAAAGTCTTGGCGGTGGGGGCTGTTTGGGACTATCTCCAGATCAAGGTGGAGGAAGAGGACTACGAGAACCTCGACATTGTGGAGGTGATGGAACGCTTAAGGGGAAACGAGAGATGCCACGGCTATGGACCCGCCTATCCGCTTCAGTTAGTCAACGAGGTGATAGAGCAGGTTTCCAATTCCTAATTTTGCCAATTCTCAGACCTAAGGCGGCGTTCCTCGGTTTTTGTACATTTGAAAAGGGCTATGGCCAAAGTTATTAATGTGATACCGTATAGCGGTTTGTAGGAAAGTGTGGGTGGCTCAGTAAGTCTTTGGTCTTTGGTGGTCGTCCGTTTAAGGTCCGTTTAAGGCGCTCGGACAGAAGGTGCCCGTCTTAGTACATCTTGGCTTCAAGGTGACATAGAGGTCTACTGGCTATTTAGACAGAACTAGTGTCCTACGTAGGTGTCTTTCTTACGACAATGGCCACCTGGTTTCCCTCTTAGACCATAAATAGTCCCAATTGAGCGTGTGCACTGTCCGATTGGGTCCTTTCGTCTCGCTGTTTCCCGATCCAGGCTCTTGTCAGCTCTTTTCAGCCCTTTTGGGCCATGCGATTAATCTTTTTCGGCCCCACACATTTCGAATTTTCTAGAATCGCACCGCACCTTCGGAAAATCCTATATCTTCAACGCCTTCCGCCCTTCTTTTCTCCACCACAAAACACCAAAATGTCCGCTGAAGAATACAAGGCCCAGGGCAACAAGTTTTTCGCAGCCAAGGACTTTCCTCAGGCTATCGAGGCTTTCACCAAGGCCATTGAGGCCTCGGAAACTCCGAATCATGTGCTTTTTTCGAACCGTTCAGCCGCCTATGCATCGCTTAAGAACTTCTCCAGCGCCTTGAAGGACGCCAATGAGTGTGTGAAAATCAACGGCTCGTGGGCTAAAGGCTACGGTCGTGTTGCTGCTGCCGAGTTTGGTTTGGGCAACCTCGATGATGCCAAAAAGGGCTACTCCAAGGCGTTGGAATTGGACCCTTCCAACGCCCAGGCCCGCGACGGTCTTCGTGCCGTGGAGGAGGCCGAGTCTGCCAGAAATCTGCAGCCAGACATGGGATTGGGTGCCATTTTCTCCGATCCAAACCTCATTTCAAAGTTGAAGTCGAACCCCAAAACCAGCGAGTTGATGAAAGACCCCGAGTTGGTCCAGAAGGTGGTCAACATGCAGCAGAACCCTCGTGCCAATGCCACCCAGTTTTTGACTGACCAGCGTATGATGACCATAATGGCCACTTTGATGGGTATCGATATGGACGCTCCCGAGCCCCCCAGACCCGCTGAAAAGGAAGAAAAGCCCACCGAGAAAGCCACCGAGACCGCAAGTGCTTCCCAGTCTTCTGAAGCTTCTAATGCCGCGGAACGGGCTCCCGAAGACGACCCAGAAGACGTCGTCATGGAGGAAGCCGAGGACACCTCCAAGGTCGACGCCGACGCTGCTAAAGCCGCCGGTAACGTACTCTACAAGCAGAGAAAATTCGACGAGGCCATTGCCCAGTACACCAAGGCATGGGAGCTCCACAACGACATCACCTACTTGAACAACAAGGCCGCTGCCGAGTACGAGAAGGGTGACTACGACTCTGCACTTGCGACTTGCGAAAAGGCTATCGAAGCCGGAAGAGAGTTGCGTGCGGACTACAAGCTCGTGGCCAAGGCATTTGCCCGTGCTGGAAACACCGCTTTGAAGAAAGACGACTTGGAGCTTGCAGTCAAGTTCTTTGACAAGTCGTTGACCGAGCACAGAACCCCCGACGTGTTGAACAAATTGAGAGCTACCCAGAAGGAGATCAAGACCCGCGAGGCCACCAGCTACATCAACCCGGAGAAGGCCGAGGAGGCTCGTCTCGAGGGTAAGGAATACTTTACCAAAATGGACTGGCCCAATGCCGTGAAGGCCTATTCGGAGATGATCAAGCGTGCACCTGAGGATGCTCGTGGCTACTCCAACAGAGCTGCTGCATTGGCCAAGTTGGCGTCGTTTCCCGATGCCGTTATCGACTGCAACAAGGCTATAGAGAAGGACCCCTCGTTTATTCGTGCCTACATCAGAAAGGCCAATGCCCAGTTGGCCATGAAGGAATACCTGCAAGTGATGGAGACCCTCAACACTGCGCGTGAGAAGGACTTGGAGCTCGGCGAGGGCAAGAACATTCACGAAATCGACCAGTTATACAGCAAGGCTGCGTCGCAGAGGTTCCAGAACATCGAGGGCGAGACACCAGAGCAGACCATGGAGAGAGTGTCGCGTGACCCGGAGATCGTGCAGATTTTGCAGGACCCGGTGATGCAGGGCATTTTGGGCCAGGCCCGTGAGAACCCCGCTGCTTTGCAGGATCACATGAAGAACCCAGATGTTAGCAAGAAGATCAACACGTTGATTGCGGCTGGTGTGATTCGCACGCGCTAGAAGTCATGTTAATAGCAAATACAGGTTGGAAACTAAAGTACTGTCTGGTAAAAAAGACAGCGACACGCAAGGTCCCAGAAGGAGAGTCAAGAAGCCAACGCAATACCGGCACCCAAGATCTCGATTTCTGGGAATTGGTCCTACAGATCATTAACACGTAGTTTTACAAGTACTAAAATGGTGGAGTCCTATTTCAATACTCCGGGTATACTTTCGGATGCCCCTCTATTGAGCGGCCCGGGTTCTTATAGCCTGTGCAAGGGTTTGAGCTCCCATCGGGAAATGGCCTATTCTGCGCGTTGGGGCAAGGCTCGAGTATGGGTATCTTCGCTCATGTCGCCCGACCTAACACGGCTTACTGGACCTAATGGTTGGGAAATATGCGTTCTTACAGATCTGCTGTCCATGTAGACCATAATACCAATTTCCGTGCGTTGAAGCTTGTGCTTAGGCTCAGTATTTTTATTTCTGTATCTGACTAGACAACCAGATACTCACACCATATTGAATAGAAGCCCTAGTGTCATAAACTATTATCAAAAAAGTAGTTTGGCAACGCACTCACCTGAGAGAAGAGCATATTGGCCACAGAAGAGTCATCAAATGCCGGGTATTCCAGCACGATATTGGGGCCCACATAAGAACCGGTCCCAGTCATGGATCCCGTGGGCTGCAAAATGTTCTCCAAAGAAGGAACGGTGCTAGATGGAGTGGAATTCCGGTGAGTCAGCGATCCATTTTCGCTGCCATTCTGCTGAGGACTGGACCGCAGGGATGGCGAGCCATTATATTCGAAAAAGCCGTAGTTAACCTTCTGAAAGCTTGGACTACGCTTAAAAAGGATCGGGTACTCCTTCTCCGTGTTGTCAAGCAATTCCCTGACCTTTGGCGCATCCAGAAGAATATCGGTATTGGCCTTTTCGTCCATAATGCGGATAAGAATGCGTAACAACACCCTCACACACACGTCGCACATAGTCTCGCGCTGATAGTACACCTTGGTGGATGTTTTGCTGGTCTTATACAGCTTCCTGTTGCTGGCGAAGAAGTTAAGTGCCACTTCCAGAAGAAGACGGGTATCTGATAAGCTTTCTGGGTCTGTTGGGTGGTTTATGCAGTTCCCCAAGAGACACAAGAAAGCTGCAAATGGAAAGAAGATGATCCAGTAAATGAACGAGAATGGCGTCTTCTTGCGATCGATCAATAACACCGTGTGAAGAATGCTGCGGGCGCTGTCCAACGCCAAGTTGCGGGAAATGACCGCATACAGGTGATCCTGATCGTTTGTGGGGCTGTTAATAAGAAAAGGAAGCCTATTGATGGCCATAAGATGCTGGAAATACGCCAACTGGATGCTCAACACGTTCTCATCGAAGGAGTCCACGTTGGTCTCGTTGAAAAATTCCTTGGACGCCGAAAACGTCTTAAATTTGGCGTCGTAGTAGAAGTGTGGTCGGCACCGCTCATCCACCATTTGAGCTAGCCGGAACATGTCGTCGTTAAGTGGCTTCAACGCCTCGTAGACGGCACTGCACGAGTCGAAATGTGCAGAAGCGCTGAATAGCATGGTGTAACTCCTAGCCCGAATTCGGGTCAATTCCATATGCAAATGGCCATAGTACAAATGCATGGTCTTCTCCTCGGCTAGAGAGGCCATGAGATCCGCATTCAACGACATCTTGAACGTTTCGTCCGGTTCAGCGCACTCCTTGGAGCACTCCTGATAAACTCGACGAAACAACGACTCCGTGTCGCGAGGAGTTAACGTGGTAACATCCACATCATTAACCATGGGCGGTTTGCCTGTCCTGTAGCAAATATCCATATCAAACACCTGGCAGAACCACCATAACCGTCGTCTCCGTTCCCGCTCGGCAGGCGGCAAGTTGGCGAAGCTCTCAAACCGATGGAGTCCAAGCTCTTGCGCAAAACGAATGACGGTAGACCCGATTGTATAGTTGACGTTGGACGTAATCCAAGAGCTCTCTAGGTATATCAGCAATAGCAAGATGGCCTGGACGGTGATGACGCCCTCGCTGACAAGCGCCACGCGTTGGTAGTAGAAGAATGCATTTTTGCTGAGTTCATCCTGAAGAGCTATCATATCCTTTATAGTCATTTTGCTAATGGAGGATTCCAGTAGTTTGCCTTCAGACAGGGGTTCTGATTCGGCCATTTCCTTATCCATAGCTACGCCCACACAAAGCGCCAATACGATGTTCATGAGAAGGTTCTCTGAATACTTGAGTGGTCTCTTTCGCGTGGTTGGAAGGATGTTCACGTTGGAGTAGTAGACGTTGAAAAGCGCCCTTACCTCGTCAACGGGGCAGAGAAAGCTCACAAGAAAAATATTGTCCGCAAGCTCCAACAACTCAAAAACGAGCTTGAAATCCTCGGGAAGCGTTCCCGTCCGCATTTTCACCACGTCTTCCTGTGACATTACCCGCGGCTCTATAAGGAGAGACGTGAACTCTTTCATCTGCAAATGGAACACTATAGGCAAGTTTTCCATGGGCAAAAACGGGTTGATTTCAGGCCCGGGATCGCCCATCTTCTCCTTCATGTACTCCACACTCTTTTCCGAGAAGATCTGAAACATCGAATGCGACCCGTAGAACTGCTCTAGAGAGAAGCCCGTGGATGTCAGCAGAGGCCGTATCACTTTATTATGGCCATGTACCTTTTCTTCGTTCGTCAGAAACGCCGTTGATGTCAGACTATAAGTTGCCATTTCGTCAGTCTCCTCTTGATCGTCCGGAGTTTCTGACCCTGAGGCCGAGTCACCTAGAAGAGCCTTTTTCACATTGCCGGCTTCCATACGGTCGGCCATTCCAAGCAAAATGGCTTCTAGTTTAGCAATGCGCATATCTAGCCCTTCGTAGGACTGGTTTTTTTGCACCTTGACCTTCACTTTGGGCCGAGGCTTCTTTTCCGAGTCCGTGGGGTACTGGCACTCCTTACCGGTAGAGGAGCACTGATCGCAGACGGGCTTTCCATCACATTTAATCTTTTTGATTCGGCAAAGCCGACATGCTTTGGAGACACGATCGCGTTTGCTCTTTGTATCCGCTTCCGTCGGAGTCATCGGACCAGTTTTATTATTTGTGGCAAAAGACATGCTTAGATGTGATCAGTGCTTTGAACAGTCGTGTGTGGACCGATGGTATGGTGCAGGTGAATTGTGGAGGATCCCGGAGGTATCAGTCTTAGACAGCGGCGAAGTTTTCTATGAAGTGTAAGCTATATGGGTTATGAGCTGAGCCTGTTTACAGTGTGGATTGCGGCTTTCTGGTGAGATTTCCGTCGTTTTCGGCCCAGAAATGGCGAAATCAGTAACGTTCAGAGAAGACCCTTATCACCGAAAAAAGACATCCGGAAAGCAGTGTGCTACTAAATGACTAAGCCTGCGGGACTTTTCTCGGGGTAATACGTCTCTTCATAGACAGGAGTCGATAAAAACTTGGCTTTTAGTGGCGCCGAAACGGTACTGCTCCGATGCACCCGAAAGTCCGTCATTGGAGTCCCATTTAGGCTAATCCCCGAGTTTCAGGTAAATTTTTGCAGTCTATTGTCCAAATACAGCCGGTCAAATGCGGAACTTTCGGAAGCATCCGGAAGTGCTCGATTCGGGACAATTCTGTTCCGGCCATTGGTTAATGCACAGGAAAGACGAAACCGTTACAAACCCCTAAGCGTACCTATATGTCCAAATCGGGCTTAATTGGTTTAAATGAGCCAAAGGCGGCCCCAGTCGACCAGAATGACGATCCATTTGGCACGGAGCGCCTGTTTAAATGAATGACTCGTCTGGCTTTAGGCATTCTCAGCATCTAATATTGCCACTACGTCCCTGCAACTAACCTGTACAGATCGATAGGGCAGATTCCGTAGACTGAAGGAGAGGGCTAGATCCCAACGGAAGGCACGTATATTCCGAACACGTAGAGAGGCCCAAAATGGCAATTTTGAGTGCCTGTCTTCCCTCCGTACGTCGTCTGCTGCAATGAAGCCCCGTTCTTTGGCTTTCGGCACTTCAGCCGTTTGGCACTTGCAGCATTTGCTAGTTGCGATCTTAGATCCTGTACCGTGCTTTTAAAGAGGAACACCAACTCACACCAAAATGCACAAATGAAGACTTCAGACACCCAAACTCCGTATTAGCGCGTACTTAAGTCCCGTTGACCCGTCACCGCCCGCGATAAAGCAGTAAAACCTCGCCAAAATCACCGTGGCTATTCATTCCGCCAAGCTACCGGTGTACGGGTGTTTTTCGCCTACTTTTTAATCTTTTTCGACAATCCTCCTCCACCATTAACCATGGTAGTCCGTAACCCCATACTTATTTCCAAGGAGGACGTCAACTTCCGAGAGGCTTTGAAGCTATATGACGGTAAGCAGTACAAAAAAGCCTTAAAGTTGGTGGAGCAGACCTTGAAAAAGAACTCGAATCATGCAGAGCTGTTAGCGCTTAAAGGCTGTATCAACCACCATACTGGCCACCCGGCCGACGCCGAGCCATACATTTTGAAGGCCACTGCCAAAAGTGGAACAAACTACCTCGTTTGCCATCTCGCGGGAATATACTACCGAGCGGTGGAGAATTACTCCGAAGCTGCCAAATGGTTGAAGGCCGCCAACGACAACGGGCTGCCTAACAAACCAATTTTGCGTGACCTCTCGTTGATGCAAACGCAGATCCGTGACTATAAAAACCTCCGGGATTCCCGCCAGGCTTATTTGGAAAGTCAACCGGGATATAGGGCCAATTGGACTGCGGTGGCGGTGGCCCACCACTTGAACAAAGACTACCGCAGCGCCGTGGCCACCTTGACCAAAATAGAGGGAATCATCAAAGACCACCTTCAGGAAAGTGACCGTTACGAGCAGCTGGAGTGCGTTTTGTACAAAAATGCCATCATCAGCGAGTCTGGCGACCACGCTAAGGCCTTGGAGACGTTGGAGAACGACGACCCTGAAATCAGGGATAAGCTCTCGGTCTTGGAGTATAAGGCCAAGTACCTTCTTCTTTTGGGCCGCTCCGAAGAGGCCTCGGTCGTCTACCGTCGCTTGTTGCAGAGAAACCCTGACAATGTGTCGTACTACCACTTATTGGAAACTGCCTTGGGCACCTCTTCGAAGCCCGTGGAATTGCGCTTGAAGCTCTACGAGAAGTTGGCCCACTTCTACCCACGGTCCGATCCTCCTCGCTTCCTTCCGTTGACCTTTTTGCCGGCTTCGCATCCAGCCTTTGTGGAAGTGGCCCTGGCCTACATTCTTCCACAATTGAAGAGAGGGGTTCCTGCCACTTTCGTCAACGTGAAGCCCTTGTACAAAAACCTGGCAAAGTTGGCGGCTATCGGGTCCATCGTGATGGATTTCCTCGCTAACGAGGCCCCAAAAATGATTCCTACTGTTACCGTTTGGACCAAGTACTTCTTGGCCCAGCACTACTTATACATGAAGGACTTGACCAAAGCATCTGCTTTCATTGACGAGGCGCTCGCCCATTCGCCCACTTTGGTAGAGCTTTATGTTGTCAAGGCCCGCATCTTAAAACATCTCGGTAAGCCACAGGAGGCCAGCGACGTGATGAACGAGGGCCGCTCCTTGGATTTGCAGGACCGTTTCATCAACTCCAAAGCCACCAAGTACTTGTTGAGAGCCAACAAGGTGGATGAGGCCATCGACTGCATCTCCTTGTTCACAAAGTTGGATGAGGATTCGCCCAACGGATGTAAGGACTTGCACACCATGCAGGCTAATTGGGTCTTGGTGGAGAGTGCTGAAGCGTACGCGCGGTTGGCGAAGGAATACGAAGCCAAATTGAAGGCTTTGGCCGTGACAGATGCCCTGGAGGAAACAGCAGCTGTGGAGGCCGATTTGCTAGACCACGTTGATCTCTACAGGGGCTTGGCCATGAAACGCTTTAATGCCATCATCAAGGTGTTCAAAACCTTCTATCTCGATCAGTTTGACTTTCATTCCTACTGTATGAGAAAGGGCACTCCCAGAGATTACATTGATACATTGAGATGGGAGGACAAGCTCCATGCTACGCCCATTTATGTTCGTGTTGTTAAAGGCCTTGCTGCTCTCGAGCTTGAGTTATACGAGCAGCAGAAGAGAAATGGTGCTGAGGAGTCTAATGACACGAAGAAAAATGGGTCCAAGAAGAATAAGAAGACACAGGTCAAAAACGTCAAGAAGAAGGCGGATTTGATCGCCAGGGTCGAAGCCGTCAAGGAGGATCCCGATCCTCTTGGTGCAAAGTTGTTGGCTGACACTCTCGGCAATGTGGATGGCGACATTTTGGACAAATTGCACGAGTTGGTCAAACCCTTGACTGTGGAGGCCGACAAATACGTCACCACCTGGAGCTTGGCGTTTGAGGTCAACCGCCTCACTGGAAAGTACATTTTGGCATTGCAGGCGCTTAAGAGTCTTAACCGTCTCTTGAACTCTACTGGCGAGTTGAAGTTGAAGGTAATCGGGGACAAGGTGTTGTCGCTTCTCTCTACAGCCAGGAACGATGACAAGTCTAACCCGGCCATCATCAAGGTGGCGGAAAAGGGCTTAATGAGTGCATTTCCAGAGTTGGCCGACGAGACCGAGTTCGCCAAAGTGTACGTGCAGTGATTCATAGAGGCGATACACTAGATGTTATATATCTGATAGAAGAGGCGTTTACTTAAAGCAGTTTTGTAGTGGGGCATCTGGGCGCTATTGTGCGATGCAGCTCGCGTTTGGTAGTGGTGAAGGTTGTATTAGGAGGAATCGTTATTTGTTGGTCGTTGAGGGCCAGTAGGGAGAAAAGGAGCTCTAGGAGATACAGCAATTTGAAAACCTGCGAGACATGGAGGTTCACCCCATATTACCAACCTTATGTGGTGGTAGCGTGTGCTCGTGTGGCGTCCGTAATACTGGAATGACCCCGGTGACAACATCTTTTCATCTCAGGTATTGAGCCAGCCGTCGACCTGGCTGCGGGCCACACTAGAAGCCAAGTTGAGCGTCTGCTGGCCCATGGGAAAGTAGCTGACGGTGTACCACACCGCACTGATCAACTGGACCACGGCAAAAACAATTGAAAGTAAGGTGTTCTTCAACGCCAAGCTGCTGACCAACGTAAGGACAATACTAGTAACAAAGGTGATAGTAAAGAACACCCTGGTCGACAGGAACAAGTGCAACATGTAAGCCTGGAAGCCCTGCAACACGCCAAAACTCACTAAGAAAAACACCGAGCCCAACGACCACAACAAGGCGAATTTCCTTGGTTTTAACGACAACACCGGGAACAAGAAGATGCAGATCAAGTAGCAGCACACGGAGCCCGCAAAAGTCAAGGCAAAAATAAGCATGCGGTCCCACCGCGACAATTCGAACATTCCCGGGTCAGAGGTGACGTAATTCTCGTCATCTTCCAAGTACACGGACGAGGACTTGAAGGGATTGAGCTTCAGTAGTTTGGCCCTAAACGAGGTATCGGAGGGCTGTGTTGCCGGATCGGGAAGCGCCGGCTCGGAGCCGCGGAGAGCCGTGTAGAAGCTCATGGAAGTGAAAGTAAGGGATGGGAGAGGTGCTTGGGTGCGGCTTCTTGTGTGGGATTTTGTTTTAAGTGGCAATTGCCAATCGGGTGTATTGATTGAGTAAGTAGTAGAGGAACTGAGTAGTCCTTTTTTAGTGCGCACTTCTTTTGCGTATATTACATATATATATATAAAATCCACCATCTATACCTCATATATCCACATACTTCCACGCACTCTCCACAATGTCAGCGGCTACGATTTCCAGCGAAAGACATTTTGTCACCACCTACTCGCAACTAGTGCAGTTGTCGCCCACGATGCCAGCAGATGCCTTCTATACCACCGAGAACTACAAGAAACTCGCCTCTTTAGGGCCAACTCTCCCCAAGATAAACCGGCCATTGCCGCGTAAAGGGGCGTCCAGTACGTCGGAATCCGTCACAGACATCTCCTTTAAGTCCATAAAGCCACCCTTCAAGTTTTCGGCAGCGTTGCACCGTGTTCCGTTGTCCCAAACTGTGTATAAGCTTAAAACAGACTTGATCAGTGCTGTGCCAGAATTGGCGGCTGCCGGCGTGACTTCCGCCAACTTGAAGTTGATGGTGAAGGCCAAGGTTGTGCAGGACTCGTCGGTGTTGGGGTCTTTGCTGGGCGCTGACGCCGGACTCTCGTTTATGGTGATGGTGAGCCCTTCGGCAGCGAAGCCCGAGGAAAAAGACCCCGTCGATGACGCCGTGCTGAGTATTGATGCTCCTGTGGCGGCGGTGATCTCTGCTAGCACATGGACGAAGATCCAGGCGGTCTTGGAAGAGGATTTGGGCCAAGAGGGAGCCAGAAATGCGCTCACTAGACTACAGAATGGCTGGAATCAGTAGGTATAGCCAGTACATTTTTGACCAAGTGTCCCTGTAGATTTAGGGTCTTCGCGAGGATCTCTGTGGTCCGTATGGGCCTATAAACCTACTACATTGGATCAGCGACTCGTTGGACCAGTCGTTATTTATCAGTCATTAATTGGATGAAACTCGTTCTCGTTACCCTAGCTCTTGTTAACGTACTCACTGTACTTCTTATATGCCAACTCGTTAAGTGTGTGGCCCTCAGGGCGGCCTGTGCGTCTTTCATAGAGGTAGTAGGCGGCAACCCCAATGGAAACGGCAATTATGGGGTCCACCGTTCGAGATATCAAGTACTTATATTGCATTATAGGTTGTGGTTCAAAGGGCCGTTGTCCGGGGTATGAAAGAGAAAAGAATGTGGGAAAGGGAAATAGATGACGTCAGGTTCAACGAAGTCAACTCGTTTTCTGGTGGTCTTCACTTTCTGGTGGTTATCGTCTTTCTGTAGTTCGATGGTTTTCGTTAAACTAAGCTGATAAAATATTCGCCAAATAGTCAGAAATTGCAAAATAGTGCCATATGCCGTGAGCACAGAATACATCGAGAATAATATGAAATGCCCCAATAGTAAAATCAGAGATCGGATACATAGACTAGGCTTACTCTTATTGGCCAAAATGGTCAAAGGGTCTCAACTATACGAGTGTAGTGCCTATAATTGGTCCTTGAGTTCTTATTGCAGCAAACACTTACATACGGTTTTCCTTTTGTATTGAACCTTTTGACCGTTCTATTTCCGTCACCATGTCGATGTCTAGACCACTTACTTATTTGAGCTAGTGTGGAACACGAGTCGCAAACCATCACCACTATACCAGTATAAAACCCTACCAAACCTTTTGCTTTTCACCCTCGTTTCCTTAGTTCTCTCCATCTCTCTGTTCTTCTCCTCGTATTCTCCTATACTATGCAGCTACTTACTCACCTTCCTCGTAAACCTCCTCTTCATCTTATTGCTGATGTTCTTGTTCCATGCCACTCCACTCATGATGGAACGATGGAAGCCGTACACATCGTGAATATCTTCACCTGTTCCATCAATACCACTTCCGGACGATAAAGCCCGGCGCTCTTCGTCGCTCATGCCTGCAGAAACCACCAGACTCTTCTTGAGTTTGGCTCGCTGTTTGGCCACGAAATCGCGACACTTGTTGATCTCGTCCTGCGAAAGCGACCCGAACCCATACCCTCCGATTTTCTTGAAACAGTTATCGATCAAAATCGTGGGATCCGTGATAGTCTTGGGAAAATTCTGCATGAACTGGAACAACTCAATCTGCTCCATCTCGGCGGCAGGCCCATTAGCCCCTCGGGCGGCTAGCGGACCCTCGAAGTCTGGATGCTCAAGACAGAGCTTGCAAATGGTCAACGAAATGCGAAAGATGGTTTTCAGGCCCTCGTACCACAATATGTCCCACACACGAAGCGTGCTTTCAATAGGAAGAACTCCCACAAAAACCGACATGAACCACAGTGACGTGACCAACGTAACAGGCGGCAAACGAGCGAGGATCTTGTCCTCGCTGAGAGTCTCTCCGTCAAAATTTTTGCCGAGGATAGCCCATAATTGAGGAATGTATTCCTTGATGCAGAGCATAAGAACACCCTGATCTGTGTGAACACCCTCCAAATTGGCCAGATGGACCTTAGGAATGATTCGCTCGGTGAGAATCACAAGTAGCCAGAATGCGTGCTCCTCACTCATGAAAAGGAGAAGGAGACCCGCCAAGAAGTTGAGCGACTGGCAGTACCCGATCTGGGGCTGGTAATGGGCAAACGCCACAAGAACGCGGCGCAACAGCCGCACGGCAGCCGTTTCCAGTGTGTCGTTGGGATCGTCTATGGTTGCGTTGAACAACCGATTGTCGGGAAAAGTGCGGTTGAGATCACGTTCTATGACCTCTGTGTCTTTATTGGTGATACCGTGGGTGTCACGGACAATCTGCTCGTAAATTCCAATATGCTTGTTGAGCTTTTCATAGCCACCGGCGTAGAAAAACCATGCGTTTCCACGCCATTCGGGAGGAATACCCTTCCTGACCATCTTCTTTACTTTGTCAGACTTTGGAGGAAACCTGGACGGCACCGCGTCGGCTCTATCGAGACCGAGGCCGTTGCTGCGCATCAAGAGATCCCATTTCTTTGTCCTTCTGGAGACGTATTCAGAATACTCCGCGTGCCACTCATTATGCTCCTCTTTGGTGACGTTATGGTAAGAAGACGCCTTTTTAAACCCATACATGTCACAGTCATCTTCTGGTGATGGAACGCGGCCAAATTGTACGTATCCAGACCCGCTGATCTTGTCAAAATCCGTGAAAGTAGTATCGCTGTCGGTGGTGGAGGCGGTTATTCTGTTGGAAGGGGCTTCCACGCTCTGTGGAGGATTCTGTTCTGGAAGGGGCGGACTACCGGCATCGGAAGACGACCCGTAGATGTCTAGCAACGAGTAGCTGTGTGAGTGGGCCAGGTCCAGCCGCGCATGCGTCGGAGGAGTGCTGAGAAGGTTTGAGGGGACGCTGGGAGGGTCCATGGGCGAGATGGGAGAGGCCATGAAAGGGACCAAGGGTATGTGAGGTCAGTGGTGTATTTGAGTAGCAATGAAGCCTTAATGGAGTACGGGCGTTATTAAGTGACCTGACTCTTTGAAAAATGGTAGGAAGTCGAAGTCCTTTTGAGCTGCCAGTTTGAAGTTGCCAAATTGAGCTATGGCCCTTTATGGATTTTGAGTATGCAATGACTGGTTTCAACCGTTTAGCAAACACCAGAAAGTCGAGACAGGCGTTGTTTAGGCTCTGTGGAATGTTCTATAGTGTTTTCTGGGGTATACACCGCGTTCTGACTCTTGCTTTCTGACTTAAAGACAGGGTGTTCACGCCAGATGTGTTTCAGCGGTAGTATGTAGACCGGGCGGAGTAATACGACAATACAGAAACGCAGTTTTCTGAGTTCTAATCGGCTTCTCCGTTAAGGATGTCTGTTTCTTGCCTTCGGGGCTTTTCAGGCCGTTGTAGGGCCGTTTTTGACTGGCTCTTCGGCTGCTGAAGTCGTGTGAGGAGCCCTTGGGGCACGTTTGGGAGATGGCGAGGTTCAGGCGATATTGCCTGTTTGGAGGAAAGATTCGGGCAATCTGGTGGATTCTCCGGAGCTGTAGATCCTTTTTGACCGTTTCGGAGTGTTTTACGGTAGGTGCTAGATGGAAATGTTCATTCGCACGTATTTGATAAGGTTTGGTGGAGGAGCGTTTTGTTAGCGAGAGAACTTTAAGCTAAGAGGACGGGTGGAGTCGTACAGAAGTTTACTAGTGAGAAGATACTGGAATATATAAGCTTAAGAGTATATTCTGGTGCCATACATAGTCACGATATTAGGGGTACGTTAGTGACGACTAGGAGAATCACCAGTGCAGATACTCTACAACTCTGGTGACGATCATCTGGTCAACACACACGAGGGAAGGTCCTCGTTCAAGATCTCCTACAGATATACAGGCAGGAACATCCTGTGATCAAAGTGAAGTCACACTATAAGGTGCACTAGTGAATTTATTAGTGAATAACACCAGCGAGAAGACTCAGCTCAACACCGCTGAAGACAATTCCCAACAACCACTGTCCAGCTAAACCCACTCCCTTCTCCTCATTCCGATTGCTCACAACTCCTCTATCCAATGTACTGGCGCAATACTGACTGGATCAAAAAGGTGTACAGCCTGTGCCGGCCCATTATGCTCCCCGAGGGCCTTCTTGTCTCACACCATCTCGACATTCCTGTGGAGCACGTGAGCTCTGCGGTCTACCGCCAGCTGTGTTATAAAAATGCCATTCCCATGATGAACACTAACATGGGCCTTGTGGTGAATACGTTTCTGAGGCCACTTCCGATAGTACAGCACTCGTGGCAGGAGTTCACGCGCCACGGCTCCCAGGGCCTGTTTTCCTATAGCGTGGTGCTGGTAGTGTACCTGCTACTGATTCTGGCGGTGGTGACGTGGTTCTTGACGTTGTTCGTGCTCACAAACTACACCATCAAGCCGCTGGTGCTTCTAAAGCTCTCCACGCTGCTTCTGCTGGTGTACTTTGTGGTGACGGTAGTGCGGTCCATAGTGGAGCTCCATCTGCAGCAGCGAATGGGCTTTCTCCAGGCCCCAAAGCTTCTCGATAGCATGAACCTGTCGAATGTGGTCAACATCATCGACTTGGTGGTGGTGATATTACTCCAGATCAACCAGGTGCAGATCATAATGCGCATCTTCCTGCGGCAGAAAGACAAGCGTATGGCTTTTTACGTGGGTGTGGTGGCATCTGCTTCTTCACAGGTGATCTGGGCCGTGATGAAGTTCCGTTCCTTTCCAAAGGGAGACGAGGCAGCCGACATTTTGCCGGCTTTCACTTACCTTATGCGCATTGCCATGAGTGTGTGCTATGCCACGCTCATCACGGCGTTTCTCTTTCTGAAAATTCGCCTTATTGCTGCCAACCGCGGCATCTGGCTTCTCCTGATTCTTATGCTCGTGTTCGTGTACTCTCCGGTTGCATTCTTCGTGGCCGATGTGTCCAGTGCGTGGGTCTACGAGATGCTGGAGGTATTTTCTGTGGTGACGTACGTGATTTGCGTGGTGATTCCGTGGGAGTGGTGCAACCGCTTCAATCTTATAATGAGGGTCATCGAGAAGGAAGGCGTCCTCGGACGCCGTTTCTACGAAGACGAGTTATATGAACTCGATAGACACGATATCTTCATGGAGGATCCCACAACGGCCTTGGACCCGTCAGAATCCCACAGTTCGGGCTCCCAGGAACCAGCTACGATACGCAAAGCCGTGCTGTATGCGATGAACACCTTTGCTGCTTTCACAGATAGCATTATAGCAACGGGATTGTCGATACCGCGTTCCGTGAGTGCTTCTACGCCAGACCAAAATGTACCTACCGAGTTCCAGAGGACTGCTGGAACGGGACCTTTGGATCCGACGTCCAGCAACATACGTAACCTGCGCAGAGATGTGTTCGTTTACACCAGAAAGGAGGTGGTGGTGGACTTCTCTGACCACGAAAGGGATTGAATTAAATACTTCATGAGAATCGTCAAGTGCCTTTTCTGATAGGCATCATGGGACCGAAAAAATTATATAGAAAAGGAAAGTACTGGATTGGGACGACGGAAGGTCGAATAACGCCAGGGGCGTGCTACGGCCGTTAAATAGCATTTGGCGGTTTTACTATTTCAAGAACATTATAATGAGTGAAAGTCAAGGGTTAAATGAAATGTAGGGTTCTATTTGTATGTACATCATCAGAAGGCTGGAGATGTTAAGATGCAAAAATGCTCCCTTTTGCTGCAAAATCGGCACCTCTCTTTTGAAGTAAAATGGTGTACTGTGACATGATTTGTTACGAAAACATATCTGTTGCTTCGTTTCCAGTCACCTCCGTCACGAACGTTCACCAGAAGATCAAACTCAGTAAGACTTTATTCAACTCCCTCCTTTTTTACTTCTTTTCATTTTCCTCTTTGTTCTTCTCTTCATTTTCCTCTTTGTTCTTCTCTCTTCCTCCTTCGTTACTCTCTTCTTCATTCTCTTTTTCTCCATCAACCTTTTCTCCTCTTTCCACGCCCTGTTCGTGTCCTAATGTGGCCACACGCAAAGCCTCCTCTTCATAACCTCCGATATGAACGTACTCCACACCTCCGGCCTCTAAAAGCGTCAAGCTGCTGTTGTCCTTGACGAAAGTGTCGGGCTCCACCACCCCCACAAAACACGTTCTGATGTTGGTCCCGAGGATACGGCTCACACAAGGCTCATTTCCACTCAAACGGAGCGTGCACGGTTCCATGGTTGTATAAATCTCAGTCCCTAAAGGAACCTCTCGCTTTCCCACGAGCTTGTAGTACTTTTCCAAAGCACATTGCTCGGCATGGGTGTTTCCTGGGAGCTCACGTGAACGTCCGGTGGACAACACCTTTCCTTCGTGAACCAACACCAGGCCAACATTGAATTGCGTCTGGGTTTCTCCGCATTCACGGGCCTTCTCTAGCGCCATCTCCATGAACTTTCTGTGGGGCTCGACCGCCCAGTCGGGGTATTCTGTCTTGTACAGCCAGGACTTGTCCGCCGCCAGATATCTGTAGGCATGTAACCACAAATCAAGATCATTGGGGCCGGGATCCGTGTACATGTTGGAGTCGCAAACGGGGCATGTTTCATCCGTCACTACCTCACCATCTTCCAGAGGATGGAACCATGTAGAAACCGGTCTTTTTTTACCCATTTCGTCTAACCTGGCGATGACTTCCGGGTCCACGGGCCCCTCTCCTACGCCCAAATCCGGCCCCCACACGTACTCATTGGCGTAGATGGGGTCGTTGGCTATAGGATGACCGAGATACTGCAAATGAACCCTTATTTGGTGCGATCTTCCTGTGAAGGGACGACATTTGACGATAGAAGTGTTGGAAATAGGGTCGTAGGAAACACGGCGAAAGGCGGTTTTTGCCTCTTTTCCAGCTTCCAAATCCACCCTATTGAGCGTGTGTTTTGGCAGAACGGTGCGAAGAGGCTTCTCCACGACTATGTCGCTGTCAGTTCCCTCATTTACGGGAAAACACCCTTTAACCCGTGCAATGTACTCTTTTTGAACCGTTCTGTCTTTTATCTGCTGCACAAAGCCGTCCGCACCCTTGGCCAGCTTTCCCAAAAACATCAAGCCGCTGGTCAATCGGTCGAGCCGGTTACACGGGTGCACTATCTTGCCAAACTCATGTTGAAAGATTTTGGTAATGGAGTTGTAGCGGTACCGGCCCGCCGGGTGGACTGGGATTCCGGAGGGCTTATCTATGGCTATGATATTATCGTCTTCATGAACAATGCGTATTTCCCGGGCACTAACGGGCGGTTCATGGCGGTGACACCGGTGGCTGATGAGATCTCCGTTTTTGACCACAGTTTCGAGATTGGCAGGCTTTTTGTTGAGCGTGACTTGACCAGCGGCAATGGTCTTCGCGTAGAACGCAGCATCTCTGTCTCTGAACTCGTCTGTGAAAACGTCAATGAGTTTGCGGCCTCTCCACCGTAATTTGCAATAGGTCAAATAGGTAAAGAAGTACGGATTGACACGGCGCAAACGGCCGTCGATGACGTAAGAAGCGCCTTCAGCTTCTTCCTCCAGAATGGTCTTGTTACGGGTGAGGTTTTTAGCCTCGTGCGACGCTTCTCCGCCGAGCTGGTCGTAGGCGGTGAGTCTGTGCTTGTCGATTTCCTGGCGCCGGATCTTGAAACCGAGATGGTCTCTTTGAGGAGCCGGAAGTGAGCTCGAGGTAGGCAGCGGGGCCCGCTTGAGACTCTGTGGGGGCGTGGACATGGAAAAAAGGCGTTTTGGAGAGTGAAAAATCGGGCTTCTGGGTCCCATATAAAAGCTATATGGTGAAAAATGAGATGACCTTTGTTAGCGCATCGCCGAAAACGGCGTTGGAGGTGGGTGCAATAAAAAAGGTACATGGCTTGTGACGGGAACACTGCTTTGGGCAAGCTTGTGGCCCAATTGGGGCAAATAGCGTCCTCTTCTGTTCTGGGTGTTTCATCTTTTGGCCACATTTGGATGTGTTGTATCTCTTTTGGGATGGGTGCAAAACGCAATAGTGAAGGGTGGGAGAACAATTTGTGCCGAAAGCGGCACGAACGTCGCCGAATGGGGACGAGGTGAATGTTATGAAAGCTTGTCTTCATTGGGGTTGCACCGCCCGTATATCCAAAAGGACCGAATTGCCAAAAGTGCGTCAGCCCTGTCTCTGCGGAGGTGTGACCTACGAGCCGTATTTGGTGACCTCCAGTCCACACTTTTTATAGGCCACATTTGATCAGAATGCTAATAGAAATCTCCTCCCGTTCCTATTGGCAGCCCTAAGAACCATAATTTTCTTCTTCTTCTTCTTCTTCTTCTTCTTCTTCTTCTTCTTCTTCTTCTTCTTCTTCTTCTTCTTCTTCTTCTTCTTCTTCTCCTCCACTGACCCCATTCTCCGTCTATTCCTCCCCATATACACATACATAACCTACAATAAGCCCTGGCGCTTGAGCTCAGCATAATCGCGCTCTGTCATCACGTTACCGTCCTCGTCCTCCAATTCCACGGCATTCTCGTCATCGTCGGCTTTCTCCCGCTGTTCACGCCGCAATCTTCTCCATAACTCCTGGGCTTCGTCTATCTTCACAATGTTCTTGAATAACCCCATGCTATCGTCAGTAATTCCCAAGCAACGGAGTCCGTGCTGGTGCTTAGGAGTTCCGAAGTGCTTAGCAAATGCTGTGCGGCCCTTGTAGCTGATGTTGCCGCAGATTTCACACTCGTGGGTGCGATGGAGGCCCTGGAGCTTATATAGCCAAAACGGAATGGGCCTGCCATCGGCTCCCAAGGGCAAACTGCGCCCGAGCTCATCGTCACTGGAATCGTTTTCGCCGTCGTCGTTTTCTGACAGCTCGTTGACGGTAGTATAGTCCGATTCGTCGCCTGCTATCTGGTGGGCTTCTAGGGCCTTCTCTCTTTCTGTCATAGCGGCTCTCCTTTCTGCGTCTGCGGCAGAAGATGCCCTTATGTCACCCAAGATTTCTGCTAGGGTCTTAATGAGGTGCTCGTGAACATCCAGGTCCTTTACCAGCGAAACAGGCGTCAGATATTCGGATTTTTGTATGTTTTCGGCGTTCTTTTTATGTCGTTTGCCCTCTAAATGGCCTTTATAAACCGACTCTTTGGCGAAAAGCTTATTGCAGGCCTGACAGAAGACCTCGCCCTTTTCATTTGGCTGTCCGTCAGCTATGGTGTCAGCCAGATGCGACTTTCTAAACTCCTCTTCTGTTTGAGTAACTAGCAGTTGGATATTGGCCAAGGGCCGGGCCCGGGCCCCAAAATCTGCCAAATAGGAACTCAAGTCACGCACATAGTTATTGTAGGCCGCAGAAGACTTGTTAACGCTTGGATAAGGAAACTTGTGAAAGGTTCCTAAATACTCAGCATATGAAAGCGGGCTCTTGGTGAGCAATTTGTATGATTCAAAGAGGTTTTTAAGATCAAGAAACCTACCATATGACTCTCCTTCGCCAAATATGCGTGTTAGGTCGAGATGTGCTGCTTCAGTGCTGAGAACGTGCTTTCTTTTAGCTCTAATTTTCCCCTTCGTATTCGTCTTAGTCTCGCTGGCTGGAGCACTGGAGTACATCAGATAAAGTTGGAGAACATCTTCTGCTGGTCCCGAGGAGAGGTCGTATTGGCGGTGTTTGGCGTGAATTTCGTCCACCAACGAATCGAAGGCCTCAAAATTATGTTTGGGATCAGAAATCTGGGCCAACTCCTTGTGAAAAAGGTCACTTCGAGAAAGCTTGTTGTCTTTTACCCTCACACACAGTTTCTTATGTTTCTCTGAAAAGAGCCGGAGCTCATGCTGCTGCAAAATGGTCTCTTTATGGGGCCTTTTGGAGGAAGTCGTAGAGGAGGAATGAAGGGCCGGATTACGGCGGAAACGCAGCGCCAGAGCTCGCTCGAGCGCGTCCATTTCTTCGAGCGCAAGCCGCTGGGCCTCTATAAACGACGACATTGCGACTGCAACGTTCTTGGTAGCAATTCAGCGGGATATCTCTTGCCTTATATAGACTACTGGAGATGAGTTCGTCCTGCATGGGTGAAAAGATATAGAGATAAACGTCCTGCATCTATTCCTATCTAGCACCCCCCAAGAGCATAAAAGGCCATGCCCCCCGAGATTCCGGTTTTTCTTCTTACTTTCAACTGCAATAAGCAGCCTATCGACAGCGATGAGTTCTCGGCCAAGTTGCAAGCGGTTCTTCCGGAGACCCCGGCGTCTCTTTTCGTCTTCGGGTTCCAAGAGTTGTGCTCCATAATGGACGGATGTTTCGCCCAGGACAGCAGAAAGCACTTGCTAGCGGCCAATAAGATGCTTTTGGATACGCTACAGCACCGGTACGGTGCGGAAAACATGGGCTTCCAGACCGTGGGTCTGGCACAGACTGGTGCCATTGGATTGGTGGCCATCACGCCGTTTCTGCTGCGTTTTTTTGGGGTCAAAACCGCCACCAGTGGCTGTGGGGCCTTCTCTTCGTCATTAAAGGGCGGCGTTGGTCTTAGAGTGTTGTATTCTGAAGAGGGTAAGGACCTGTTAAATGCGGTGGGCCTCAGTTTTGCGTGTGCGCATCTACGGGCTTTCGAGGGAGAGACAAATTACGACAGACGTAACAAGGACGTTCTTACAGTGATACGGTCGCTTGATTTCGGCGACGGTTACGGTCTTTTGAAGCCCAATTCCCATTGTTTCTTTATGGGGGACCTCAACTACCGAACCGCTAAGAAATACTCCAGGAAGTCTGCTGCTAGCACCGACTTATTTGGCCTTCAGGACCAGAGCATGGAACCGAATATGGGCGACATAGAGGACTTGGTGACGAAATACGATGAGTTGTCGCAGGGCCGGCAGAATGGCGATGTTTTCGCGGGTTTCGCCGAGGCCTGTGTCACCTTCAGACCAACCTACAAGTATCACAACCACACTGCCATTTATAACGCAAAGAGGCTGCCATCGTGGTGCGACCGCATCTTGTACCAGCTGACGTATAAGAGGCCACGGTTGGCGCTCAATGCTAAACCCAAGGAGGAGGACTCGTTACCCAGGGTGAACACTTACAATTGCATTAGCACCTATTTGCAGTCGGACCATAGGCCGGTATACCTCCTGATTTCTATTCCTCGGCAGGCTCCAGAATCTATCGTCTCACCGAACGGATACTTGCAAATTTTGCCTAGTGAGACGCCCAATTTGCACTTTAGTCACGGGTCTGAAGGACAAGATGTAGCAGAAAGCATGCTGGGACCCACGCAGATATACGTGAAACCCACGAGACTTGATGCATTTACTCAGTTCTACGTGAGAAATATCGCAGATTTTTCAATTGGCTACGGGTTGTGGTTTCTGCTGACGCCACGGGGCCGTCTTCTCGTGTTGGTGATGCTTTTGTTGCTTCTCTTGGTGTTGCATTTTGTGGTGGGTACCATTTAGCAAGTTTAAGATTTGGCGGCAAACGGAGGATCAATGTGGAAAATGACAGGGTAAAAAGTGAACTCAATCAAGGAAGAAGGCCCTGTTAATGAGACAAATGCATGTTTAAATCGAATATCAGGGGTGCTATAGGTATTCCTCGAGACGTATCTAAGCCAACCGCTTTGACATTGTAGATGGCATCATCTCGAAGAACCCCATATGTAGACCGACATGTATATGGTCTCCGGTTTTCCCTTCCGTGTGCTGTTGCAGCCACTTGGTTCGCCTCGCGGCTATTCGCAGACCCAATTAGGCAATCGTGCGGCTCAGCTCCGCTCATACCCGCTAAAAGCCGCGGTGTGCAGTCTCTGATTGGCCCGTTTTCGTACGGCCCCTGCCGCTCGCCTCACTGGCAAGGTAAGCCGCTTAGGCGGCTGCAAACGTGCGTCTGCATCACCAGTTTGCGTGCGCAGCCAACTACCCCCTTCTCAAGTTGGTATAACGTCATGGCCAGACTTTGGAACTGCTGTGGGCTCCCTCCATGAACCTCGCTTACGTTCTCCCTGTCAGAGGAGAGGAGGGCATCCCGTCCTGCACAGGGATCCAAAAAGTGCCTTACGGTTTCCTTTCCGGGCGTTTTTGCGAAAAAGCCGTGCGTTTTGCATCCAGTTGTACCCCACGAAAAATCTTGGTTTTTTAAGAGTCAGCGACGGGATCTGACGAGGAAAGTCGAAAGAGAAAAAGACTTCTTTCTTTCAAACGCTAGTGAATTCGGTGCACTGAGTTTGCCTATACTTCAATATTTGGTGGCTCTGCTTAGAAAAGCACTGAGACTACTTAGTATCATCGTATCATAGCATCGAGTGCGATTCCGTGGACATCTTGGTAGCGGTAATACTGACATACTCTTCTACCTCATTCATTAGCATTATCCACTGCATATCCTATTCCACAGCCATATAGGCTACCATATCTATCCATACACCATCCATAGGTTTCATTACCATGAGCAAGCCTATACTTGCTAACGACTATGAGTCGTCCAACGAAGCCTCTTTCAGCTCTCTGGCGCCAGAAAAGGCTCCCGTCGTCTCGAAATGGGCTTCCTTCAAGGACTCGTTCAAAAGAGCTGATGCCGCTCCCTTCAAAGACACCTCCAACATGACCGACCTTGAAAAGGCCAACCATGCCACGGCCGAGGCTCCCCTCTCCAAGTCCTTGAAAAACAGACATATCCAAGGAATCGCTATCGGCGGTTCCGTGGGTACTGGTCTTCTTATAGGCTCCGGTGGGTCTCTAAGAACGGGAGGGCCAGCTTCCCTTTTAATAGCGTGGGGCTTGGTGGCCACCATGATCTTCGTGGTTATCCAGAACTTGGGAGAACTTACGATCTGCCTTCCCATTTCTGGGTCCAACTTCGCTTCTCGGTTTGTCTCGCTTTCGTGGGGCTTTGCTGTGGGCTACAATTACGCTCTTATGTGGCTCATAGTATTTCCCTTGGAGCTTGTGGCAGCAGGCATGACAATCCAATACTGGAACACCGATATAAACCCTGTGGCGTGGGTGGCCATCTTCTACGTCTTTGTTCTCGGGATCAATTTTTTTGGCGTCAAGGGATACGGTGAGGCCGAGTTTGTTCTTGCCATGGTGAAAGTGGTAGGAATTGTGGGCTTCATCATTTTGGGCGTTGTTCTCGTCTGTGGAGGCGGTCCTAATCACGATTTCGTGGGAAGCAAAAACTGGCACGATCCAGGCCCGTTCACCAATGGTTTTAAGGGTGTTTGCTCTGTCTTTGTTACTGCCTCCTACAGTTTGGCAGGAACGGAGTTGGTGGGTTTGGCTGCTGCTAGCGAAACGTCCAACCCTCGAAAGTCGCTTCCTAAGGCTGTCAAACAGGTCTTCGTGCGTATCATCCTATTCTACATCTTGTCGTTGACTTTCGTCGGACTTTTGGTGCCTGCCAACTCGCCAGAGCTTTTGGGAGCGTCTTCTTATACGCTGGCTTCCCCTTTCGTGATATCCATCAAAAGGAGCGGAATAAAGGTGCTTCCCTCCATTTTCAATGCGGTCATCTTGCTTTCTGTGACGTCGGTGGCCAACTCTGCTGTCTATGGTAGCTCCAGAACCATCCAGGGAATTGCAGCGCAGGGCTTTGCTCCTCAAATCTTCGCCTATGTGGATCGCCGTGGACGGCCACTTGGTGGATTGGCGGTGGCGGCAGTTTTCGGCCTCTTGTGCTTCCTTAGCGCCTACAAGGACCAGGGCATGGTTTTCAATTGGTTGTTGAGTATAAGTGGCTTGGCCACCGTATTCATGTACTTCAACATTGCTTTGTGCCACATTCGGTTCCGGTATGCTTTAAAGGCACAGGGAGAAAAGGTGGAGGACCTTGCGTACAAGGCTTATACCGGCCTTTGGGGCTCCATTTACTCTATGGTCTTTTTGGTATTAGTTTTGGTGGTACAGTTCTGGGTGGCCCTTTTTCCTACCGGAGGAGACGGAAAGCCTAACGCGAAAAACTTCTTCCAGAACTACTTGGGCGCAGTGGTGATTGCAGTCTTCTACGTGGGCCACCGCATCTACCTGTGGGAATGGAAATGGTACGTTCCTTTGAGTGAGATTGACTTGAAAACCGGCCGTGTGGACCACGACGTCGAGTTGTTGCGCCAAGAGGTGGAGGAGGAGCGCCGGTTCAATAAGACGCTTCCTTGGTGGCGCAAAGTATGGAACTTTTGGTGCTAGAAGAGGTCGGAGTAGCCTTAGTTGAAGACACAGCATAGAAGCTAACGCTAAAGCCGTAGATTAAGTTTTGCAGCCTTATATCTTCTTGGACTCTATCCTTTCGAATATTGTACGTGATTTGTCAGTGTCTTGAGCTCAGTTTGGCATCTATGCACGCAAATGATGTCTACGGTCACTTCTCTTTCTGATTTGTTTTTTGCGACATCCTCTTGACGTCTTTTTCGTCGTTTGCGACACCTTTTGTCAAACGCCGGACCCCTCCGCCTATCGCCGATTGGCACATAACGGCCAAGTGAGAGCCGTTCTCCGCCTCGGGTAATAGGATGGTGCCAAACCCCCTCTACGAACACTGCTGGTCGAAACTCCGGTCCCAAAACCACACCTATAGGCCGCCGCTAGCTTCAAACGTCGCTAATCCCGCTTTAACGGAGTTTCCAATAGTGCAGAAACGGCCAGTTTTCGGCAGCAACAAATAGAAATCAGAAAGCGGTTCCAGAATCGTAAGTCTCGGGCTTATGGAACCTATTCAGTCCTGTGACAGATTCTGGAACAGGTTCCGTGCCCCCGACCGGAAAAACTCCGGTGTTAGCGGCTGGCTTAGCGGATAACGTCCTATGCGGATAAATACAGGAGCGGGGCCGGGCCGCTAACCTCCGATTTCTCCGCACCTCCGGCGGTAAAACGTGCGGCTTTCATTTCGGTGCTAACAAATTTTCGGAACAATTTGCGACGTTCGCATATTAGTCACACCACCCTGGCGTGTCAGGAGCCCACGGGGCCGAGTTTAGAGGCCTCTGAAGTGGCTATACGTCCCATTCGATTTGACTTTTCTTGTTGTCAGGCAATTCGCTGTTGTTCTGGGCCCTTTTCGGCCCAGCGGATGCCGGAAAAATGGCTGTGTTGAGGCGGGTTTTCGGCGCTAAAAAGCTCTTCGGACTTTCGCAAGGCTCCCATCGGTCCGAAAATCGCGAAAAATTCTCGCGTATATAAATAGTGGTGGACCACCTCTCTCTTGCACTATCATTACACACACATCCATTACAATGCTTTCCCCAATTACTATGACCGCTCAGGAGAAGGAGGCCGCCATTATGAACGAGATCAGATCGGCCTCTATCAAATTCGAGCCCAAATTCGAGGGTTCTTTCTTCGGCAACATCTTCGGCTTTGCCGTCAAATCCGCCAACTAGGCACCGGTTACTAATAGAATAATATAATTAATGTTTGATGATAACGGAATTCAGTGTAGCCCTTTTGTAAGATTTCAGAAGGTTTGGGGTTTTTGGTGGTGGTTTGTCAGTTACGATAGTTTTCGCAATTTTGACAATTTAAGCACGAAATAGCATTTTTCGCAGTCGCTACGAGAGGAATTTTGTTCTTTTACAGTCTTTTGTTTGTCTTTAAGACGTACCCTTTTGATCATTTTGATCATAATGTTCTTCATACACTATGTATATGAACTTTTTGCGCCATACTGGTAACTGCTGCTGAACATCGGCCCTTTAGTCTTGTGGCTTTTATTGAGCAACAGTTCTCAATTCTGGGACATTGTGCATTTCATTCCTTTCATTCTTTTCATTCCTTCCATTGCTCTCCCTTCTACCTCTTTCTTCCCCACTGAAAACATTTGTTTCTTTCCACTTTATTCCCTTATATCTCAATTACCGTTATCCCATTTTCCTATATTTCGCAGCCAACCCGTACCTCCCTTTCAAACCACCCGTCTATGGCATCCCGTGGGTTCACCTCTCCATCAATACAGTCGAAAAGACACTTGTTAATCCGAATGTACCGCAACCCTCTGTGGCCCGCCAAATAGACCATCGCCACATGCTGTACCTTGAACCACTCATCGTAGAGCGTAGGATGAATCAGACCAAGACCCAAATGCGGCGCACCACCGGCTCTGGCCCCAAAAACGTCAAGCTTGGTAAGCTCTGGAAGCTCCAGAATGAGCCGTACAAGCTCGTTGGTCCTCCCCGTGGCATCACTGGGGCTTATACGAAGTGTCTGAAGCTTTTTGCACTTCGCTAGTTCCCGGTAGAAGCTGGGTCCCTCCACGGGAATATTCAAGTCACAGAACGCATTTTCTGTCTTCGTTTCGACTGCTACTCGCTTCAAAGTCTGGTGTTTTCCGTTGGAAACCATTGCCACGGAATACTGATCGTAGAGCTCACTAAGACTGGAATTCTGTTCTTTGGTGTGGTTATAGCGGATGGTGACATCAAGCGATTCCACAAAGTGTGACGCAAGGGAGTTCAAGAAATCTGGAACTGTATCGACATACGCCTCTCTATAGTCCACCAACAAATGGCGCACGGACTTAAGGTGTGGTGCTATATGGCTCAAGAAACCGGATATCATATACTCGCTCGGAGAGGTTTCTGAAGCGCTTCCTCTATGGATTTGGTACTCCGAAACGTTCTTCAAGGCGAGATGGGTGATGTTGGCCAAGTTGCACGATTCTGCCAAAGACAGGCCATCGCTGGGTTGAACCAAACAGTTATTGAAGGATAAGGTGGAAAGAGAGCTGAGATACTGCAATTTGCTTTTGGAGAAAATTGCATCTACCGTTCCTAAATCCACATCGTTAAAAGAGCTGGAGTTCCAATTGTGACGGTTTATAATGAGGCCCTCTGCTGGAGGAAGCAAAACCGTCATATCCTTATCGAGGCGGGATAGCTTGAGAGTTTTCAAGTTCTCACTTATACGTTTCGGATTGGAGCTCACCAATAAGTTATTGATGATCCGGATGAGTCTGCTAGAGTTTTGAAACGGCCTTATTTGGAAACACCGGAGATTGGGAAAGCTGAGACATCTGGGCGCACAAGAGGAATGGGAGTCCGATAGGTACTGGGCATCCTCATCCGAATCTTCCGAAGCAGACTCTGGGGTACTGAGCTCAGAGAGGTAGTTGCTAAACTTGATGTTGAGTACCAAAGTAGTGACAGATTGCGAATCTGGAAGCATCTCGAGAAACTCCAATTTGAAGTTATCGTTCAACCAAACGAGTTCACGCAAATGGTCCAAATTTCCGAAGAAAATCCCCAAATGGGCATTCAATTCGTGATCGTATGTATTGATGGAATCCGGTAGTTGGACAACCTGTAATCTGCGAATATAAGGGAAGGAACCGCCCTGCCACTTTTCACTCAATTCGTTATACCTGAGAATGAACTTCTTGAAGTTGTAGGCACTATTAATATAAGAACAGGAGCAGTATTTGGAGGAACCGTATTCTGAAAGACTGTGGAAGTCGTATTCTTTGCTGAACTGGTCGAAATTCTGGTCCACCACCACATTTTGGTATAACCGTGGAAGCGTGGACTCGTACATGGCCCTATTGGTGAGAAGCAAGCTAAGACAGTCGTATTGCGAAAGTTCGTTGGCGATCTGGAGTCTGATCTCGAACGGAAGCGTATGTAGCCGTTTTGGGGCATATTGAGACCCTTTTGGCACCAATGTGGGGGCGTTTATGCCCAGTTTAGGGACATTTGGAGTCAGATCGAGACCCTCGCTTTCCTGGTTAGCCCAATTGGGGTTGTTTATTTCCATATCGGGGCCATTGCGTTGCAAATGGGATCCTGCCATTTCCAGATTAAGCTCGTTCCCTTCCAAATTAGGCGCTTTCCCCAGAAAAGGGTTCTTCACTGAAGGGGACTGAAAATCTGCTGAATTTGGGCCGTTTCCGTCCAAATCGGGGCCGTTCCCCAAATCGAGCCCTTCTATTCCCAAATTGGGCTGAAAACTTCGGGGACTGCTGGAAGAGGCCCTCAACGGGTTTTTGGTATACCCTATGGGGGAGTCGAACAGTAAGTACAACTCTCTATGCGAAACACCGGTGCTTATGGGCCCAGGCGGCATTCTGAAGAATCACACAAGTAGGAAGGATATATTCTTATACTTTTGTAGTTTGCCACGGCCTGCGTGCTACTGTGGGGTTCTGCTGGGGTCCGTTGCTGTAGCACATATGACCAAGGATCACGTGACCGTAGAATCCGGGGTGGATAAAGATGGTGAGCCAAAACGTCCGCCCAATCGGGGAGTAAAAGATGCCGATTGGGTACGTCTCTGAAGCGCCGCTTGCCGCTTTGGGGGTCTCTATAACCGTTTTGGGACGCCCTTCTGGCGACTCCCACAACGTGTTATCTGCAGGAACCCAAATACCGATTTGACACTCATTTGAGAAACCCCATATCTAACTACTTAGCCCCTGACCAGCCATGAGTACGGCAGAAGAAGACACCTTGGAGGCGCAGTTAACGCGCGAGGTCACGCTTTTGCTGACAAAACTTGTGACCACGGTTGCAAAGCAGCTGGAATTGGATGAACGCAACTTGCATTTGCACAAGGAGAACTTGCAATTAAAGACTCTCAAGGAATCCGCCGAAGAGGAAAACAAAAAGCTCCAGGCTGAGGTCGAAGAGTTGACGGAGTCTCTTTTCAGTGAGGCCAACGAAATGGTCAGTAATGCGTCCCGCGAGACCTACAATTTCAAGATCAAGAACAGGAAGTTGTACGAGGAGCTCGACGAGAAGAATGCCATCATCGACAACCTCCAGGACCAGCTACGCGACTTGAAAGCGTTGTTCATCAAGTTAGAGGATCAGCAGCGTCTCACGTTCACGAAATCAGGCACCCCAAAGCTCGAAAATCTGCAGTTCTCTGAAACTACTGCTGGCGAAAAGGACCCCGAGAACGGCGAGAAGAAGGACTCTTATAGTCAGCTCCAGGCGCTTATTTACCTGCCCAATGTGCGGGCGGTGCGTTTTGATCTTGACCATTACCAGCAGGATTTCAAGGGCTTCATTTTCCAGCTCATCAAGCCGGACTTTACGTTTGATTTGGCCACGTTGAAGAACTTGCGTTTCTTTCGCAAGATCTGGACCGAGGAGTTGGAAAACAGTATTACCAACATCCCGACTTTGAACACCTCCAACTTCATCAACCGTTGGCAAAAGGGGAAAAATTTCTGGAACTTGATCGTGGAGGGAAAGGCCGCCATTGAGCCCATCAGTGGTGTCAACGAGACGTTCAAACTCACCTATAAGGGCAAAAGCAGGACCCAGGATGCGCCTGTGGCATTGAAGGATCCGTGCACTTTCTGTGGTGAGGCCAAGGAGGATGTATTGGAACACGCAAGATTGTACACTTTGAAGTTGATGAGCCCAGATAACTTGGCTTATGGCGTCAAGGCCGAATCGGAGGTTATTGCGAGCTACCCGTTGTGCAACTTCTGTCTCATAAAGCTCAGAAACATCTGCGAGTTCTTTGCCAAATTGCGATTGATCCACGCCAACGTCTACAAGTTCAAGCAGAACAGTCTGTTTGATGACACGGCGTTTGTCTCTAATTTCCAATTCAAAAGGGCATCGTCCGGAGGCTATAATAGTGCCGGTCAACATCTCAGCGAATGGGAAAAACATAGCCAGCCCAAGGCCAAGTTGGACACTACCGAAGAGAGCGTATTGATGAAGATCTATGTGATGTTGGTGTTGATTAGGAACAAGATCTTCTGGTCCAAAATCGGCTTCTGGGACAACGCCGAAGATGTGGAAGAGCTCAATTTGGACGAGTTGCACCCTGACGTTTTCCGGACAATTATTGCCGAGGGAGCACCTGCTGATGAGGCCAAAGAGGTGGTCGCAGAGGCGAGGGAGGACACTGTTACCGGGGAAGCAAAAGAGGGTGAGAAAAGCGGAACTGTTGCTTCAAAAGAAAATGAAAAAGCTGGTGTTTTTGCGTCAGAAGAGGCTGAGAGGGCCCCTGAACTGCAAACTACAGAGGACCTACGGACCGAAAAAAGCTCGGGTGAAGACGAGGAGTTCGCAGACACTTCAGATACTTTTGGAGAGCCGCCGGCGGCCCCCGGGGCTGAGACACCCGAGCCAAAGACGGACATTAAGATTTCTCGCAAAAAGAGCAAAAGCAAGCAGTTCAAGAAGAAGATGGATAGCGATTTGAACGCCACTTTAGCAATGCTTCAGGAGAGCATTGATCCTGAGGAAAAGCGCGAAAACGAGAAGTAGAAGGAATGAACATTTGGGGTGGGACGATGTAAAGGACGATGAAAAGCTCACAGGATACTGAGGAAATGAATGGAGGAGGTTTTGGAGTTTTGGGGTTTAATGAATAATAGATGTTTTCAGACGATAGTTGGTTGTAGTGGGTTGCACTATTCGCAGAACCTCTTTGTTTTCTATGAGTTCCAGTTCTTGAGGAAATCAAGTTTCATGAGCTATTGCCGGACCCTCATTTTCATGTTTTCACTCTGCACCTTAGACCCTTGTCACTATCTTTTGTACCGCTGATAGCTGCCTCTACTTACCCCAGGTCGCCAATTTGGGCCTATCTCGATTGTTCCGGAAGATTACGAATAGCGTCCACAGACCGTTTGCAGCCATCACTTTCCTCTTCGGTCCACTTGCCGCTTTGGGAAGCCAAGAGGCCGTGTATGGAACTGTCACTGGCCTCTTGCCGTAAGCGGCCATTTTGGGCCGCATTGGGCGCGCTGCAGCGCTGATGCACGTCAAGCTGCAGGCGCTGTAAAATGAGCCGACTGCGCGCTAATTGCGCCAGAACAACGCAATCCCCGCCAACGCTTCCGCCAACAACGCCAGGACTATAATTGCGTCGAAACAATAATCACACTAACCGAGCGAGTTACCGCATCAACCTAATCTCACAGGGCATTTCTGTCTTTTTCTTCTTTCCTCTTTGCTGCTGGCCATCCCGATCCGGGCGGTTTACGGCCGCTTTGGTGTTTGTTATTTCCGACGCGTGTAATACATCGCCCAATCGGGGCATTTTTCGACGCGAGCTACCTCTTACCAAAACCGCCCAAATTGGCCTGTCAGTCCGTATTGGGACGCGTCCGCCAGCTTGCCTGCCCGTTATATGCCGGCCGCCGATACCCGGCAGCATCCGGCCGGAAATGTCGCTGAATCCCGCTCTTGTGGACAAACACCTATATATAATGCGTCCTGCATATATCCGCGTCACCTTGGACGTTTGAGGGAGGTTTCGTGTTAGTTAGAACTTTACTATAAACGTCTACAGCGGCAACTTTCTCTTTAACAAGCTGCGGACGGAGAAAACGCACCTTGTTGGTCCTTATTAGTTTGAGGACTCGCACATTCTCGAAGACCCGCTCTTTCTGGCTTACCTACGCTCTTTTACGTATTTAGGCTTCCAACCCCAGAGACGGGCAAGGTCCCGCCCAAAAACGCACTCACGAGGCCCCATCGCATTCGTTAAGCACTGCAGTCCTTTTCAGCGGCCCGTATTACACCCAGGCGCCTTTTTTGCCGCTGAAACTAATCCATTGGCGACCCAAATACGACTGTCAGACCATAGTGCCATTTCACTGGTGCCACTACCACCGCCATAAAACACCGCAAAAAGGCCATCATATTATAACCACAGCCCTTAATCATGAGAAGACGTATTGATCCCTATACTTCTTCGCAGCCGTCCCTCGAAGACGAGCTCAAAAACTCGCGTGCCTACGACTCCTATTACCGCCCTACCAATACACTGCCCACTCGAAATGCACTGGTGGTATCGGCTCCACCGGCTTCCAACAACCGCATCTCGTCAGGATCGCTTTTCTCGCTTCGAAAGGCCCGCGATAAGGAAAAACCTTCTGAATCCTTCAGCGACACCTCTCTGGTTGACAGCGGCAGCATTTTAAGCGGCAACGCCGGCTCTACCACCCCCAACAGGCGCCAGAATAGCGTGGGCCTGGTCATTCACAAAACCTCCACCAATAGACTGGTTTCTAGTATTATTCCCGGGCCACAGGTCACCAACTCGTCGCATCTGCGCCAGGCATCAACCTATAGTTTTCAAAGCGCGGCCTCGAACCCATACGACACCAAAACAACGCGCAGCAGCGGGTTGGCCCGCAAACTGACGGCTGGCCTGGCCATTTCCAGGCCCTCCATTCTGCTTTCTACAGAGACCCTTACCCCAGGGGTGGCCGGCTTAGAAAAACCGACCCTGGCCATAGAAATTGACCGCCGTTTCCGTGAGTTGATGGATAAGCGCGATTTCAAGTCCTTGCCACCTCAGGCGAAGCAGGAAATGATGAATTACGGACCAGAGAAAAAGTGGATGTTGGTTTACCAAGACGCGCTAACAGAACACGCTAAACACGAGCGCGGGGGCCGCAACAGCGAGGAAAATGCCTCTCCCGAATTCTACACAAAACAGCTACTTTCTAAGGCCATCACAGCGTTGCAGCTCAAAAACTTGTGGGTTTCGTTGCGTACCGAGCCCATAGAATGGGTGAGATCTTTTATCTACGACTGCCAGGGTGATACTATCTTGCTGGCGTACTTGATGAAGGTCCAGGACCAGATCGGCGCCCAGAACCTCGATGATATCTTTGACGAGATTTTTGACAAGGAGTTTAACACTTTAAAGGCGCTCAAGTGCATGATGAATCAGAAATTGGGAGCAGAAAGGGTGCGCGCGGATGTCAAAACTTATGTGAATGCCATTGCTGGCTCCTTATTATCACCACGGATATTGACCCGCAAAATTGCCGCTGAATCTCTCACATTTATGATCGCCTATCATCTGCAAAATGGCTCTGATGCCCACGCAAAGTATCACAAGATTCTACAAGCTCTTGATTCCGTCACCAAAAGACCATACTACGAGTTTGAAGCCCAAGGAGCCGGGAAACGTACTCTTGTGCGCCGTCCACCAGCTCCAGAGTCTTATAAGCGGTTCGAACTCTGGTTGCGGATGGTGGAGAAGACCCTTGATGGAAAGGGGAAGTACATGAACTCTCTTGTCGGTGCCAGTGATGAGCTCAAACTGGCCCATGCTGGAAGTACAGGAAACTTGGAAAACCACCTCTTGGAGTACTGTCTTGGAACTATGCTTCTTGTCAACACTATCGTAGAATACGGTTTTGATTTCCGTGTTCGAATGCGGTTGAGGTCGCAGTTTTATGCTGCTGGTCTTGACCGGCTTTTAGTCAAGTTTGAGGACATGGGGTATGAGAGTCTTAACCAGCAGTGTGCCAACTTTCTTGAATTGTCCTCCGCGGACGAGTTAGAGCTAAAAACAACCGAACGAATCGACAAAAACCTCGATTTTAATGACCCGGTTGCTTTGGTGCTGTCTTTATGGGAGCACGTGAAGAACACAGAAGCTCAGGGTTTGTTCCTTAGCTCCATGCAACACCTTTACATGAACCAAACCGACAAACGGGACCAGGATCTTCTTCGCAGTTTGAGGATGTTGGACGGGTTAATTCAAAATGTCTCTTTGGCACACACTTCTGACGACGAGACTGCCATTGGCGTGGCTATCAACAGGCTTTTTTCTGGCTTGAGCACAGACGAAATGTACCGAAAGGCAGTGAACGAAGTCAAGAACTATAAAAAGATCACAGCTGAGGCTATAGCTGACCGGGATGAGATGTCCCGCCAGCTTTCTATGGGCGCCGAGGGCCTCATAACCAGTTTATCTAACGAAGTGAGGGAACAAGAGTCTGTTTTACTACGTACAAGAAGATTAAACGAGGAGCTTCAGGAAGAGCTCCAGGAGTTGAAGCACAAGCATTTGGCCGAAAAACAGGAGCAGGAGGTTGAAATGCGTGAGCTCTTAATCATGTTAAACAACGCTCAATTCGAAGCAAAAAGAAAAGACGGAAAAACTACCGTCCTGGTGCAAACCTCGAATGAGAAGTTGATTCGCAAGTTACAGAGCCAGATTCACCGCAAAAAGGCCGAGTATAAGTTAGACAACCGCCAGCTCGGTACCCTGGTGGAGCCCAGTTCGCGTTTGCGGGCGTTACGTGACCAAATGGCCGATATTGAGACAATGGCGAGGGAGTTGGAGATGACAGATTTCGAGACATATCAGGATCACTCTAAGGAGCCTCAGCCAGTTCTTTCGGACGAGCCACCTTCGGAGCCCGAACCTGCGGAATCAGCTTCCGAGAGCTCGGACGAGGAGATCTTGTTTGTCCCCGTTCCCAAAGGCCCTCCTAGAGCTCCTCGGGGCGATGATTTGGCCAAACTTGATAGCTTGCGGAAGAAATTGGCTTCCTTACAGAGCGAGTCCAATGACATCATGAAATACAACCACAGCAGCACTTATATGAAGCAGAAATTTTTGGCCATGGAGCGCTTGCGTGAGTTGGAGAATAACTTCAAGGATTTCAACATTGATTTCGATTTTGGCGACGAAATGGGTGTTCCTGAGCCTTTGGATGTCGACCCGAGTATCAAGGCAAAAATCCAGGAGGAGTTGGACGAGGTAGAGCGGTTGAAGGCCGAGTTGGAGGCTCAATTGTCATCCATCAAGAAGTCCAAGAGGTCTTCGACCTCCTCCGATGTGATGACCAGAATCGAGAACAAATATGTGAGAGGAAAGGTAGAAACAGAAGCTACTCCTTCGCCTGCAAGGGCCAAGAAGTCCAACAGAATGACCACCATTGGCGGCATGGATCCCAAGTTCTTGAAAGAATTGAGTTCTAAGGTGAATAAGGCATCTCCCAACGACAGCGCCTCTAGTCTTGACCAATTCGAGGACTCTGTTGAAGAACAAGCCTCACCAAAGAAGGAGATCAAGGCACCGTCGCCGAGTGCTCCACCGCCACCCCCTCCACCCCCGCCTCCATTACCGCCAATTTTGGGAGGTGCACCACCACCACCACCTCCTCCTCCTCCTATGCCACCAAGCTTGGGTGGTGCACCACCACCGCCGCCACCGCCGCCACCTCCTCCTGGTCTTGCTGGACCCCCAGCTCCTCCGCCACCTCCACCATTCCCAATGCCTCTGAAAAAGACGGTATCCTTAGCACTGGGCCCTGTTCATACCCCCGGTCCGTTCGACAAGTACCCCAGACCAAAGAAAAAGTTGAAACAGTTGCACTGGGAGAAATTAGACACTGCTATGAGCAACTCGTTCTGGTCTAACTCCCAGACACACAGCATCGCCAACGACTTGATGACGAAGGGTGTTTTGGACGAGATCGAAGTCATTTTTGCTGCTAAGGAGATTAAGAAATTGGCTACCAAGCGCAAGGAGGACATCGACAAGATCAGTTTTTTGTCTCGCGATATGGCTCAGCAGTTTGGAATCAACTTGCACTACTTCAACAGCTTATCTGATGAGGATCTCATTGCCAAGGTGTTGAGATGTGACAAGGACGTTGTTACAAATCATGCTGTTCTCGAGTTCTTTGGAAAAGAGGACATCGTCGAGGTGTCCAACAACTTGGCCAGAAGCTTTGAGCCTTATTCCACAGACTACAAAGCGGATGAGGTCTCAAAGCCGGATAAGGACCCCAACGAGTTACAGCGTCCGGACAGAATCTATTTGGAGTTGGTGTACAATTTGCAGCACTACTGGAAGTCCAGAATCAGAGCTTTAACAGTCATTTCATCCTACGAAAAGGACTACGAGGACTTGGTTGACAAGCTCAGGTCTATCGATGAGGCAGTTCTTAACATCAAGCAGTCCGAGAACTTGAAAGGCGTTTTTGAGATCATTTTGGCCGTTGGTAATTACATGAACGATACGACAAAGCAGGCCCAGGGATTCAAATTAAGCTCTTTGCAAAGATTGAGCTTCATGAAGGATGACAAGAACAGCATGAGTTTCTTGCACTATGTCGAGAAAATTGTCAGAACACAGTATCCCGAATTCTTGGTGTTCATTGAAGACCTTTCGAAGTGCGTTGAAATCGCAAAGTTTTCGGTGGAGACCATTGCTGCCGATTGTAAGGAGTACTTACAATCCATTAAGAACGTCCAAAGCTCAGTGGATATGGGCAATCTCAGCGAATTATCAAAATTCCACCCCGACGACCGCATCTTGAAGGTGATCTTGCCTACTCTCCCACGGGCGAAGAAGAAGGCGGAGATGTTGCTTGACCAGTCAGGCTACACATTCAAAGAGTTCGATAAGTTGATGAACTACTTCGGGGAAGACCCATCTGATTCTTTTGTGCGCAATGCCTTCATCAGCAAGTTCTCGAACTTCGTGAAAGACTTCAAAAAGGCGCAGGTTGAGAACCTCAAGCGCGAGGAAGAGTTGCGGGTATATGAACAAAGAAAGAAGTTGATGGAGGCTCCTAAGAAGGCGAAACAGCAAAGCAACGTCGACGAAGACGACGAAGATGATTCGAATGTCATGGACTCGTTGCTAGAGAAATTGAAGGCTGCTGGGCCAACGAGAGGCGAGCCAACGTCCGCCAGAAAGAGAGCCTTGATTAAAAAGACCTTGATTGATAACCAGAAAAGACTGGCCGCCAGCTCTGAATCGCTCATCACACCAGAAGATGAAGATGCATATTCGCCCACATCCGAGGCGTTTTCCATTCCCAACGCTGAGGGCGCGCTGACGGATCCCGTCTCTGTTTCTGAACAAGACGAGGAAGACAAAGATGTGGGTTCTAGAGCACGGAGCTTGCTTCAGGAATTACGCAGGACAGAGAACGGGTCTAGCGAAAGGGTGACAGCAGCACAGTTCCGGAAACAGAGGTTGAGAAATAAGCTTTCCAACGCCACCTTTGCGAGCGATGCCGACACGTCCATGACATCGCTCAACAAGACGTCTCCTGAGAGTGTCCACAGCCATTCTGACGATATACTCCCCGAGGAATAGCTATTGGAATGTTCTCAGCAATTGCATAGTGTTGATATATTGTGTCATTCTGGGGTCTGCCAACGGGTATAGAGGCAGACTAATTAGTAATGCGACTTCAATATATACAAGTATAACCTTCTGTAGTTAGATGCTGATATTTGCCGCACAAATAGCCGACAACTCCTCCAAGTCATAATCCACTATTTTTCCCCGGTTATCTCTAAAGTCGAAGTATGGCTTATAAGTTGACCGGAGGCCCTTTCCTGTGACCTTATCGAGGAAAGGCCTATCTAAACGGCTTACCAATGACTCTAGCAGGTCTTTTGATTTTCGGTTTCCAGCATTCATTTTCTCCACCAAGTTGGTGAGTTCATAGCCACTTCTGGAAGTTTCACGGATGGCTATGACTTCTCCATTTACGCCCACACAAATAATGTTGGAGTCCTTGGAAGTGTCTTCGTATAAGGGATCATTTTTGACCCATAAGCTGTTGAAACGAGAAGAGAAGACCCGTGGAATACTTGAAAGTTTGAGGTTCAAGTGGCCCACAATTGACAGCTGCTCAATGTCCATCACAAGCAACGAAGAATGAAGCTTTTCTCCGGCGAATATCCGGCTTCCTACCTGGACTTGGTTGACAAGGCTCTTAGGAGAGGCATCTTTCAGATGGAGCTGTAAGCCGTCGTCGGATTGGTCAAGGTCATAGGTAAATTTTAGGGTGGAGTCCGATTTCGTAGTCACCAATAACGTGTTGTCGTTTCCTATTGATAAGGAAGTCACTTCGCTTGTCAACTTCTGGAGTTGTGTAACTGGTCTGAGTCTTCTTTCTCCATGATCGTATGTGGTCGAATATATGGTATTGGCACTGGAAAACAATATCAACGACCCGAGCTGGGCAATGCTTGTTATAGGCTCCTTATGTTCGAAGGCATTCAACTCTGTTACCCTTATTCTCGAGGTCTGGTCTTCAGGTGAAGGTACTTTGTTCACATCCAAGACTTTGAATGAACCCTTGTTTTCGTCCAATTTGGACCCCACCAAGAGTTTTTTGGATGTACGACCCTGTCGCTGGACAGACCATATGCAAGAACACATGGGAATCTCATTGGCGGCAAAAATGGACTCCTTGGAAGGTACTTCTTTTCGTTTGTAAAGAACTTCTCTATGGGGCAACGCCCTCAATGTCTTTCTGTCAATGAACTTTAACCGCCCGTATGGTTCTTTGGAAAGACACATTATTACGAAGACCGATATGTTGGGGAGATACATGAACTTCTTGGCTGGTTCCAGAACACTCACATGCTTCACAACGGGAGCTTTGAAGGTGGAGATCGAAGCCACTGTGAATCCTTCCTCGCGAATAAACCCAAACTGTTTGTTTGAAGGACTGTTCTGTGAAGTTTGCGGTATTTCCACCATTGCAGATATAGCTCTTTCCGTCTTTTCTTCAAAATACACCTTCATAGGAAAATCGGACTCATAGAAGTTGAAAAGCCAGAGACTTCTGCAATGCGCAAAGAGAAGTTTGCTATCGTCCTTAGCCAAAGCAAGCAGCACTGGAGTATCGCCGATCTTCAGAAAGGTTTTGCATTTGATGTCAAATGGGGGGGAAATTTCCAAATGGATGTAATATCCATCCTTGGTGCCAATAAATAGATTGTTAGAGCTTAGTATCGTGTCATGGGGAATTATCATCGGATTCTTGAACATATCATCTACAATATATGAATTGTAATCTGATAGTGAAATAGTCGTGATTGGCAAAACCAGTGGTTCTGCTCTGTAAATCTTCATGGTTCCGATGTAACTACCGACAAACGCATATGTTTCGATTCCGTACCTTCCTAGTTTGAGACTGGAAACCTCGAAATCGATTGGGATTGAAATGATTCGAATAAGAGCTTCTTCAGGAAGAGAGTCAAAGGTGAAGTCGTCGCTCAACTTCATTATTTCAAGAGTAAGACGTTGTTCGTTTTCCACTAATAACGCCACCACGTCTTCCAGTATATCACATAACACAATATTGCCTTCAATTTTGAGCGAAACGTGCTCTAGTAAATTAGACACAATGACGCTGTTTTTGGTGATTTGAAGAATGAAGCCTTTCGCAGGGCCAATCAATAACGAGCTCTCCTCTGTAAAGAGACTGAAGTCTTCCAATTCAATGAGCTCTTCATCTTCTCCAAACTGGTACTCTAAAGCCACCGTTTCAAAAGAGAAGGAACAGAAAACGAAGTCTCTTTCAAGAAAGCGGATGTGGAAGATATCGTTTGCTTTTCTTAGTCTCTCATACGACTGGCTCACTCTCTGAGCTATGTAGCCAGTTCGTAGCTGACTCAACCTAGTTCTTTTCCCAGTGCCTGTCAATGTCCAGAGTTCTCTATCTGTCGCGCTGGTGATCGTCCTTGACCTATAAGAGGGGATTATCTGAACATCTAGGATAGGAGACCAGTTTTTGTAGTCGGTGAGAATCAGGATGCTGCTGTACTTAAGCTTCTGGCCAGGAAGAAGAGCCCTGGTATACTCCTCTTGGAATAAGTCGGTTACGAGAACTTCTCGATTAGAGCCGGTGTCACTGCCGAAAATGAGGCTGTATCCATTCTGGCATTTCTCCATTGTGAAAACTGAAATGGGGTCCGAGACTCTTAGTATTGGTCTCTGAACGATAGTATCGCCATTGATGATGATGACAGAATACACGACCCCGGAATCTGTGGATATGAGGACTTCAACAGCTGTTTCGTCGTGGTCGACGATTTGTTTGGAAGCACTGTAATAGTTGGTGGGAAACGTGCCTTTGAAAGGAGCAGAGACGAAGTCGTATCCGGCAGAAGTGATATCATGGATGGTAATTAGCGTCAACGTGCTTGCTGTCACAAACAAAAACCCGCTGTTTCTTTTAAGAGGGACCACGAAAACCGGAATTTCAAACTCGTTATTCAATGGCAACATGGACCGCGAGATCTCTGCCTGTTGGGTAGTTGACGGGCTCCAGCCAAACAAGTTCAACTCCAAGCGTCTGTTATTGGTGAAAACCAACGCTAGAAACCACACATGATGGTCTGAAAGACTGCGCGGAGAAGCGAAGCACGAGTGCAATATGATTCCTTCCACCGGGACGTTTATATGGGGTGAAAACATTAGACCCAGGCCGGTGATCTCGCAATTATAGATTCTGAAAACGTCTGCTGGCGAAGTAGAGACAACGGAAAGGCCGCCAGCGTGGCAATTCAAAGAATTTCCAGACGCTTCTTGCGGAGGCGTGGATTGCTGATTGCATGTGTCCCACCATTGGACGATAAACGGCTTGAAAACCAAATTTTTCAGGTTATGGGGCTCATTCTGAGCATCGTAAAACGTGTCGTTGTAGTCCCTAGGCACACGGAATACGCGTATAAGGAAAATAAAGCCCGATTTGACCGAAACCACAAGCGAGTCCTCCTCTTTCTTATTACCGTAGGAGGCTCCTTTAACCACACAGGATGCTCTGACGGCCGCATTGAGCGGAAATTCCACGCCATTGACGAGAAGAGACGCGGTTTTCACCACCACCGTAATTTGTTGTAGCTCGTTCTCAACGTTTTCTTCTTTTGCCTCATTCTGGGGCTCGAGGTCAAGCAAAAGTTCATCCACCCCATCATCGAAAACATCAACTTGCGAGTCCTCCTCCGCGGGAAACAAGTTCTGATCCGCCTCGTCGTTGATGGACGAACTTTGGAGGCCCCTGAAACTTTTATTTAGAGATACGGAGAAATCCGGGTAGATGGCGGAGAACACCGGCAGCAGGAGAAGCGTCTGCTTGATGAAAGTGTCTTTAGGGTCCCGGGCCAGCGGATCTCGGGTGAAATCGGCGCAAAGGTTGGGGTATTTGCAACTCTCCATAATAAAGAGAGGTTCCAGAAATGGATTTTTTTCCTGCATCAGCGGCTGCTAAAAAATCACTGGGTTTGTGGAGGGCTTCCTGCTCCATAAGAGTAATACCGTATTCCTTGAAAATGGTGGAATGGACCTACAAAACGTATGACGAGGTACTTATCACCATAATATTGTCTTTTGGTGGCATCATCTTTGGCATGGAGCCTTTTCGCCCTTTTTCAAGCGCCTTTATTGCCGCCAACAATACTCTTTCAGGACCAATCCTTCTTCTACTCCAGCTCAGCAAGCCAGCAGGCGCTATTGGTAAGTTATACACAACTTTCTTCCTTCTTCTACTAACAAGCAGTTGGGTGTGTCTTCAGCAGTCCCTTGGTGCGCTTGTGCGGCTTTTCTGTAGCCCTTCAAATAGCGCTTACGCCCTTTATGTGCGGAACAGTGGCATTCTTGATTGTTCCCAATACCGTCTTTTTGGGATTGGGAAGCTTTTCTAGGGGCTTTTTAGTGGGTTTTTTCTCTGCTGCTGTCCCGGTCTACCTATACCAGGCCTTTCCCCGAAGAAAAGGGGTGGCTCTTTCGACGGTGGTGCTTGCATACTTCGTGGAAAAGTTAGTTGACCATTTTGTGGAGCCATTCGTCCAGGAGAAATCGGCAGATTTGTCATTTGACGCTTCATGGATCCAGCCAACAATACCAGCCCTTGTATTGTTTGTATTTTGCCTTTTTGTTCCCCATTCACCGTCATGGTTAACGTCCAAAAGGCGATTTGATGAGGCCGAAATGGCCCACAAACGGTTCCAGGGAAACGAAACTCGTTGCCCTTCGAATGGGCTATCAAAACCTGAAGAGATCGTCTCTTTTTGGGACCTTTTCACAAGGAAACTTGTTCCCACTGCCTTATGTGCTATCCTTGTTCAATTGGTGGTACAGCTCTCAGAAACGTCCATCCTCACCTTATTGGTGGAATACTTGGGCACCGTCACCAGGTTGCAAGACAACCACGTCTTCTCTGGAATGGCTATATTGAAGATTGTCTCAATCACGTTCACCGCCTTGCCGCTTTTCTGGCTCGACAAGTGCAAAAGAAAGGATGTCCTTGTGTTCGGCACCTTTTTGGCGGGGTGTTCTTTCTCAGCACTTTGGACCACTCTCTTTTTCTACGGTCATGTTCCCAATAGTGAAATCTACATGATATCTGGAAAGCTGGCTTCTGCTGCTTTAGCAGTGGTTTATTTCGTGACTGCTCTTCTGAGTGCTATTATTGGTTGCACTGGATGGCTATACACCCTAGAGGTTTTCCCAGATGCTCATAAGGCGCATGCCATGAGTATTTGCATGGCATTTTCGTGGATTTTCAATGGGTTTCTTCTGATGGTAATGGCTTACTATGTCCATTCTTTGAGACATTTGGTGATAGCAGTTTTCGCAGCCATTCACTTTATTGCTTGTGTGGTCATTCTGCAACTGAGAGAAACCAAGCCAGATTTCAAAGACGAACGCATTGTCATTTCAAAAGCTGGCAACTACCCAAATATGAAGTTGGGGTATCCAAAAAGCCCGTTTCCTTCCGTCGAAAAGATAAAGGAGGATTTCTCGCTGATGCCTCTTACTATTTTTGGAGATTCTGGAGAAAAGGCTGCGAAAAATGAAATCTCACCCAATTCTACTATTCGAGTCGGAAACTGCAAAAATGCCCCATTGGAGGCCTCAGGCGGAGACGCGCGCATCAAGGACGTTCCCTTTGCCAAAAATAGCACCCAGAAACAGGCAACATCGCCACCGGGATATGAGGACATCCCTCTCTCTTACACGGTCTTCCAGGAGGCCAATCTCACGTCCCCAACGGCCCCCAGCAGAAATAAGCCAGGGTTCCAGAAAGGGGCAAGCGAAGAGCAAAGAGAAGAGACAGAGGCCGAATCCACGCCTTTCACCGCCCCGGAAGAATTCGAAGTGGACGAAATTTTACAGGGCTATACCGAAGAAGACTCGCCCAAATCCGGCTCTAGCAAAGAGTCTTTCTATTCCAACGACTGGATTACCACCAAGAACCGCAAGTACGTTCGTCATAGAGTCCCTACTCTTCTCAGAAACAGCAAAAGCACCTTCTCTGGAGAAGAGGGACTGGGGTCGCAGAACCCTACTCCTAGAGAGGACTCCAGAGAACCGATTTTAAGGTTCGACTCTTTGCGATTGGGTGCCGCCCTTGGAGGAGCCGATTTCTGAGAAATGACAAGCCGTCACAGGAAAGGAGTGAGAGCCTTTTTGAAGTTTCCCATCAATTTTATTGCTAGAAATCAATTGTTTTAAAGAAAGCCTGCAAAAGTATCCGCTCTGAGGAAATTTTAGACTAGGCCATTTCTACGATTTTAGGTAACCCCCAAGTTTCAAGTAGTTTGGGTTGAAACGGGTTTTCTGCCCTGATAACTTGGCACTGTGTTATTCTGGTAACTCCCGTTCATTCCTTTCCTGTTTCCCGCCTCTTCTTATAGAATCCTCATCCTCCTATTCGGTTGCTTCTATTATACATAACCCCATATAAAACGTTCCCCATATAAAATGTTCGCACTTACTTTTGGCCACTAACAAATTTCTACACGCCACCAACTACTGCAAAACATAGCCAAATCGCCATGTCGCACCAGTACAACAAGATTTCCAGCGGTAACGCAACCGTAAGTATACCATCAGCAAAATCGGGGTTTTTATGGCGCCGTATCGGGTCTTTTAGGGCTACTTTGGGTACTCTTTGCGCCCTTAAAAGTGTGGTTTGTGTCCTCCCACGAGTGTTCAATGGGCCATTGGCGGCCGTTTCGGGGACTTTGTTAGCTCCTAAACGCCATATATGGCTGTGTATGGTCATCCCTGACCCTTTTGTGGGTATTCACCACCCTACCTTTCGCCACGCGTCACTACCCACTTCCACCCCTTCCCCCCAAAAAACATCCTATTCTACCGCTTTCTCACATACTAACCATAGAACTCCCTTCTAGACGACGACTTGATCCAACAAGACGGTACGTGCTCTCAAAAATACCCCAGAAACCCCATTCTAACCACAGACTCTCCATACATTGAAAGCGACTATGTTCCGCCCCCAGTGGCTCCTACTCAGTCCCAGCCCCAACCGGAGGTTATCCGCCCCCAAATTCCTGCCACCTCTAATATCTTCCACATCAACTTCTACAGACAGTTTTTCGACTTGGACAGCGACCAATTCTTTCACAAGCTCCAGCAAGCAGCGAACCCGCTTAATCGCCGTTTGAGCCCCACGGATGCTCCTGAAGATAATGACGCCGGAACAGAGTTGTACGGCACCATCTGGATCACCGGAACACTCATTTTCTTGATGTTTGTCAGTTCTACGGGTGCCAATCTCTTGTCGCACTGGCTCTATGGAAACGACACCAAAAAGTACGAATACAGCTTCGATCTCCTCACCAAGTCCATTTTCCTCTTCTACGGCTACACTGCAGCTGTCCCTGTGTTGTTATATGCCATCACCCTGTACTTTCTCAAGTACCCGGAGGCTTTCGTGTTAACTAAGGTGGTGTCCATCTACGGTTATACCAACATCTTGTGGGTGCCCATTACCCTTGTGAACTTCTTGATCGTGATTTTTGTCAACAATGAGCACCACCGGGCGCTTTTAAACCTGCTCGAGTGGATCATCGTGGCCGTCACCGGTGCAATCACCGGTTTAAGCATTATTACCAAGATCGGCCCGGTTGTGAGGAAAAACAGCTTACTTTTGGCCAACGGAGACGAGAAGAAGGCTAAGTCGCTACAATTCGCGGTCCTAGGCGCATTGATAGTAGCCCACGTCAGCTTCGTGGTGCTCGTCAAGGTATCGTTCTTCGGAATTAAAGCCTAATTCGGACTGGGCTATTATAGCCCTAACCAGAAACTACCCACGGCGTGTCCCCACCGATCCACCACTATATAAGGAAAAATTTTCGCTGGTTTTCGTCCCACAACTACCACAACAGGAACGGCGTGTTGTCGTGTCCGCAGGATATAAGACGCAGGAAGGGTATGTGCTTCGACACAGTGGCAGTGATTATTTGCTTTATACCAATTGTTCCAACTGAATTACCATGTTGACAACTGCATTATCGTTAAGTTTCAGCCTTGTATGAGCCACCGTTTACACTTCCAAAAGGAGTACTAACATTCAGTATGTTGAGCTGACCCCTTGGCGCTAATCTGATGATACTCGTGACCGGGCGGACATATACACCCTGTCTGTCCCTCCCTTGTACAATTAAGGGGAGGAGTCGTGCTTCTGTGTACAAATTTTATGAGGTGCTGACGGGCAGGAGTTGATGAGAGGTCCTTTACTGACAGTCGCCAGCCACTGGTTGCGAAGCAATACTAACCCCCAGATCCTACGTTTTATAGCCTGTGGTCGCGACCGCATTCGAGGGCATTTCATGATGATTCCTTTATATTCACACTGTACTAGAGGCTTGCCTCCGTGACTACACAAACACAAAACTGATTTAATGACTCTGACGAATGCGCTCGGTGCAATACACGCTGTTTCTAAACAACCAAAACTGTAGTTTGGAGAAGACTCTCTATAGATATCGGAACTACTGCATGTTTTTTGTATCAGGAACGCTTTTTCAATATTAGGTGCGAAAAATGCGATTCCTCCATACTGAATCTTGCCAAAGAGTCCCATATAAACCCACCAAAGCCCCCAATTACACACCTTAATCCTCTCTAGCTTCCCTTCCACTCAATTCTCGTTCTTCCTCCATCCTCCCTCTTTCTATCTTAGTTTCCTCGAAACTTGGTCTCTTTCTTCACCTCATCTACTCAGATGACCTGACTTTCCAGACCTGCACAGAGCCGGTTTTTTCACTTCTGTTACTTGACTTCTTACACCTTGAAGGCCCTCTAATATCCTGTAAATATATTGAGTGAGGATGCGGCTGCTCCGAGCGTCCCGGCTGCTCCTGCACCGAACATCCATGGAGGTTCAGCTGCTTGTACAGTGGAGCATACAGAACCCAGGCACAATGAACAAGTCCATAAGAAAAATCACATCTCACATGTTTGCCATTCCCATGGGCGCTAATTGGCGTCAAGAATTACAGCTACGAGTCCGCGGTCTTCTGAGGACGCTTTCAACCGCTCTCCAGACTTACAAGCCCGTTTTTTCGGCTCAAAACGCCCTGGAAATGACCCTTCTACTAGATGATGGTGCCAAAAGAGACCGCTATTTCTCCAGAATAAACACCAATACGGCTCTTTCGACGGACAAATCCACCATCGTGTACCAGAGATTTGTCCAGGCACTTTCCATGGCATCGGAGCCCGGAAATACAGCAGCATACGACTTTGCATTGGAATCATGGAATCAGGTCTTCGACCGCAACAACACCGGCCTTTTCCACATCCAGGACCAGATCTGGGCCCACAGGGACCATCTCACGCATCTAACCATTAACTATATGGACTTTGAGCTGTATGAGCGCTTTATAGCGCCCGTTAGGCCGACCGCTTCCAAATCTTGGGCTGATACTTTAGCCTCCACTTTACGGTTTCAGACAAATCGAAACGACCAGCTCACTTACAGCAGGATGAACATGCAGCAGTTTCTTCTAGGAAAACAACCTGAAGAAGCCAAAAAACGCCTCCTTGCCGTTTTTTTGCGAAAGGGTCTTCTCTATGCGGAGACCGACGACAGATACTCCATTATTAGTGATTTTTTGCTGCTTCTAGTGCTTTCTGGAAACCAAGAGCTTCTATTCGAAGCAGGCGACCGTGAAATTTTCGAGAAGTCTCTCCGGCTTTTGGTAACCCCGACGCGGGGATGGTCTCTTATGGCACATATCCATCAGCTCCAAAAGAGCGTCCAGAATGCCTCCCCCGAAGACCCAAAACAAGCCTACTTGAACCTTTTATCTACTTGTATGACTGTGGTATTGCCGTTCTCGCCTTCAACAGCACTAGCCTACTGGGAAGCCAAAAATACTATGGTTTTGCCAGAAAACAGCCCCTCTGATCTGATTCTCCGGCCCGAGGACCTCAAAATCGCCATGGAGGCTAACCTCAATATGCGAAAGTACGACCAAGTACTTCACGTCTATGGCCAGCACCCCAATTTGCACCATGAAATGCACATAGATGTTCTCCTCCAGGTGAGTGAACAGTCACGTGATTGGAAGTTGCTTCAGCTGCAGTTTGAGGAGATGTACGGAAGAGACGAGTTGCCTTATGTTGTTCATTATGCTACAGTTATGAATGCGTTGGCGTCCATTGGTGCCGAGGAAGATGTGGAGAAGCTTTTTTATCAGTTCCAAAAGCGTCAATTGCGGCCCACTCCGGGAATTTACGGGGCACTTATTAAGACTAAAGTGGCTCATAATGACATAAGTGGAGCCAAACATTGGTTCAAAGCTTTTTCAACAATTTTTGGGCCCGAAGAACCAGCCACTGAGGACCTTTATGGCCTCATCTTTAAAATCTACTTTAAGCAAAGTGATCTCACTTCTGCGATGACTCTTCTTCGTTCTTCTCTCGAAAATCAGCAGAAAAATGGCCAAAGATTAGTGGGAGGCGCTGTTATGGCACAAATGCTCGATCTAGCGGCATCCAACTACGACTTAGCAGTCTTCGAGGAGATACAAAGCCTCGCGTTTTCCTTCGATCTAGCCAACGAACACTTCTATTGCAGTCTAATACGCGGATATACGTCATTTGATGAATTTGAACGCGCCAAATCAGCCGCTTTCAACGCTCATATGGACTCAGACGTGCCCTTCACAAGTGCGCCTATTTACTGTGCCCAATTACATAATTATAGAACGTGGCACAGGGCCACCACACACCACGAAGCTAGAAAAGAACTTCAGGACCGCATTTTCGATATCGTGGATAAGGCGGAAGCCGGAACTATCAGTCCCAGGGCCAGTGGCCCGCTCTATGAGGAACTCATTCGGTACAATCTCTCGTTGGGCCAGCTAAAAGAGGCCAAGAAGGTCTTCCAGCTGGTCAAGGAGAATGAAGCTTTGGTGGAGTCGCACTATCTTCCTTTCTTCGACTTTTACTCTAAAAACGCCTCGGTCGATAGCATTTCTCATACTCTAGACGTTTACAGAGAAATGGCCAGGGAAAATATCAAGATCACCTCCAGAACTTACGTTTATTTGATCAATACGCTTCTTCAACTTGACTCTCGACAGGAAAACAACTACCAGAACTCATACAATCTTTTGGAGTCCGTTTTCGATCTCAATGGACTCTCCATTTCCAAGGATAAGGAACCTGCTTCTAAGAATATAGACGTTTTCCAAAATGCCGTGAGTCTCTGCAAAATCGTCTCTGCATATGTGATGGCCACGTCGTCTCGTCTGGCACCCAATATGGACTTATTGGTCCATTTTTTGGACCAGATTCGGACCCGTTTGGACAATAAATTGACCAACGCCTTCAGGTTCACCATCTACAGTGAAATGAGTAAACTTTACTACAAACAGGGCCGCGTTGTGCTTGCTAGCAAATTGGTGGAGTCGGGTTTAGCGGAATTGCACCAAATTACTGGTCATTTCGTGAAAACTTATCCCTATGATGAAGATAAGCAGTTTGTGAAAGTTCCCAAAAACCTTCAAAGAGAGTACCGAAAATTGGCAGCTTTGAAGATTACGTGCTTGCAGGCCGATGGCGGGTCTCCTTTGGCCTATGCAACCGTTTTCGACGACGCCAAAGCGCATAATGTGGAGCTTACGGGAGAAAGCTACAATAAGCTACTAAAGAACATGTTGAAAGGCGACTACCCGGCAAGTTTAGTCCCCAAGGCGCTTGAAATTTGCGAAAACCACCTTGTGGCGGGTAGTTGGGTGAATAGTCAACGACTCAATAAGCTACAGTATCTCTTCAAGCTCACTGTTCTTGTTCTCTACGACCAGATAGGCAGAGAAATGGCCCACGAACGATATGGATTGTTGTGTGACTTCTACGATGTGAAAAACGTGCGCCATGAGATGCATCACGTCAACCCTTATAAGGCGTTGGAGCACGAATTGCAGGTATTCAGCCGTCGGTTCCACCACAACCATCCTCTTACTGTTCAAGAGGTGTTGAAGAAGATCCCGTCGTTTTTCTCTCCAGAAAGGCGCATTCCTACCAGGAACAAGATTGCTGACGATGTGGCCAGAAGTCTTTTCCATGCGGTGGAGTCGTTCTGTGAAGACGATAGGAAAAAAGCCTTTTCATTTATGGATGAGTTCCCTGAAACCATGGAGTATTTGTTATACCAACGCCAAGCGCAAGTTAGGTACCGTATATTCCGCCAGAAGATCGATAACATGGTTCCTGCGCCCATCAGTGGCCAGGCGGAAGATTATGAGGCTCGCCAGGCCCGTACGATCCAGGCGTTGTGGGAGAGTGCTGATATTGTGGAAAGAACGGGGGAAAGTGATGTGCGAGATTGAAGAAATGAAGAACTGGAGAGAGCGACAAAACTAGCATAAGGAAGCATTGAGAGGGGATTTGAGAACTGAGAGGAGGGTCTCGTGATGAGGAGGGCCCGTTCAAAAGGCGTTTTGCCCACCAGGAAGCTATCACTGAAGTCAGGGTAGCTTATTGGGACACATAGGTAAAGCCACCCGTAAAGGGCTACATTCGCATGGATTGAAGAATCAGTTACATGAGAGAAGTGGAACATACCGCAAAAAACGGTCTTGTTCCAGCCAACTGCATTGCATTTGCATATACCTGTATATATTACGATACATGACGTTTAACGTTGAGATGGTTGGTGGAAGTCAGTGAGCTTAACACCCTTTTCGTAGGTATTTCTTGTATATTCAACGTAGCCAATTTACTCTGCATCCAAAGAACTGACGGCTTCATCTGGGGTCCGTCTGTTGGCCGGAACGCACAGTTAGCTATAATAGTGCACGTTAGCTATAATAGTGCACGTTATCTATTCCTCGGTACCCTCCGCTCTGCCCCCTCTTCACACACTCTGCTTCTCCTTCTTGCCCTCCTTCTTCTTCTCTTCGTGCTTAGCAAACTTGAAGTCCGAGCCTGCGCCCGTCTCGCCGAACACCAAGGGTCCAATATGAGGCTGAATGTTCCACTCCAAACGCAACACCGCGTCTCTTTCTCTGAAACTCTTTTCCACGTCCCAAACCGAGTATTTGGCGCGCTGGTCGCGAAGATGTATTTTGGCGTCTTCCTTCGACATTATGATCTTGTCCCAGTAAGTCACCTTATTGGAAGAGCCGTCCTTCTTGCCGGCATACTCAGCTGTTAAGTAGACAAACACCTGTTTGGTGTTCCAGTTGAATAACGGCGTCAAATCCGCGTCCATGTCGAATTGGATCTTGGAGTTCTCCTTGGGCTTGCGGTTGACCGATCCATAGTTGAATGAACTTCTGACCAGGGCCGTAGGACGAATATTGGTGATAGAGGTCGTACTCAAATTCCACGCATTGGAGGCCAAAAGCTGTAAGAGAGAAGTCACAATTACAAGCGCAGCGATACCTATCAGCCCGCTAAGCGCCTGGTTCGAAACCGCCTGGAATCGCGTGGAAATGCTGAACATAGTGGCTGTGAATGTGTACGTGGAGGTAGCCTCGCTTGAGATATTATGGTAATATTCTGAAATTTACGTCGTGCGTAAATCTAAAACCGGTTTCTTGGGCAGTTGAAGGGCATCGTGGAAGGGACCTTTTTGGCCTGAAATAGGCCCAAACGCGGTGTATATCTTCTCTGACAGCAATTCATTGTACTGACCTACTTTCGCTCTACAGAAGTGTCACTGCGTGAAGGGGGATCGTGGCTGAATATCATCTGGTGTACGGGTCTTTTCGTCTATACGGCCCACGACGGAAGCACTACTCTACAGTTTCTTTAAAGAGATTTATAGACTTGAAAAGTCCGACTGTTCGGATATACAACATTAACAAGGTCTTATAATTCCCCCACTCATTAACTCACTATTTTACTTTTTTTATTAGATTTTCGCCTCCGTTCTTCATTCAACTTCAATTCCTATGCTCTTCTCATCTATTGTCTATGCTGTCCGTCTATTCCTGCGTCTTCAAGTACTCAGCATGGAGCTTTTCCTGCTGCTGGTGCTGCTTGGTCAATTTCTTTCTCATGCTCTTGGAAACTTCTTCGCCCTGAGAGTCCTTCGTAGGAATACCCTGATCGTCCCACTCCAGATAGAGAGTCTTATCACGGAACATGTCTTGGGGACTAATGCGCATTTTAGCCAATCTTTCCTGCTCTTTCTTCAAGTTGGCTTCCTGTTGCTGCTGGCGTTTCTTTTCCTTCTCGAGAAGGGCCTGTTCTTTGGCCTGCTGTTGTTGTACCAACTCTTCCTGCTCCTGCTGGTTAAGGAACTTGACCAACGCGGCTCCATTGGGCCTGTCATCAAGAGAAACACCAAGGTTTATAAGGTCTGCTCTAAGAGCGTCGGAAGCTGCCAAAATCTCACTGTAGTCAGCCTTGTTAATGGCAGTTCCGCGCACATTATCACGGAACTGAGAAAGAACCTTAACGTATGGGCCCACGGTATCCTCTTTGGAAGCATCATTGGCGGCGCTGGAGCCATTGGTGTCGATCCAGCCCAACTTGTCCGAACGGCTTTCAAAGCCCAAAACTCCAAGGATTCGGGTAATGAATCTGGCAGAATCAAGCACAATCTCAAGCCTTAAAGCCTCCGGCGTGCCAGAAACCGTCTGGAGGTAGTTGTTCACCTTAGAAACCAATTCCTGAAGCGTTCTGAGTGCCTGCGGTGACGATAAGTTGTCGCAGAACGCAGCGTTAACCTCGTCCTGGGCATCCAGAAGATCTTTTGAGAGGGTCTTCTCCAAAGGACCCCATTTTTTCAGCACAAAGCCTCCAGTAGAAATAGTGTGCTTGTAATCGTTATTAAGGGCTCTCACGGTGGTGAAAAACTTCGAAACGGTCAGCTCATACGACCGCACCTCTTTGATCAATGAGTCCTTGAAATCGATGGGCTTTTCCCAGGAACTGAGAGCAAAAACAAGTCTTAACTGACGGGCGGTGAAGTCCTCCAAAGCCTGCTCAATAGTAATAAAGTTCTTTAATGATTTCAGCATTTTCTGACCCTGGATGTGCAAATGGCCCGAGTGTAAGAAGTAGTTCACCCATTGCTTGCTGTCGAAATAGGCCTCCAGCTGCGCGAGCTCGTTGTCGTGGTGGGGAAAGCACAAGTCAACGCCTCCGGAATGGATGTCCATGGTTTCTCCCGCAATATCGGACGCCATGACGGAACACTCAATGTGCCAGCCTGGACGGCCTTCTCCCCACTTGGAGGGCCACGAGGGCTCGCCGGGCTTTGACGCCTTCCACAACGCAAAATCTGCCGGGTTTTTCTTCTCCAGCTGCTCAGCAGTTAAAGAGCCTTCTCCATCGTTGATCAACTCGAGAGAGCCCTTGTTCCACGGCTGCAATTTGGCGTAGTCGTGTTTGGGGTCGTTTTCAAATCTGACCGTGTCAAAGTACACGGATCCATCGCTGGTAGCATAGGCAAAGCCGTTGGCGATAATTTTGTCCACGAAATCAATGATTTCAGGAACGTATTCCAGCACTCTGGTGGTGACGGAAGAAGGTAAAACATTCAAGCGCGCCATGTCCTGGTCAAACTTGTGTTCCCAGAAATAAGGAAGCTTTCTGAAAATAGATGGGTCCGTCACGGAGGAACCATACTGTTTGTCAAGGGAAAGGACTGCCACGTCTCTAATGGCAGAAAGGTACTCCTTCACGGGGGCTTTCTTGCCGTAAATCACAGAATGCGCCAAAAGCGCAGCCTTCACGTACATGGGGAGCTTGGGTACCGCCACTGCCTCCTTCTGGAGGTCCACAGAAGCCGCCCAATTGACGAAATCGGTATCGACGGAAGACGTGAACTGGGGGAGGTTCTTCTTCACATACGCGTCCAAAAAGTCCCGGGAAAGCGCCTCGAGCTCAGGAGTAACCTCTTGGAATTTCTCCTCGAGTTTCTTTTCAAACAAGTACGCCTGGCGCGCGGCAATGATGATCTTGTCGTCAATATCCGTCACGTTCTGGACAAACTTGACGTTGTAGCCAAAGTAATCCTGCAAAATTCGTCTGTTGATGTCGGTAGACACGTAGTTTCTGGCATGTCCCATATGCGAGTGGTCGTAGACCGTAGGGCCACAGCAGTACCAGGAAATGTGGCCAGTTTTGATGGGAATGAACTCATTCTTGGTTCTCGTTAAGGAGTTATATAACTTCAAAACGGGGACCTTTTGAGCTTGTGCCAGTGGCACATGCCATTCAGGCTGCGTATTAGAAGGTTTTTTGGGTGCCGTACTAGCCATTCTCGCTGCTGTGTTGAAAAGGGACCTCCTTAGCATACAGTGGTGGAACAGTGGGCGAAAATGAGTGGATGGTCACGTGATATGGAGACAGCACGGGAAACAGAAGTGACGCCAGCAGGCCAAATCCGAGTCAACGGCGTTTAACTCGTTCACTGCAGCAGTGGGGTCTTTGCTACGCTTGTTTGGGCCCAATAGGAATACCAATGTCTACTTCGGGATACCATATGGCCGTATTGGGTGAAAAATGTCTACAGAGCCCATCGAGGCCGCTTTTGGGCGGAAGCTGTCCCAATTGAGCAATTGGAAGCCTAGAACGGCACATTTCTCGCCCAGATTGCCACCAACGCCATTGCAACACTCTGCAATATTCGGCTCGTCTCAGAATAGAAAATGGTCGCATGGCACTGGAACCCTTAATGAAACTAGGCGTGTTTCAGGCCCGCAGCTCTAGAACGCAAATTATGAGTCATCATTGACGAGCTGTATGTACAAATGTATTGCACACGGCGTCAGCGCCCAGGTCGTCGGTCCTCCGGCGAAATCGGTGCTGGCAGCTAAGGAAAAGAGGCTGGAGTGTCTGAGTTCAACAGCATTTATTCGCAGGCCATTAGGGCTGCAGCCCTAAACCCTCGGCTTCTGCACGTGATGCGCACCTCGTTATTGTGTCACCTCAAATTTTTTCTACCGCCTGCACTGCGAAGTACTGAAAAAACTGTTATAGAAAACCTCTTTTCAACTTAGTTCCGACAACCACATAATATTACGATGTCTTCTACCGTTAAAGCTGCTAACTGGAGATTGGTTGAGTTGGGCCGTGTTGTCTTGATCGACAACAAGGACCTTGCCACTATTGTGGAGATCATTGACCAGAAGAGAGTATGTATCCACACCATCACGAATTAGCCACCCAAGGACTATAGCCACCATACCACCACCGCCAAGCTACCAACAACAAGTGCAGTACCCCATCTGCAAGCGTATAAACACATTTCCACCACAATATTGGCCCAAGCGCTTCCTAGTCCCTTAGGTGATGACCACCGAACACTTACTAACACAGCAGGTCTTGATTGACGGTCCTAAGATCCAGAGACAGGCCATCGCCTTGAACAAGGTTGTTTTGACCACCATCGTCCTTCCCAACTTGCCCAGAGGCGCCAGAACCGGCACTGTCACCAAGAAGTGGGCCGCTGCCGACATCGAGGGCAAGTGGGCTGCCACCTCTTGGGCCAAGAAGTTGGCTTCCAAGCTGAGAAGAGCCGCGTTGACCGACTTTGAGAGATTCCAGGTGTTGGTTTTGAAGAAGCAGAGAAGAGTTGACGTCAGAAGATCCGTCGCTCGCGCCTAAGCATTCTACCCAAATTAAAGAAGTCATAGAAACCAACAATAAAACCTCTTATTCCATGTCAATGTGTATCTTAGTTTTATAGGACGGGGGTATTGGGGGTGGCTACTTTTTTCGTTTAGTTGTAATGTTTACGTCCATAATTGTGTGAAGTGTAGAAGGCAGTGAACAGGAGGCGAAGCAAGAGAAGTGTTTGAATGATCCTAAAAGCACATGCAAGGTTCCTTCGGTATACAGAGGGTGCTTTAGAACGGTGTTTTAGAATAGTGTTTGGATAGCTGCTTAATCAGTAACGACGGCTTTTCTGAAGCCTTTTTCCAGACCTTAATCCCTGTAGGAGCCAAACATGATATTTATGTGCCGTGTCGGCTCTGGTTCTAACCAGATGTCTTTCTCGTGCCTAATTAAATGTTTCAACAGCCTGAAGCGGATTCTGTTCGCCTCGTATATTTGTTAGTACTACAAGCCCGGTGACCGAGAAACAACTCTGTGGGCCAGACGCTATTTCGATGTCCCACTTCTCCCCCTGATCCAGAGATCCTTTTCGCCTCCAATGACACTCCGCCTTCTTCCGTTCACCCTCTTTCATTTACTCACCTTCACACTCTATCTTTACCTTTCAATGAACTATTTACACTACTTCTTCTCCTTCTCCCTTCTTGTCCTCACTCGCAATCTTTCGCTTTGCTTGAGGGGTTTACTTCTTCGCCTGCAACTTCTTCTGGTGCTCAGCCATCAACTCTTTCTGCAATTGGGGCGAGCACTGCGAGTACTTGTTGAACTCCAACGAGAACTCGCCCTTACCTTGAGTGCACGCTCTCAAAGACGTAGAAAATCCAAACATGGAGTTCAACGAACACTCGGCCTCCACCGTGAACTCTTCCTGGCCATTGACAGTCTCGTTGATCATGCCTCCAAGCTTGTTAATGAGGCCAACAACAGCACCCTGGAACTCATTTGGTGCACTCACCTCCACCAGCATGATAGGCTCCAAAACCACGGGGTTGGCGTTCAAAAACGCCTGCCTGAAAGCGCCGTGGGTGGCGGTTCTGAACGACAACTCGGAGGAATCCACCATATGAGTCTGACCATCATTGACGTGCATTTTGACACCCAAAACACGGTGGCCAATCAAAGGGCCCTTCTCCAACGAGTCGTCGAAGCCCTTGGAGCACGCAAACAAGAACTTCTCGGGAATCTTGCCTCCCACAATGTGGTGGGAAAACACGTTTTCGCCGTCCAAGGGCTCCATCTCGCCCATAACACGACCGTACTGACCAGAACCTCCAGACTGCTTCTTGTGGGTGTAGTCGAAGGTGGTAGCGGTGGTGATGGCCTCTCTGTAGGAAACTTGGGGCTTTCCGGTGATACAGTCCACACCATACTCACGCTTCATTCTCTCCACGTAGATTTCCAAGTGCAACTCGCCCATTCCCGAGATGATAGTCTCTTTCGATTCAGGATCAAACTTCACACGGAAAGTAGGGTCCTCTTTCTGGAACCGGTTCATGGCTTTGGAAAAACTTCCGTTATCCTTTGTTTTGGGCGCAATAGAGAGCGAAATCACAGCTTCTGGGACGAACATCGAGCTCATAGTGATCTGCTGGTCAGAGTTCTGACCGATAAAAGTGTCTCCAGAAGCACAGTCAATGCCGAAGGTGGCACAGATCTCGCCTGCTCCAACCTCGTCCACATCCTCCATATCGTTGGAGTGCATTCTCACAAGACGAGACACCTTGACCTTCTTTCCGGACTTGATGTGGTTCATGTACGAGCCCTTCTTCAACTTACCCTGGTAAACACGGATGTAGGTAAGTTGTCCGTACTTTCCCTCCTCCAACTTGAAGGCAAGGCCCACGAAAGGGGCCGTCAGAGAGGGTACCAACTGGACGGGTCTTTCTTCGTCGCCCACGAGCTCAAGGCCGGTGTTGAGAATCTCGTTGGGCTGGGGCAAGTAGTCGACAACAGCATCCAAAACAGGCTGAACACCTTTGTTAGCCAAGGCAGAACCCATCAAAACGGGAGTGAATCTCCTGGCGATGGTGGCTCTGCGAATAGCGGCTTTAATTTGGTCCACCAGCGGCTCCTCTCCCTCCAAATAGAGGTCAGCAATTTCTTCGTCCACATCGGCCAAAGTCTCAATCAAAAGGGCTCTCTTCTCTTCCACAAGCTCCTCCAAATCGCTGGGAACAGGGCCACTTCTGATAGTTTCACCCTGCTCTCCCTCGTTATACAAAGCAACGCGATCAATGATGTTGACGGCTCCCTTTAAGTCGGCTTCGGCGCCAATGGGCACCTGGATAGCGGCAGCGGGCGTTTTCAACTTCAAGTTAATCTGCTCAATGGCCCTGAAGGGGTCGGCTCCCATACGGTCCATTTTATTAATGAACGTGACTCTGGGAACATTGTAGCGTCTCATTTGACGGTCCACAGTGACCGTCTGTGACTGAACTCCCGAAACAGCACACACAACCAAAACTGCTCCGTCCAAAACACGCAAGGCTCTTTCCACCTCAATAGTAAAGTCGATATGGCCCGGAGTGTCAATCAAGTTGAAATGGTAATCCGTGCTATCCTTCTCCCAAGAACAGTAGGTGGCAGCAGACTGAATGGTGATACCCTTCTCTCTCTCCAAGTCCATATGGTCCATTTTGGCGCCTACAGAATCGCGTCCTCTGACCTCATGAATGGCCTTAATACGACCGGTATAGTATAAAACACGCTCCGTGAAGGTGGTTTTTCCCGAGTCAATGTGGGCGGAAATACCGATGTTTCTCAATCTGAACGCACTGGCAATGTCTTTTTCGGGAAGAATAGCGTTAGTGGCATCAATAAGAACCTTCTCTTCTTCGTAGTTTTCGGGAATCTTGTCCAAAACGGTGCTAGACGACCACCGGACGGCCACAGGGGGCAAAATGGGCCGCTGGAGACGTCTGGCGCCACTGGAAGGCCGCCAGAGTTGCCGTGGGACCGAGAATCCGCGGACTGTTCTCAACATGGTGTAGTGAGAATGAAAAATTTCACCAGCGAAAATGTGATTTCGCGATGTAGCAGCCGCTTTTAGAGTTTAGGCGATTTGTAGGCTGTGAAAGTGTTTTATATCGCAATAGTGCTCCTATGTACTAAAGGGGGGTTTCCGGTCATTTTGGCGGTCTTTTGATGGGTTTTGAATTCCTGGTGCTGGTGCTACGAGTGGCTACGTTTTGTGGATTAGCAGAGATTTATCTCGGGAATAGGGATGGGCTTCGGCCTCAAAAAAGGAATACACGTCTGTACTACTACTATTAGTATAGAAATTGATTTTGAACGCTCTTTGGGGCGATTTGGGAAAGTTAAATGTGACTTCTGCCTGTACTACGGTATGTCGCAGACCTGCAAAAAAGAGACAATCAATAAAAACTGCGACAACAAGCGAAATGCAAAATGTTAAGATTTCGCGACTATAAATGCGACACCATTTGCGACACCATTTGCGACACCATCTGCGACACTCATCGTACGGCAACTCATAAACTCGTTGAAAATGCCCCCACGACCATCTATCGGCCGCTTTCCAAACTCTATGATTCCCAGGGGTTATAAACTCAAATGTTCTTCATTTTCCAATTTTTCATTTATTCTTCGTCTTCCTCAATATTCTGCAATTATGTTTCAATTCCTGCTAAAATCTTATCAAATTCCCTTGTTCTCCCGAATCAAGCTAAATGCTCACAATCATTCTTACTTCTCTTCTCCTTTAATAGTCAATTATCGTTCTCTCCTCTTTTCTCACTACATCAGAATAATAAATACCGTACGAGTTAGTCTATCTACTCTAATCCTTGGGTTTCACTCCAATGTTGTTGGTGTTTCTGAACATCAACACGCCATTTCCATCCTCATCGTCAACGAACTGGCACGATCTGATGGTCTTCCACAACGAGATCCACATGTTCTCGCCCTGGTAACGGTAGTGGTCGCCCATAACCTTCTTGATGGCAGCAGTGGCCTCTCTGGCGTTGTAAAAGGGAATTCTCGAGACGTAGTGGTGCAACACATGAGTCTCGATGATATCGTGGAAAATGTGCTGGCCCACGAAACCAAAGTCGCGGTCAATAGTGGCAGCAGCACCTCTGGCAAACGTCCACTGGTTGTCGTGGTAGTGGGGCATGGTGGGGTCCGTGTGCTGCAAGAAAGTGACGAAAACAAGCCAGTGGTTGACCCACAACCAGGGCATGAACCAGTTGACGAACATGTTGAAGAAGCCGTAGTTCTTGGACCACAAGTACACGGCGGAGAAGGTGGCCACAATACCGATGTCCAGCAACACCACGTACCAGTACTGATGTTTCTCGAACACAGGGGACGAAGGCACATAGTGCGACTTGCCAATCATCGAGTAGCCCTCGTACTGCTGGCCGGTAGCGTTAACCATCAAGTACGTCTGCAAGCCCGCAAGTTGCTGGAAAAGAAGCACCAAAGACGTCCAAATGGGCGACTCCTCCACGAGATCGGAGATTTTGGTCACGCCTTGGGCCTTCACGTACTCCTCCTTGGTGTATGGGATAAACACCATGTCACGCGACATGTGGCCGGTAGCCTTATGGTGCTTGGAGTGGGAGAATTTCCACGAGAAGTAGGGAACGATCAAGTACGAGTGCAAAACCCAGCCAATCACGTCGTTGACATTCTGGTAGTCAGAAAACGCACCATGGCCACACTCGTGGGCAAGAATCCACAAGCCAAAGCCAAAGAGACCAATGAGGTAAGAGTGCACCATCCAGAGGGCGCCTCTGGCCACAGTAGAGGCGGTCTCATAGCCCGCGAACTGGACCTGCGGGATGTAGGTGAGGCCCACGTAGCCGATGGCCACCATCAGAACAATATCGCGAACCACATATCCGAGAGATCTGACCAAGGAGCGGTCGTAGCAGTGCTTGGGAATGGCAGAAAGAATATCCTTAATGGTGTAGTCGGGGACTTGGAAGTCGTTTCCGAGAGTGTCCACAGTGACCAAATTGGAAGAAGGCTCGGAATTTAAAGTGTGAACATTGCCCTTTTGGGAAACGGTGGTTTCCGCAGAAACAGCGCCAGCAACACCTGTGGCAGCAGCAGCAACAGACATGGCTGCAGAAAAATTATGGGGGCTTGGGCGGGCCTTTTATAGCGTGGCAGAAAACGGCGATAGATTTTCTTTTTCGCGCATTTTTTTGATGCGTGGGATGAGATGTCACGAGACCAATTGGGAAACCGCGCCACGGGGGCGAAAAAACTGTAAAAAAAAGCTTCCCAGGACAGAGTCTAACGCGTAGACGGCATTTTTGCCGTTTTCCCCACCGATATCGGGCCCCTGACGCGTCTTTTAGCTACGGCCAATAGGCGGCCTTCGAATAAGTGGCACGTGCAGGTTGGCGTCGTGCATGTACCGGGGATCTGGTGCCGATCCGCAGTCGACGTGCACGGCTCAATCCGCCCGCCCGCGGTCTATGGCCCTATACGGCAATTCCGGCGTTATGGGCCCCTTAGCTATTCAGCCGCCTGTGGGGCTTTCTGCAGGGAACGGACCTGGGCCAAAAACAAGCCCGAAACCCGAACCCCATAAGCAGATAGGGCAAGGCACGGAAAAGAAAGGTAGAAAAATGAGGTTATGCCCGTAAGATGCACCACTATAGATGTGCTAGATGTACTGAAAAGAGTGTGCATAGTGAGAACAATAGAAAATGCTGTTGCGGGATAAGCCGAGTGGGGGTGTTGAGGAGTATCTTAGGCGATACTTCGGTGCGATTGTTCTGTTGATATATAGCTTTGGTGTAAGTCAATTGAGGTAGGTATTGGGAGGTAGGTATTGGTAAGGTCTGTTCGGTGTAAACAGTGTAGCATAAAAGTCACTAATTTGGTGTAGTGCCATTTTCTCCGGGAACCCTCAGAATCGGTGAGTCATGGCACAAGTGGGTGTAGTACAGCGCTGACCAACAAACGTACAATAGGTCTAATTTTTGCCTGTGCCTTAGGACCCTTGAAGCGAATAAACCACGCTTTTTAGTTTACGCTGATTTTGACACTTTCGCTCACGCTGGCCTGCGCATTTTATGATGCTCTTTACCGGCTGCTATATATGCCTGTGCCATTAATCGTTGCTACTGTTTGATGGAGTCCACCTACTTCAACCCCCAATTCACTCTATAATTAGCTATTAAACTCGCTCTCTAGTGCATTTCATCATGCAAGTCTTTAATTAGCTGTACTGAAGCCCTACTTTTCACAGCCTTTCTCCACATTTCCCCTACCTTCTCTTTTCGTCTTCTTCACACTTCCTTTCTTGGCCCCGGTCAATTTCCCTCCCAAGTAGGAAGGACAAGAACGCCGGTAGCCAAGAGGAGCACAGGGGCACGCACCAACGCGGTTCACGGCTCTGGAAAGTGCCTGTTTTGGGACATAGACTAGCGAGGAAATCAGGGGCGCTTACACAGAGAATGTACCCTCAGTTTCGCAGCACACTTTCCCAATGCGGATGTAGACGAAATGGCATTTCCCAAAACGGAAATTTTTCGAGGGCGCAACTTCCCAATGCGGAAGTGACACCTTCGCAGCCATGGCCATCACTTTACCGCAACGGGAAATAACAGCCGTACCTTCTCGAGCTTCTCGCAAAACGGCATGAGGAGAACCATACGGCGTCAGCGCCCGGCCGCCGTGGGGCTAGTATATAAACGCGCGGGTCCCCCGAAAGTTCTTTTGTTCACCATCATCTCAAACTATGAAGTTCTCTCAGACCACTCTCTTGGCCATCTTGGCGACGTCGGCCTTCGTCGCTGCTGCCCCAACCAACGTTGTGGTCGAAAACGCTTTGATCAAGCGCGAAGAGCTCAATGACGCCTTGAGCATCTTGGAGGAGATTAAGTCCTTGAACAAGAAGAGATCCCTTGCTGACTCCGACGAGGCTATTGCTGCTATCTCCAAGAGAGCCGACTCTTTGATTGGCAACTTGATCTCTGCTCTTGCCAACTCTGGTATTGTGTCTGATGTGTTTAACATCTTGACCACCGACCCTGCTTTGAGGACTGAGATTGGCACCATCGTGAAGTCTGCTATCCAGGGTCTTCTTGTCCAGGCTCCTGCTTTGATTTCTGCCATCTTCAACTCCGGCTTAATCGGTAAGGTGTTCCTGGACTTCATCAACTCCCCTGACTTGCTCAATGCCTTGTTGGCCATTGCCAAGTCTCTCTTCACCACCGGCTTGAACTTGCTTACTGGTGGTGGCAGCTCTACTCCCGCCACCACGACTGCTGCGGCCCCTGCTGCGGCCCCTGCTCCTACCCCTGCTCCTGCTGCTGCTCCTGCTGCTGCTCCTGCTTACAAGCGCGACGAGGATCTTAGCAGAAGAGACATTCTTGACATTGCCGAGAGCATTGCTTCCGACATCAAGGACTCGGGCATCTTCCAGTCTTTGGTGCTGAAGGTGTTGGCCAACCCCCAGCAGTCCATCGACTTCTTGACGTCTGCTTTGAAGACCGGAGCTGTGATTGGTGAGGACGTCGTCAGCTGGGCCAGTCTGAGCGGTCTTTTGCAGGAGGGACTCAGCTACATCGAGGAGAACGGTGGTACCTTTGCGTCCTCCATTGCCTCTTTCTTGGGTGACCAGATCAACGCTGGTAACCTTACCACTGCTGACATCGACAACGCCGGATCCCCTTCGAGCGCCATTGCCGGCGCTAAGGTTCCTGCTACCAAGACTTCCATCGCCACCACTGCTGCTGCTGGACCGGTTAGCATTATTGGTGCTGGACCGTCCGATGCTGCGCTTTTGGCGGCTGCTTCTAAGGCTGAGGCTGCTTTGAACAGTGTTCCGACCACGCTCGTCAGAAGAATGTACTAGGCTTGCCTCAAATACCCCAAAACGTCATGATGCCATAATTTGTGCTTTCTTCTGTGTTCTTGTTTCTTCAAACACTCTTTCGGTTATACAATAGCTGTAAATTACTTTATAATTACGTCAAAGAAAAAGGATGTAAGGTTGGTGGTTTCGCGCTGTCTAGGGGCTCTTCGAAGAAGGGTCTTAAGGTTCTGATTTTATGTAAGGTTGTATTACGACTGTTGGGGGTTGTGAAGGCGATAATTTCGTGGTTGACTTCTCTAGCCCCTGCCAGCAAAAGGTTTAACGATGGGGCAACGCTCTAGTTACCCAAAGCTTGTTATGCTAAGGGGTGTCCAGAGAGGGGAAGTACTGCGAAAGAATTTTTGCAATGGAAGGCTCTACAAGTTGGAATTGCTGCAAATTAAGGGGTTTACAACCGCTGTAAGCTGGATAGCGATCGCCTCTTACCATTCGAACTCAAATACGGTCAGTTTCTGAGGGTCATCTCTGAATCAATTTCTAAACCTGTTAACCCTTTCAAAAGCAGGTATTCGGACTTCATGAATCCTGAACAATTCTTGAAAAACAGCCAAATTGTGTAAAATGCGGAGGAAGTTTAGCCTACCAGGCAGAAGACCGTACTTTTAAGTCAGAGGAAAATTTCCGAAACCATCAAAACTACAACGATGATCTGTTGAAAACGAATAAACTACCGTAAAATATCGAGTGGTAAAATAGAACGAAATCTGTGGCCCGGCACCTCCTTCTGAAGTCATCAAATCTGCCAAGAGTATACGAAAAGTCATATCCGCATCGGAACAGCGTTGCCTCACGTGAAAAAACGTTGCACTGGAAAAACCGTGAAGAATGCCTAGAATCAACCCATATACCTGCCCAGAAGTCGTTACCAATGCCTGTGTCATCCTTAGCCAGAGCCACAGCCACAAACCGAATGACCGTCCTTTTCCACCGCAAAAGACCTCGTCCAGTTTCGTAATTTGCCAGTTTCACTCCTATGTCCCAATAGGGATGCCAACCCGTAAACAATTTCCTTCCAGGCGACTCAGTATGAGGATCGTCAAAATCTTCCTGCACCTGACCGCCTCATTTACAGAACCACGGTTCCCCTTCCGTAACTCCGCCTCAATGCAAAGAGGTGCCACCATCCGGTTGCCCCAGCAAACACTCCTTCAGAGGAGCATAATATCGTTCGCGGCCCGAAACTCAGAATGCAACCTTATTTGCAGCTTGGAACGAGTAACTGGTAACATGCAGAAGCTAATTATCACCGTTCATTTGCACCAGATATCCTATTTGGCGACAAGTTTTCACGGGCCCCCGTAAATTCCATCATCCGAGCTGCTGCACCCGGTAGCCTCATATCGATTTCACCTACGCTCGGCCGAAGGCGTGCTTTTTGCCCAAAAACTCTTGTGAAAGCGCCCAATAGGGCGTTGAAGTGCGGTTGTTCCATGTATGTGTCGGCGCTCGCCTAGGACCTGCGCAGGTTAAGTAAAAAATAAGGCTCGTCCGCGCGCATAAGAGTAGCAGTTTGACGCATCGATTGCGAGCCCCGGGACATTGCTGCACAAGAAGCCCGATCTGTACCGCGTACTAACCACCCGCCTAACACCTATAAGGTTGAGAAAACACCCCGACTATATAATACGCTCAATCGCAACATTCTGGAGGCTAACCGACCTTTTCCCGCAACAACCTACTATGCTTTTCGCCTTGGCTGTGCCCGGCTCCGCCTTCAAACCGTCCATCAAGCGTCCCACTACCACCTGGAGACTTAAAAAGTTCAAAAAGATGTACATTGACAAGGGTGGCATTACTGACCTGCTGCTGCTGGGCTCCTCTATGAGCAGCGTGATTGACCGGATCAACTTCTAGGGCGTTTTTGGAGGACAATTGGTCGTTCTTATTGGGTTTTTTTCACAGGTACTTCTGCTAGGCAGCTGCTGGTGCGCCAGCTCTTCAATTCTTTGGTTAATAAACGATAGACTAGAGAGTGTAGGCCTTTGGTGATTTGCTTCGGCTAATAAAACTGCAGACTGAAACTTGTGGTGGCCCGTTGTGAGCCCGAGTTGTTCAACGGCCGCAGGTACCGCAGCAACAGGCGCACAGACTACCTGGCTATTCTGCTTAGGGGGAATACGAGAGAAGTTAAAGAGGGGGACTACCCGACTTTCTCTCTCAATTGAGGAGACCGGGCCATGTGACCCTAAATAAAATTGATGCAAAAAAGAGTGGTTAGGTTCATGCGGTGTACGGGTGTTTCACCAAAAGCTTATGCTGGGGTGTTTTGAGCCCAGCAGTCAAAGACGCGTTTGGGCATCTCGCAGCCGAAACTGGCACCGTCGCTAGTTGGTGCGGCGGTCTGGGGCATGTTTTGCCCTTGAAATGGAAACCGGTGGGGGATCCCGTCCTAATGAGGTCTTGTCCAACCTGCTTTTGGAAATTTGCAGGAGGTAGCGGGTTTCCCTTTTGGGGGCATAAGTGGCTGTTTTAGGATTTGTCGTCTTTAACAGTCATAGACACCTACAAACTCTCCATCGGAAACCACTCGAAACCTTATAAAATAACAAAATCAATTGGACTAATTATTCTTATATGCAATGTTTGGCCAAGTGCTGCCCAGATTCTTCAATCATGGCGAGGAAGTGCGCGATTCGTCAGAGTAGTCTTCACTGCCCACTTTTTCGGGATTGGAGGGATCCCAAGCTGCACCTGGAACCGTCAATCCAGCCTCCTTAGTTCTGCGATCACGCTCAAACTCTCTCCAGCGCTTCATGTAAATCTGGGAAGCATCGAAGGATCCTTCCACCTCGCTGTGGTCACCCTTATCGCCACCAGCAACGGTTCTCGTCTCACCCCAACTGAAGTCATCGAACTTCCAGTACGCATAGGTCGGCAACACGAAATTCCATACTGGCAAAGCAATGAGGTAGATGAAGAAGTAGGCAATGTAAGAAAGCGAGGAAACGGTGATCACAATCAACGCACCCGGCAATCCGAAAATAATCGCCAAAAGCACCAAAGACATGATGGGCGTGGGATGAGACACGATGGCCACCACAATAACGTAGATGGTGATACAAATGGCTGCTGGCAACACCAAAGTACCAACCAACTCAATGAAGATCACAAACTGCATGGAGAAACAGAAGGTACCACACAAGTCATTGACCAAAACCAACTCCATCAAGTTGTGAACCGTGGAGTTAATCCAACGACGACGCTGCGACAACAACACCGAGAACGTGTCAGGAACCACGGTCTTGCAAGCGGCTTTGGAAACGAAAACCAGCTTTCTTTTAGGGAATGTTTTCAACATCAACGACGAAAGGTAACGGTCCTCACCCAACAACAACAAGTTCTTCCTGTGTAAGGTGTCAACCACGTTGTCGGAGTAACGTTCAACAACGTCGGGGTTGGATAAAATAGGAACCCAATAGCCGTCGTTGCCCTTGGGCGCCTTGATACGGTACATACTGAAGCATCCAGGTAAACAGGTAACACCACCAAAGACCGACTCAAAAGCCTTCGCCTGGTGATGAGAAATGTAGTACTCGAAAACCTGGATGGCACTCACCCAACTTGCCCTTTTGTTGGAAATCTTAGTCTCTCCACAGAGACCCATGATCATGGGGTCCTTGACCATTTCGGCCACCATGTGAGTCAAACAGTCGGGGTAGACCTTTGTGTCTGCATCCACCATGAGGATAATCTCGTAGAACTCGGCCATAAGACCGGTGATGCGCCAAATGTTGCTGAGCAACTCGAACTCCAATTCGGTCATTCTTTCGTCGAAGGTCACTTTCTGCAAAAACGACATCAAGATGATCTGGGAGTCTCTCTTTCCTCTGTTACCAGGTTTGGCAGCGCCGGCCTCGCTGGGGGCACCACACTTGACCACTGCAATAACAGGAACTCTCTGCTGCTTCTCTGGGGGAACAGTGCTGTCGTCATACTTGTAGAATCCAGCATAGACCTTTGCCATATTATGACGCTTTCTTCCCAGGGCAACGGCCACATAAGAGTGCGGCTGAACATCCTCTGGAGCCACCGTGAAGTCAGTCATCATACTCAAAACAATTTCAGGGGTAGTTGTGTCGTTTCCGGAACCCTTAATAAGTCCATCACACACCACAAACATCAATTTATGCGAGTTCGGGTAGTCAGTGGTTGCAACAGAGTCCATGGTAGTACGCAATCCTTCCTCGCCCTCAGAGTAACAAGTAATCAAGTTGATAACATGGGCCAATGGGTACTTGAATGGCTGGTATTCAGCTGGAGGCTGCGGGACCACATCGGGGTGAATAATATCAGGACTCAAGCCGCTAACAGGATAGTCGTCGAAGCCCTCGAACGGGTTAAACGTGGAAGACCGTTGCAAAAGGTCCATGGAAGAAGCACCCTCGTTCATATACACAGACTGTCTGGACTTTTTCTTCCTCCCGAGCAATGCAGCCTGGGTCGACATGGTGGTATACTGGAAGGTCTTGGAGAGGTTTTCGGAGTGACCGTAGTACTGCGATAACTCAGTGGTTGGCGCCAACAGTAAGCGCTTGCTCTGGTAGAAAACACTCTGACGGTTAGTTTTGGCAGTGCGGTAATCGGCACGCGCCTTTACTGGAACAGTGCCAATGGGCGCCAGTGCGTGGGGGTTGTCGACCCAGTTTTCAATCTGCTGGTTGCGCTCGAACATGGACCTGTTGTCCACCTCGGTGGCTCCCTGTTTGCGGGAAATGACCCATCTGTAGTAACAGGCCATCAGAAACTTAGCAATCACCACCAGGAGAATAAACACCAACATCACGTACAACACGATGGACGAAGCAAGACAACCGATGGTGTCAGAGTCGACGGTTCCCACTTTGATGATCTCCGTCAAACAGCGGGCGGCCTTGCGCTCCTCGCTGTTGGTTAAAACCAACAGGACGTCATGGCCCTTGTAGGTATCGTCATCACGCAACTTGTTGAACAAATCGGGGAACTCAACGTCGGTGTATTGGATCCAGTTGACTAAATCAAGGTCCAATACGTTACCAGAGTACACCACCAAGTTACGCAGACTGTTGCGAATGTCGTCCCAGGTGAAGTAAACGTCGCCGTCCACCTTCAAGCCGTAATACGCCTGGCGTGCCACAGCCGACGTGTGGCACGCCCAGCCCGAGTAGAAGTTGGTGGTGAAGTTGGCCTCCAGCAGTCCGTCCTGTGCCAACAACCGACAAGGCATGTACCAGGCCAAATCCTTGTCTGCATTGGTGGGGATAGTACAGTTGTCTCTGGGTTTTATCAAGTTTTTGCAGTTGCCGTTGACGTTCTGGAACAATAAGGAAGCGTCCATTCCACCGGCGTTCACCGGAGGATACAACACGTTGGCGCCTAGGGGCACGCCTGCGGCTTGTGGGTGCTTGGAAGACGTCAAGTCGTAGGAGCGACCGTTAATAATCAAACTACCGGTCGAGACATGGTTGATGCGCGTCTTGATTTGCTTTCCAGTGCAGACGGTTCTGGTGAAGCCGAAGGTCAAGTAGCCCACGATGGCTCCGATGTAGCAGATACAAGAAATCAACGCGATTTTCTCTCTCCATGCAAACTGGCGATCCTTCGTTTTCAAGCCAAAAAGACTCAATAGAGGCCCGGGCGCCCAGAACGTGATGATGTAACAATAAACCTTCCAGGGATAAATATCGTGTTTTGGTGCCATCTGCGCGGGCCTGGCGGCCTTGGAAATGACGTTGCTTTTGCTAGGAGCATAGCCTACCTCATCATTGAGCCCGTACACCTCCTTTCCGCGAGTCGGGCTGCCCATATTGATTAGGGGAATGGCGGCCTCCTCCTCTTCCTCTGGGGATCTGGAATACGCGTCTTCGGGATGCAAAAGCCCGGAGTTTCTGCCGTCCATACTTCTCTGCGGATTCAAGCCCGTCAGAGAAGGCTGCACCTTTATATGGGCTGCTTCCTGATTGGCCACCTGGGTGTAATGATACCGCGGATGATTTGGGTCCATTCTGGACCGTTCCGGCCTCACAAGGGACTTTTTGCGGTTGAGGTCGCCGCTTTCGGGGTCAAACTCCGTGTATTTGCTCGAACCCTGGCTGTTTCTGTACGACATGATTTTTTTGGGCCGGGTGACGAGAAGGGCGGCTAATTTAGAAAAATGGTGGGTTTTCTGGCTATTTGGGGCGGTTTTCTGGCGTTTGGGTCCAACGGCGTCTAGCACGAGCTATCGGCTATATAGAAGAGTCCGGAAGGCTGCTTGAGGCTGAAAAACGGGAAGAAGGGCCCTAAAAAGACAAAGAACAACGAGTAGCAGGCGCAAGTACAAATTTTTCTGAGATCGCACTGGGCTGTTTGTGTTTACATTTTCGACTCCTTGTGAAGGTTATTTAAAGCGCCGCAGTGTTACCCGATCGGGGTAAATGGCAGGGGCGCAGTTTCGCCTTGTTACGGCACGTGCGCGGCACGGGCCTCCTGAAACCGCCTGGGAATGTATATAGTGGGGGGCACTTCCGCTTTGGGCGATCTGAAACCGCGGCGAAATGTGTTGGCGGAAAGGCTTTGGGATCTGAATCGCCTTTTAAAAGAATCTCATTCCCGTCTATACCGCCACCAAAGCCTGCTCCAACAAAGCTGGAAGCCCCTTTATGCGGGCGGAGAATGCGATGGCCTGCATGAGTAATGGCGTTAACTCTTTCAAGTGCTTTTTCGCTGCCGAATTGGCCGTGTTTTGCACTAGCAAAAGCCCGTTCATCACCGCTATCAACTCTTGTTCCTGGATCCGCGGAAGAGGCGACCTAAAGAGAAGCCGCTCGTCGGCGATAAACCTCCGAAGCGTGTAGGCCGTTCTGGCAACAAAATACGGCATGCTGTAGTCCGCAAGGTCCTCCACACTGGCAAAACGTATCAATTCCTGGAGGCACAAGAAACGGCTATTTCTGAGCCCGTAGACCACCACCGGCTGCGTCGAACCAAACGAGTCGTTGAAGGCAAAGTGTGCAAGCCGGGACGTTTTGTCCTGGGGATCTTTGGTCCCCGCAAGAAGCGACTCTTCAATGTCGCTTTGGGCGTATAGGAACGATTTCTGGTATACGCCCTCTATCAAGCCATTGGTCAAATCGCGGCTGGGCGTAGAAAGTAACGCAGGAACAACTTTGGAAACAAGGGCACGGTAGGTTTGTGCGTTGGCATTTTCATCCTCATCGGTTTCTGCAATTTCTGGGTTGTTGAAGCAAATGGTGATTCCATGAAGAGCCAACTCCCAGATCTCGCTTTCGTGTTTTATGTCGTCCATATTGGAATCGATAAGTCTTGTCACAACATTCAAGAACACCTTATTGCATTGCACCCACAAGAGTGAAGATTCGTCCTTTGCTAGGCCCCTGGTTCGCGATTGAATGATCTCTAGTAACGATTTAAGAAGCTTGTGAACGCATCCATCACGCACGAGGGCCAGGAGATTATCGATTTCTGCCAATTTCGATACCAAAACCTCCAGAGAAAGCTGGCTGATCGCCACAAATGAAGAGATCTTGAGCCTTCCATTTAATGTGGACTTCAACTTGCTTTCTATTCTGCTTCTCGTGCTGAAGGGATAGACGAGGATTAAACAGAGTTGCAGGATCACACTTGATCTGATCAGATCAGAGGGAACACTTATAGCCTTTAAACTGTCAATGACCGACTGTTGGAGCTTCGTAGGTCTCACTGTATCATTGTGGTTGTCTGCCAAGATGGGATATCTTCCACATTGGTTCAAGATGTTGAGCACGCTATTGGTCTGGTCCACCGTCAAGGTTGGAGCCACTAAGTCAAAGAGCGCGGGAAAGCTATCGACGAAAACAGCCAACGAATCTTGGTACAGAGAGTTGATGAAGTCGTATTCCACAGAGACACCTGTCCAGAATTCAAATAAAAGACCTGTGATTTCGACTGGGGGGCTCCCGTCAACCTTTCTAAGCGACCGGAGGAGCTGATGGAACGATTTGTATATGTTCACATTCAATTCTATCCACTTCAAGCTTAACAACCGCTCAAAGTACTCGGTTAAGCGCTTCCAGTAGCTATATTTGAGTGTTTTTTCGGTTGCAAAATCCGTCATATACTTCTCATAGACGGAAACGAAGCCGTTTAAAATCAAAGTCAAGCTTTCGGTCCACTCCGATTTGAATCTGTTGTTGTTTTCAAGTTTCAAATCAAGTAAACTGGGAAGAACCGTGTCATATATGACATCCCAGGATTCCAAAAACGTTCCGTGAACTTCGATGGTTTGGAAGAAAGTCTGAGTGGCTCCGTCTCTAACCTGAGCTCTCGAATCCACGGATAACTTCGACAAAGTCCTGAGTAAGTAAATATCCAACTTTTGGTAGAAAAGTTGAGATTCTTCAGTTGCAGAGTCAAGAAACTTCTCCAAATCAACCTCAGTCTTGATTTCAACTGCCCTATCGTCACTGACGGCACGGGCATTGGCGATTCGCATCTTTATGGAGTCGCTGATGAGCCAAAAATAGCTGACGGAACTGAAAGAAATGTTTAAATCGTAAGTTTGGCGACAGAAATTGTACAACGTATCAATCAACATCTTCAACTGGTTGAATGGCAACGACGACATGAACTCGTCAAGAATCAACTTCAAAGTTCCGTAAGAGGAGTCGATCAATAACGTGATTTTCTCGTGTCGGTGATGGTCCTCGTCCTGAGATTCCGTCTGTCTGAAAGTCGTGTTCAACGTGACAAAAACAAGGTCCCATGTGTTCTTATAGTAGGAATCGTACTGGTCAATCAACTCGTATAACGTCTTCAAAATGAGCAAATGGACTTCGGTCTCGCAGTTTAAAACAAGCAATTCCGACGGGCTTCCCAATTCAAATAAACTCTTGAGAAATTCGATTAAGGCGTTTATAGTTCTCTGCGATGTGAGAGTGTTGATTTCGGCATCATCGGAGGCAAATCCTTCTTTGGCAACTTTGCGAATGATTGCGGTGAAAGAGTTGACAATGTGGAGTCTCAAAGAGTAGCTGGTGGCCCTGTCAGTAGCTAAAGAAACGAAGAAACTCACGAGAAGCTCCCAAGATCTTTCGTTGGTCACCAAAAGATGATTGGAATTGATCGAGCTGATATTTATAACCAGCTGCAAGAAGTAAGTTCTGTTATAGGGACAGATTTGGGGTATTTCGACGTCCTCCTTTCTAGTCTCATTCTTGTCGTTTTCTTCTGATTGACTGGTTCTAGAATCAAAGCTTTCGATATCAAAAAGACTGGTAAGAACATTGAGAAGCTCATGAAACGACTCGTGCGGATATTCACTGATGCTGTCATAGAATTTCTTTTTAGACGACTCAATATTACTCAAATCCTGAGAAGAGAGCTTGGGCAACATCTGTTCTGGCAAGTTCTTGAAGCCTTTATGATTGGAATACCCACTGTACTCGTCCGGACCATTGAGATAATAATCTACCCATTGGAAGGTCTTCAAAATGATGTTCCACGAGGTCAGCAAAGTGGATCCTAGAGACACAGCCAAACTGGAAAAGGCCCGTAAAACAGTCGCTTGTCGAGAGTTGAAGCTTCTGGAAATAACGAGCTTGTCGGTTTCTGAAAAGTTCTCTGACGAAGTGGCAATAGATTGATTGCTCAGGTTAGGATATTGGCCAATTACCGGCGATGAAGGCGGCTGAATGGACGTAATAGATCCCACTAAAGACTCACCAAACGCCAATAATTGCTTGCCTTGTTCCTGCAAAGTTGTCATGTTCTTCTTGTGCTGATCTTTCTCGGAGACATTCTTCGTGATAGCCTCCGACATCATCACTAGCAAACTGTCCCTCAAATCTTCCAAACCAAGCAAACCTGTGGTATGCGTGTACTTTTGCAAGGTCCTCACAAGTAAGAAGAAATTGTCGTTGTCCATGGAAGAATATATGAAGTTTTCAAATAACGAGAGTATATCGGGAAAAAGCGCCTTTAATAAGGTGGTGATGAAATCCACATCACTTTCAAGGCTTTTGGGATCCGGGTTGCTGGACAAGCCGCTAACAAAGTTGGCGGTGCCGTCAGCGTAGCTAGTCAAGATTTTGAATGTCAAGAAAATGGAGTAGGTGGTGGGAATGTTGGTAGGAGCCTCAGTTTTATCTAAATGGTCGAGAACAGAAACCTTCAAGTTGGAAAACTGCTTAGACAAATAGATAGAGCCCGGCTGGGTGTTGGGAATGTGGACCACGTCGTGGATTAGGTATGAGTTGTGATGCAAATATGTGCTGATGATTGAGATGAGTTCTTGAACGACGTTTTTCTTCTTTGGATTGGCATCAAACATCAGGAAAATGGCCCTGATGTTGTGGAAGTCCGCAAATAGCGCCCTGAACATCTCCAAAATCAAGATTTTCTCCCAATTGACCAGGGTAGGATCCTGAGGGGCGTCGTTATTGAGCAAAAGATGGTTCAAATGCGACAAAACAAGCTCACATTCGACCTCCAAGTTATCCAATTGCGACGAAAGAAGCACGTGAATGATCCGGATGGTTCTTGTTACCAAAGGAAAGGTTCTTGAGGGCGAGTTCAAGGTTTTTAATGCCGCAGGCACCACCTTCGTTCTGAGCAAAAACGCCAACTCCTGATGACGCTGAAAAAGATCTCTGTGACCCGAAAGAATGCCCTCGATGATTTCTAGGACAGAGAGTGTTTTGAGGTTGACCAGGTCGGTGAAATAGGAAGGTTTTTCACCGGCCATGACTCCACATAAGTCGCTGAGAATGTTGAAACCTTCCAAAGACAAATCGGAAACCAGCACCAGATGCTCATTATCGATAGAAATTGAGTTTGTCGTTTCCGACTGGTCATTTTTGACGTTTTCGTATAAATATCCGAAAACCTGTTGCACAGTAGCCGCCGCAGTATTTGCTACCATAGGCGCCCGATTTGGGGCGCTCAAAGACACACAAATGGAAAGAACCTGAAGCAAAGAAGACCCTAGAACACTGTAGTTCTGCATAAGGGCCGGAAGACACTGCAAAGTGCGCAATTGCACTTCCACAGCCAAATTGGTGGTTTCCACAAGCGCTTCTAGAAGCGTATTGATGGAGTTCGGAGGTATAACCCCGGACGAAGCCAATCGGTTGATGGCTGATAACGCCGGAGCCACGAACTTGGAATTGCCAGAGCGGCAGGCGGCTATAAAAGCGGCCAGGATGTCATTCTTGATGTCGTTATTGGAGGTTTTGGACACGGTGTTCCCTTCCACGCTTTTGAGAGAAAGGAGCGCCTTTTCACATGCAGCTCGAGTCTCGGGGCTTTTTCGCTTTGTATCGGCCAGCAACTGTGCCAATTCGGTCGCTAGTTGCTGTACGGACATGGATTATGGAGAATGAAGAAAGAGGCCGAGTTGTTTATGGGTTGAGTTTTGTGCAGGACGGGATCGCGAAAATGGCATATGGCTGCCAAAAGGGGAAGGGACGGAAAGGAAAGAGAAGAGACGGAATAAAAAGGGCGGAAAAAAGCGGCGGAAATGAAGCTGAATGGGAGAGTACTCTCCTGTTAAAGGAGGTTGCGTTTGAACGGAAATTTTGTGTATGTCTAAGAAATGTAGGGTCTGCATGCGGCGAATTGTAGCCTGCGCCAATGCGACTCACGCCAATGCAGACGGCGCACATGCAGCAAACACAGCTGCAGCCTAGACTCCAGAAAGCTCATAAAGTGTTCGCTCTTCTTTAAAGGAAACTCTTTCCCGTGATAGGCCATTTTCCATTGCCTTCCGGTTTCGTCCGGTTTCCCCCGGTTGTGTCCGGCTCTATCTGATGCCTCCCCGTCATTCCGTCCTCAGCCGCCAAATCCCGGTGGCACGGCTTCGGGAAAAAGTTTCTTCGCCTTGACGGGATTTTCCGGAGGCGGCCATTTGCCATCAAAGTTGCGTTACTTTCGCCGATCGCTTATGCATGATGGAAAATGCCAAACGCTTGTTTCAAAAGAGCCCTGCATTTCGGGCATGTTTGTCCGAAATCGGCTGCAAATGGAATTCCCACAAGAACTGCTGTTCAGGTGTATCGGTATGCTTTAACTTATATAAGGGAGTTTATACGCGTGACTGAGAACTGAAGGTTTTTGTGTGGAAGAATGTGGTTTTAACTGATCACAATGGCCTTATGAGAAGACATTGCAACATCGAGGTATATGTTGAGAGAGAAAAGAATTATAGAGCAGGCTCCACGCCATTCAAATAGAGAAGCAAGTTCATGAAACCCCTCCCTATGGATCTCTTCAAGAATGTACATCCTTAGCCACACAGTAGGGCCATTTGGACCATACTGCTGAGAAGTAGTATTTCTCGCCACACATAAGTCGCTACCCATTGACTTGCACTGTTATAGCATCTGTAAATACATATTTGCACGGCCGCTATTTACTCGAGATATCATTCTACCAATGCCCATCCTATCGCTATTTTATGTCTACTGCATGGCTATACTGGGTCTGAATCTGAGCCACCGTCACACGTTCTCTCGTTCTCTCCTAACAATTCTCATTCACGCATAACATTAAACATCTATAAGCAGCCAAAGCTGTAATCTATAAAAGAACTGAAAGCATAATCATCACTCTGCAACCTAAACGGCTGCAAATTTAGAGACGTCTCCGCCCAAACGGGCAATCTCGCCTAACATGGCCTTTCTCTCGGCCTCGTGTCTTCTCTCATTTTCCTGGAGGTAGAGCACGTAGTCGGTGGCCTTCTCCAAGATCATCAGCTTGTTCAACCGGTTGCAGCTCATATCGCCGGAATCACAGCAGTCGTCTCCGGTGTCAAAAGCCGTCTTCTCGAAGGCCACCCACGGAATAATTTGCTGCAACCCGGCAATTCTCGCATTAATGTTTGTGCGATACTTCTTCTCAATTTTGTTGTGAGCCTGTTTCTGGGTATCTGTGAGGCGTTTTCTAGGGTTTCTTCTCTTGGAGCATTTGGCTGAAACAAGGGCAGAGGCTGTAGCTACTGATTGGCGTCTCTGGGGGCCAAACATGACGTCGTCTTCTTCCTTGAGAATCCCCTTCGTATCGAATATCGTCTCAAGAGTTTTGCGAGAGTAGTCCGGGTTTATAGACTGAAGCCGGCTATTTACAGAAACAAGATCTGGAACTGTAACCTCGGACGGTTCAGCCTTGACGTTTGGACTGTTGGAGCTGGAGGTCTCGGAACTGGAAAGAAAGTCGTTTCCGGAGAAAATACTCTCGGAGTCGAGGTACTGGCTCAAGTCTGATTGGAAGTTGACATCGTAGTTATACTGGCCGGGAATAACTCCGGAAAAGCTATTTGTGGATGTGATAGGAGCGGACTTTGAAAGAAGCTCCTCCATCCATTGGTCGTCAAGTGCCGGGGATAATGGCGCCGAGAAGATGCCTTTGTTCTGGCCCTGGGGATAGTATGGCGCTGGTGAGGACATAGTACTGGCGGTGTGGAGTGTGAATTTTTGGACTCTGCGTGGCGTGCAGTGAGTGACAATTCGTGCAGGGTGGTTTAGATCGTGCAGGGAGGATTGTTCGTGAACGAGTATTTATCTGCAACAGCTCTTTACGTTCTGGCAAGTTAAGAGATACCTGTCGGTGTTAGGCGCTGGGGTATGACTGGCTATATAGCGCCGTCCGGAAAGAAAACCCTCCTTATATATTCACCCCTGCAGCCGGCAGATGCACATCACCCAATAATTGCAGCATCCATGCACGACACGCAAAGTGGACCGTTGCTGCAGCCAGCACATAATCGTATGTTGCAGCTCATCTGGGCAAACGGGGTTTGCGCGGGTGCGGTTTTTCCGATCTCGCCACATCGCGCTGCACCTGCCCAAGCACCAGAAAATATTCCCGAAACGCCCCGTGTCGCTTACTTGTGGTATGTCGGGGTCCTTCCCGCCATTCCTGCCGACTGCGTGGCCCGTGCACTATCATGCGCTGAGCTCCCGTAGAGAGCGGAGATGTCCGGCTCCTGCATGGTGTCCGGAGTTTGCCGCCTATCCCAAAAGGTGCCTGTGCTGCAGGTTGCACATTGGTGCACAGGGGCATAAATCTCGAATATTTGAGATGTGCCTGCATCCTGCAGGCAGGCAAATTCTCCGATGTGTATGCTGGTAGTATGCCGGATATCAGCGTTAGTGAGGGTTCAGTGCAATGCAGGATAAGTTGGTGTATGGATGTTGTATTGGCGCTGGGCTTCTGGTGCACGGGTTTTCGATACCGTGTACTACCACTGCCTCATTGACGATATTTCCGGAATGGAGCGTAAGGACTCTCAGACTGGGCCCGGAATGGCACGGCTGCCGTCTGCAACCAATCGGTCCTCTTCCAGCGTCCCCAGCAGGCCCAATAAGACACCCAACGGCAGTTTTTCCGGTAACGACCCCTCCATCCCCAACCCCACAAGCAACGTCACCGGAACAATTTCGGAACAACCGCAAAGTGCGCCGGGTGCATACGGCGGGTCAGCCATACCATCTCAATTCAAGCTTATCTCCGTGAACTTCAAAGAGGCCGCCTTGGATACACCCAGTTACCGTGCGGCCGTAAACCACCTTGATTTCCAGGTTGACAACATAGAGAAATGGCTCCGGGCGTTTCTGGCGTCTCACCGCAAAATCCCCAAGTCGGTCAAGGAACTACAGGCCTACACGAACTCGTTTTTGGAGCATATTGTTCCGACATTCATCCAGGACGGATTAATTGACCAGGAGTATACGGTACAACTGCTCCAAACGTCATTGGAGGCGCTTAAAACGGTTTGGGACGAAAGTTTTGCGGCCCTATCCATGAACTCGTATGCTATTGATAACATGAATCTCGCTGTATTTGCAGCCATAAACCGGTACAAGGAGCTCCGTGTGGCTTTCGATAGTGCCCAGGAGAAATACGACAAGTTTTTGGGGGTTTTCATGTCAACTCCCAAAACGAAAGATCCCTCGATTGTGCTTGAGGATGCACGGCAGCTTTTCCAGGTGAGGAAAACCTATACGCACGCCTCCCTAGAGCTTATTACCGAGCTTCTGAATCTCGGCTCTTTGCTAGACAGTCTGTTAGTAAAGCTTAGCAATGACTTTTGGAAGAGGAAGAAACCGACCTTCTCTCTGGGAGTTGTTGTCAACACCAACCTACAGAAAATGTGGGATAAACTCACCAGGATTCAGGCGTGGAGCGATTCCTATTCCGTCTCTGTGGACTCATTGAAAGATGAGATGCTTTCGGCAAGAGCACAGGTGGAAAGCAGCCTGATGTTTCAGTTCCAGCCATCTGCCAATTTGAACGATTATAAGACGTCGATGATTAATACCCGGACTTTGGCTGATATCACAGAAAACGGCATAGAAAAACACGGATTTCTCTTCATGAAAACCTGGATAGATGTGGCGTCCAAACCCGTATGGGTGAAAAGATGGGTTTTTGTGAAAGGGGGTGTTTTTGGCTTGCTTGTTCTCAGTCCCTCCAAGACGTTTGTTCAAGAAACAGATAAAATTGGTCTTCTTTTATGCAGCGTTCGGTATGCGCCTAATGAGGACCGCAGATTTTGCTTTGAGATTAAGACCATCGATACCACGATCATTTTTCAGGCAGAAACGCTTCTCGAACTCAAATCCTGGCTCAAGGTCTTTGAAAATGAGCGCCAGCGTGTTCTCCACCAGGACTCCTCCAACGTTCTTTTTAATATTGCTTCTGGGAGGTACCCTCCTATAGTGACAGAGTTCGCATCCACGATCAATACCGTCACCGATAGGCAGCTCACACATCAAAAGATCGTCAACCTGCTGGGCCAGATAATCACTTCCAGCAAGCTCCTGGCCCATATTCACGAAAACGAGCGTTTCTTCAAAAGGCACATTTATTTCCAGATTCCACAGATAAGGCCTCCTTTTATGACAGACTCCACTCGCTCCTCCATCATCTCGTATAGTATTTCTGCTGCCACCACGCTTCCTACAGCCCTTACAGCCAACATCTGGGGTTCCGTCAATTGGGGTCTCTATTACCTCCAAGAGGTGAAATATCTCAATAACCACCGTGTGGAAAAGGTGGTGGACACAGATAGCGGCTCTGATGATGAAGATGGGCCCATTAGGTACCCGGACTACTTCCCTGCAGAGCTCATTCCTTTGGACATACAAATGAGGGCACTTTTCGAGACGGCCGTGGAACAGGATGATTTCTGCTTGCTGCTGTTTCGGTGTATCTGGCTGCCAAACCTGCGACAGGAGCTAAGTGGCCGCTGTTTTGTCACGGGCAATTTCTTATACTTCTACATGCAACTGCTTGGGTTTACTGCCCTTACAAAGGTTCCTATTGAGCATTTGGTGGCTGTGGAAAGTGTTCTGAGAAAAAACGTTGATGTTTTGAAGCTTACCAGTCTCAATGGTATAATCAGAATCAAGTTATTTGTCGACGATGTCAATCTTATAAAACAGAAATTGGTCTATTTGATCAATAACAAGGCCAGTGACGAAGTTAAGCATCTCCATGAGGTGGTGAACCAGCTTATAAGCTTAGAGAATCAGCACTATGCAGAGGAACAGGCCAACTTGAAGGAAGACACCAAGAAGCCGGAACTAGTTGACTCTAGCCTCCCCTCCTTTGCTGTCTCTGACGAGACAGCTAAAAAGGTTCATTACACTAGCGATTATTCGGATGTTGCTCGTTTAGTCATGAGTAAAACCTACCAAACTCGTCCGAGGGCTCTATTTCATATTCTTCTCGGTGATAACTCACTGATACTCACCAGCAACATATCATTTGCTGTTCTTGGAAGTGTCACTAGGGCCCCATGGATGGATACAGAGAAAGGTCTTCTTAGAGAGATTAATATGGATGCCAAATTCGATAATCGCATGATAGGAAGAGTCAGAGTCACCCAGGTGGTGGACCAGTTGCTAGAGGACGAATTTTACCTGTTCACGCTCACTAAACTGCGATTCCAGCTCTTCTGCGGAACCCCCTTTAGTGTGACATATAGAGTGGTGATAAAGGCTGAAACTAAAACCCACTCTTCCATAACCTTATGGGCCTCCACCGATTTCCAGACAAGTACTCTTCTCACTTGGTGGTTTCATCTTTTGGGCCGTTCTTTCTTCTCTTCAGAAAGTCGTCGAATCCACAGAAAAATCCAGGAAGCCGTCGCCACGTTAGGATCAACAGGTCAAAACGCTCAGGCCGTATACGTCTATGGAAAATTGACCAAAACTTCAGTGCCTTATGATGTTGCACCAGTGGTGATTACACCATTATCGGTGTCTCATGTTCTAAAGGTGATTTCACGCAAAATAGGGTGGCTGGTACTTCGCATAACGGCCGCGGCGGGGCTGTTTGTTGTGAATATGGTCGTGACCTTACTCAAGGGTCTTCGGATGAACCTAATTTTGCTTGGAATCATTGCAATTTTGGCCCTTACAAACGTCTTTCTAGCCGGGAAAACCACCCGTTCTTACTGGGTGGCACGAAGAGCAGACAATTTGGCGCACAATTTGTTGGAGGCAGAGCCTATGATGATGCTGCGGGCCGTCTATTCGCGAGACGTCCAGGATTTGATGAAGGTGGAAATGCAGTCTGTTTTCAACCGTCTGGAATCCGAATGTTTTAAGGCTTTCCAATCCAAGTCTTTTGTGGTGAACTATGATCATGTGACTTCATGGAACCATGATTATGGCGACGAAGCTACGCGTGCTACGGCCCAAGGCCTTCAACTGGCTCTTCACGATATTGGCGTGAAAAGACACGAGTTGTTAGTTCGCTTGAAGATGCTCAATGACATGGAGAAAGAGTTGGCCCGCGGAGAATGGCGCAATTGGCTTGTCAGCGAGCTCCAGATGTGTCAGCATGTTCGGGAAAGTCACTTTGATGAATTGGTGGAGAGAAAGGAGGAGGATGAGGGTGATGTGAAACAAGGTTTGGAGTATGTGATGGGGTATTGTCGGAGCTGTGCGCAGGATCTACAAAGCGCTAGGGCGTTACTTTGAAAGGAGGGAGAGAGGGAGGAAAAAGAAAGAGGTGACGAATGACACGAGGGAAGAAGCAAGGAAAGAGAGAAGAAGCCTAGACTGAGTTATTTGGCAAACCGAGTCGAGAACAATTCAAAGTCAGGCGTAATAGCTTCTTAGACTAAGTATCTTGTAAAACCTCATATCACCAGTCTAAAAAAGGGTCCAATTTTGCAGCCTAGGTCACGTGATCTATAAACCGAGCGGGATCTAACTTCGTATAAATATGACATCGTTCTAAAGCGGGCATGTGGCCCTGATTCTCGGGCCGACGCATCATTTAGCGGCGTCTTCGTAACTTTTCAAAACCCCTGCTTCTCCAACTTGTCCGCAATGTCCAAGTACAACGCTATAGGGTTAAACTTGGGGTCGGTTTTGAATATCAGTCGGTCCACCAAGCTTCTCAATTTGTTCGTCCAGTTGATCAAGTCAAGATGATCCACCTCATCGAGGGTTCCCAAGTACTGACCCCATTTGGAGCTACTGACACTGACCATTCCGTCGTTGTCGGAATAAACTGTCTTTCCCTTTCCAGCCTTTTCAAGTCTTCTTTTTATGATACGCCAAGATGGACGAAACACACTATACCATCGTGGATGCATTCTTGCTCCATAAGAAAAGTAGGCAACTGTTGGATCGTCCAAAACCTCCTTGTTGAATTGATTCAAATATCCGGTGGTCAACTGGTAGATAGAAGGCGGACAAAACCCCCCAAGAAAGGATTCCTGGCGAATGAGTTCCTGGACAAAATCAGCGCATTCCGATCCATGGTGCGGTGTAGAGACGGTAGTTAGAGATACAACTTTATACGGCCTGTTGGGGCCGTGTAGCTTGGAGATTAAGTACCGGGCATCAAGGCCCCCCATAGAGTGACTTACCAAGTTAATTTTGACGGGGGAGGAGCCCAGAGAAGAGCCCTTTTCGCTACTATCATCACCAGACGTGGCTGTGATAATTCTTCCTTCCTTTTCGGTAATTTTTGAAGCGTTTGTGGTGTGTTCTTTCAAGGTTCCATTCTCTCCAGAAACTCCATGCGTATGAATATCGCCCTTCTTCTCGATCGAGCTGTCCGCTTCGTCCTTCCGTCGTAAATTCTCACACTGAGACGTGAGAAATGCGTCCAAATGAGTGGCACGATCTTTGATAGTACCAAAAGGAGGAACTTTAGCAATCATCACCTTTGCACCTTGTTCCACTAGAGCCTCGCGTATTCCGTGCCAATAATTGACGTTTATGAGGCCCTCGGCAATATCACTCACTTTCTCTCCGGTTTTTGCAATCAAATTTGGCCGATGGAGCAACGAAAGCCGATCAAATCCGAGGAACCCATGACATAGTATAACTGGATGTTTGGGAACGTTGTATTTGGGTCGGAGAACAGCATATTTGTCGGTGATAAGAGCATCAAAGGAATCCCCGGGCTTGGAAGAAAGGCTCCTGGCTCCTCGGAGTGTCCCTCGAAGCGCCGAAAGTGCCTTCATTGGGATTTTGGAAGATTGCTGAGTGCAGGAGGTTTAAAGTATGGAGTATTGACTTGTGCAGGATTATGAGGCTGCTGCGTGGTGGTTGCGTGCAGAATTTCACTAGTGGATAGTTGAAATGGGTAATTTCTGGGGTAATTTCTGGTCATGGTGTTAATAGGGCTGTATGGTTGAGAGGGGAATGCCTAAATAGCTCGGAAAGCAAAAAAGGAGAGGAAAAAAGCAAAAACGGTGTATCTTAATTATGGCCCATTTTGTATAATTGCAGCCAAAAGCAGAAAAAAGAGGCGAGCTGGGTCCAGTATCAACATCTTTAAAAGTTATTTGATGTGCTTTCTTAGTTACGAATAACCACCAAAAGAATCCTGAAACTGATAAAGCCATGTTTCAGGCCACCAAAGTTTCACTTTTGTTAACTAAGACTCTCTACGGCCCATGTATTCCTCTTTTCAGAGTTCTTCAAGTCTTCTGTATCACCATTAAAGGGACTCTAAAGGCAAGTATTCCCCATTGAATGCCATTCAAAATCCTTCAAATCTCCACTCGGTCCACCCATCCTACACTTTGCATCAAATTTCGTGCATTTCCACTAGTTCGCTGTCACCCTCACCTTCCACTGATGGCCAGAACCATCAAATCCTTGACCACACCCACGGTGTTCAAGGCCCTTATCCCCAAACCCCTAGCAAGCACCACAGGGTACCAACCGGTCAGAAAAACCTTATGGAGCTTATCGCAGATTCCCAAAAGTACATGGTTAGCGGGCCACGCATTGGAAACATATGGCTCGAGCACCAAAGTGGACCCCACATCTAAGCCGCGGTCCACGCCCGCCTCAAGTGCCGCTACCAAGTGGCCCACGTCCGACTGGCCCATGTTGAGGCCCTGGCCGGCCAATGGATGGACCGTGTGGGCGGCATCTCCTACTAGCGCTACACGCGGAGCGACGTATGTGTCTGCGTGCGACATCTTAAGAGGAAACCGCGCACGTGACCCGTCCAAAACCTCCACCAACGGCAACGGGTACTTCTCCTCGAGTCTGTGCTGATTGAGCTGGGCGGTCCGCCATGCAATCTCTTCCACCACTCCGGAGTCGCCCGGGTTCTTCTGTAAACGTCCGTAGATATAGGTGAGGTCGACCTCATCAAGGGTCATAGCGGCGTTCACTAGATGCGGGAAAATGGACCCGTCAACCTTGAGAAAGAGCTCCGAAAGCTCTGGAGTACACGACCAAACAATGGTGGCGTTGTCCTCGGTCAAAGGGAGAATGGCAAGCGGCCCAGTGGTCAAAAACCGCTGCCATCCAATAGATCTATAGTCTTCACATTGCAATTTGACAGTAGCAACCACACCGAAAGCTCCATATTGCCAGCCACGTGACTCTATGTGCGCAAAATGGCGAACTGGCGAGTTGTAGCCGTCGGCGCCCACCAAAAGACGAGCCTGAAGGGCGTCTCCGTTGCTGAGGCGAACAATTGGCCAGTCGAGGCCCTCGGGCGCCACAGGCGGCTCCGTCAGAAAGGCGTGACTGTGGGAATGAACCTCTTCGCGAGAGTTGGCCTCTTCAATTTCCACAACCTTCGTAGAGTCCAAAAGAACCGCCTTTTCAGAATCTTCCAATTGCTCATTCAATTCCTCTATGCGAGAAAGAAGCGAGCTCTGAATGTTGATGGTCTCACACATGGCTGCCAATACACCGCTTCCACCAGCTCCTGCGTCAAAGGCTATTCTGGTATTGCGGTCCTGGCTGTCATAAGCGACTATTCCATCATAAAATTTCACTCTATCAGCATGAATATGGTCCCAACTTCCTATGCGTTCTTGCATCCATTCGATGGACTTAGGCGTAAGCGAAACCACCCGATTGGTATAGTTTTCTGGTGGATCGACGGCAAATTGACGGACATTTTCAAGAGAAGACCCCTCCACTAAAGTGCACAGCAAATGACGGGTTTTAGACAGGCTTTTGAGCGCCGCAAGAAGGGTGAGTCCCGCAGGACCTCCTCCAATGATAACGACGTCCTGTAGCCGCGGTTTTGCCGCTGTAGCTAGCTTTCGAAGACTGTTTTTGAACATCCTTATGGAGTAGCTATAAATCAAGGGAAAATTGTACGAGTATTGAAAAGTCACGTGACGGGTCACGTGATGGATTGAGGAAACCAGCGTATGGTATCATATGGAGACTTTCGCCTTTGGGCTGTAGTTCTATTGCAATTCTAGTCTCTTCTTATTTCTTCAAAAGAGATTTTTCGCCACTATGCTGAATTTTATTATTCGTCGTTTTTGACTCTTTTTTTAGTTTATTGACTGTTTTCCATGGCTCTAGTAATAGTTCCATCCACGTTAGCTGTGAATACCATTTTCTGGTTAATCCTTCTTCTATATGCTGGATACAGCAGCACATTCTGGCCATAATTCAGCAAGATTCCGATTTATCAACCATACCAATGCTAATATAGCAAATCCACACAATCTTAGGAATTGTTTTTGATCATCCTCCACTTCTATGTCGATGCGCCCTCTATTGTTCCCTAACTCTTAGGAATATCTTCAAGCTTGATCTTTCCACTCTCAAGCCAAAAAGGATCCATCAACTTTTCTCTCTCCTCATACATCACCTTATAAGAGGTCTTGATAGTACCGTCACTCACACCCGTTTTCTCTGCGATCTTAGACGGCTGCAATTCTGAGCCAAAAATCAGCGCTGCCATGTAGATGACTGTAGCAGCAATGGTCATGGGCGAGCGACCAGCCAAAACTCCCACTTCCTTGCACCTTCTGGCGATGTACTCTGCAGCATTGGTGATCTGAGTGTTCAAGCCGAGATGCGAGCAGAATCTTCTGATTAAATCTCCCGCAGACGTCTGGGTGGTCTGCTCGCTTTCTTGGATCAAAGAGTAGGCGTTCGGGTTGGCGGCATTCTTCTCACGAATAATTCTGTCCATGATCTTAAACACCTTTCCGATTTCTTTCCGCGGCACGTTTGTCAAGGCCCAAATTTCCTTGAACGACCGGCCCACCATGGCCATTCTGCAGCCAATAAAGATGGCAGCCGCCATAATGGACTCCTGCGATTTGCCCCGTAGCGGTCTTTCATCGTATACGAGTTTGTACACCTCTTTTGCACCATCCTGGACGATTTTGGGGAGCTGGTAGCCGTCGCACATCTGGGAGATCTTCGAGTACGCTGCAGAAAGAGCGTTATCTTTCTTATCCACAAGCGACTTGGACTGGGCGCGGTTCAACTCACGGCCGACCCGCGAGTTTTCCGGCACGTACGAAATCATGGTGGAGAGATCCTCGGTATCCAATAACGGGTTTCCGGCATCTCCCACACGCGAGGGGTCATCTCCGTTCTGATCGTCATTGGAAAACGTTCTCCATTCGGATCTGGTGTCCACCACACGGTCACTAAGAACAAGACCACAGCTGCCACAAACGATATCTCCTTCGGCAAAACGCTCTATCAAGTTGGGGGGAAAAATCTTGCACTCAGGACACGAGAGTGTGATGTTTAAATTGGGGCCCGTGAAGGGGTCATCGGCGGCGGCAGCCGCAGAAAGAGCGTTGGCACTCATATCAGGCTTTTCCGGTATTTTTGCAGCGAAAACAAGCCAGATGCGTATATGGGACAGGTTTTGTAGCAGTGTCGCCAAAGAGAATCTGCTAGCTTGCTGGTTTTGTTTTGATCGAAAGGAGGTGCTCGCTGGGCGGCTATTTGAGGTGGTGCTTATTAAGCAGTCACACAAGCAAAAGCCAGCTGAAAAGCGGTGTTACACAAACTGGGCGTCACAGAAATTAAGCGGAAGCAGTATTGGCGTAGTCGAGCTAACGGTACAGCAATACGTGGACACCAACGAGGGAAAACCTGAAGATGGAGTAATGGTTGGAGATTCTCATATTTGAGTTTTTCAGTGGATCACGCGGTCGTGCACCGACCGCTTCTAGTCAGTACTAGGGAGGCTGGCGGAGTATAACTGGAAGTAAAATGGCGATTCGGAGGAATGGAAGCTTGTGCAAGCAAATCGAAAGAAGAGACGCAATGGAACAATTGGATGAGACCGGAGTTTTGCAGCTGGGTTCAAAAGGAAGGGCTATTTTCGCACGCTTCGCGGCCTTTTGCTGCGAAAAGTTGGTAAGCCTTGTGGGAGAAGGTCTTTAGTGAGAGGCGGAGAAAGACTGTGAAGCCTTTGGCCCTTAAGTATGTTAAAGTCAGGTTTTGTACGTCCAAGCAGATTTTTCTTGTATGATAGGTGAGAAATTGTGGGGGTAGAAATGTCTTGACTGGCTGCGGAAGAGAACAATATAATGCTGTCTATAGCGGTAAATGAATAGCATTAACGTAGTCTTCTGAGAGCCCTGACAACTAAGAGAATCTCCTGATTTCTCTATTTCAAAGGCATTGCTGTCTTTTGAATATATCTACTCTTGGCCTTTTTATCGCCGTCCTCTTCTTCCATTGTACTACGCCTTTGGCTACATATCGCTTCAACGTCTGTTTTCCTTTGCACTTCTCTAGCTCCGCCATGCAACCGTCATTTTGCCTTCTGCCTTCTTGGCTTCTGTCTTCTGTCTCATTCCTTCTTCTCCCCCTCTCAATTTTTCTGCCTCTTCTTATCCCCCTGCTCCTCCTCGCCCTCATCATCACTAATGTCCAACTCCTCGCCCTCAGAACTATCGATCTCGCTCTCGTCTTCTCCCCCAGGCAAAGCCTCGGTATAGTACTTCACAGCATACGGAAACAAGTCCTCGGTGATCAAACGCGCCAAATCTTCGCCATTGCGAAACTCCTTTCCTGGCTTTCTTCCGGTCCACGCAAACCACGCGAAAAACGACTTCATCCCGACCCTATATTGCTTCTTGTCCTCCCCAGAGAGCTCCTTTTTGCTCTCTTTGAGGGCCGCAGGATTGATGCTTTCCAACTCTTTGGGCCATTGCACGCCAACAGGCTCGGAGAAAAGCTTCTCTTCTCCGTCTTCCACAGCAGTAGTAAACGTCTTAGTGATTGTCTGAGACGGAACTAGAGCCTTCTCGTTGACGTCGTCTTTAAAAGTGATCGTAATGGAGAAAGTGGTGCGGTCCTTGGGGTCGTCCAGGTCGGCCACTTTATGGTGAACGTAGATATCATTGATGACCTCGAGATACTTCAAGTCCTCGGCTGAAACATACTCGGCGAAATCGTCGTTTTCAGCAAGCACAATGTACCAGAATTGGGGGATTTTCAGCACTATGTCCCTTCTCTTTTGGTAGATGGATTGGGTGTGTTTGATACGGTAGATTTCTGCATCTTTTTCTGCCTTGTCCATAAGCTGCTCGCATTCCGCCAAAGCAACGAGGCTTTCCTCGAGCTTCTCCGCGTCTTTGTCCGTAGAGGCCATTTTGGAAACTAGAAAGGAGTTGTAGAAAGAAGAGTAGAAAGACCCGTACACCAACAAGAAAAACCCGTACATCAGATTATACCCCCAGTCCAACGACGTCACGAAAAGCACCAAAAAAGCCCGACTGGCCAATTTGAGCACGACAGTGTTTTCTGACGTCCCCAATTACCCCAGAAAGACTGTCGCTACTCATGTTTTACGTATAAAAAGTTCTCGTTATCCGCTGCCTTCTCTTTCTACAAAAACCTCTCTAATACATGCATTTAACGAGCCCTCTTGGGCGCCCTCTTTGTCATTTCCGGCAACTTAAAGGGAACACGCAAAGTGGCAATCTTGTAAGTCAAAGCAGCCGTTTTCAGCAAGCCGTAGGCCTCAGCCTGGGCCGCGGACGCAGGCTTAATGGTGGCACCCATGGCACGACACAAGCTTACAAGCTTGTTGGGCTTCATTTTCAACTCGTGGGCCAACGGCGGCACCTCGAGCGCGAAGTTGTCGATGTGGAAGAGCACTGCGAGCAAGTAACAGATGATCTTGTCGCTGTGGTGGGGGTCTATGATGAAAGCACGGTGTTTGGCCTTACCAAAGGTAGAAACACGCGAGACGGTGAATCTGTGAAGAATGCCGTCCACCAAAGCCTCGGCCGGACGGTGCTGGAGCCTCTCCATCAAAGCGTCTTTATCCTTGACGGATCTGGCGTTGTGGACGCCAAATAAGAGGGACGCATAGTAGAGAAGCTGCGCCTTTTCGGTGTTTCCCAGGGCCACGATGGAGCCCAATTTTTTGGCAACATAGGCCGAGTCTGAGTATGGCAAAAGCTCGAGACGCTTCTCCACATCGGGCTCGTCCATGAGGGAGCTGACACGCAAGTACTGCCATTCGTCATCCGGTATTATGGCACTCAAAGAATAGATGTCTTCCACGCTGGTAGCGCCCTCGTTGGCCACAGGGGTAGGTTTGTCGCTGGTGACGGAAGCGTCCATTTCCGCTTTAGAGGGCAACGCCAATGTCTGCTCGCGGACATTATCCACAATATCCAATTCCATATCCTGCAACTTTTCGGCGTCTATTCTGTTGCGCTCCAAATTGGTGATGGCAGCCTTTGCTTTTTTGGTACCGAAAGCCTGTCCCAAAGCATTTCTCTGCTCATTAAGCCGGGCGCCAATTTGCTTGACAGCTGGGCCCTTAAGGGTTCTTTTGGAGCGGGAGCTGACTCTTCCGCTGATTAACGGCGCCTTGTAGAGCTCAACCGATTTGCTAAGCGGGTCGTACACTGCTACCGCGTAGTCGTGAGATTCGCCAATACCGCCGGTCTCGCCATTATAGTCTAAAGTGTCGTTTTCTCCGTGGATGAGGTACTCGCCAGATCTCTTATTGTGAAAAAGGTCGAAATGAGTGTTTTCTGGTACCGAGAGCCCGTTGAAAAAAGAGCCCACAGCAACACCGGCATCTGAGGTAACCGAGGAGACTCTTAACTCCGTGGTCTTACCCTTACTTTTGCTTTTGGATGCCATCTTAGAGAACCAGAGAAGCGATGAGATGCGAATTTCCAAGGCTCGAAAAATTTGAGGTCACGTGATCGGGATCCCCAGAAATACTCTCCATGAAAGAGCCATGTCGTATATAGAGACCAAGCGGCTTCAGACGTCATATTACGCTGCTTTAGGAGTTCCGGCCAATGCGCTGCTCTCGGATATCAAAAACGCCTACAAAAAGCGCCTTCTAGAAAGCCATCCAGACAAGACTACAGTGGGAGCCAATGGATCTGGCAAAACCGGCTTTCCGGATAGCATTGCGGTGACGCAGATCCAGGAGGCGTATAGAGTGCTTTCTGATGAGAACCGGCGTTCCGACTACGACCAAAGCCTTAAGAAGTCCGTACAAAAAGAGGGCTTCAATCTCACAGGCGATGGGCTCGATGTATATAGTCTAGCCGATTTTGCAGAAAGTGAAGAGGAGCAGCTCGTTTGGAGAAAGGCGTGCCCGAGGTGTGTTTCTGAAAACGCTATTGTGTTAACAGAAGAGGATTTGGCAGAAAAGGGCACCTCCGATGGCCAGGGCGGATACGAACTTATAGTGCAATGTTCAGCATGCAGTTTATGGATACGAGTGGCGTATGTGGAGGAGGAGGAGGAGTGAGGAGGAAAAGAAGCAACAGGTACGATACACCATTACAAAGACTAGCATTTCAAACTTACTCAACGCTCGCTTTGAAGCTACAACCTGTCCACGGCCCCTATTGGATGAAAAGATGCACAATCTCATACTCCAAGTTAGAGGGTCTGAAGGAATAACGGTATCTGCCATTGGTGTTCAAACCACCACTTGATGGCCAACCAACTATGAGATCATGTTCGAACCCTGTAACCCCATCTGCACATTCCCTTTACCTGGCCACCCTTTCATAATTCGTATGATGCATATATACAGAATAAATACCTAGACTTGAAGACCGGCCTTCAGCGCTATGCTTTCGGCCTTCAGCGCTATGCTTTCGGCTTTCAGCTTCATGCTTTCGACCCTCAGCCGCTTCTTCTCTTTCCACACCTTTTCTGCCTCCACTATGGACCTCAAAGCATACCCCATGGCCTTGAGATCCGTCATCAAGTTCACGTGGCCGGCATCAGAAGAAAACTTTCCCACGATTTGGCCCTCTCCAGTCTCTTTATTGAAGAAAGAGAAGCCCTTCTTCTCGGGCATGAGCCATCTCTGGTGAACCACGCCGTCACCATGGCCGTAGAAGAACTCATAGTAGAGACCCTCCTTGATATCGTTCAATCCAGACACATTGGATCCACGCACAGACGGCACTTTATTGCCATATACCATCGCTAAAGGTGGATACTCGTCTTCAAGCTCCTCATTGTAGTCCAAGCTGAGAACAAACTCCTTGGTCGTTCGAAGAGTCTCGCTGAGGTAATTGTAGGCGGTGGAAAACGGAATATGGTCGTCCATTTCGGCAAGACTGGGCAGTTTTGGTGGATTGGGGTGCGCTCCTCTCAAGGGCGACTGGCCAACGGGAGAAGGGTCTGGCGGCGGTGATGCTTTAGGTGACAGCCGGTCAGAAAGGATCTTCTTTCCCACGGCTATAGGCCGGTAATTGCGAATTTTGGAGCTGATGGAGTTGATGGTGGACAAACTCGACAGCGGGTCCATGGGGGTTGAAGGAGAGGTGCTGTTTCCCGCCGATAGACGGTTTTCCTCCTCGAGTTTGCGGGTTTTCGATACCAACGGGTTTAAGTTATACTCTACCCAAGTATCAGGATCGAAGTAGTCGAGATCGTACCATTCATTGGTATCTCTATTGCAGAAAACACGGCCCGAAAGCGGCAAGAATGCAAAGCTGGAACGCATCATGAAGTTGGATTCGTAGGTGAGGATCTTATCCGAGAAGATGACCGAGTCTCCGAACCGAATGGGCCCCAAAATGTTCAAGCACTCAGAGGGAACCCCCACATAGATTATTCCCCGAAACAAGCCCGGGTTTTTCTGCATTGCCAGATGGGTAACGAGGCCTCCCATTGAATGAGCCACCACCAAGGTCTTTTTTCCAGTCTGTTGGTTCAAACGGGTCAAAAACTCAACCAATTGATCGGAAACAATGTCGAGACTGAGCCGCCAGTCGTAGCCGAACTCCTTGACGTTCGTTTTGTGGTTTGACGAGAGCTTCTTGATGAGTTTTTTGCATATATCGATGGGCCCGATATTTTTGAGCACTCCATCGGGATAAATGAAATCAGTCGCATTTAGTTCGTCTTCTCTTGTGGGGCCTAGAAGCAAGTTGATTTTGCGAAGGTGAAATCCCGCTTTCAACGGGATCCACAACCGCTTTTTGGTCTGTGCATCACGAAGAATAGAGCCTCTGTAGCCGCCCAAAAATACGATATTTCCCTCGATCTCATTGTAGATGGTCTCGTGGGGCTTTTCGCCTCTTTTGTTGATGAAATCAGGAATGATGTAGTTCAAGTTCGACAGAAGCGAGTGCTTCACGGCCCGTAGCCGTACGGCGTCCGTGCCTTTGATGCTCTGAAACCACCGCGCTTCGTCGATCGTACTGACCGATTGCTGGCGCTGAAGACGCAATCTAATCTCCTCCAAGTCCGGGTCGATGTCACCGTTTTTGGTGAACGGCAAACTGGGAAGATCAATGTCCCTTCTGAGCAGCTGGAATTGGCGCACCACGTTATTCCTCAATCCCAGAAGACCGCCAAACGGCAATGAGAACGTGAACACCTTTTGTGAGTCGCTGAGTTTGCCATCGAAGGAGTCGGTTTGGTTGGGGAGTGCTTGCGGCGTATCCTCCTGTATAGATTGACCTCCCACGATGGAATTGGCATCCAGCTTGGAGTACCTTTTGTAGCCGGCTATTGACGGTCTGGTGGTGAACGGCTCCGAAAGCGCTATGGGCGGGTCATCTTCCTCTTCTTCGTCCTCCACAAAAATGCTATCTTCCGAATCGGCATCTGCGGCCGGTTCTCCGCCTGAGGGTATAAGAGCAGGAGACGGTGCTCGTTCCATTGAGATGTAGGATGAAAGGGGACAAATAGAGGTTCAGAAAAGACTGATCTGCCAGTTGCGCCAGGGTTGTAACTGAAACGGCGGACAGGACAAATGCACGTGCTCAGACAATTGGTCCAGTTGCACACGAAGGGCCGGGCGTACAAGTGAAGGTACGATTTAGGGCAAGGATTGCTTACGGTGTAATTCGGCCTGTAATAGGCCGATCGAGGCAAATTGCGCCGGTACGTTTATTTGCGCTCCGAGGGGTTCTGTGCGCACACAATGCGCCGGTGAGGTTCGGGAATAGCGGCTACTGCGAAGCTCATTGCGTCGCACCCTCGCCAAAAGACCAGATATAGGGCACTTTTTTACCGTTTGCTCCTGGAGAATGGCACGAGCGCCATTACTAGGGCCTGCAGCGGAGTTGGCGTGCTGCCGGGTTGGCCGTTGCGGACTTCTCAGGTCTCGTATGTTGAACTACTGGTGGGGGTGCTATATTTAAGCGACCGTTAGGTAAGCGCTTTTCGCAGGAACCTGGCCGGCGACTCCACATCTCCGCTTGTTGCCCGCAGGTGTGCCCTTCTAGCGAGTGAAGGCCCGCAGAGCACCGCGAAGACCTCTGCACAGCCACTTCCGTGCATGATGCCTTTTCTTCCCGCAAAGTGCACGCAAAGTGCGCCTTGTTCTGCAAATGCCGTAGCGTGACGTCTCGGGCTTTTCGGATCGATAAATGCGCTATCTTTGGCACACTCCGTCACTGTCATACCCTATATTTAGCACTGTTCTGGGCCTCACTCCACCTGAGGCATGAATGCACCAATCCGAACCACCCGAGATTAAGTCCCTATACCTTTGGGCCCTGCGCCAAAGTTACTCGCAAGACTATATATAGATAGGTGAAACACCTATATTTGGATTGCAGCTGAACATAGGGATCGATAGCAGCGGAACGTATGTATCCATTGCAGCGGAACTTAAGTATCCATTGCAGCGGAAACTATGTATTCAATGCAGCGGAAACTATGTATTCATTGCAGCGGAAACTATGCATCCATTGCAGCGGAACCTATGTATACGTTGCAGCGGAATCTGTGTATGTTGCCGCAATGTAGCCGGGGAAAGCTGCACGCATATAGCGCGCAGGCGAGAACACCTAGGAGTATGGCGGCCGCTTCATTTACGAGCAGCTGGGTCCTGGGGCGGCGACAGGTTAGGCGCTTCAATAGGTATGGCGCGTGGGCCCTAGTAAATTACGCCATTTTGCCGCGTTCTCCAAGATCCTGCGTCCTTCGCTCGGTGCGAACGCAGGCGGCCATTTCACCTAAATATAACTTCGGAATTTAACACGTCTACGCACCTGTCCTAACAGGATGTCGCGGCTCATGGCACTAGGGCTCAGAGTGCAGTCTAAGATGGAGGCAAGCATGAACATACCTGAGAGGGACAGAGAGAGAGAGCAATGCTTCAAGATCATTCAAGCTTACGTTGAGCAATTCTTTTCTGGAGATGACAGCTCTAGAGCACATCTGAATGTTCACTGCAGGACTAAGAATAGGCGATAGAGACGATTTCGCGAGTAAAATTTGCAGTCAAATCTCTGCGCATCCTCGAGGGAATATGGGGAGGCCAGGAAGCTTTTCCTGTAAAGTGAGAAAAGGGAGTACTACTTACCGTATACTTCCATTGACAGCAGGGCGTATCGGGCTCCTCCGTATTTTGGCTCCTTGACTGGTAGTTAATTTGCTACAAGTAGCCAGGTGGCTTGAAATATAGCTATAATAAACGCGCTTCGTAAGAGAGGAACGCCTAATAAATCCAGACCTCATTGAGATACGCGTTGAATTGCTGCAAAATCATCGTTCTGTTAGTTTGTGCTGCAATATGGGCGTTCATTACACTTGCGGGCCAATTTGCATCCATTGTAAAGCTATTTCTACATCCCAAAAAGAAGCAGAAAGACCCCTATACCGTGGCTGAGTTTTATATTCCTGCCTCCAAGTAAGCCTCCATCAGTATGACATCACAGAAAGCCTCAGAAAGCCTCCATCAGCGCCAACTATTGACCGTCTCCCAACAGAACAACACACCAGGCCCAGAGTGTGTCCTATTATTGGACCCTTCACTTGGTACAGCGCATACATCTTAACCATCAAAGGGAGTCACAACAGCACCGCATTCCCAAGTTGGACACGGTGGGACAGAAGAATGCGATATCCCGATACTACAGGTGCGACATGCCAAAAATATCGCCTCGGCGGGGGCGGGTCAATATGCACTCTGGCATACAGGTCGTATTTCGCTAGGTGCGGCTGGCCTGCATATCCTCGCAAATCTGCGAGAAAAAACGCTGTTCGTGCGTCAATTCCATTTTCGGCTTATCCAACGTGGGCCGACCCCGACGGAAGTAAGCACTTTGCGCATCGTAGTTGCCTGGTAACGGAGCTCGGTGGGTTGCCATAACCCTCTGCAGGCAATCAAGCTGTCCGTGCAACGGGCCTTCAATTACACGCAGCCACACGTGTGTACTGCAGTCTGCACGGTTTGGTCTTCCCTGCCGCACGTTTCCCGTACCCACGCAGACCAGCGGATATTTTATAGCCCGGCCAATACAAAAAGGTAATTGGTCAGACGCCACCACCACAGATTGGGGATTCCCCTCCGATTCGGCGTCTCAGTTCCGTCTCAGCGGGGTGCATCCATATTTAGCAGTCGTTTATACGCGCACCTGATCCGCCGCGTGCATGAGCTCTGGCCCCTAAGGCCCACGCATGCGCCGTCCGCATAATAGGCGCATGCACCTCACTTAGCTGCAAAGTATGACCGTCGCTATTTAGGGCCGCCTGCGTTGGAGCCGCACTGCGTTAATTAATTTACGGTTTTGCAGCATCGGGTCAGCCTCCAGATCACTATTTATACCGGGGATCCGCCACCAAAGACACCGACCAGTCTTCATTGATATTCGCTTCTTTCCTTGCCTTCACATCTTTTCGCTATGGGCTCTATTCGAAGCGTGTACTACGCGCAAATAGCGTTTGTCATTTGCTGTCTTATGTTTGTGGCAACTGCTGTTCAATATGTTGACGATGTGGAGCCTCTTTACAAGACGCGTTTCGTCCACAATACCGTCGGTGGTAAGGTCTTCATCAAGAGAAGCCCGGACTTTGAGTTCCGCATCATTTCCTCTAACGTGAGGGTGGCCATGCCATACATTAGACGCTACGCTCATGAGAAGTCCTGGGAAGACCGCAAAGTGGGTCTTATTGAGGCCCTCAGGAACGACTCGTCTTCGTACCCGACGCTTATTGGCGTTCAGGAGGCTAAGCACGGGCCCTTGAAAGATATCATTGCCGGGTTGAATAACGGAACCGCTCACAACCCTTACACTCATTATGGAGTCGGTCGTGACGACGGAAAGAAGCGGGGCGAGTACGCCGCCATCATATACCTGAAAGACGAGTGGGAGCTCGTCAACGGAACCTACCGCTGGTTGGCGGAGGACACGTTGAAGCCGGAGGTCTCGTGGGGAGCAGCCACCAAAAGAATTGCCACTTTCACCACCTTCAAACACAAGGAAACAGGAACCCAGATAAACTACATCAATACGCATTTCGACCAGAAGAGCGTCTTGGCCCGTACCAACTCGGCCAACTTGCTAGTTGGGTGGATCCAGCTGATTCCTAACGACTTTCCCACGTTCTTGAGTGGCGACTTCAACTCGCTCGAAACCGGCCCCGCTTACCAGATCATCTCCGCCAACATGGCCGACACAAATTTGGTGGCTGATAACCAATGGGGAGACAACGGGGACACGAACTTCCCTACATACACGGGATTCGAACCCAATGACAAGCAGAATGTCATCGACTTCATTTTTGGTCCCAAGGACTCCAACACTCCCACGAGCCAGGTGGTAACGCTTGGCCACGAGGTCCTCTCGAACGATTACAACGGCTTCAAGTTCAGCGACCATAGGCCCATTTCGAGCCACTTCAAATTTAGGTTTTAGATCACGGTATAGAGTAGAAGGAACGGTTAGAATGAAGTAGAGGGAGGGAAAGTACAAAAGTAATGATTCATGGGGGTGTCGCACAAAAGGAGATTTCTCCAAGGGTAGGAAAGGTCTCTGTTGTTAAGGAACACCGATTGAGGAGGTTGGGGACAGCCGACATCCGAAATTTTCTGTCGCTTCTTAGAACGGAATCCTGGATCTGAATCAGGGCTTGTAATAGCAATTTCACATTTAAATGGATCTACGGCTTAAAAGCTCTTTATCGGTACTGAATATGGTTGCAAAAAAGAAAAAGTAAAGTCACTCTTGCTTTACGGTCCCAAGGGTCCCAAGGGTCCCAAACGTAATTTCAACCTGTTAGATAAGCCGGAATGCATTCCTTGGTTTCAGGCCGAAAACGCCGCTACATTCACGCCTTATCCATATACGCAATCGCACCCGTGCACCATATAATCCGGCATGTAAACTTCTGCGTAGCGGTTTTGACAGGGTCCTACTGACGGCCCCTGGACGAAAACGGCCCAAAAGGGACTTTCCGACTATCAAGACGCCCCTTCATCTTGAGAGATGGGCATCGGGTGCATTGGTATCCTAGGTCGTTTCCGTGCAAAAGAGCCAAACATCCTAAACTCACCACATAGCCCCTCCAGCACCGCCCATAACTCCGAAGAGGCTTTGGCTGAAATAGTTGGCCCCAGATTCTTCGTAAATCCATGAAACCCAATCTTCAGATCTCGGACCTCGGCCTCAAATCCGGCAACCCCGACGTCCCCTCCCTCTAACTATAGGAAGAGGTTCTCTGCAGGACGTTACCCCAGGTTTTGGGGCACATGATAATGGACCACCACCAGGACTAAAAACGGCTTTACGTTCCTCGCAGCCATCGGGACCCCAATGAGTTTATATGGAGACCCCATTCTCCACGTGCCCTATTCCGGGCCAATAATGCACCCGGCCCATTGGCCCGAGGAGCACTCTTCACCGCGACCACTGGACCTCGGAGAAAACAGCGACAACTCCGTGAAGTCCAACGAGAGCAGCGCTGGCGACGGCACCAAGGCGCAAGATCACCTCCTTTCGGGCCATAATCTTGCATTCACGCTTCTAGCGTGTTTCATCACGCTTTTCATCCTGGCGCTAGACCAGACGATTGTCACCACCATCTTCTCCACGGTAGGCAACAAATTCCATGGGTTTGACAAGATTCTGTGGCTTACCACGGCGTTTGTGATGCCCATGGCTGTTCTTTCGCCTTCTTACGGGAACATCTCAATAGCGTTTGGGAGAAAGAACACTCTTCTCGGAGGAATCATTGTTTTCGAGGTGGGGTCTCTTATTGCAGCGCTAGCTTCTTCAATGGGCAACTTAATCGGTGGAAGGGTTGTCCAGGGTCTAGGAGCCGGGGCTATTCAAACAGTGGTGGCCATCATCATTTCAGAAAGTGTTCCTTTGTCGCACAGACCGTGGAGTTTGATGATTCTAGCAACCTCCTACTCCATAGCCTCGGTGTTGGGGCCCTTTGTCGGAGGCGCTTTCACGACCCACGTTTCGTGGAGATGGTGTTTCTACATCAACTTGCCGCTTGGAGCTATGGCATGGGCTCTTCTCTTCGTTGGGTTCCATCCTCCTGCTCCAAAGGGCCGTCTTTGGGATAGGGCAAAACGCATCGACGTGGTGGGCATCTTCCAGTTGGTTACAGCGCTAGTTCTCATTCTCTTGGGACTTTCGCTTGCTGCCACACAGCCGTGGGTGTCGCCAGGAGTCCTCTTGTGTCTCATTTTGGGAGGGCTTTTCTTTACAGCCTTCTGGATGTGGGACCTTATAGTATCCAAGAACCCGGTATTTCTCAAGCAGTTCCTTGTTACTCCCCAGATCATATGCTCGGCGTTGGCGGGCTTTTGCAGCTTTGCCTTCTTCTTAGGAAATATCACCTATTTGACGGTATACTTCCAAATCATCTTCGGCCATAGTGCTTTCCAGCTGGGAATCGACTTACTTCCTATAGTGATGTCTGTTACCTTAGCAGCCGTTTTTAATGGTGTTCTCATTAAGGTGACTCGCCAAATCAAGCTTCTCTATGTGTTTTCAGGCGTTTGTGGAGTTATAGGCTGCGGGCTTTTGCTTCTTCTCAAAAGACATACGCCTACATCACATAGAATCGGGTATCTAATCATCATGGGTATTTCTACTGGTATGCAAGTGCAATGCACCTTACTCTCATGCCAGCTAAAGGCTCCCAAAGGCGTTACTGGGAGCCTTATAAAGGTCACCAATCTCGTCTCTTTCTGTCGGTTTTTTGGCGGCGCCATGGGGGCCACCACGGCCAGTTTGGTATTCAACTCGTTGTCATCCAAGTCTATTGAAAAGATCCTAAATCTGCTTCCTGATAAGGTGAAGGAGGAGTTGGTCAATGTTTCCCCAGCGGAATTTTTGAACTCGCCTGCTTATATTGCAAAATTGCCGCAAGACATCCAGAACCAGATCTATGACAAGATCATGCTGGCTATTACTGGGTCTTTTTATCTTGGTCTTGGATATGCGTGTGCTGGATTGGTGCTCTGTCTTTTTGGGACTAATCAGAAGTTTCCAAAAGATCCAAAGGTTCTCGAAAAGGCAATCTAAGAGAATAGTATGTCAAAGTACCATGAGTGACTGTTTTATAGAATAATAGGTTAAATCGAGGGACATCTATAAATGTGGGATTGAAGTCACCGTAGAGCAAAAGAGCTGCTTTCTTTCTACACGGGAAAAAGGAAGTGGACTTTTCTTTGGAATGGCTCGAAAATAGCCAAGTCAAACCTCAAGTGGTTTCTCTCAGCATAAACTACCATAGCCAACTTCAGTGCCCACAAAAAGGGCTTGGAAAAAGAGAATTTCTTTAATTGCTTCCACAGCCTTCCCAAGAGTTCCTCTGTCTCCACCATTCACTCTCTCAATTCTTTCTCGACCACGCATTCTTCTTCAAAATTCTATTCTGCAAAATTGCTATTCTTCTCCTGCTTCTTTCATTCGCAGCCATCTACTGCACCTCGTCTTTTTCGCCCTTCCTTCCTGATCGGGCAGTCTACCGCACTCGAAGGCAAAACCGAACCGTCGCACTACAACTCCACCATTAACTCCATGCTTGTTTCCAGGCTAGCTAAAAGCCCAATACTGCGGTTGGCCCGGCTGCGATTTCCTCTTCGGGACCCCCGGGCCGTGTTAGCCGCAGTTCGTGGTCTTCAAACATCCCAAAGAAGACTCAACGCCAAAAAGAACAACGAGAAGCATCTCGAGGCCGAAATCAAGAAACTCAAGGCCTTAAAGGATGCCCACAGGGATGCCAGTTTCTTTGAGAAGATCAAACTTCGCAGCCAGTTATTAGAGCAAGAATACCGTGTGACACAGGCCCAGGAAGGCTTGAATGGAGAGAATAATGCTCCCAAAGTGGCCCTTCCCCAGGACCCTTTGGACCCCCAAAGCGTCAAGCGCTACGAGGCCGTTTTTCCCTTCATGTTGACCTCCTTCTTGAACGAGTGCAACTCCCACGCAAACACGTCGTTGAACTTGAACCCCAATGACATCATCGAGGAGATCAGAGAGGCGTTCAAAGAGGAGTATCCCGCTCTTGACCCGGTCTCGAAAGACGAGGTTTTGGCCTACTTCCGCATATACCACGATTTGCTGAACAACGAGGTGTTCTTGGACGAGCTTGAGTTCGAGAACCCGACTATCACCGCTCTTTTGCGCAAATACATGTCTATTGAGCCCGTCGACGAGGCCGACAAGCACGTGACCGAAGTGGCAGCCGAAATGAAGCTCCCAGAGGCCGTCGTGGCAGGCTGGTTTGAGAACTTCATGGTTTTGTCGTCCACCCCATTTGCCGAAGGCGTTCAGCGCATGACAAACCCCATTTGTCCGGCCGAATACGCTCGTTACATGGAGTTTGCCTCGGAATTGGACGCCGTTCAGGAGAAGCTTTCCAAGTTCTACGGCAAAAAGGATGGTGTTAAAGGTATCAGCTTTGATAAGGCTGACAAGTCGTCCAAAAACAACAATAAAAAACGCCCCAAAAACGACAAACCTTCTGTGGACTTTGAGTTCAACTTGTCAGGCAACCCCGTCAGGCTCTTCCAGTTTGGTATACTTGGCGGTCTCATCATTTATCTTCTTTTGGGAGTCTCCCAGGGAAACGACCAGGAAATCACTTTCCAGGAGTTAACATCTAGTCTTTTGCGCAAGAACCGCGTGGCTCGCTTGGTCGTTGTCAACAACAGAACCGTTCGTGTGGAGCTTAACGACAATGGCCGCGCCTACAGCAATGGCAGATCTTACTATTTCAATGTGGGATCTGTCGAGACGTTTGAGAGAAACCTCAACAGCGTTCAGGACGACTTCCAGGTGCCTGACCAGCTTCGGGTACCTGTGGTATTCACTACTGAAGGCAGCACCGCCAAAATGGTGGTCAACTTTCTTCCTACCGTGTTGTTTTTGGGAGCAATCTATTACATGTCCAAAAAGGCCGGAATGGGAGGAATGGGCGGTCCATTGAACTTCGGCAAATCCACCGCGAAGAAGTTCAACCAGGAGGCAGAAGTTAAGATCCGCTTCAAGGACGTGGCAGGAATGTCGGAGGCCAAGGAAGAAGTGATGGAGTTTGTGAAGTTCTTGCAGAAGCCCGAAAAGTACGAGAAACTTGGTGCAAAAATTCCTAGAGGTGCCATTCTTTCGGGTCCTCCAGGAACTGGAAAGACCTTGATTGCCAAGGCCACGGCTGGAGAGGCCGGTGTTCCATTCTACCTGGTTTCAGGCTCAGAATTCGTGGAGATGTTTGTGGGAGTGGGAGCTTCCCGAGTTCGCGACTTGTTCAAAACAGCCCGTGAAAATGCCCCTTCCATTGTTTTCGTCGATGAAATTGATGCCATTGGTAAGCAGCGGTCTAAAGGAAATGCCAGTGGTGCCAACGATGAGCGTGAGACCACTTTGAACCAGCTTTTGGTGGAGATGGACGGTTTCGAAAGCTCCGACCATGTCGTGGTATTGGCTGGTACTAACAGAGCTGATATCTTGGACAAAGCTTTGATGAGACCCGGTCGTTTTGACCGTCACATTGCAATTGACAACCCTGAGCTCCAGGGCCGTCGAGAGATTTTTGAAGTGCACTTGAAGAAGATTACCTTGGCAGAGAATATCGACAAGGACTTGCCAGGCCGTTTGGCAGCCTTGACCCCCGGATTCTCTGGAGCCGACATTGCCAATGTATGCAATGAGGCTGCACTTATTGGTGCTCGTTTCAACGCAGAGGCCGTGACTCTCCGTCACTTTGAGCTTGCCATTGAAAGAGTGATTGGTGGTGTGGAAAAGAAGACCAAGATCTTGAGTCCAGAAGAACAGCGTATAGTGGCGTATCACGAGGCCGGCCACGCCATTTGCGGGTGGTACTTGCGCTATGCGCATCCCCTTCTCAAGGTTTCGATTATTCCGAGAGGCCTGGGTGCGTTGGGATACGCTCAGTACTTGCCTCCTGATAAGTACCTTTTGTCCACCAAAGAGCTCGTGGACCGCATGATCATGACGCTTGGAGGACGTGTTTCGGAGGAGTTGAACTTCGCTTCTGTCACCAGTGGTGCCCATGACGACTTCAAAAAGGTGACCAACATCGCGCAATCGATGGTGTTGCGTTTTGGAATGTCCAAGAAGGTGGGCATGGTCAATTATGCTGATACACAGCAGCAGGATAACTTGACCAAGCCATTCAGCGACAAGACCAACCGTGTGGTTGACGAGGAGGTACAGCGGATCGTGCGTGAATGCTACCAAAGCTGCAAGGCTTTGTTGATTGAGCGGGCCAAGGAGGTCGAGCTAGTGGCTGAGGAGTTGTTGAAGAAGGAGTTCATCACCAGAGAGGACATGATCCGGTTATTGGGAAAGAGGCCTTTCCCAGAGACCAATGACGCGTTTGACAAGTACCTTGACGGAAAGGCAGCTTTCAAGAACGAGAAGCCGCCAGAGGAAAAAAAGGATGGCGAGAAGTAGATAGCATCGTGTACATAGTAAGAGATGACGGATATTAGAAGGGCACCGATTTGCCCTAAGGCGTAGGATTGGGAGCATGAAGTGGGCTTCTTCGAGAAAAAGGTGATTCGGTAGTCCTAAAGGAGCCACTTTTGTTCCCAAAAGGGCCATTTTCGTTCCTAAATGGGCACATGCGACGAATAGGGGCATATCGTACTGAAGAGGTGGTGTTTGTTAGCGGAAAAAGAGCGTTTCCAAAAAGAGCCATTTACAAGCCTTAAGCAGCAATTTTGGCCACATGGATACTAGCCGCACCCAGCAACCGCCAAACCTACTTACCTCCACTTCTTTTCCGAACTGGCCATTCTCCATAGCCACAATACCTACACTACCTGCAAAGGTCATATGCCTGCATATAATCGACCACCTGCCAAAAGTGCGATTGAAAAACAACGCCTTTCTCCAACAACACGTCAAAATGCCGGCCAAAAGAGCCCGTTCCGGCGATAACGCCGAGTCTGCTGAGCTAAGCCGGTCGCCACGTGCTGCCAGGGCATCTCGGCCCGATCTTTCCGGCTTGGATTTGGACCCCGAGGCCGCCGATGACGAAGAATACAGCGCCCATGATGAAGATGAAGAGGGCGACGATTCAATGGTCAAAGATGATGAGGACGCCAGCGACAGGAAAAGGCGGAAAAAGACCGTTCCTGAAAGCGATGAGGACGGTGCAAGTGACGAAAATGACGAAGATGAGGGTGAAAATGGTGCTGAAAATGAAGAAGAAAACCTCGAAAACAACGCCAAAAAAGACCCCAAAGAGGAGCCTGCAGAAGACACAGACACTGTCGAAAAGGTCGCTGTGGTGAGGAAAGTCCCCAAGAAGCGTGGCCGCAAGAAGCTCAAGTTGGTGGACACCGGCGAAGGATATCTTGATGAGGAAGGAAACCCCATTAACGTGGACGGGGACGAGGTCGTGATCGATGAGGAGGATCCCAAGGGAAAGGAGAAGATTGACAGCAACGGCTTCTTGAAGGGAGGACGCCGTTTCCGCATGAAGACCTTCACGGTGTTGGGCAAAGGCGAAAAGCAGTTTATGGTGTCCACCGAACCGGCCCGATTGGTGGGATTCCGCGATTCGTACTTGCTCTTCAAGACTCACCGGTCGTTGTTCAAATTGGTATGTGACAACGATGAAAAAATGGACTTGATTGACCGCCACATCATCCCCAATTCATACAAGGGAAGATCCGTGAACCTCGTGGCGGCGCGGTCCATTTTCCGTGAGTTTGGCGCCCAGGTGCTTGTGGACGGCCGCAAAGTGACGGACGACTTCTGGGAACAGCGTGCCATCGATAATGGCGACATTGCGGGCGAATACGCGGACCCTGAGATCTCCAGAAACAGAATAGCCAATCTTTTGAATGGCGAAGCCGGGTCCAGCCAGGCCCCTACCCCAGTGGCAGGCGTGGCTTTGGTCAATTACCAAGCTGACCCTACCTGGATGTACCAGATTTCCACGCAAACCAAGGTTTACAACGACATATTGCGCGACCAAAGAGAACAAGTTTGGCAGCGTGGAATAAAGGATGTATATGGAGGCTACAACTTCTATCCCACGGGAAGCCAGCCTACAAAGACGCGGTTTGCCAGATTCAAGGGTGCCGACCATGGAAAGTTGACGTTTGACAGCCGGTTTTCCAACCCCAACATCCGCCGCAGAAATGTGGGATTGGCATCGGTTCCAAAACACATTTTTGATGATGTGGACGAAGATACTAAGAGGGCCATTTTGGAGCAGCAGGAGTATGAGCGTCTGCTTTAGCTGTGGGATATGAAACTGTACTATAGGTTTAGCTTAGAATGAACTGAACGAATAAGAGAGTGGGCTCCAAAGTATAAATGGCTCAAACTCCTAAAGAGAGACATACCTTGAACAAGACTAGAGATATGAATCGCTTAAAGACTGCTGGACCTCGTATGACTGCCATGGGCGGAGAATATGTGTGGAGATAAAGAAAATTGACCATTTTTGGGCCAATATGCTTCTAAGACAGTTCGCAAGCTGCAAGACTTTAAGAAAGATACATTTTGGTATGTTTAATATATACGTTGCCCTCGACAAAAGTGGACTGGCCCAACGCAAACGAAGAACTAAAATGACCGTCACAAGCGACACAGCTGGCGTCGCATCTTTTAGGATGTGGTTGGCGGCTGGTTTGGCGGCTGGTTTGGTGGCTGGTTTGGTGGCTGGTTTGGTGGCTGGTTTGGCGAATGGTTTGGCGCATTGTTTGACGCATTGTTTGGCGGATGGTTTGGTGGAAGGTTTGGCGCATGGCTTGGAGAATGGCTAATAATCTGGAATTGCTGCTGGCCGGGATATGCACTGCTGGAGTCTCCTTGAAGTGCACGATAGATAGGCGGGTGGTTTGCATACTTTGCACTAGTACCGTGTTCGAAGGAAATAGGTGGCGGCGCTTGTGGCGGTGGCTGCGGCACAGTGTAAGGATATCCGTTAATGGTAGGACCCGTATAAGGTACATTATGAGGAGAGACACTTCGGATAGGGGCGTTTTGAGGAAGCATATTTGAAGGCGGCTCATTGGTGTACCCTCCGTTTGTATTGTTCTCGTTGGACGCCTCATAGACGTTGGGCCGCTCAACAATGTCGCCGGGGGCCTGGTCGCTCACAATAGGCCCGTCAATCATGGACCCATTGATACCCTGGGTGTGGTCGAGCATTTCCTCATCGGTGTCATACTCGTTGGCAGAATCCATATCGTCGTAGATTTCACCATCCTTGCCCATTTTCTTCTTCTCCATGTGCGCACGCAATTCAAAGTCCACCTTGGTCTTTCTGCGACCAACATGGACCGTGATGTCGCCTTCTTCCACCACCTCAGCGTTTTTCTTGGAATAGGCCACCTCGGCTTTCGCTTCTTTGCCCGATATCTTGTGGTTGACCCTGATGTGCTTGGCCAACGTATCGTGTCTGGTAAAGATACGAGGACCGACTTCAGGATTTTGCTTGACACACACGTAGCACTTAAAGAGTTTCTTCTTTTTGGAGTGCACCGTCTCCTGGTGTCTTATCAACTCGTACTTTCTGGAGAACCGCCGCAAACACAACTTGTTGGGCTCGTCGGCAGAAGGAAGCTGGCACTCGTGGACCACATCCGGATCGTAATTTGACGATTTATTGGATGGTTTGGCCGCGGCAGTCGAGGTCTTTTTGATTATCCTGTGGGCGGCAATCTTAGCGTCCACACGGATTTTTTTCTTTTCCTTGGACGTCAATCCCGCTAAGGATTCGGTGATGAAACGGTCGTGGTCCTCAGCCGAGCCCGTACCTAGAAGGAACATTGACGAAGGCGTATTGGATAAGGAGTCGTCATCGTTGGAGTCCACTTCGGAGTCCGACGAGCCATCGAGCTCCGAGAATCTCCGCTGGCGTTGTCTCCTGACGGCCGCGGCTCTGTCGATCACGGCCTTCGGCATCAACAGCTGTTTGTAGTTGAAGCGGGCGTAGTCCTTGATGAAACGGGTGTAGCATTCATTCAAGTCGAATTGGATCACGCCTAAGAACCGGTAGATGGACGGCTTCCACAGCAAAAGGTTGTACACCTCCCAGTAGTTCAAGCTCATGATTATGGACGTGAGGAAGCGGATGGTTTTGGTGGCAAGAGCCACATTGCGGTGATTCGTCAGAATGCGAATGAACACATCGAAGCACTTTTCCACGAGAATATAGAGTTTCTGGTGCACCTGGTCCTCCACCTCCGTGAACCGCGGAAGAAGATCCATAAGAGCATAGTACTTATTCTCCAACTTGGCGTACTGCCCCTGCAGAACGTCGTCCTGGAGAAGAGACGCCACTTTGAACAAGTGTTCTGCATAGTCCTCCGGGGTGTTCGGGGTGCAAACACTCAAAATGTTGATGATTTCGTCCAAATTGAACTGGCCTCCGTCGGTAAGAGTGGCGGCATACGAGCCGTTTCCGCCAGCAGCTGCCTGTGGTTGGCTCGACGGTTCCAAGGGCGCCGTCCGCGGCACAGAGGGCGCCTGTGGCACGGAAACTGCACTTGGCGCCCACGTTTCCGGGCCCTGGGTCAGACCAGGGGTGTGCGGAAGCGTGTGGGAAATGTTCATAGCAAGGGAAAGCGAGACAGGGGGCGTTAGCGGCAAAAAGTGACCGCAAAAGGTGTTTTCTTAGGAACCTCCAGCAGCCAGTAACTGACACTTGAAAACGCGAGTGTTGAAGGCCAGAAGATGTGTTTGCAGCCTAATGACTGGCGCAGAGTATTTTGCTGCACTTGAATGTCCTGATGTTGGCCTCTTAGCCGCCGTCGACTTGTTGTAAAAAAACAGTCGTTTGCACAGTGAAAACGGCGTGTGGGGCCAAAAAGAGCCCGGAGAAAGCTGGTGTACGGGTGTGGGGCTCAGGCCGGTGTTAGCGGCAGGGCAGAGGTATGGCGCAGTTTCGGGAGCCTTCAATAAACCGTCTGATGACGGACGCAGAAAGATGGTGGACCGCACAATCCATGATGGAGCCGGTTTGACTGCAATTATTGAACGGCGCACGACATAACACAAGCGCCTGTGTGCAGGAGTTGGCGGCCGCAGCTGCGAATTCTAGCTCGATTTGTACTGTGCAGGATGCGGTGCCATTTGCGGTAAGTGGCTGCAGGAGCCGCGATGGCGCGCCGGTCGTGTATATGGCACTAGCTATCTATACTATAGAAACCTCAGGTGTTTGGGTCGGGCAGGTTCAAGTAGGCGAGGTCCATGGTCTTGCGGGTGCCTTGGGGTGGGTTGGTGCTTGGGGCAGCCACCGGCGAAACGGACGGCACGTTGGCCGCACCACTGGGCGGAGACGCCGCCATGAGGCCAGAAGGACCGGGAAGCCGGAACTTCTGGAAATTCTCCCGAACCAGCGAGCCCTCGGGCTTGTTGAAGTTGATGGTCTCCACCGTGTATGGAGGCGCCTTGTGCTCCACCTCTAATGGCGGCAAGACGGGGTATTGCAGGTATCCTGCCTGCAGGCCAAACTGGAACTGGGGTTGCATCAAAACCGGTGGTAGGTGAGGCAGCCGTTTCTGCATAAGTCCTGGAAGCGGCGCCTGAAGCAGCATTTGTCCCGACATATGCGGCCGGTGCATGTGGATCTGCTGCATCATATGCGGTTGCTGGTGCATGCGCAGTAATTGCGGCGTATTTTGCAGCGGCGCTGACGGAACATGTGCAGCCTGCTGCGCTGCTTGCACTTGGGCTTGCAGTGGCACATTTTGCGTCGGCGCCAGCGCCGCAGATGCCGACCCAGCTACCAATGTGTTTGGCACTTCGTCCTCCAGCAGCTCGTCGTCCTTTTCGGTTTGTTGCCTCACAATGTACTGCTCAAGCTGCTCTGGCGTCATGTCTGTAGGAGCGTCTTCGGGGAGATAAATGATCTCGCCTTTTCCACTTCTGTACTCAACGTTTTTGCCTCTTTTGGTGCCCGCGGGACGGCCATCTTGGCTGCTAAACAGCAAGAAGCCGGCATAGCTTGATTTGATGGTGTAGTCGGAGTTCAAGAACCGAGGATGCGGCAAAGGATTGCCAGCCTGGTCGTGAGTGCCAGCCAATTCCGACAGGTCGTCAATCACCTCCACGTTCTCCTTGGCGTAGTGGACAGCTAATTTGTTCTCCTTTCCGGTGACTCCGTGTTTTCTGCGGATATGACGGGCCAACAGATCGTGTCTCGGGTAGCTTTGCACTTTTGACCCACTACGGGCGCAATAAATGCACTTGTAGATGCGCTTTTTAGTGGCGTGCACAAACTCCTTGTGCCGCAACAACTCGTTCTTGCCATAGAAGATCTTCAAGCACGGCTTATGCGTTTGCGGGTCTGCCAAGTGGCACTGGTGGATCACACCCATCTTACCCTGTTTTTTGGCAAGTTCGTCCTCTGTGAGCGACTTCTGGTGCTCCGAAGGAATTATAGTGAGCCCATCGGAGTCCAAGCGCGGTTGCTCTTCGTCTTCGTCTTCGTCTTCGTCATCATCATCATCATCGTCAGCACCAACCTTGTCTTCGTCGGCGTATTCCTGCTTGACATGCCCGTGAACGGCAATCCCCAGTCCTTCTCCCGGTATGGGACGCATTTGGGGGCCTTCTTGAGGTGGTAAGTTGAGCATCGGTTGGCCCCTCCACATCGCCGCCTGCTGTTCATTCATTGGCTGCTGAACAATCTGCGGCAAAATGGGCGGCATGTTCTGTGGGTCAAGGTAAACCGGCGATTGCTGATGGGGCATAGGATGCTGCATATACTGCTGCATATGCGGCTGCATTTCTTGTTGGTGGTACATTTCGGGGTTGGGCTGTTGTTGTGGCTGGCCCAGCTCGAATGGCTGTCCTGGTGGTCTACCAAGCCTTTGCAGCGGTTGCAGAGACTTTCTGCGGGGCGGAGGTACCGGAGATTCCATCTCGGCGTCGGTTGGTTCCTTGATGGACTGGTCCTTTTCATGCAGTTTTTGGAACTTTTCAAGCCGTTCCCGCTCCTCGTAAGCTTGCACAATCTTCTGCTTTTCGTGTTCCACGAGATGCTTGAAAACAGCGCTGTCGGTGTCGATTTTGCTCTTTCGAGGCTCCAGGCGGCGCTTTTTGCGAGGCGGTTTCGTGTTCTTCAACGTGATATCGATGTACGGCTTGATGGCCATCTTCTTGTACTTCCTATCGATGGCCGAGGCGTCCATGGTATGATAAGAGTAGTTGTAAAACGGGTAAGGGAACGGGTATTGGAAGCCCTGGCGCATGGAAAACTCAAAGTAGTTGTCCGGCGGCCGGATAATGTGGCCGAATGGCGTGGTGGTGACGTCGATATCCACCAACTTTAAAAAGTACTCGAGCTCCGGAACCAACTGAAGAAGGTGGTAGAGCTCCCAAAATTGTAACTTGTACACCAAGTCCACCATGTACTTGGTCACGTGCCCTGCGAGGGTCAAATTGAAGTAAGACGTTGCAAACTTGTGGAGCTGGGCGTAGTTATCTATGAGGATCAATGACAAGTGCTCGTTGGGATAGTACAACGGGGGCGTTTGTGGGTTTCGCGGAGCCTGGGGGTCCGTTTGGTCGGGGTTTGTGGCAAAATCAAAGCTGGTTCGGGGAACATAGGAGGTCATCTCGAATAGAGTGGTTTCAATGGCTATTCTGGCATTGTCATCAAGCTCTCCCTCTTCATTGAGCAAGTAAAGTAGTTCCGAAAGCTGTGCCAGGTAGTGGTGGATGGATTCCGGGGAGCGGGGGGCAGCAGTTTCTGAGTTGCGGGTTACTGGATCCTTGTGTGGCGTAATCTTCATAAGGTCGTCTGAAATGGGGTCCCGCTTGGAGCCCTCATTGACGCTTTGGTCATGAGTGCTATTATCGGACGTTAATGCCCGCGGTGCTGCCAATCCGAGGTTCCTTAGTAGAACTGGGTGTTAGTAGGGGCTAGAGGAGTCGGAAAAGACGACAGGAAAGCCAAAACGGCTGCAAAAAAGGGGGAACATACTGGCCGGCAGGAAATCGTCGGAAACGTCCATTTGGGTCGTTTAGCGGTAAATTGGTGTAATATCTGGCGGTTAATATATGGTCAAAAGGCGGTCAAAGGTGCGTATTGGTGGTTTTAGCCACCGGGCGCTTAGAAAAGCGCAAAAACGTCGCTGAAAAGACTTGCACATACCTCTGGACCCGAGGAAAATGGTGGTAGTATCCGCTGTGTGGTTTCAGGCTTCAAACCCCGGATTCTCGCGGCTGAAAGGTGGCTGGGTGCTTGCACAGCTTTCCTCGTGCAACCAAATTTGTGTCTGCAACCAAAATGTCCGACATTTGCGACCTGCACGCCCGGCTACGGTCGACTGCCCAATTAGGCAGCTTGCTGCGTGCGCGTCTTCTTCGATAAAACAGTTTTGTGCGGATACAACTACTAGCTCTAGAATGTCTATTAATGGGGTATTGTTTTAAGCGTGCTTCTTGGGGAGCTGCTTGGCCGTGACTGAGCCATTGGCCTCCATTTCCGCCGCTTCGTGGCCATCCTCGCCCAAGTATTGAAGGACATATTTGAACACCTTCTTGTCCACGTCTTCGCCCCACAAGTTGTCCAAATGCTCGTGCAGCTGTACCGCCTGGACGGTGGTGTACTTCTGGGGAAGTTGGCTCTGCATCACGTTGATGTCCACCAACGAGTCGGCGTCTCCATAAATGATATGGATGGGAATCTGGATGTTTTCCAATGGATAGCTCATGGGACTGGTTCCAGAGAGTGCTGCGTTGGAATCGTGGTACATCTGGAAGTTCTTCGACGAGATGATCTGGAACCAGTGCACCACAGTCTTGACGGACGTGGTGGAGTATAAGTGCGCGTAGGACGCGAGTTTCTGGATTTTCGAGATGTTCAACGACCGCCAGTTGAAAAGCAAGTAGTTGGAAATGTCAATGGACGTGTCAAAGAACGGCGGATACATGATTCTCTGCCAGAACATCACGCTGGGCAAAAGCACCTTTCTGGAGAACATGAGATAGATGATGCTGGGCGTGGACTTCAAGAAAATGTCTAAGAACTTGGAGTACAAGCCGTGTGGCGTGGTTGCGGGCGAAATGGCAATGATGCGGTCCACCTTATCGTTGAGACGGTGGTCGACGGACAAAGCTGCGAACGCCTGGGCAGTTCCCTGAGAGAAACCCACATATGTCAAATGCGGCGCGCCGGTGATAGCCAAGATGTGGTTGATGGAGTTGGGAATATCGAAGAGCGCAAACTCGTCGATGGAGAAGTCCCAGAACCGCTCGGAATTGACCTTGTGCAAAAGGTGCTTCTGCGAGTACTTATTTCCCCTGTTATTTCCCAACCAGACGTCGTAACCCAACTCGTAGAGCACAAACGGGAGGTTATGATCGCGGTCTAGCATGGTGACCCAGACCTCCGAGCTCATGAGAAGCCCATGGTGCATGTAGACGACCTTTCCGTTTCTAGGAGGAGCGGTCCCTTTCCGAGAGATGCGGTGCAACGTGAGGAGGTAGCCGTCCTCCGTCTGAACTATGCGGTTCTCCACCTCGTACCCGAAAAGCAGACACATATCATGGATGTTGTTGCTGTTCAAAAGGCCCGTCATAAGCTGGTAACGTGCACCGTCCACATCCTTGGTAGCGTGGAGATAACGGTAGTGGATTTCAGGTATATCATCAGAAAACGACCCCGGAACAACCAGCATGCGAATAAGGTTAATCGGGTTGGCGGTGTGGCGGTAAAGAAGCTGGATGGTGGCAGTACAGAAGTCTATCACAGGGAGCGGGAGTAGCCTGGTGATAAGCGAGATAATGAACTCCCCCCACGCAAGAACGAGGGAGAAGGCGATAAACGGCCATTCTATAATGGAAAGACGACCTAGAAGCGGAATATACATCGAGGCAGAAAACAGCGGTAGCAAGAAGCCGTAGATTAAGACGGCTGGATAAGGCTGCGATGTCTTCTGTGCAGGAGAACGGTGAGAGGTTATCTGCAGAGCCGAGGGCGTGGGCAGGAAGTGGGGGATTTGCGAGTTGGCTATTTTCTATGCGGGTTGAGGAGAGAGAGTAGGTGAATACAAGTCCGTTTGGTGCGGGCCGTTAAAGCCTCCTTTCTGGGATGTTCCAAGTACGGTGTATTTTGAATACGAAGAGTTAGTCAGCAAGTTCTGGCCATTCTGAAGCGTTTGCCATTTCGCGACCGAAAGCGCACATTTAACCGCAAACCCAGTTTACTATGTGTGAGCAGTTTAGTCAGTGTGAGCACTTTAGCAGCAGCCATATAAATACCCCAGGTTTGCCGCGGCGAACGATTCTCTGCCAAAAGAACGTTTTTTCCCCATGGATAGCAGATTATTTCGGGGTTAATGGGCCCACGAAAATAAGTAATGATGCAGCAACAAATTGCGCTTTTCAGCCTTGTGTCTACGCGAGAATGACCACCCCAAAACGGCAGAAGTGCATGGCGGCCGTACATTGGCTAGATAATCTTCGCCATTTTACCATTCTACGACTCTTCTATTGGCAGAGACTTCGGTCCGAGTCGGCTCTTGAGCCCACAATAGATCAGGGCCCCTGTGCCCTGTTAACGGCAACCTGCATGCGAATGCCCAAATTATCTTTATAATCAGCGGCCGGCTTTAGCGGATGCAGGACATCCTTATGCAGGCATTGTCGCCTTGCAGTTCGCCCTGCAGCCTCCAAACGCAACTCTATTATTGGGAAACTTGGGTCGCAGCCAATAAGCTCCCCGCTCGCAAAAGTGGTATAAAAGGCCATCGATGCCCCAATTCCAAGTGAATTATTAACTCTATCGCTTCAAAACTTCAATATGGTTTCTTTCACTCACGTTACTCTGATTCTCGGTGTCTCTGCTGTTGCACTTGCTGGTGCCGCGCCACAGGTCGCGGACTCTCCCCAGGGCGTCACGTACGAGGCCGTCATCGACAGCGCCTTGGTCCAGGGCAAGGTGCAGTTCACCTCCACTTCCAAGGGCCAAATTCAGGTGGACGTTGACATTACGGAATTGCCTCTGGAAGGAGGTCCTTTCATCTACCACGTCCACCAGTTGCCTGTGCCTTCGGATGGCAACTGTACGGGAACTTTGGACCACTTGAACCCCTACGGTGGCTCGCCCAAAAACCTCGACGCCGCTGATAAGGAGGTCGGCGATTTGTCTGGAAAGCACGGTGCCATCAACGGAACCTCGCTTCAGCAGACTTACATCGACACCTACCTCTCGTTGAACAAGAACGACCCTGCGTTTTTCGGTAACTTGTCGGTGGTTGTTCATTTCGCCAACGCCACCAGAATTGGTTGTGGCAACATCACTGCGGTTGGCGATTCCGCGGAGGTGGTGGCCAACTCGTCCACTCCTTTCACCGCTTCTGCCCCTGTTGCCACCACTACTGGCTCTACTGGCGGCGGACTTTATGGAGGTGCCGCTACTACTGCTGCTCCTAAAACGGCCTCCACCAATGCCGCTATGCAGAATGCTGGCTCGGGAGTGTTGCTCGGTGCCGCAGTTGCAGGCTTTGCCTTGTTGTACTGATTGTGTATGCTAATGATACGAGATCTTAAATGGCTGTAAAACACTTTGAGGCGGAGCTGAAAAAGGCTTTTGCTCATGGGCGCAAAATACGCGTATCGGGCGCTTATAACGCAAATACGGCGTAAAGTGGGGGTTGGGGGAGGCTGATAACGCCGATGGCGCGCAATTGACCGGGATTGGCGCAATTGACCGGGGTTCGCGTAATCAGCGAACAGGTGGGCCCAAATTGCGCCAAAACGGGGTTCTTTCATAAGCCTTGTTTTCAGACGCGGCATTTCTGCGGACTGCGCCTTCTCTACAAAAGCGCAAATTGGGCCCCTTCTATGTCCTCCTTGAATCCACCAGGAGCATGCAATTGTCGATTTACGAAAATGTAGTTGTGCTGGAAATCTCGTTTTCGTGGCTGTGTTACGATAAGCCCGAAACAATCCCGAGGCTTTGGTTGCAAACGCCAAGAAAACGTATACGGCAGCTGCAAAAATAAACCACTGCCTAAGCGAGATTGTACCAGAGGCATGACAGCTTTTAGTCCCAATATAAGGACTGGAACCTTTAGCTCCATAGAATATACTTTGGCAGGACGGCATTTCGAAAACGCTTTTGAGTGACGGTTCGTATTTTCCATGCTCGCTTGGAGGTTTGCGGCCTAGTTCCGCATATATTCGACGCATTCTTTTCGGAATATTACCTAATTAGTGACATAATCTCAATAGTTGGTTGCAGCACGATAAAGATGCTGCAATGGAACGTTGCATTTTGCAGCTGCTTGGGGTCTTTTGGTCCGGGTACCACCGGTTGCAAAACCAATAATCTCCTCATCAGCAGGTTGTGGCTCTGAAAAAGTTCTGCCAAATGTACAGCAAGGGAACTTCCTGGCCAATTGCGATCCTTTGCTGGCCATTGACCTACAGCCTACGCTTGTCACTAAACAGACGTGTTATTGTGTTCATAGAAGTCATACTGGTGACAACTACTAACGAATGCCAGAAACTTAGTAGTCGTCGTTGTTGTTGGAGGAGCCGTACGAGTCACCACCACGGTTAGAAGAGCCGTAAGAGTCGTCACCACCACGGTTGGAAGAGCCGTAAGAGTCGTCGCCGCCTCTGTTAGACGAGCCGTACGAGTCGTCGCCGCCACGGCTGGAAGAGCCGTAAGAGTCACTACCCTTGTTGGAGGAACCGTAAGAGTCATCGTTGCCGTAGGACGAGGACTTGTTGCCGGAGCCGTAAGAGTCCGAGTTAGACGATCCGTAAGAGTCGCCCTTGTTGGAGGAGCCGTAAGAGTCATCCTTGTTGGAAGAGCCGTAAGAGTCACCTCCGCGGTTGGAGGAGCCGTAAGAGTCGTCCTTGTTGGAGGAGCCGTAAGAGTCACCTCCGCGGTTGGAGGAGCCGTAAGAGTCGTCCTTGTTGGAGGAGCCGTAAGAGTCGCCCTTGTTAGAAGATCCGTAAGAGTCGTCCTTGTTAGAAGATCCGTAAGAGTCGTCGTTACCGTAGGAGGAGCTCTTGTTGGAGGAACCGTAAGAGTCGTCTCCGCCTCTGTTGGAGGAACCGTAAGAGTCGTCACCGCCTCTGTTGGAAGAACCGTAAGAGTCGTCACCTCTGTTGGAAGAACCGTAAGAGTCGTCGTTCTTGTTCTTTTTGTCGTCGTCCTTGCCGAATCCGAAAACCATGTTGATAGATGTACTGCGAATAATCAGAGGTAGACGAGAAGTGGCGGCACGCCGCCCCCTTTTATAGTCGCCCCCGCAGAAAGTGGCGTAAACGTGCGTCACATGCACAGGACCACTTGGTGAAACGACACAAGGCTATTTGAGCCAATTGCTGACGGACACGTTCGTGGAGTAGCCACAAATTGTTCCTGATTGCACGGGTGCCGATCCAGATGAAATGCTTCGACGCACGGTTCCTGCAGGCAGATGTCATCCCGATAGAACAGGGGCGTCTCCCCAGACTTGTCACCGGCTCCGGCTCCAGGCCCATGCTGGCCGTCAAAACTGGTTTTGGCCGTGGCGCCACGAACAGCAACGCCGTTCCCCGCACGTTCCCTGCGTCAATTGCCTCGTTGGCCGCATTCCCTCCCGATAACGCAGACTTTGCTGCTCCACTCAGCCTGTCCCGGTCAGAAGGGGGCGTGCATACCAGTCCAATTCTCTTCGCAATAGGGGCCACCATCGTCTACGAACAATAGTACCCGTGACCTCCCAGGTCCCGCCACAATAGAGATACTTCGCCATCGAACACCATCGCGGTCACCACACGTCTTCCACCGTCTCGGCCTCTAAATCTCTCTCTGGGCTCCTTTCATGCCTTTCGTCCATGCACAGTGACCAAACGGAGACCTGCACCTGAAGCCACAGAAAACGCGCCCAATTTCATGTAGAAACCGCCTAGTTGTGAGTTCCGGTTGTCAGGACCCATTGGGCAAGCACGGGGCCGGATTGACGGAAAACAGTGGATTGGCCATCTACAATAGGATTGTGTGAAAAGTGGAGCACGAGCAAAGAATGGCTACGGGTCGTGGGAATGTGCTCTGGCTGCCACAAAGAATACCATGTGTGCCAATTGAGGCAGTATCTCGAGCTAGAGAAGGTTACGGTTGGGTGAAGTGTGGGGGTTTACAGGCTGAAGAGTCTTGCAAGTTAGAGGTGCGGGTGTGCATATAACTGGGCTTGCGGTCGGAATTGCTTCGTGGTCGGAATACGACTTTTGCAGGTTACATTTCGCGATGGAGTAAAATGTAAAAAGACGTTTAGTACTGGGATGATTTCTGTTCCCTTAGGTTTCGTTATTTCTGCGATTATTTGCAAAAAGCTGCAAAATGTAGAAACGTCAGGGAATCAATCAGAGTAAGCGGCAAGAGTCAAAGTCCATTATATCAATTTATCAATACTTAACTTTTCGCCTCTCCATCTTCTCTCCACCTCTTTCCATTCATGCTTCACCTACACTTCTCTTTCTCATTTCTCTATTATCCTACTCAACACTCACCTCTCCTAATGGTTTCTGTCAGCAGTACGCGGCTTGGCTCTAATGATGTTGTCCACACGCAACAAAACCTCCGAGGCCTCTGCAGCCGACGAGACAACTGCTCTTTTCAACTTGTACAGCTCCACAATGCCTCTCTCGCGCATATCGGCCACCACACCGTTGTTCAAGTCCAAACCGGAAGTGGTCATGCCATTGTAGATGGCCGAACGCAATTTCGACACCAATTCCGACGAGTCGAAGCCCGCGTTGTCCGCCAAGATGGTCGGCAAGGCCCGCAAAGCACGCGCAAACGCCTCGATGGCCAAAGACTTCTTGCCCGTTTCGTTGGCAGCGGCCTGGTCCACGGCCTTCGACATGATCATCTCCGAACAGCCACCACCCAAAACCGTGCGGGTCTCCTTGGTGGTCTGCGACAACACCGACAACGCGTCGTGGATGGATCTCTCGGCCTCGTCCAATCCCTGTTCGGTGGCTCCACGCAAAACGATGGTGCAGGCCTCACCGGCCTTCACACCCGAGAACTTGGTGAAAGTGTCCTCTCCAATCAAGACCTCCTCGATCACGTCACAGTAGCCGAGTCTGACTCCTTCGGGGTTATCGAAGGTGGAAACAACCTCTCCGCCCGTGACAAGCGCCAAACGCTCGATGCCGTCGAAGTCCGCGTGCTCGATGGAGTTGATCTTGGCGTCAGTGAACAACTGCTCGGGGTAGTCGTAGATCAACTGGCGGTTGATGAAGGTGTTGATGCCGAACTTCTTGATTTTGTCCACCTTAGCCTTCATCTTGGCCTTCTCGGCCTTCTCCAAGTCCGCCAACTTGGACGTGGAGTCCACCTTGAATTTGGCGCCGAAGATCTTGACTTTGTCGGTGTCCATGGAGGTGTTAGCAATCAAGATGCGCGCGTCGGTGATACGCTTGGGCTGGCTGATGCCGAACTTCTTCTCCAAGATGAAGCCCTCGTCAAGGAACGAGTCCGCCAACTTTCCGCCCGCCTTCTTGATGATCTGGATATTGTTGAGGTTGGTAGAGCCCTTCAAGCGCAAAACTGCATCGACCGCCAACTCCAGGAAATGCTCCTTGTCCTGCGACAAGATCTTCGACAGCAACGTGGTTCTGGCGATGTTGATCAAATCCTGGCGGAATAACGCGGCGTTTTCGCCGTTATTTGTGGCAGCACGGCCCAAAGCTTCCAACGACACGTTGCGGGCGATTCTGTACCCCTCGATGATGGTCTGCGGGTGGATCTTCTTCTCAATGAGCTTCTCGGCCTCCCTAAGAAGTTCCGCAGAAAGAACCGTCACGGAGGTGGTGCCGTCGCCCACCTCGTCGTCTTGCACCTTGGCGATGTTGACCAACACTTTGGCGGCCGGATTGTCCAACGGAATGGATTTGAGGATGGTGGCGCCGTCGTTGGTAATGAGACTGCGATCAATGTCCAGCGACAGCTGCAACAACTTGTCCATTCCCTTTGGACCGAGGGTGGATTTCACGAGGTCGCCCACGGCAATGGCGCCCACAAAGGCCGCCATGCGCGCGTTTTCGCCTCTTTCTTCCGTGGCCTGTTCGCCTAGAATCTGTACGGACATTTGGGAGTATAGTGGTGGACGAAAAATGGCGGAAATGGTTTTTTTTCACGCCAAATGCGCGGGCCCGCTCCACGCAAATGCCCCCAAAAAGACCCTGCTAGGCCCGCTACGGCGCCTGGCTCCTGCTCACGTAACCGGCCTTGTAGAATGCTTACGCCTTTGCTGGTGACATCGGTGGGGCGGCTGCTGGCCAATAGCACGTCGGCAAAACTCGCTGACCGCGCTGAAAAAAAACCACCCGTTTACGCTGTAGAACAACACCTTTTTCTCCGCAAAACGCCCGGGAAAGCGGAATCGCGGCCAAACCTCCTCCTGCCGCTTTCAGCATCCAGCGACTCGCCATCCCACGCCATCTCCGTGAATGGTAGCGAAAACACCGGATTTTCTTGCTTCTAGTTCTCTTTCGTGACCACCACACGGTGCCAGGACTGCCCAAAACGCGTGAAAAACGCCCTAATTCGGCCCCATCCACCTATTACCGCCCCAGGAATGCCCGAACCTGAGCCCGCAGCCGAAAGGCCCGATGCGGCCGGCCGTTTTCCCCGGGATTACGACTCGCTCTTCCGCAAACTCGATGTTCTGCATAACGGCGAAATCACCATGGCTGACTTCAAAAAGGCCCTCAAACAGCTCAAGCATCCCATTTCGGAGAAGCCTGATCTCGTCCAGAAAATGTTCCATTCCTTTGACGCCAATAACGACGAGATCATCGACTTTGACGACTTCAAGCTCTATCTCACCACCACCGACGACCAGATCCTTCGTGGCTTCCACAAAATCGACCAGGACCACGACGGAAGGTTGAACAGGGCAGACTTCATCTTGTACATGAAGAAAACACTCGATTTGAGCCCCGAAGAGCATAATATCGACTCAATTTTTAAACAAATCGACTATAAAAACGATGGCTACATCACATACGACGAGTTCCGCGACTTCCTCTTGTTGATGCCCCGTCTCCATGGCCTGCGCATCAAAACCGCGTTGACTTATATCGCCGAAGAGCTCGATATCTCTTCTGACGGAGACGTCACATTGATCAACCAGTTTCTCAATGGGTTCGGCTTCTTCCTCGCGGGCGGCCTTTCTGGCGTGGTTTCCAGAACATGTACTGCTCCGTTTGACCGAATCAAGGTCTTTTTGATCGCCAGAACAGACCTCTCTTCGACGGTTTTGCATTCCAAAAAGGAGATCGCCAGACAGATCGCCAATGGTGCTTCAAGAGCCGTGATCGAGGAGGCCAGAAAGAAGGTGGTGGCCGCTGAAAAGGCCGCCGCTAGACAAGTGGCCGACCACCCAAAAACAATCAGGTCTCCGCTCATACAGGCCGCCAGAACTGTGTGGAAACAGGGTGGATTCCGGGCGTTTTACGTGGGAAACGGCCTCAATGTGTTCAAAGTGTTTCCTGAGTCTGCCATGAAGTTTGGTACTTTCGAGGCCACCAAGCGTTTTCTTGCCCGAATGGAAGGCGTGGACGACACTGCTAAGCTCTCCAAGGCGGCCACGTACTTGGCTGGTGGATTGGGAGGTGTGGTTTCGCAGTTCGCGGTCTACCCCATCGATACCCTCAAGTTTCGGTTGCAATGCTCCAACTTGGACTCGTCTGTCAAGGGAAATGCCCTTTTGATCGAAACTGCTACCAACATGTTCAAAGAAGGCGGTCTTCGCATCTTCTATAGGGGCATTTTTGTGGGAACCAGCGGCATCTTTCCGTACGCAGCCCTAGATTTGGGCACCTTCACCACCATCAAAAACTGGTTGGTGGTGCGGGAGAGCAAGAAGCTCGGCATCAAGACCGATGACGTCAAGTTGCCCAACTATATGGTGTTGACACTCGGAGCACTTTCCGGCAGTTTTGGTGCCACCGTCGTGTATCCCATCAACTTGCTTAGAACGAGATTACAGGCACAGGGAACGTACGCTCATCCTTACACCTATGACGGGTTTAGCGACGTGTTGAAGAAGACCATCGCCAGAGAAGGCTACCCAGGCTTGTTCAAGGGCTTGGTGCCCAACTTGGCCAAGGTGGCGCCCGCGGTATCCATAAGTTACTTCATGTACGAGAACTTGAAGTACATTTTTGCATTAGACAACAAGACTGTGAGGTAGCCCAGGAGCAGGTGTGATGAACTGGGATGCATCGTTGTATGTACATATTAATACATTTTGTTAAGGGATGAAGGCTTGAAAGGGCTGGGTTTGTTTGTGGAATTGGCGCTTTGAAGGTTGGGATGTCATGCTGTGAGGGAGCTAGTAAAGGGCTCGAAAAACTCGATGGAGACGCCATTGCCAAAGTCCTTAAATGGGCCCTTCAAGGAGAATTGCCGATGGGGGTTCGAAAAGTTTCAAATTAAAGCAAAGTCTGCTTCGAGAAGACTCCCGCCAGAACGTTCATCTCCAATACCATTTGACATGAGCGGCTTCAAAGCTATTGCGTAGAGCACTTCAAATCAAGGCTCGTTTCCCAGTCGCTGCAAATACTCGTTATGTAGGCCAAAGCAAAGAAACCCCACGCTGACCTCTCCCAACGGGATGAACTTTGTCCTATGGCTTTTGGTCCCTGTATCGTTCAATCGCACCCAATTAGACGGAATACCGTCAGAAGCACCAGAGACCAAGTCAAGAGAGTCCTCCAGGTTCAAAAGGATCTTGAAGAAAGGATCGCGGTTTTGCGGGGCGGATTCCTGGGCCTTTTCGTGGCGTTTCAACTCAGAAAGATGCTGGAAGAGAACAGAACGGAACTGAGCGTAGATTTCATTCCAGGAAAAGCCCGGCAATTCTAGCACAAGCGCATCGTTATCTTCGGCCTGGATGTTCCGCTCCGAGTCCAAAAAGGCCGTATCAACGACGTTTTTGGAGAGGTCGACGAATTGGCTGCAATTCACCACGTAACGGTGGAGGACGGAGTTGGTCCGCTGGTCAAACACCACTATAATGAGCTCGCAGATTTTGCCGCCACCATCAGACCGGCCCTTGAGAAGAAGGGAAAGAAACTCGTTGACTAGGTCGTTGATGTAGGCGTTGAGAAAGGGGCTCCGTGACTTGTAGACGATCAACTCGAAGGCTTTATAGACGGAGAACACCTCTCGGGGATAAACGTGGTTGTGAAAGAGGACCTGGTTGATCCAGACGGTGAGAAACTCTTTGAAGGATAGGACCACGTTCTGGAGCGTTAGCAGGAGCATTGGGTGGGAGAAAGGGCGGTGTGGCAGGGGTGGAGATATAGCAGAAAGGCGGATGTGTGACAGGTATAAGGGAGATGTGTGGCAGTGTAAGGGAGACGCGTGGTATGGTTACCGGTATATGTCGAGCTGAAGTTGTTGCGGTGGTCATATAAGGGTCATATGAGGGCTATACGATGGTTATAAGTGGGCTATATGAGAATTCTAAAAGTCATCAGTGATCATTTAATCCTCTTTAAAAGTCACTAAGTGATCATTTAATCCCCTTTAAAAGTCATATACGCCCAATTGTCATATGGCCCATTATGCCTTCACAACCAAGAGGTATCACTGCAACAGTATCAGTGTATCCCGGCTGGCCCTTACATTAGCGGTTGTGCTAGCTGAGCGCACCTTACTTGTGCCCCACTTTACCACACACATTACTGAGTGCCAGAACTGTACCCTAATCCGAGCCTATACCGATACACCAAACTAGTACCGTTCCTATAATCTACAAGACGTCATGTCATAGTCTTATAGCTCATGTGGCTATCCTAAGGTAGTACACTAACTGGCTCTTATCTTTTTTTCTAAACGCGTCATTTTACAGCACTGCTGCAACTCCAACAGCCGGGCCCCATATAGACGTCTTCATTACCGCATGGCCTAGTCGCGTCCTTCCGCATATCTCCATACTTATAACCACCCATTGATCTCAATTCCCTTTGATGTCCATCACTAGCATACAAACAACAGATATCCAGCGGCTCACATCGGGCCAAGTAATCACCGATCTCGTTTCCGTGGTCAAGGAGCTTGTGGAAAACTCCATCGATGCCGGAAGCTCCAAGATCGACGTCATTTACACCAACAACGGTCTTTCTCTAATAGAGGTTTCTGATGACGGGTCGGGGATCGAAGCAGACGACCTACAACTGCTCTGCCTCAAACATTACACGTCAAAATTGAAGGACTTCGACCACTTGGCCACTGTGGCCACCTTGGGGTTTCGCGGAGAGGCCATGTCGTCACTATGTGCCATTTCAGACGTCAAAGTGGTCTCCAGCACGAAGGAATCGCATCCGCGTGCCTCGGAAGCCGACTACGATATTATGGGCCAGCTCTTGCGCACAAAAACAGTCGTCAATGGCTCCCAGGGAACGTCAGTAAAGGTGTCGAGACTCTTCCATAACTTGCCGGTGCGCCAGAAGAACTTGGCCAAAAACATCAAACGTGAGTACCACCGGTCCGTCAACTACTTGGCCAACTACTTGCTCATCAACACGGGTATCCGGTTCACCGTCTACAACGTGAATGAGAAGGGCCGCAAAAGCTTGCTTTTTGGAACCAAGGGTGGCCCCAAATCCACCATCGTGGATTCTCTAATAAGCATCTACGGCAGCTCCGGTGGCTACGGCTTGGTCCCGCTCGCTCTTTCCGTGGAGGATATCGAAGTCAAGTATAAACTCGGCTCAAGCCATGGCTTGGGGCCCACCGGAAGACTCAACGTCAAGTTCAACGGCTACATTTCCAATTGCTCCTTTGGTTTGGGCCGCTCGGCCACCGATAGGCAGTTTGTTTTCGTCAATAAGCGGCCCATAACGCTTAAAAAGTTCCTCAAGACCATCAACGAGGTCTACAAAACCTTCAACACCAATCAGTACCCCGTGGTGGTGCTCAACATTGAAATGGATACCAAGTTCTTGGATATCAACGTTACTCCTGATAAACGCGTTGTAATGATGCAAAACGAGGACTTGCTCAACGACATCTTGCGGGAAAAGCTTGTGGAGTTCTTTGACGGCCAGAGCAACGTGATTCCTCGGAATAAAAACTTGGAAATCAGCGTGGATGGAGAGCATATCTCCGTCCTTTCACAGCCACTCGCTAAATCATCGCAAAACGGACCCAGATCCCAAAATAGAAGCACCAGACTACCTGCAACTCAACAGAAAGAGGCTTTGAATGAAGATTACTCCGAGAACGAAACTAATAAAACTCCGTCCAATGAGGATTCCGCCGATGAGATTGCAACTACATTGTACGACGAAAGAGGAACGGTTTCCGAATCCATGCGGCGGAGTTCAACGCCCGAAATGGAAACTGAAACCGAAGACTCCATCCTGCTGCAAGTTCAAAGTGAGCTGCGGGACAGCACTGCCGATAATGACCACAGTACCCCTAAAAAGCTGCGTGTCGCATCCCAAACCACGTCACCGACACTGCAGGAAAATAGCCGTGTCGAAGAAAAGGCCAGTGGTCTATTTGTGGACGAAGAGGAAGAACAAACTGGATCCGATGTCTCGCTTCGGCTATCTCCACATGCAAGCGGTGGCCGAAACTCCGTATTGGACCTCCTGCAGTATGCACACGGAGAAGAAGAAGCGCCAAGTACAGCTCTGGAAGCGAAGAAGCGCAGGCTGGCAGATAGCGATATCTTGACCATCCAAATCGGGCACCATCCAGAGGAACAGCGCACTGCCAAACGCACAAAACCGGCCTCAAGCGAGGTCTCGTTCGAGGAGGCACGAATCGGCGGTTTGGAAGAAAACACCGATCCTCGTGCCCAAGTTCATAACATCAGCACTACTATCGCGACGTCTATGGAGGCTTTTGGCGGGGAAAATCCGAAATACCTACATCGGGGTGCAAAAAAAATTCCGGGAAAAATGCAGGCACTTCGGGCCGACAATATCGAACAGAAAGCCGAGGCCGAAACAAAGTTGGCGTTCACGGTATCGAAGGACGACTTTCTGCGCATGAAGGTGATTGGCCAGTTCAATTTGGGGTTCATTTTGGTGACGCTCAATCTGTCCGACAACGTTTTCATTATCGACCAGCATGCGTCGGACGAGAAGTATAACTTTGAACGGTTGTGCGCGCTGCACACGACGCGGAGCCAGGCACTAATTGCGCCACAAACCATGGACCTCAGTCCCATGGATGAGCTTGTGGTGATGGAGCATGCTGCGACATTCGAGAGAAATGGGTTCAAAGTGCGCGTTGACGAAGATGGCGCACCGGGCCGGCGGGTGGCGCTTGTAGCGTTGCCGCAGCTGCGCAACGTGCTTTTCGACACCAGCGACTTCCACGAGTTGGTGCATAAGGTGGGCGCAGATGCACGAGGCGTCGGCGCGCAGTGCAGCAAGATTCGAACGCTACTTGCGCTGCGTGCATGTCGCGGCAGTATTATGATCGGACAACTGCTAAATTCGCTGCGAATGGCGACGGTGGTGCGCAACTTGGGCACGCTAGACAAGCCCTGGAACTGCCCCCACGGCCGGCCTACAATGCGGCACTTGATCGAGTTGAAGCTGGTGCCGCGGTTTGCTGCAGACTATGCGTTATAGCGCACGCGTGCATCATCGGCGTCGGTTACGGCGGGCATTGTGCGTGGGACGCATCGCGTGCTGCACATCGCGTGGACTCAAGCTACAAAATTGGTGACGAAATTCGTTGTACAGCCCTAGATGTCGGTACACGACGCCGCTTAGGGCGCTGGCGATGGGCGCAGTCAGCGCGCGCCTAAAATTAGCTGCCCTCAGGTGTGCCGATTTAAGGTGCGGCTCTATTTGCGGCGGTACAGCGGCGACGCTAGTTACCGATTGCAGCTTGGTTGCATCGCCGTTCTGGTCTATAGTTGTTGTGTTGGTACGATCCTATTTGGGATATGTTGTATGAAGTTTTTCTGATGGAGTTTTTGTAGCAGTTTTTAACGGAGTTGGGATTGACCCTAGTAGTCAGTAAGTTCGCCCCACGCCTTTTCCACCAGTAACACGCTCGCAGTACGCTGGCAGTCTATACCCCTATCTGCGCGCTACTTGCCCCCTCAGTTCAGCCGCACACAAGTTGCACGCACCTCACGCTCAATTGAGCCGGCCGTGCGGTACGCAGCCAACGCTTATTTTCGCAGCGGTGAATGTGTCAACCGCGCATGTGCAGGCCTGCAGGTACATATCAGGCCGTAAAAAGACGACCCTCGGCGGGATCCGGTCCTCCCCCGCACCGGCCTGCACCTAGACAGATATTTTTGCGTCCCACGAGCCGCAGACACACGGCGCCTGGGATAGTTGCATACCGCGGGCCGCAACGTGTGCTGGGCCTGCAGGCAGTGCAGACGCACGCTGCATGCGGCCAGCGCCCCAACGGGGCTCAGCGACACCCTGCGCAGTGTCACCAGCGCTCGCACCCACTTGTTGTCGCGGCCAAGCTGCACGCACCTGTCCGGCATGTCGCCGCATTGTGGTACCACTATAGTGTCGATCCCGAACTGTCCCGCACCCCACAATAGCCCCGTCTACACTTTACCGCTGTCCCCGCCGGTTTCTGAGGCGGCCCCCTGAAACTGCGATCTCTCTGTGACGTAAGTGTAGGAATCTAGACGCCAGAAAAAAAGTCGCGACACTTCACACTACCTTACCAACCTTTAACTGCGTGCGTTTTTCCGATACCAGCAGCGTGGCTCTATTTGCCATATTTTCATATCCTCACGCTGTGATAGACAGCATCAAGGGGCGTGGACCGTACCAAGGCCCAAAACTGGCCCGTGCCGCAAGAGTATTCCATATTACTGCTCTTGGTGCCGTTTCTCTATTCAAGACGTTTACGGCGTCTAACCACCACCAAGGCGCCCCGCCGGGACAGAAATCGCCTTCCGCAGCAGTCAATACTGGACTCCCGACCCAACAATATCGCAGATCGCAGGCATCCACCTATAATCTCCTTTTGGGCATAATTTTTACCCCAGGAAACTAGCCGCCGGCCCCTCCACAACTACTGCCAATCATGTCGTATCGACATCTGCATGGAACAAGCCATCCCTATGGCCCTGTGTCGGAGCGTAAAAGCAGGCGGACTCACAAAAACTCCCGGGACGGGTGTCCCAACTGCAAAGCCAAACGTATAAAGTGTCTGGAGGAGCTTCCCTCGTGCAAGAACTGCATCAAGAAAAACTACCGGTGTGGGTATCTCGACTTCCCGAAAGAGAAGCTCGAGCACATCCGGCTGAAAAACGCCATAAAACGACTTGAGGACGGCCGCGTCTCGTCGCGTGACGGAGACCAAGCCAGCGACACCGCTATGGTGGAAACAGACGCCATCGGTACCAACGGAAATAGCGATAGGAAGCCGAGCGTCATTGCACCGGCGTTCTCCGAGGTCCTCCAAAAACCGCTTCTCGAGCATTTTGAGACCGACCAGCCCATTAAGAGCCTTGTGGACTTGCGGCTGTTTGTGTACCGCAACTCCATGCTCAAATACACCAAGGACACGTTTGAGCCGGACTTTGCGTCCATGGTGGAGCACGAGTACAGCATGGACCAGCTTCCGTCGTTCAAGCCGTTTGACCACGACTCCAGGACCGACTTCGATACCCTCTTGAGACCAGATGACGGTCTTTTGGGGTCGGGGCCCGCCACGGGATCCAGCGAGAACTCCAACGCCAATCCTAGCGAGCTGTCTTTGAGCACTTATCCGGAGTTTAAGGCCCACTCGGTGCCTCTTGGCGAAAAAGACAGCTTTGCACCCCCCGTGCTCACAAAAGAACAGGAGCTTCTTCTCCGCAAGGCCCAGGAACCCACCAACTCGCCCACAACAGCATACGGCCACTCGCCGCTTCCTCAGTATCGCCAGGTCAACGCGTCCTTCAAAAAGTTGAAGATCGCAGGAGCCATGAAGAACTCCTACCTCCACCGCTACTTGACCGAGTACCGCGACCACCTCAAAAACTTGGTCAACGAGGACTTCACTGTTTACTTCGCGCCCGTGTGGAATAACAAGATGTTCCGCAACTTCTGGACAACCGTCTTTCACCAGTCTGTGGTTCTCAATGTCTATTTCTCCTTCTTCATGGATCGGTCTTTAAACGTGTTGTTGAAAACATGCAACGTCATAGTTTGCGGAGATGTGTTTTCTAGCGATACTCCGTCCAGCGACAGTCCGCTGACATCGTCGCTTTCGTCGTACTCGGTATCGTCGCCGAATTCGCCCAAGGTGTTGGCGGATAAGCGGAAAAAGCGCTCCGACGGCTTCTTCTTCACCGGCAGCGACCTACAACAGTTGACCAAAAAATCATACACCTACTATGGAGTCTTGATCCGCAACTTGCGCGAATCTATCAGCAATTTCCACATCGAATACCCTACCAAAATGTCCCTTTTCCTGGCGTGGTCAGTGTTCTTGCACTTACATGCTACCGTGGAGACCTTGAGCTTGATGTACAACGGAACTGCTCTTTTATTCAGCAAAATCTGCAACGAGGCCCTGTCTCTTAATGACATCACCCCCACAATCCGTGTGGGAATGGACGTCTTTGCTAACCACGCGTTGGCGGCCCGCATGCCCGATTACCGTTTTGACGTTGTTTTGGAGTTGTACGAGTCCTTTCGTGAATTTCGCAGCTTCTGCGAGGACTATATGGAACGGTACGCGTCTCCGAGCGATACGCGGTTTGAAAATAGTACCCGGACGTTCCTCAATTCGAAACTCACCCGTCATGACGTGCTAGAATTGGACAAATTCTTCGTTAAGTTGATTCACGACTATTATCCCAGCATCATGAAACTCAACGATTTCTACAAGGTGCATAAGCAGGGCATGAATGCCAGAAATCCAAAAGATGCGCACAACCTCAAGTACACTTCGGTGACGCTCTTTTTTGAAATGCTTGTGCATTGGTTCAAGATTTTTCCAAGCGAGATGTTGTCCATGGGATCGCAGATGAGTCCCATGAAGAAAGTTTTCTACTTGATCTACACGGCTTTAGGTCGTCTGCTCGTGCACGTCTTCTCGCCCATCCGCAGTTTGATGTTGATCGACACATGCCATGTTTTCTGCCCCAAGGCGGATTTCGAGTCTGGAATCTACCAGTTTGCCAGAAACGACGTCCCCTTCATTGATGATGCCACATATGACTACCTCCAGCGACTCTCGCACCGGCTATTGCGCGTAATCAACTTCTTCGACTACAGAATGCTTCTCTACTCGTACTACCTCGCAAAAGACAATCCGTTGGCCCAGGAGTACATTCTGGCAGTGGTTCCGGTGGCACAGGACGGGTCTGGTGGTGTTTATGACATCTACCGCGACATTGTCGACCTTCTCCCGCCCAAGTCGCCTGTTCACGAGGTGCAAATTACTAGCTTCAAGTCTACCTCCATCAGCTTGGAGAACTTCCCCCGGTGGGATGACGTGGAGGCCGACGAAAAACAGTATGATCTGGTGATTAGACTGGCGGTCCATGAACAACAACAGCACAATAGAGACAACACCATGGACTATAAGGTGGGCTTGCTACGGAGCGAATTCAACCCCAACACATATATCAGCTTGATGCATGAACGCGGAAGCCGGCTCTGGTATCTCCGTGACTTGGACATTGAGGGTATAAGGGCTGTTCTGGCTAATTTTGAATTGAGCCGGCGGGTGATGAAGCGCAGCATAGATCAGGGGGCTTAGGAGTGTAAAAGGAAGGCTAGAAAACGAGAACAACTGAAAAGGGGATTGAAAAGAACAGTGGGACCCGGGAAAAGAGGAAGGGTATGTTTTAATTGGTCGAAGGAAAGAGAGCAATGCATGGATGAGACGAAAAGTACTATTTGCAAGGGATGAGATGACTTTGAGAGACTGGAACTACGGGAGCCTTTCGCTGACGAGTGAGGACGGGTTCTGAGATGAAAATGACAGTACTGAAGAAAAGTCAATGGTACTGTGAAATCGTGGAAGACCGTGGTATGGCGGACACTGTTACTTACAAGCAACAGGGATTGGACGGGCCAGGATCTCTAGTCCACTAAGGCGTTGGGTATATGGAAGTTCTACGTTCCAACCAGAAGCCCGAAGGTTCTCTTACACGTTCCCCATTTCAGCAGCCACAATTGTCCTGGGTGGGCTTTGGGGCGAGGAACCGTACCGAAGCGTGTCCCAAGCTCTCATCAGTGGTTTCGCGAAGGGCGACAAGACCGCTAGCGAGAAAAGGCGCCTAAGGGTTGAGCGAAAAACCAAATTTCTCACTAAGCCGCCTTTTCTGGCGAGAAATTCGTCGCTGATTCTCGCTAACTTGCGCCCGGGACTCTCCCGCGAACCGTCCTGCTCGCCACCGATGTACTATATATTTATTTACGACGAACGCAGCGCCACAGCACTGTTCCCCGCCTATTGTGTTCTCCCCGCGTAGATGTTGCTAATCAGGGACGAGAAACCGTCGCCGATTGCCAGTAGAAAGAACCGGGGCTTAGGTGAAAAAAAGAACTTCGACCCACAGATACCGCGTGGGCCTGCCCAGAAACACCGTTGCAGGGGGGGCCCTTCTTTGTGTGGCCCTTCTCGGAGTCTTTCTTGGGGGGCTATTTTAAAGCCTCAGAGGCTTGCTATCTTTAATAGCCAGACGTCTTTCTCGACCCCGCCAATATCTTTTTTCCGGTGTAGTGGTGGGTTTCTCCGTCCGGGGCACGGCCCTTCCCGGGGAATTGCGCTGGCGACGATTTCGGCGATCGGCACTACTTCGGCACGCCGTAAATTTTCCGCACTTGACACATTTAGCCACTTCCAGTAAGAGCATAGGGTACGAGCCCAGCGTCACTTGCACCCAAAATGTCGCTCAGGAGCTCCGCTGAAAACCTAGCCAGGAAACCTTTATCGCCGATGTATTTGGCTCAGTAATTTTCTCCGTATTCACCCCGTGCGCTCGGCAGCGCGTTCAGGCATCCTGGTGCACAGCAGACCCCGCGGCGTTTTTCGCCCACCCCACGCCGGTCCAAAAAATCCCCTGTATCACTGTGCGTTCCAGTCCTTCAACGGCCCTTAACTCACCGTTTCTCCGCCAAAACAGGCCCTATCGGAGCCAATACCACCACCGACCATTGCACACGCCGCTTTTGAGCACTAAATAGCGACTCCTGCCCCCGCAAGACCGCAGCTTAGCAAAACCTCATCGCCATGTCTAGGGACGGGTCCGCCAGTGACCAATCTTACGTGGGGGATCTGAACAACTCGTCTGGCCACGACCTGAGCCGGCTGTCGACGTTCGGGGCCGATTTTCAAACTCCAGGAACGGTGCTGCCGCCAATTACCACGCCTCAATTCAACCAGGCGCCTTTCACCAAACAAAGGGGGTCCCAGAATCCCCAGAATCTGCGTTTTGGCTGCTCCCGGTGTCGCCAAAGGCGGCTCCGATGCTCAGGAACTCTTCCAGGATGCCATAATTGCGCTAAAACGGGCGTCAGGTGCGATTACCTCAGTCCCGTCGAATACGACTCGTCCAGTCCCAGAAATGACCGTTTCAGGCCCGGAAACAGCGTTCGACGGCTCTCACGGCCTCTACCAAACAGCGTGAATATATCCGCGTCCTTTCCGCTTATCCAACACGAACAAAGGCCGCTTTTGGCCAAGTCCTCGTCCATGGATAGCATGGAACTACATCTTTTCAACCTGTTGGTGGTACAGCTGTTCGGCCACGACCTGAAACTTGTCTTCTACGCTGTGCTATCGCTAGCAGCCTTCTATTTCCGCCTAAACTCGTTGAAGAGTTTCGAGGGCTACAGTAAGAGCAATAAGGCGCAATTTGCCACGCTCAGAAAGGCGCTTTCTCGCATCGCCAATAAGTACTACAGCGTCACCATATCGAAGTTGCGCAAGCTCATTGTTCGCGACAACTACAATGTCTCGGTGGCCATCTTCACTTCGTCGCTATTGAACAAGTTGTCCATCTACAAATACGAGAACTTGGCTCATTCGGTGACGTTTTCCAAGGGCACCGTGGGAATCTACAACGATATCTTGGCCAACCGGCCCGATACTTCGAAATACAGTATCTCCTGGACTGTGAACTTTGTGATCATGGCATCCAAATCCATATACTTTCCCTCCTACACGTCCAAAATTCTCTACGAATACAGGGAGAACCTCATCAAGTTTCGCCAGCTGTATGATGCCGCCAGACCGGATCCCCCGGAGGGAGAAGGGTCCCCGAATATCATCTTCCACTACGAACAACTTCTGGACTACGTGAACCAGCTCATCTCCATTCTGGAGCAGGTGGGCTTTTCCGTGGATAAGTTCAAAAAGAGGCCCAATCTTCTGTACAAGCTCCTTCGGAAGTGTCTTCTTATGCTTCCATCCAAACTCCATATCTTGGATCACGTGGCGGACCCCTTTGAAAAGTGCTTGATGCATCTTTTCCGCCTTCTCACTCGCATTTTGGACAACATGTTCCCATGGATGATCTTCTTATTCTTGAACTCTTTCAATGGCGGAATCGCGTTGAATTTCGAGCCACATTATGAGCTTCCACCGAAATTCCAGACCGAATTCGCCGACTACCCGGACCTCAAGGAGATTCGCAACTACTGCATTCGAGGCTCGACGTTTTTGCAGAAGCGGTATAACGCCCTTTCAGCCTTCTTTGGAGACCAGGTGGCTGGCGAGCGGTCGGAGGAGCTTTTGACGCCCACCTTGATCAGCGAGAGTATAAACGAGGTGATGATCGAGCGGTTTCAAGACACACACGTTCGATTTCTCAACTACGTGCACCTTCCTCAACAGGCTAACTTATTAAAATCCGAGCTCACTCCAGAAGTGGTCCACAGGATTGAAACGACACCTTTATACCACTATAACAAGGACCATGTTGGATACCTCAAGGGTACGCAGACCCTTTCGCAAGGAATCGACCAACTTAACGTCAATATGTGGGTGGACCCCGTTCTTCGGTACCATATGACAAACACCATCCACGGGGATAAGCTGAAGTTGTTTCTCCCGAGCTCAGGAAGTGGGAGTTCACCCCCAGGCAAATCCCTGAGCGATATTCGGTACGAGAACCTATTTGACAAGTCGTACGCTGACCTTTTTGAAAAGCTCATTCACGACAGCTACTTGGACTATTTCACCAAGGAAAGGGAGGAGCTGCAAGACACAGATACACAGTTGAATCCCAAGAATGGCCTTTTCTATGCCGACCAGGACCCTTTATTGCTCTGGAGCCCATTGAAAAACGTTCTCAAAAAGAGACAAAGAAACCTCGTGACCAGCGATCTGGCTACTAACATAATTATGGAGTACTACCAACTGAGAGAGTCGTTCTTGAACGTTCCGGGAGACGACGAGATGGCGTCGGCTTATGGGAACGATGAGGATGCCAATTATGGATTTGACACTGATGGCGAGGACTAATTTTGGGCCGCAGTTCGGTAAGGTTCGTTAAAGCTCTATGGAAGTTTCAACGGGTATTGTCTCTGCCAAGGTTTGTATTATAGGAAATGGTTTTTGGAGAGACAGTAGTAGGTTGTGCAAAGAGTTGAGCCCTTTGGACCGACCTTAAGAGATGAATAATGTAAGAGTCTAATATGTGTATTATGCAATGCCCTGTAACTGGTTATGTAACTCAGCAGGTACTGAGGTGTGCTGAGCTTGCTCAGAGAATACGCTAAGGAGGCATATTTGCATGCAAAAAGGAAGCTTAAGAACGCTTCTTAAAAGAATCTCTTTTATATGCGCCCCAAGGAAGGTTAAAAGCGCTTTTCAGTAGAATCTCTCAATTATGCGCCTAAGAGCCGGCAAACAGCTTCAGGTCCCCTTAGTTAGTCAAAGCCAATCCCGGTTAAAGAGCGAGCAGTCTCAAGCCTCCAACACGCCAACTTGAGCCTCCAAAGGGTCCCTTGAGCCTCCAAAGGGTCCCTTGAGCCTCCAAAGGGTCCCTTGAGCCTCCAAAGGGTCCCTTCAGCCGCAAAAAAGCCCTTCCCATGCTAAACGTCCACAAAATACAATACGCTGCCCAAATAGCAATTCAATCGCCCAAAACGGGCGCCTCTACCACTCACCATCTACACATATCGGTATCTGGGTTTGGAGCCCACGGCAAGCACTGTTGAACTAAAGCGCTCGCAAAAGTCCGTAAAAGGGTCCCCAACCAGCCGCTCAACGGCTCAGAACTAAGCCGAAAAATAACACTTTTACGACCACCGCACGTTTCAAACGTATCCGCCGCCCCTGCGCCGTTTTCTGTCATCGCCGGCCGTTTTCTTTCTGTCACGTCCCGCCGCCCAAAAGCTCCCCGTTGCCCAGAGATCTCCTGCACAAAATCAGGTTCCCCACCGCTCTCGACGCACCCCCACGTGACGTGGGGGGCTATTTTGTGCCCTGCCCTTTTGTAATTGGCCTGGTGTACGGGTGTGTCTTGCCGGGTCTCCTCCAAGGATGTGTCACTTTTACCCTCGGCCAAAAGTCCGCGACAGCTGATCCGAACGGCTTCTTTTCGCCATGGACGACGACAAGAAGGCCCAGCGCCGTCGAAAGCACAAGAACTCCAAGAACGGATGCCCCAACTGCAAAAAGAGAAGAGTCAAGTGCCTGGAGGATTTACCCGCCTGTCTCAACTGCATAAAGCATAAGGTCAAGTGCGGCTACCTCGACTATTCCGAAACACAGCTAGCCGAATTGAGACGGGCCCGAGAAGCCGATGATTTGGAGAGGAAAGCTATCACTCCCATAGCCGCGCTTCTGTTGGGCCTGCAAAGAAAATTGAGGCTGCTGCCTGTAACCCTGCCCAATCTGCAGGGGCTGAAAACAGCGCCTGTTTCCCAGCAGCTGCTGAATCTGCCATATTCGTACCAGGAGCTGCTGCTCACGGCGGGAAATTCCACCCTCACAAGAGCGGCGCTGATTTTGAATATTCCCGAGAACACGAGCCAGGCGCTGACCGAGAATGCGTTCGACGACAGAATCGCTGTTCCGGTAGTCTCGCTGGGCGGGGTCAGCGATGTTCTCAATTTCCAGCACAACGTCATTACCCAGGACTTTGACAATCTTCTTGCCAAAGACCACGACCTGCAGATCATCTATCCCGTTTATCTGATCAATCAGGGCTCTCTGCAGGGAACGCCAGCTGTGGACGCAAATCCCGTCTTTAGACTGTCCAGAGATGTGTTCAATAACCCTCTTGCAGCCGATGCCATTATGGACACGCTTTCGAGCCCTTCCAACGAGCCCTGGGCCGTTTTCGGGCGTGAAGGAGGCGCAAAGAGCCTCCCGGGAGCCGTGAATGGCGCAGCGTTTACCGTTGTTCACAAAAAATCTGTGGATTATAGGCTCCGTCTTTTACTTCTCCTCAAAGACCTCGCTCCGCGAATTCTGGTGGGCGCTGCTTCGCTCTTGGAAATTCGTTCCCTCTACACGCTCTGGCTCAATCTGTTCATATTCAAGGCGTATCTGCTGGATGTGATGAGCAGCTGTCTTCTCAACTTGACTACCAACTATCTCATTTCCAATGCCATGGGAACAGTGGCACATCTTCCGTTTGGGCCTATGGTTGACAGAACACGCCTCAAAAACTGTCTCCTCGTCACCTCTATCAAACACTACGCACACGTTATCAAGGGCCTCAAGGACCTACTCAACGCCGACACCGACGCCGAGCTTTGCCTGCTGGTCTCGTATATTTTGAGCTTGATGTCCATCTACGACCCCGAGGCAACACTCAACTCCACCATTTGTTTCCGCGATGGCTTGTTCTCCATCCTCTTGCACAACTTGAACCTTCTGGCACGCGCCAATAAGCCGCCGTCAATCTTGATCCCTGTGCATTTGCAGCTTATGATCAATATGGAGCGTTCGGTTTATTTGCAAGGCTACCCCTCGGAGTTCTTGTCCGAAGCTACATCCATGCTTTTGTCGTACGGCAACATCTTGAAGATGGTCAACTTGCAACTCGAAAACCATGCGGAGAATGCTTTGGTCAACAACCCAACGTTGGTATTTGTGGAGCACAAATTCAACGAGTTGTTGAGTTTTGTCAATGACTCCATTAACAACTACATTCCCACCATCAACAACAACTTGCTGAACATCGACATCCAACAGGAGGTCACCTACACAATGACCCATCGGTGGGTGCGTCTTCAACCTCTGAAGTTCGTCTCCATCTCTCCGCACGCGGATCCTTTAGAAATGGTTCTCTATCTCTTCTACAAGGTTATGAAAAAGGCCATGTTTGCAATTGTGCCACAAGTGCGTTACTTTTTTCTCCGTGACTTCGACAGTCCGCTCATGTTGGATGTTTTTGCGCTGCACAACGATTTCTCCATCTACGAACACGAGTTGGACAACCCTGCCAATGTGTGCATTCCTGACGACGTGTACGATTCCATCAAGACGCAATTGAAGATTCTCTCGAGCTATCTTATTCGAATCTTGACGTTTTTGGAGGCTCGGTTGCGCCGTCTTTACCGCACTATAGTGTATGAGGAGAACACCAAACGGCGATTTCCAATTACCAACGTGCAGAACTGGCGCAATTCCATCACGGACATTTCCCAGACCCGCCACGAATTCCATCAGAAGATTGGGTTGATTGAGGTGCCCATCACCAGCTTTTTGAATACCACCATAAGGGCGCACCATTACCCCGTTTTGCGGGACGATAACGACGCCCACGATGCCCACGATGCCATGCAAACTCCCACTGCAGGCGATTTGGATGATTCCTACGAGCTCGTGGACTTGCTCACTTTAACCAGCAGCGGTTTACTTGAAAAAGACTTCAAGCCGCCACTCTGAGGCTTTTATAGACATGTACAGTAGACGACGGAATAGGATATGAGGCTGTAGCATGTATTGCATAATACTTTGGAGGGCATATCGAAAGCGTTAAGAAGAAATGGACTTTCCTTAGTGGGAAATGGCTGCAAGAACAATAAGGCGTGTGGAAGTGGTATTTGGGGGTTATCGTTTGATTTCTGGCAGTCAGCAGCAAATCGATAGCAGAATCTCGGTGTGGCCCCATTCTGACGATGCTTGAAACAGCTACATATTAATATGATTCTCAATGCAAAGACAGCTCATAGGGACTCGATTTACAGAGCTTAGCAATTAATGGGCCACTAGTGTCTCATGAATAGTGAAGTTTTGCAGCTTATTGAAACCAGGGCTCTTCTGTAGCCATTTCATTCTAGCACTTTGTAAAACCGGGTCCTCTCCAGTGCCTTGCAAGCCGGGACCTCTCCAACACCGTCAGAAACGTCGATATACAGCCATTGCAACAGCCCTATATAACGGTTTACGAATGCCCACTTTTTCATCATCTATCTATAATTTGCAGCCAGTCCCCAGAACACTCAACTATGGTATCTTTATCGCCAGTAATAACGACTCTCCATATTACATAACCACCAGACCTCTCCCCTCCCCCACCGTGAGCTCACACCTCCAAACTACACCAAAATACCAAAACCCAACTGCTGGTCCCAGCCTCAAGCTACGGTCAGAATACACCCGTACACCAGCTTTCTGCAAAACCCGTACACCTCTCCCCACAAAACCCGTACCTCTATCTACTTCCCACCTTTCTTCACCGTAGGCCGAAGTCGTTCTGAAATGGCCGACCGCGACGCCGACGAATACCGTGCGCTCACAGCAACGCTCCAGTCTTTCTACCGGTTCCACCAATGGCAATATGAGGAGCTCGTGAAGCCTCGGAAGCTCAAACTAGGGTCTCTCAGCGAAGACGAAATACTGCTAGTTCCCTGGCTCCCGAAGTACGTGAGCGACTTGGCTCTTTGCATCGGAATGAACCAGGACTTCACGACTAGATTGGCACTAGGGGTGGCGGCGGACTGGGGAGTCTCCCCCAACCCAGCGGAATGGAGTGACTGTTCGGCCTCTGAATTCGATAAGGTCCGGCTGGTGTTGCTCCAAATGGTCCGGGAATGGAGCTCCGATGGCCAGGCAGAACGTGACATGGTGTATGGGAGAATCATATCGGAGTTGACTGCCCGTTTTCCCGAGGAAGAACGGCCCAATACTCGCATTTTGGTGCCCGGGTGTGGTCTTGGAAGACTTGTTCTCGATCTCGTCAAAAAGGGCTTCCAGACCCAGGGAAACGAGTTCAGCTACCACATGCTCTTGGCGCTGAATTTCGTGTTGAACCACACCCAGTTCGCCGACCATTACCTGTTGCTTCCTTATCTCCATAAAGCACTGCATCTTGCCAAAAGACTGAACCAGCTTAGGCCGGTGACAATCCCCGACGTGAATCCGCTCGAAATCCACGAATTGGCGGCGAAAAACCCGTCAATCCCCTACGCCGATCTAATGTCAATGACGGCAGGCTCTTTTACAGACCTCTATGGGCCCCCGAACTTGGTGGAGTCAGAGTCGTACTCCAATGACGCTGGCGCCAGCGACTTCCGCCACGCCAACGCCGGTGCCTTCGATGTGGTCGCAACGACCTTCTTTCTCGATACCGCCCTGAACATCATCGACTACATAAAAACTATCCACCATTGCCTCAAGCCAGGCGGTCTTTGGGTCAATTTTGGGCCCTTACTATGGCATTTTGAGGACGACCCGTCTACTTTCCACATTCACAAACAGCTCAAAAAGGACGGCCCCATAGATCTGGTGCCATCCACCATGCGGGGCTTGGAGTTGTCACGTGAGGAATTGGTCGAATTGGTGCAAAAAGTGGGTTTTGACTTTGAGATCAGGGAAAGCGACATTGAGTCCACCTACAGCGCCGACGTGCGCGCTTTGGGCGGCTTCGTCTATAAATGCGAGTACTGGGTGGCCCGACGCAGAGTCACTGACTAACCGGCATTCTCCGGCTACAAGCTGCTTTCGGACCTCTGGACCTGAAAAGGGTCCACCATACTAATTTTGTAGTGCGCGCACCAGATCCCCAATTCATGACGAAAAGCAAGGACTCTAATCTCATCCTGTGGCAACTGCCTTTTTCCACGCCTACACCCCCTTTCGGAGCACGAGAACTATCTCAGGCGTATTTTCACACTTACATACCTGGTTGTCGCTTTTTCTGGACCAAAATCGGCCTCCTAGAGCTCGTAAACGACCCTTCGAAGTTTTCCTTATCTCAGCTGCTACGCCTCCTATATCATGAGCCAACCCACTACCTCGGTTAAGCTCGTTCTTCTCGGAGAAGCCGCGGTTGGAAAGTCGTCCCTCGTGTTGCGCTTTGTGTCCAACGACTTCCAGGAGAACAAGGAGCCCACCATCGGAGCAGCCTTCTTGACTCAGAAATGCACCATCAACGATAGAGTCATTAAGTACGAAATCTGGGACACCGCCGGCCAGGAGCGTTTTGCTTCGTTGGCCCCGATGTACTACAGAAACGCACAGGCGGCGTTGGTGGTTTACGATATCACCAAGCCTGCCTCCTTCATCAAGGCCCGCCACTGGGTCAAGGAGTTGCACGAGCAAGCGTCCAAGGACATCACCATTGCGTTGGTTGGCAACAAGTATGATCTTGTGCAGGATGACAACGACAGCGACGACAGCTTGCGGAAGGTGTCTGTGGAGGAGGGCCAGAGCCTAGCAGACGAGGAGGGACTTTTATTCTTTGAGACCAGTGCCAAGACCTCGCACAATGTCAACGACGTCTTTGTAGGCATCGGTAACAAGATTCCCGACACTAGCAGCACCCAGACGGCGCTGGAGCAGCCGGTAAGTGAGGGCCGAATTGACTTGACGTCTGGCGGACAACAGAGCAGAAGTGCCGGGTGTTGTTAGGGCGTTATGGATTGTGGCGGGTGCCAGATAATGTTACGATAGTATAGTGAGACTGTAGGAAGGAGGGAGGAGGCCGGAGCGAGGAAGATGCTAGGACGCGAGGATGGAAAGAGTGAAATACGTAGGAGTGGATGAATCAAGAGTGAACAGAGGATTTCAAAAGAGTGGTGATGTAGGAGTTTTGGACAAGTCGAAACCAAGTCCGAGGTTAGAGTTCAAGCAAGACGTGATGAAAAGGATCTCAAAGGATCTCTTTAGAGTTCAAGACCGCTAGCTGACTGCAGCCCCGACCAAACTGCATATTACATAAGCTGCAATTGCAGGCTCCGTACCCACAAAGGAAGGACCCCTAAAGGGCTTCGCCATTCCCAATTTGCATTAGCAATATAGTAAGTCCTCACTTTCAGCTCCATCCCTATCCCGATGACATCTCCATTTCTTCATCCTTCTCCTCATCACTTCTTTCTTCTATACCACCTATAGCGTACTACTCCTGCATACGTCAGCGAGCTTATTCTCCTGCACCACCCATTCTCTGTTCTTCCCCACCACCATGGTTTTCACTCTCAGAGTTGCCTATGTTCCGGAGCACTTCTCCACGCCGTTGTTCTTTGCTGAGCAGGAGCAGTACTACGCTTCTGCTGGGTTGAAAATCGAGTTCACGCCCGTTATCGAGGGAACTGGACGTTTGATCAAGCTTCTCAACGAGAACACCGTCGATATCGCCATCGGCTTGACGGAGGCTTTCATTGCCGATGTGGCGAAGGGAAACGACGCTTACAGCGTGGTGGGTTCCTACGTGAAATCGCCCCTTTGTTGGGCCATCAGTACCGGCATTGACAGAGACGACATTACCAAGGCGGAGGACCTCAACGGTAAACGCATTGGTGTCTCCCGCATTGGCTCCGGGTCGTATATCATGAGTTTTGTTCTTGGTCTTGACCGCAAGTTTGCTACGCCGTTCTTCTCTGGCCATCCTGCCGTGTCGAACTTCAAAAACTTGCGTGACTCCGTTAACCTTAAAGAAGGTGTGGAGCCACTGGACGCCTTCATGTGGGAACACTTCACCAGCAAAAAGTACTACGATAACAAGGAGATCAAGAAGATCGGTGAGATTTACACTCCCTGGCCATCTTGGCTCATCACCGCTCGTCGCGACTTGCTCAACGACCACCGTGAAGAAATCGGTGCCTTCTTGAAGGCCATCAATAAGGGTATCCAGCACTTCAAGGAAAACCCCAAAAAGGCCACCCAGTACATTGCTGCCAACTTGGACTACTCTGAGGCCGACGCCACTCTGTGGTTGGACACTGTGAAGTTCAACGAGCAGTTGGGAGAGTCGGAAATCGACTGGGAAAAGGTGGTGGAAAACACCGCGCAGGTTTTGAAGACCGCGGGCGTTTTGACCGACTCCGATGCCGAAATCCGCCGTCGTTTGGAAGAAGGCGTGGTCAGAAAGATCTAGTCGGACCACCGGACCGGCGTTAGGCCTTCAAGCACCTGATCCGCCCCCATATTCGTATGTAGGTGATAAAATAGATAAGACGCTTGACGTGCTTGTGTGTAGGACAACCGGCGTAATGTGCAGGATTTCAAGTCACTAGCTACGACATGAATATGGCCAAAGTCGTCCAAAGTTGGTTCTTCGCTCTTGTGTTGGGCCTGAACGTGTGTCTACAACTTTTGATGAGTCTTATCGGCGGTCCGCCGATCCGGGGCCTAAGTCCGGTGACTCGGACTGACTCGGCTTTCGCAGCCGTTCCTATCTCCGTGAGAACCATATAAATGCAGAGACACCAAGGAAAGCCAAGCTTGGAATCAACTCCTTCACATACACCACAATGACAGTTGAAACTGCCAGTCCCAAGCTCTTCTCGCCTCTTCTGGGTGTCTCCATTTTGGCCCCCATCAGCTCCCAATCTTCCTATGATTCTGGCACCTCTCAGGCCCACATTTTGACCAAATCAGCGCTTTCTTTCGTTGTTCTTCTTCACAGGGCTTTCAATTCATCCAGAAAAGCCCTCTTGGAAGACCGCCAGAAAGTTCAGGATGCGTTGGACGCAGGCCAGACTCTTCGGTTTCTCCAAGATACGGAACTCCAGAGAATTAGAGATGATCCTACTTGGACCGGGCCGGTTCCGGGACCCGGATTGGCCGATAGAAGAACCGAAATAACCGGTCCTCCGGAGCGCAAGATGATTATCAACGCCTTGAACACCTCTGTTCGGACATACATGTCCGATTTCGAAGACTCGTGTGCTCCCACCTGGGAGAACATATTGGACGGACAGTTGCATTTATACGATGCCGTGAGGCACCAGATAGACTTCCACAGCGGTCAGAATGGCAAGTCCTACGCTGTTTCCCGGAACGGACGTCACGTGCCTGTTCTTATGGTCCGTCCTCGGGGCTGGCACATGGAAGAGAAGCACATCACGGTAGATGGAGAGCCTATTAGTGCTTCTCTTTTTGACTTCGGGGTTTTCTTCTTCCACAACGCTCGTAAGTTGATTGAAAACGGTGCTGGACCCTTTTTCTACCTTCCCAAATTGGAAGGCCACTTGGAGGCCAGGGTATGGAATTCAGTCTTCAACGTTGCACAGGATGCCTTGAATATTCCCAGGGGAACTATCAGAGCTACAGTCTTGATTGAAACTCTCCCAGCCGCTTATCAGATGGAGGAGATCATCTACGAGCTCCGCCAGCATCTGGCCGGACTCAATTGTGGCCGGTGGGATTACCTATTCCTGATCGCAAAACGGCTCAGAAAAGACGCTTCCAAAGTTCTTCCTGACCGCCACCAGGTCACCATGACAGTTCCATTCATGCAGGCATACTGTCAGAGGCTCGTGAATATCTGCCACAGGCGGCAGGTCCATGCTATGGGCGGAATGGCTGCTCAAATACCTGTGAAAAACGACCCAGCAGCCAACGACGCGGCCATTGCCAAGGTCCATAGCGATAAGCTTCGCGAGGCATCCATGGGTCACGATGGAACATGGGTCGCACATCCGGCCCTTGCTGCGGTTGCAAATGCCGTTTTTGACGAGCACATGCCCACGCCAAACCAGATCCACATTATTCCGCCAGTATCCGTCTCAGAGGAAGACCTTTCCAATACAGCTATTGCTGGGGCGAAGATTACTACCGCAGGAATCCGGGAAAACATCTATATAGCCTTGTGCTACATGGAGTCATGGCTTCGGGGAACGGGATGTGTTCCTATTAACAGTTTGATGGAGGATGCTGCTACTGCTGAGGTTTCTCGTGTTCAGCTCCATCTGTGGGTGCAACATAAGGTTACTTTGGCCGATACCGGTTTGACTGTCACCCCAGAGCTTGTGACACAGCTTTTGGCCGCTGAGACGAAACGGTTGAGCGCCTTGGGTGGTCCGGAGAACCGGTTCCGTGTAGCTGCTGAGTATTTGAGAGAACAGGCTTGTGGGAACGAATTAGCAGAGTTCTTGACGACTTTGCTTTACGACGAGATTGTGCTGGAAAAGCATGAGGTGGCGGTAGAAAGCTTGCTTTCGTAGCTGATTTCGGCTTGTGGTTGAGAGTGGGGTTTTTGCAGCTAATTGATTGCTGGTGTTGAGACGACAAATTTGCAGCATTTTGTAGAAGTGCAGCAGAAATTGAATTTAGTTAGAGGAAAGACCAAAGGAAAGAAATTCAGTCGCTTGCTGTGAATGAAATATCGAATTATGCGAGATAAAGATGCTGGAATTTCAATCAAAATGCCAATACTTAGTAGCATGGAGGTTTCATCAATTCGCTTATGAATAGAAGGTTTTAGCTGGCACCCGACGTAGTGACGACCTGGTTTTCTTTTTGATTCGAGCCTGAACCTTGTTTGAAGTGAACAGTTCAAGTTGTCTAGATCAGTGGTTTCACTCCTTTGGGAAACTCATTTCTCGCCCCAATTCCCTCTATCCTCAAACGTCCCCAAGCGGTGCATACCCATACGATCAGCCCCGACTTTTCAAGCCTCGTCTTCAAATCAGGCCACCATTTCGCTCTTAAAAGCCCAGAACGGACGTTCCGGTTTCGGCAAAGCCCTTTCCTCCCTAAAAGCCCTTCGTCAGACGCCTCTAGACCCTGGCCCGAAAGAGCCGGTTTTCGCAGCAATCGGCTCATCCTGCTTCTGGCCGAAACGAAAGGGTCCTCAGCGGCCACCACAAAACAAGCCGTCCCCGCCACAATTTCGTTGCTTGACCCCTTGCTATCACCTTCCTTTTTAAGGCCCTTTTAGCCCCGAAAACCGCCCCAACTGCTGTAATTTCGCCTTCTTTTTCAATGTCTGTGGTTCTGATGTTTCCAGCCCCCCTGCAGGACCCGGGCTGCAATCCTACAAAACTCGCACCGTTTAAAAGACGGCTTCCCAGCTACTACGCGGCAGTACTAAAGGCCGCCATTTTTCGCGTCAAAAGCACTCCAACGTCTTCATACCGGTCTCTACAGCTTTCCGGCCCCAGCCTCTTTCGCAGCCGAACTTTCATGACGGTTCCGCTTTTTTTGCGGCTCTCTGAGGGCTCTCGTCGCAACAAATTTGCCGAGTTGAATGAGCTAGGAGCCTCCCGCGTTGAGGAGGGCATTGCAGACTCGGTGGCGTCGCCGTGGGCCATTTCCGAAGCCATTCGGCCGCAGAACTTTCTGAAAAATCGCTACTCCAACATCTTTCCCTGGGACAGAACGAGGGTAAAGCTTCTAGCTCCCCCCAACGCCGATTTCATCAACGCCTCCCATGTTTCCCTAGCGTCCGACCACTATATAGCCGCTCAGGGCCCGCTCGACTCCACAATCCATCACTTCTGGGCTATGGCATACCACCAGCTGGAAAAGGCTGGCACGGATACCATTATCGTAGCCATGGTGACTCCCCTAGTGGAGCTGGGTGCGATCAAGTGCGCCAAATACTGGCCCACCAAAACTGATAAACCTCTCGACTTGTCTCCAGAACTTTCGCGTGAACGCATCGAACCTCTGCAATTGACGGTAGAATACGTGGGCGAGCAGCTCAACAAGGATGCCGATTTCGTCGTCACCGAACTCGCGCTCCGGTCCGGTACCAAGACCAAACGCGTGTTCCACTTCTACTACTATAAATGGGCAGATGCTAAGGTGCCTCCTTCTTTGGACCCGCTTCTTGCCTTATCGCGAGCAATCAGGAGCCTTCAGGTCGCCGATCCAAAGCCAATAGTTCCCATAGTGCACTGTTCCGCCGGTGTGGGAAGGTCAGGCACCTTCATTGCCATCGACCACTTGGCTAACAGCCCCGGCTTGTACGATTCCGGCGCACGTGACCCGGTGTTTGAAACGGTGCTGCTGTTACGAGCCGATCGCATGACTATGGTGCAGACTGTGTACCAGTATAACTTCCTCTACGAGTCGCTTGGCCAGTTGTATGAAGACCGAAATTAGAGGTCCATATATATCACTAAATGCATGGGGGATGGTTTTGCCAGGCGGCTGCAAAAGTTAGCAGCGCGTATAAAAGTGTAATGTCGGTCAAAAACGCCCTTCTTTTGCAACAGGCGCTTTCGAAACGCCGTCTTCTACGCTGTACCATTTCTGCTCGTTGCAGCCATTTCAATCGGCCGGTGTATATCGATTGCTGCAAAACGCCTTGTTGCCGTTTCTCTTAGGACCCCTTGTTGCTGCCATTTCAGGGTGTTGCAAAAGCCCTCTTTGAAACTACGTCCTGAACCAGACGACTCTAAAACAAGCTCCTACTAAGGGTCTAGCCTTCACTTACCAATTATTCGTCAAAGACGCCCCGGATCATTTGCCGTATTGTGACTGCTCTCACCATGTCCACAGATACCTCACTGGCCTTTGTTGTGGTGCATACATGTCTTTGTTTCTCTGTTGACTCACCCGAGGAGGTCTTCTATGCCTTCATGAACCAGAAGATCTCCACTAAAACGGTGCTAGAGCTTCTTCTGGGCGTTGAACCTCACTCTGTTCACCCACACAGCATGGAGGGCCCCCTCTGCTTCCAAAAAACGGCTCCCAGCCTCTGGCAGATCTTGGCCCCGCAAAATGAAGAACTAGCCGGTTTTGCCGGCCCCATTGAGTCCGTGGCCCATTTACGTGGCGATAGAAGCGCTTCGCCCGTCCTCCAAGACGACGGCTCACCGAAGGACCCAGAAGAGCGCGCCGCTACATTTCGAACGCTCCACCTCACCAAACGCGAGGTGAGTTTTCTAATTGGAAGGAATGGCGACCGGCTCAACGGAATTCGCTTTGGCAGCGGCTGCATCATCAAAGTCAAGCCCATTGGAGACCGCATCCGTGCTGACCTCAAATCGGTGCGAATCAAAGATATGCCCCAAGACATGGTCTTTTCTGGAACCCCCGACCAGGTCTTTGCCGCCCTATCGCAAACAATGATCCTCCTCAACAAACGATTCACCGCAAAAGAGCTCTCATGACCCGTAGTTCCAAAATGCTAGCCCTTCCTTCCACTGTGTGTGGTTTTTCACAGCCAACGGTCTCCGGGTAACGCGCCCCTGGGTAATTCTGGGGCCGTGCGTGGGGCATTTTTGTGCCATTTTGGTCCCATCGCTGTCGGCAGGAAACCCAATTGAAAAATTTTTCCCACTATATTAGGTAGAGTTTTTCACTCTTTTCTTCTCAGGTCGAATTTTGTTATCAACAATCCAATTCATTCACTATGGCTGAAGGTGTTTTCCCAGGTGCTATCGGTATCGACTTAGGTACTACCTACTCGTGTGTCGCCACTTACGACTCCGCTGTTGAGATCATTGCCAACGAGCAGGGTAACAGAGTTACTCCTTCGTTCGTGGCTTTCAACTCTGAGGAGCGTTTGATTGGTGATGCCGCCAAGAACCAGGCCGCTTTGAACCCCAAGAACACCGTTTTCGACGCTAAGCGTTTGATCGGTCGTGCTTTCGACGATGAGTCCGTGCAGAAAGACATCAAGTCGTGGCCTTTCAAGGTTGTGGACGCTGCCGGTAACCCCCAGATTGAGGTTGAGTACTTGGAGGAGACCAAGACTTTCTCTCCCCAGGAGATCTCCTCCATGGTCTTGACCAAGATGAAGGAGATTGCCGAGGCCAAGATTGGCAAGAAGGTTGAGAAGGCTGTCATCACCGTCCCCGCCTACTTCAACGACGCTCAGCGTCAGGCTACCAAGGACGCCGGTGCCATTTCCGGCTTGAACGTCTTGCGTATCATCAACGAGCCCACCGCCGCTGCCATTGCCTACGGTTTGGGTGCCGGTAAGTCCGAGAAGGAGAGACACGTGTTGATCTTCGACTTGGGTGGTGGTACTTTCGATGTCTCTTTGTTGAACATCACTGGTGGTGTTTTCACCGTCAAGGCTACCGCTGGTGACACTCACTTGGGTGGTCAGGACTTCGACACCAACTTGTTGGACTTCTTCAAGGCCGACTTCAAGAAGAAGACTGGCTTGGACATCTCCTCTGACGCCAGAGCTTTGAGAAGATTGAGAACCGCTTGTGAGCGTGCTAAGAGAACCTTGTCCTCTGTCACCCAGACCACTGTTGAGGTCGACTCCCTTTTCGACGGTGAGGACTTCTCCGCCAACTTGACCAGAGCCAGATTCGAGGACATCAACTCTGCTTTGTTCAAGTCCACCTTGGACCCCGTTGAGCAGGTGTTGAAGGACGCCAAGATCGCCAAGTCCAGCGTCGATGAGGTCGTGTTGGTTGGTGGTTCCACCAGAATCCCCAAGGTCCAGAAGTTGTTGTCTGACTTCTTCGACGGCAAGCAGTTGGAGAAGTCCATCAACCCCGATGAGGCTGTTGCCTACGGTGCCGCCGTCCAGGGTGCTATCTTGACTGGCCAGTCCACCTCCGAGGACACCAAGGACTTGTTGTTGTTGGATGTCATCCCCTTGTCTTTGGGTGTCGCCATGCAGGGTAACGTGTTCGCTCCTGTTGTCCCCAGAAATACCACCGTCCCCACCATCAAGAGAAGAACTTTCACCACCGTGACCGACCACCAGACCACCGTGCAGTTCCCCGTCTACCAGGGTGAGCGTGTCAACTGCTCCGAGAACACCTTGTTGGGTGAGTTCGACTTGAAGAACATTCCCCCCATGTCTGCCGGTGAGCCCGTCTTGGAGGCCATCTTCGAGGTTGACGCCAACGGTATCTTGAAGGTCACTGCCGTGGAGAAGTCCACCGGCCGTTCCGCCAACATCACCATCTCCAACTCCATCGGTAGATTGTCTTCCGAGGAGATCGAGAAGATGATTGAGGACGCTGAGAAGTTCAAGTCTTCCGACGATGCTTTCGCCAAGAGACACGAGCAGAAGCAGAAGTTGGAGGCTTACGTCTCCTCTGTTGAGTCCACCGTCACCGACCCTGTCTTGTCTGCCAAGTTGAAGAAGTCTGCTAAGGACAAGATCGAGGTTGCTTTGTCCGACGCCTTGCAGACCTTGGAGATCGAGGATGCCTCTGCTGACGACTACAGAAAGGCCGAGTTGGCCTTGAAGCGTGCCGTCACCAAGGGTATGTCCACCCGTTAAGACTGATGAATGTGCTGTATAAAGATTTCATTTTATTCTTAAGGGTGAATACATATCATTATGTTTCCTATGTCTGTACAAATAGCTAACATGAATCAAGATTAATATTTACAGCGTGTAGGGCTGGAATGTCTATTCGTCCAAGATGTAGTTACCCAACTTGTCCATTTTCAACGTCTTTACGCCGCTGGACAAAGCTTCTATGATCTTCTCGTTCTCCTCGTGGAGGTCTTGTTCATCTTCCTCTTCTTCCTCTTCTTCGTCTTCTTCAAGCTCGCTGTTGGTGTCGTAGTCGTCATTTTCGAAATCTGAGAGGCCGTCGTCTTGCTCGTCGTTCTCCTCGGTTTCCTCCTCAACAGCACGCATGTCCCTGACGGCGGTTTCCAAGTCGATATACTCCTTGTTCTGCTTCTTTTTGGAGTAGCCAGACGCCTGGACTTCCACGTCGAGATTGTGTTCTCTCTTGACGTCGCGCTTGAAGTTAGGGTAGGCGTATTTGTAGCCGTCTCCGTAGCCCTCAGTATCGAACATGGTGGGATCGTGTTCCGGGGCGTATCTGAACTTCTTCTCAAAGAAAGAGCGGATGCCAGCGATGTCTCTGTCGAAGTAGAACTTAGCGTCAACGTGCTCAATAGAAACACACTGGGGAAAGTCAATCACCACGAAGTCGTAGTCGTAGCCGGTCCCGTCCTCGCGAATAATGATGTTGAACTCGTTGAAATCGCAGTGGATCAACCCGTGGTTGGCCAACTTGACCGCAAAGTTCATCAAGTCCGAGTACAACTTCCGGTGGTTCTTGTGTGTGCGCAACTGTCTCATGGGAAAGCCCTTGATCCACTCCATCATCACGCAATGGCGCAGGTAGTCCACGGGAGTAGGCACACAGAAGCCGTTGCGATGCAAGATCTCCATAAACTGGTACTCCTTCCCGGCCGCCAACCGAGACAAGTACATCCAATTAGACGTTTGCTTGTTCCTCAAGTAGTCTCTGTTGTTCTTGACGGTTCTGAAGGAGGTTCTGCCCAAACGGTGGATTTTCATCACCTTCTGGTTTCCCTCGGGATCGCTCACGGAGTAGATGTCCGACTCCTTTCCCACGCCTATAGGCGCTCCCACCGAGTAAAGGGTGTCTCTGTTGAGCATCAGCTTGAGAGCTAGGTAGTCGTATCCGGTGTACAGGAGCCTGAACCCGTCGTATTTGGCATTGCGGAGTCTGGACACAAGCTTCAACTTGGCCAACTCACCTATGGCCTTGTTGGTTCCCGAAGGCGACCGTAACCCGCCAATAGAGTGGATCATCTGGGTGGGAACGAGCTCGTGGTTCCGCAGGCCGAGTTCGATGGCCTGGAGGACCCTGAAGTCGTCCGCTGTGAGATAGCGCATATGCGAGGTGTCGAGCTTCATTATGGGCTTTTTTCCGGGTTCTCAAAGACGGAAATATGGTATTTGGTGGGGCCCTTTTGGACTTTGGATGGTGAAGAGATGGGTTTTTTCTCATCGCATCTCCACACGAAAATGGAAAATTAAGGGCATGCCTAAACGGGCATCGACTAGGCCTAAACGGGACAGAAAACGCTCTCGGCTATCGCTTCGTCCCAAAGAGGATGGTTCTGGCTCGTTTCGGGAACCCAATCTTGGTCGGATTGGCGCCAGCTCAGCTCGAGACGTCAGCTTTCTAGCCTCTTACGCCTGGCCGGCGCTTCTGCCCCTTCTAGGACATATTGCCGATTATGACGTTCCTAACGGGAGCAAAAGTGGCCGAAAAGTGCCTTCTCTTCGTCAATTCACGGCCTTATCTATCGCCAGGAACATAAACTCTCTAGAGAAGGCATACCTCCAGCTAGCTCCGTGGGAGTGCTGGAAGATGGTGTGGGAGCGAGTACTTGAGCTTAACAAGGACTCCTTCGAAGTATTCCGCATCTTTGCCTCTCGATTCAGTGAAGAACAGAGTTTCAGCTGTCATCATTTCACGTCTTTGCGTCTTCGAGATGCTTCTTTAGAGAGACTAGCGTTTTCTAGGGCAAATGCTATAGAGGAATGTTTGATTCCGGGCTCTGGAAAACACCGCATAGAGAACCTCTTCTCCAACGTAAGTCTTCCTGACTTCCTCACGTATCTCAAGCTGGTGAGGTTTAAACCTAGGGTCCTCCTAGATTTATCGCAAAGGACAGCCCAGATGCTGCGGGAGGACCATTACTTATTGTTCAATGCGCCATACCTTGTGGGACTAGATCTTTCCAATAGCAGGCTTATTGATGATCATTTTCTCTACAATATGGCAACGGCGATTCTTCGGGACGGAAAACTCACCCAACTTACCATATTGCGCCTCCAGAACTGCCCTTTGGTGACAGAAAAGGGCCTTAGGCACCTTTTGGACATAAAGGACCACTTGAAATGCTCTCTTTCATACATAGAGTCGGATTTGCAGCTTTCCAACGGCTTTTTGTCCAAATTTGGTGCTCAAAAGGACGCCAACTACGTTCCTGGTACGAGGTGGAGACCGCTTACTGAGAAGGACCCTCATATTCGCACCATCTCCAGAGTACCTTTGGCCCTCAAACTACATTGTCTCTTTAGGCACTTCGCATCTTCTATCATCGTTACACTGCTGGTGGGGTCCACTACAACATCGCCGGTATATTTGTTAAGGTCCAAGAATGCGATCCTTCTCGATATCATGCTCCATAACGAGGAGTTCTCAGCCTCCGATTACACTGCTTCGTCTGGAATTTCCAAGCTCCAGGCGGCCTGGGAAACAAGGCTGGCCCACAGAAACAGGCTCCCATCAAAACTACCCAATTGTTACATCGTTGATAACACTTTCGAGCCACTGGAAGTCAAGAACCAGGAACTTGGTAATCCCCCAGAAGAGCCCAGTGCCGTGTTTCATGTTGCCAAAAGAAAGCCCTCCAACTCCCAGAGGCCTACAAAACGCAAGAAACCAGTGGGGATACGCACCACTGCAGAGTCCTTTTTCAACGCGTAAACGTATAGCTAGCTATATAATGTACACTATGCCCAAGTGGAGAATGATAATGACACAACCCTAGAACTAAATCGAATGCAGAATGAAAGCTGATGCGGAATCGTCTTTATTTTCCGCCCTTAAGAATGTTGAGCAACTCGTTGGCAGAAGAGCTCTTTTCCACTGGAGGACTGAATAACTGGTTCAAAGGCGACCCTGCCGCAAGAGAAGGCAGGCTCAAAGGGCCTCTTTCCAAATCCTCCAACGTCAAATGATGTGCTGGAGCTGGAGAGGAGGCGTTCTGGCTTGTCTGAGTGGGCCTTCTGCCCAATAAGCTCAACAAACTCGGTGCATGGTTGGCGGAAGGAGATTGCTCCTTTTTGGTAGGTGACGCGCTCTTTTGCTTTCCAAGAATCGAGAGAATGCTGTTGTCGGCGCCGTTCTCGGTGGTATCTTCCTGTCCTCCATAAATTGATCTCAAGTTGGCATTGCGCAGAGGCTCTGCTGGTGTCTTGCCGCCATTAAGGATCAGAAGAATGTTCTTACCGTTTTGAGAGTTGGATGGATCGTCATGTTCTTGCGGTAAAGGCTCGCCATGCTTGAGAAGCCTGAATTTGCCTTTCTGGGGACCAGGCCCGTTAGATCTTTGTTCGGGTTCAGATACGATATTGGGAGCACTCTCAGGTGCCTCTTGGGCATCAAAAAATTCGTGTTCGTGGTGATCGTGCTCATCGTCACTTTCAATATCAAATTGGTGAATGTTGTGGGTCTTGTAGCCGGACAGAAACTGATCGTTTAAGCCATCAAAGTCCTCAAAATCTTCGAAGTCTTCAAAATCTTCAAAATCTTCGAATTGCTCCTGCTGCGGGGCAGGTGCAGGTGATTCTGTCTTTCCGGATGCGGGCACTCCGTTCAAGATAGACAAGAAGCCTTTAGAAGCAGTATTGTCATTTTCAGAAACAACGGACGACGGTAAAGGAGCCGAGTTCTTGCCCAACAAATTGAGGAAATCCAGGGGACTTCCGGAGTCCTTTGGTGGTTCACTAGTTCCGCCTTTCAAAATCTGTAAAAGGTGATTTGATGGAACAGTGGAAGGAGCTTCCGGTGACTTCGTATCCTTTGGCTTGGGTCCACCCTGCAAAATACCCAAAAACTCTTTGGATGCTACCGGATCAACCTTGTTTGGAGCGGCCTGGGGACTTGCCGCAGGGCCTCTTTTCAAAATGTTTAAAAACTCGTTATTGGAATTTTTGGTCTCCTCTGCTGGTGAAGAGGTGTTGGGAGGCTGGCCAATGAGTCCGAGGAGTTCAGATGCCCTATTTCCAGAGGCGGAGTCGCCTCTTTTCAAAAGCGTGAGCTTCTTGCCATTATCGATGCGATTAGCATTGGTATGCAAGGACTCCTCCAACTCGTTGGACAGTCCGTGCGATCTGTGCAGCAAGAATGAGGCAGAAGGGCCCTCAAAATCTGTTTGATAGGGCAGAGCGTTCACACCGTGAGACCGAGGAACTTCCTTGACCTTTTGGTTCTCTTTCTCACTCTTTTCAAATAAATTGAGCAAATTGACACTTTGACCCTTGGCGGTGGCGTCTGCAGGTGCGGTATGTTTTCTTTCGTCGGGTTTTCTGTTCAAAATGGACAACAACTCCTTGGAATTAGCATTTGCTGTAGATTCCGGTTTTTGAATATTTGCAGGATTAACAGGGGAGTGCTGAGGAGGAGGACCAACTGGTGAGAAGTTTGCTGGAGGAAAGTTGATAGGAGGCGGGAATGGCGGAGGCATGGGCGGAAAGAAAAGCGGCTGCTGGTTGAGGGGGTATCCCTGGGGGAAATTCGCAGGCATATTACTGAAGAAAGGCATCTGGTTGTGCAAATGCTGGGGAAGAGCCATTTGGAGCAACTGCTCCGGCTGGTGCTGCTCCGTTCCAGCCGATGTAGGGGCATCCTCGGGTCTCTTCATTCCCTGCAAGATGTCCAACAACTCTCTTCCGGCATCATTGGTTTCCTGGGGTTGGTTGAGGCCCAACAATGCCTTCAACTTGATTTCCGCCAGACGCATGAGTTCCTCCTCGTTCAAAATGCCCTTGTTCTTGTTAATCCAGCCCACCAACGGCTTGATCATTCCCGCCACGATGAAGTACCAGTTAGCGTTGATCTTGGACTTTTTCTGCACCTCCTTAATGTCGTGCCATTCGATCTTGGAGATCTCGTTTCTAGCGAGCGGCTGGAAGTTGAAGTCCTCGGGCACGTTCTTCGCTAGGTAGATTTTGTAGTTCTTGCCACCCATGGTCCTTTCTATGACGTTTTTCTCGTCAATGTAGTCGGTGGCATCGAAACCCGTTTCCTCTAGCACCTCACGGGCCGCACACGCGAGGTCAGACTCGTCTTTAGAAATCTTTCCTCTGGGAAAGGACCAGGTATTGGACTCCATTCCCTTCACAAGCAAAAGCTTGGTCAAATCCTTATTCATAAGCGCCACTCCTCGGACTGGAATAGTGGACTTATACTTGCCAAAACGAGAGATGGCATCGGAAGGGTCGCCCCATTTCCAGATAAGCGGGCATTTCTTAAGAAACCCGGGCGCAAAGCCCTTCATTTTCATTGATGGAAGCTGCGGATTGAGCTGGCGCACAAAATCAGTATAGAACCACTGGGCCTCCTCCACCTGGAAGAATACTCGTTCTATGGACGAAAGGTCCTCATCGGGCACATTAACGAGGAACCGCACAAGGAGGTCCTCAAGCACGTGATCGAGCGGCTGGTTGGCCAAGCCGTCTCTTAGCTGTATAGACATGGAAATTACTATGTGTAGAGAGTGAAGAGTTTCCTACAGAGTGTGGAGCTGTACAGATTTGAGTGGACGCCGGCCGGGTAACGCTTGTGTGCAGGCGCGACAGACCATATAGCATCGCCAGAACTGGCAGTCTAGAAGTAGACGTTTTTGGCATTGCAGAGACGTTTTTGGCTACTAGCTCTTTCTGATAGTCGTATCTAGCGGTGGAGATGAGCCGGGTGTTTTCGCGAGGGTTTTCGGGCTCGAACCGGGCGCTTTTCAAGGCCCCTCGGTTTACCCAGACGCTTAAAGAGGCCAGCAAGCCGCCGTTGGAGAAACCGCACGTGATCTCCAGGCCGTTTGGTCTTGATGCTTTCAAGGCCGTCAATGAGAAAACTGCACAAACTGGACTTTACAACCAGCTTTTTGGCGCAGAAGCCCGTGAGCTCCGCCAGCAGAAACTCGACCATGACATCGCCCATTCGCCGTTCTACGAGTCCAAGTCTTTTGCGAATACCAATGGCAAAATCTTCACGCCTCCAGTGTCGTTTTTCCGGCGTGAAAAGGCCAAGTACTTCCCGGATTTCCATGGTACCTCCTTGGACGGAGCCACCAAGCAGTTATCACAACATCTCGCCAACAAGGTGAGTATTGTGCGCATATACTCGACCGTTTCGGGCGAAAGGTGCTCCGATACGTATTTCAATGTGAGAAACGAGGATTTGTTGACGGGCGGCTTCGAGACCTTCAAAAGAGAGTTTCCTTTATCGCAGATCGTGGATCTCAACTTGCCACAAAATGGCCTCAAGCGGTTCGTCGTTTCGTTATCGAAAAGTAACATTAAGAGAATCACCCCGCCAGAAAGACATGCGGGCTACTTCATTCTTCCGCAGGCGGTGTTTCCTTTCGATATCAAGCAGAAACTCTACTGCGACAACATGTGCTCGGGCTATATCTACATTCTTGACCAACAGGGCCGCATTAGATGGGCCACCAGTGGTTACGCCAGCGAGGAGGAGCGCGACTTGATGTGGAAGTGTGTCCGGGGTTTGGAGAAGGAGTTGCTGCTGGACTTGCAGTGATAGAGAAGTGTGCAGTGGACTCGGCCATGGCCCATAGAACACTGCCGGAATCAATACTTGTATATAAATGGACGTTAGAGTACAACACGTGGATCCTCGGTTTAAAGTGGATTTTTGATGTCGTAAATAACATACGGTTAGCATATCGAATCCAAATGCTCACTCTTTCTTATCCACTACGAATTCTCACTGCCAAATAGCTGCAAATGGTTGGTAACATTTTTTCGCATTTGTCGCAATTGATGCAAAATTCCCAAATCTTCCCCACTATAAATTAAAAGTACAAACCCATTTCCACAAAGACCCCACCAACCTCTAATCTTTTCCCGTGTCCCACACCAGAAAAGCACAACCTCGCATATCAAGCCAGATTATATCTCATCCCAAGCCACCCAAACCACCAACCCGTCCCACCATCTTCCCAATGAAAGCGTCTCACTTTACCATCCTCCTCGCCGGTGTTACAGGCGTTTTGGGGGCCGACAGATGGCCAGCCAAATGGTGCGACAAGGAGTGTATCGAGGCCGTGTTGTTCGCAAAGGCCTGTGACGAGGTCAAGGAGATCCGAAACTGCCTCTGCTCCAGCCACTTCCGCACCAAGTTGAACAAGTGCCAGAGCGACGGATGTGACGAGAACTACGCCAACAAGAGCTGGAACGAGACGGTAGTGCCCATGTTGGAGGATTGCGAGGGAAAGTTCTACGACGGCATCATTTAGCCGGTTCCGGGGCTAGCAGCATGACTTTTTTATATTTTGTTCGTTTCGCAGCCATGCACCTCTGTTAAAGACGCCCTATACCCAAAGCGTAAAAGGAAGAAAGCAAAGGCAAAAGGATCAGCCACATGGAACTCGACTGCGGGAGGTCACCGAAAGTCACCAAAAACCATCAATAGCCCACCTCCACCATCGTGTCCCAACATTGGCGCTGACCAGAAGCTAGGTAGAACATCCTGCATATACTACGTTTATCACGTGCGCGCGAAAACCTAGGGCTGCAGCCCTAACGTGTGTCCTCGGGCACCTCCACCCGCGCAGGATTTTTCACGTAAATTTTGCGAACTACTTCCACTCCACAACGTCAAACTATAACCGTCAATATGTCCGCCCCATTCAACAAGGAAAAGGTCCAGGAGCAGCAGCAGGAGGTGCACAAGATCAGAATCACCTTGACCTCCACCAAGGTCAAGCAGTTGGAGAAGGTCTCTGGTAACATCATCAACAACGCCATCGAGAACCACATCGTCAAGAAGGGCCCTGTCAGACTCCCCACCAAGGTGTTGAAGATCACCACCAGAAAGACCCCCAACGGTGAGGGTTCTAAGACCTGGGACGCTTACGAGTTGAGAATCCACAAGCGTGTCATCGACTTGCAGGCCCCTGCCTCTGTTGTCAAGAAGATCACCCAGATCACCATTGAGCCTGGTGTGGATGTTGAGGTCACCATTGCTGCCTAAGCGTGGTGCCACTTTTGGACTAGCGTGAGTCTTCGGACCAGCTGCCGACCGGCGTGTGGAAGAGGATGAGGAAGAGAGGTGACCTGTGTCCAGGTGCTCTAGGCGTGCCGTGTATCTTATTGCATTCCCTTGTATATAAGTGCACAGACGTTGCGGTGTTAGCTATCAGGATTTGGCAAGGAGCCGGCGGAGGCCCCGAGGGCCGCTAGTCTTTATATTAATACAGTTGCGGTTATTAGAAGGTGTAGGACAGAAACAGGCGTTGAAGCGGGGCGTTTACTGAAACGCTGCGAATCAGCTCTGGGCGACATGAAACCCTGTCATCACCTCTCTGGGCCATTCTGCGGCATTCTAAGCTATATAGCTATACACCTGACTTATCACGTGAATAAACCCGTGCACCACGCACTCCTACAAAATCGTACCCCAGCCATTTCATCCCCTACTCCACCACCTTTTCCCAGCCATGGTTTTTGTACTTGCGTTACGGCCCAGGCTCTGGTACGTGGCCAATAGGCTCGGCGCAGGCCGCCGGATGCTCCTGTCTGCGACCACCTCCGGGCCCGCACGTGCCAATAGGCACTTCAGAAAGCGCAACGTTGCCCTTGTTTCTGGGGTCATTATAGTTGGGCTGTACGTGTCCTTTAGCTCTTCCAACTACTACAACTTGGACACGGTTCCGTCCGGAAGCCCCGGAAACAAGATTTTTCCGAAAAAACCGACAGCGGATCAGTCCCGCTACTTCCAGACAGCCACCCTGTCTATGCATAGAGACAACTCCATCTCGCATCAGCAGCACAAGGAGGGCGTTTTTCTTCTTAACGAGGAGCAGGTGAGCAACAAATTGCGCCAGTTCGAGGAGAGTTACACTGTTAACAGAGGAAAGGGTGTCACCCGTTACGATATTTGTCAATTACCTTCCAACTCGCCTATTGAGGATGACAGAGCGGAGGAAATTATCCAGGTTCCCATTTTACAGGACAACAACATCAAAACATCGACTGATTGGATGTTTTTTGGCATTTTCGATGGCCATGGCGGCTGGACCACCAGCAGTAAGTTGCGCGACCAGCTTATTTCCTATATAGTCCATGAACTCGGCACCATCTTCAAGCCGGCGCCTGAGGACAACTTGCGGTACGTTCCGAACGGTGCCACCATTGACCAGGCTATCAAAAACGGTTTCTTGAAGTTGGACCACGAGCTTGTCAACAAGAACATCGAGCGCTTGTTGAACGACAACTCCAAGGCTAAGGCTGCCGAGTTGTTGATGCCGGCGCTTTCCGGCTCCTGCGGCTTGATTTCATTCTATGACACCAACCTGAGTCTTTTGAAGGTTGCCGTCACCGGAGACTCGCGCGCCCTTCTCGGCTCATTTAAAGAGAACCGCTGGACCGTGCGCCAGTTGAGTATCGACCAAACGGGCTCCAATCCCACGGAGGTGGCGCGCATCATCTCCGAGCACCCTGATGAGCCCAACGTGATTCGTAACGGCCGTGTCTTGGGCGCCCTTGAACCTACTAGAGCGTTTGGAGACTGTCGTTATAAGCTCCCTGCATCCATTCAGGAGCGGATCTACAAGCAGTTCTTTGGCAAGCGGTTGCCCAATAACTTGAACTCCCCACCTTATGTGACTGCAGAGCCAGTGATCACCACCACGAAGATTAATCCGGAAAACAACGATTTTCTCGTGATGGCGTCCGACGGCCTCTACGAAATGCTCTCCAACGAGGAGATCGTGGGGCTTGTGGTCAAGTGGATGGAGAAGGAGAAGATGGTCAAGCCGCAGCACTCGTTCTGGAACTACTTTGGATCCAAGGAAAACAAGTTGCCGGAGGTTTCAGACGTCACCAACGACAAGACGTCCAAGCAGCCATTCCGTAAGAACAAGCACTCTAGTGCTTCTGGTGCCTTTTTGCTAGAGGACAGAAACGTGTCCACGCACTTGATCCGCAATGCTTTGTCGAACGGTGGTTCGCGCGAGCAGACGTCCATGCTTATTTCCATTCCCAATCCCGTTTCTCGTCGGTACAGGGACGATTTGACTGTCACTGTGGTTTTCTTCGGTCGCGACCCGAGAGGTGAGAACGAGGCTGGAAAGTTGGAGATCAACCCACAGGCCACGGCTGGTGGCATCGATGCGTCCAAGCCCAAGTTGTAGAGATAGATATCATGTATTTATGCACGAGTGTCTGGCGACACCGGAAAGAGAGTGCAACAGTGTAGGCAGAAGAAAGGCATCCCATAAGATAAGTGGTAGCGTTCAAGAGCCAGAAACAAGACCCAAGTGCCTTTTGAGGCCCTTCAAGACGGATTGCATATAGGCTCCCTAGTATTCACGGTATGGTAGGGCAGGGTTGTGGCGCGCACGCTTTCTGGTGAAGTTCCATCTCACCTGCATCTCGTCTTCAGCTTCTGCCACAATACGCCCGAAATGGCAGCTACAGCGGCCGAAGCGCGTCTGCAGGATATGGAAGAGCCCACCTCACGTTTTGAGGGACTCGATCCACAGCTGATCTCCCAATTTCCGCCCCCTAAACCGACCCCGGAAGAGACCACCGAGGAACTTGCAAATGATCTTCTTTATCCCACAAACAGGCTAACATGGGACATCTTGGACCTCGTGCAGGCCCTTCCTGCGGTGAATCACGAGCGGCTCTACGACGGTCTCTTGCTGCGTCCCCAGCTGATTGCACGGACGTCTTTCAGATTCAAGAGATCAGGAATTGCCGGTACTATCGACGGGTATAAGGAGGAATTGCGGGTGGAAGCGGTAAACAGCGCCAACTCCAGCAATTCGCTTTCCGTCGTGCGCAAATTCTCGTCCAAAAATGAATCTTTGCGTGGAAATTCGTCGTTTTTGCCTTTCCAGCCCGGCGGGCTCGTTGAAAAGGCCAAACGGCCCAAAAGCGAAGCCACGAAATTGCCCCGTAACACAGATGGTCTTTTTGTGGTCCCACAGGGTCTTTCTCGTGGTCTCAACGTGGCCTCAAGTGAGACAGACGGAATAGCTTATCTAGATTTGGTGAGGGATACGGACGAGTTCGACGAGGAACAGGTACCAGATGTTTCTGAAATAGCTCCCGAAGAAGATAAAAGTGCTGCACCCTTTGCCGACGACGATATCGACGGTCTTGTTCCCGTGGACTACGCGCAAATGCGTGCCAGCACTGCCGCTTCCAAGGAACAAAAGCGCAATTGGGCACATGTGGTGGATCTCGACCATAAGCTAGACAATTTCCATGACGTGGTGCCCAATATGGCTCGTCAGTGGCCCTTTGAACTAGACACTTTCCAGCAAGAAGCAGTCTATCATCTCGAACAGGGCGACTCGGTATTCGTGGCTGCGCATACCTCTGCTGGTAAAACGGTGGTGGCAGAATACGCCATTGCTATGGCCAACCGCAATATGACCAAAGCAATTTACACGTCGCCCATTAAGGCGTTATCCAACCAGAAGTTTCGCGACTTTAAGGAGACGTTTACCGATGTGGACGTGGGGCTCATCACGGGTGATGTTCAGATCAATCCGGAAGCCAACTGCTTGATTATGACGACGGAGATTTTGCGGTCCATGTTGTATAAGGGTGCTGACCTTATTCGAGACGTGGAGTTTGTGATTTTCGACGAGGTTCATTACGTTAACGATATCGAGAGAGGTGTGGTATGGGAGGAGGTGATCATTATGCTTCCAGACCACGTGAAATTCATCTTGTTATCTGCCACGGTCCCTAATACGTTTGAGTTTGCCAACTGGGTGGGCCGCACCAAACAGAAGGATATCTACGTCATTCTGACGCCCAAGAGACCTGTTCCCCTTGAGATCTTCATATGGGGCAAGAAAGAGCTCTACAAGGCGGTGGATGCACAGAGGAAATTCTCAGATACAGAATTCCGCCGCCACAAGGATGCACTTGATACAGGTAAGAAGGGTCCGCCTTCCATCACCATGGGCGCCGGGTCACGGGGTGGTCGTGGAGGCACTGCTCGGGGAGGCAACAGCGTCTCGCGCGGAGGAGAACGTGGTGGCCGCGGTGGTCGTGGCGGTGGTCGTGGCGGTGGCCGTGGCGGTGGCCGTGGCGGAACCCATGGAGGCAACTTTTCACGTGACGGGCCCAATAAGTCTACATGGCTCGATTTGGTGCAGTATTTGAAGCAGAAGAGTCTCTTGCCAGCTGTGGTTTTTGTGTTCCTGAAGAAGAAGTGTGAGGAGTTTGCAGACACGTTATCTAGTGTGGACTTTTGCACGGCAAGGGAAAAACTGGAGATCCACGTTTTCATCGACAGAGCCGTTTCCCGCTTGAAGAAAGAGGACCGCGAGCTTCCTCAGATCGTCAAGATTAGGGATATGCTCAGTCGCGGAATAGCCGTCCACCACGGAGGTTTGCTTCCCATAGTGAAAGAGTGCATTGAAATCTTATTTGCACGCACTTTAGTGAAGGTGTTGTTTGCCACAGAGACGTTTGCCATGGGGTTGAACTTGCCCACCAGAACGGTTGTTTTCAACCAGCTCAGGAAGCATGATGGCCGTGGCTTCCGCAACTTGTTGCCTGGAGAGTTTACACAGATGTCGGGAAGAGCCGGCCGTAGAGGCCTCGATGCCACAGGAACCGTCATTGTGATGTCCTACAACGAGCCTTTGTCAGTGACGGACTTCAAGGAGGTGGTCCTTGGTACACCTACCAAGTTGCTGTCCCAGTTCCGGTTGACATACAACATGATCTTGAACCTTCTTCGCATTGAGGCATTGAGGGTGGAAGAGATGATCAAGCACTCTTTCAGTGAGAATTCCACACAAACACTTCTTCCCGAGCACCAGCGCCAAGTTGAGGCCTTAGGGAAGGAGTTGGCTTCATCAACAGTCGACGAATGCGACAAGTGCTATCTTTTTGGCGTGAGAGAGGGCTTCCAGGCGGTCGCGGAATATGAGGAGGTCAATGCCCGTATAATTGAGGAGACTTACCGGCTGCCAGTAAATCGGCCGTATTTTTTCAAACCTGGCCGTTTGATGGTCTTCCGTGACGAGAAAGACGGCGTCTTGCGGTTTGGCTTTTTCGTGAAGACGGATAACAAACGCGGAATCTTACTTCTTACGTTTGACCACGGAGCTGAATACGAGGAATACAGCAAGAACTACCTGTGGCCCTATATTCCCCGAAGGACATATCTCAAGAAGATCATGAAGATGATCACGTACTCAGGCCAATTGCGGGTGGAGAAGGCCGATGTCCATCAAGTGTCGTTTTTCAGCAATTACGTTCTCAGTACTAAGATCAATGGCATTCTCCAAAATGACGCACAGGCTGTGGCGGAGGCCGTTAAACAAGTTAAGGTTATTGTCAAGTTCCAGTACAAATTGGAGGCGGTGAAATACTCCCAAGGCATCGACTTGAATTTACATGAGCTTTTGCATAAGAGGACAACCCTATGGAAAAAAGTTTCCACCCTGTGCGGCTACCTGTGTGCCAACTTCACTATCCACTACCAGCAATTGCGGCGGCAGGATGAGCTCCAGAAGTCGATCTCGTCTTTGCAGAGGTTGATCTCTGATGAGAACTTGGAGCTTCTTCCCGACTACGAGCAGCGCCTCACTGTTCTTCGTAGGCTTGGGTTTATCAACAACGATCACAATGTTGTTTTGAAGGGCCGTGTGGCGTGCGAGATCAATTCCGGCTGGGAGTTGGTGTTGACGGAGTTGGTTCTCGATAACTTTTTGGGCGACTTTGAGCCCGAGGAGATAGTGGCATTACTCTCGTGTTTTGTATACGAGGGCCGCACTAACGAAGAGGAACCTCCTTGTATTACTCCCCGGTTGGAAAAGGGAAAGGCCAAAATCTTAGAGATCACGGACCGACTTCTCAAGGTGTATACTGCTAACCAGGTACAGCTCACAGCCGACGAACTGGAGTTTTTGGAGAGAAAGCGCTTTGCCCTTGTGAATGTGGTCTATGAGTGGGCTAGGGGATTGTCTTTCAACGAGATCATGCAAATTAGTGTGGAGGCAGAGGGAACCATTGTGAGAGTGATCAACCGGTTAGATGAGATTTGTCGGGAGGTGAAGAATGCAGCGTTGATTGTGGGAGACTCTACGCTCCACTCGAAGATGTCGGATGCACAAGAACGTATTAAGCGGGATATCGTATTCTGCGCTTCGTTGTATTTATAGTGCAGACGAATTGCATAGCTTGAAATTGAAGTCTGTAGTAGGAAAGAAGGAAACAGACGAAAGAAATATGAGGGCAGAATTTTGAATAGTAAAAGAGAGGAAGAACTAAATCTGAGGAAGTCATAGAAAACGGTGTTTAAGCAGCGTGAAACAGTGACTTTGCAATTAGGTCCCAACCTACAATTGTGCGATGATAATACCGCCGTCATATTACAGATACAGGTAGTGTCCATGGAGGTGGAATACTACTACCATCACTGCCTTCATCTCATGTCCTTCGTCATTCTCATTCTTAACAGGGCCAATTGGTGCCAACGTAAATATATACAGATGCTGATGAGGCTCCATCTGGCCCGGTATTCGTCGCCATTTTTATCGAGAAACCCTCTTTTTATGGTCCTTTCATCAATCCTGAGGTATCTCTCCTTGTTATTCCTTTCCTAGGGGTATCTCACACTCACCGAGCTCCTCCCGATTTAGTAGCCCGCTGCATGGCCATGCTAATAATACCTTTTGCACCGTGAATAAGCGTCTCATCGATAAATGGTTCCACAAGCTTGCCATGCTTGACAGCTAGAATCCCCACCATGGTATAGAACGCGCCCACGCATGTTTCATCTCGTAATCGCACTCTTTCTTCGTTGACCTTCTTTCCGTGAGCTTCCTTTGTGGGCCTATTGACGCCCCGGTAGGGTACCACACATTTGTAGAGAAGATTTGCCTTCATGAAATCCACGATATTCTGTTGGTCGTCTAGAAGCGTCATGGATTCTTCTAAGGCCTCAGAGGGCTGTGAAAGATGCAGTTCGTTGACAAATAAGGCACTGGCGCAGAGCCGGACCGCGAATAGTTGTTTTCCAAGAGCTCGAAGACGGTCAGTATTAATAATGCTGCTTGTAGGCGAAGCCGGGGTTCCAAGAGGGAGACGAGTTGATGAGCTTTTGGGGTTTTTGATGGTTTTTAAACCCTTTTTGGAAGAACTAGATTCCCTCTTGAAAGAGCCGCTGTCATGTATGCTATGACTTATATTTGGGATGAAGTCGGTGTTTCCGCCCTTTTGGAAGACTTCAGCCATACTTCGTATCCCAGAGACTTGATTTTCAGCAGAAATAGCTGCTGTATTAGTCCCGGGTATCCCGTGACTCTGTGTAGAGATATTCTCATCAGAAACGTCATTTTCGTGATCTTTCTGGACTGGTTCCACCGAAACAGGAAGTGTAGAAAGGCCGTGAACCACACAGATCTTCTCGTCGTCCAGAAACTGGAATTCAGGCCCAAGAAGTCGGTCTAGGGCGCCTGCTCGCTGAATATCTCCAGTTGCAACTGCAGAATCAAGGCCCACAAGATCTAAATGGTGGCCTGCAAGCCCGTCACATGCCGAATTGGTGGCTCTTATATCAGTGATGGACCTCGGATAGACTCTGGGCGGCGTCACGGTGTATGGGGCCTTTTTGGAGCCACTTATATAAGCATAATTGGACTTGAAGAGATCTCTTTGCAGAACGAAGTCAAAGGCCGCTTTGAGCGAGAAAAATCGGGACCTCGTCCCTCGTAGACCACAGTGGATCCTTAGCAAAGGCATTTGTCTTTATATGGGCCGTTTTGGCGCCTTCTGCACAAATTGTAATATCTCTGCTTATTAGGTGTAGGTGAAAAGTACCTAAAAGAGGTCGATTTGGGGCCACAAAAAGACACTCTGTGGGTATTATGGGACCCTTGACGTGATTCCGTGTTTTAAATGGCCGAAAAGGGCTATTTTGCCGGCTAGTTGTTGGCTGGAGGGTGCTGGAAAGTGCGATGACTTCTGGGATTTTATATCGCGCCCTCGATGCCTTTACCCATACATGTCTTCTAAGGCCAATACCAAGAAGAAGGCTTCCACGCCAGCCAGTGAGGCCCCTCAGAAGAAGGTGAAGGTTCCTAAGGCATTTGTCACACGACCAAGTGCCGAAAATGGTCCTTCTGATGCTACCAAGGTATACATCTCTTTGGAGATTCTAGAAGCTTTGGAGCTTCGAGAAGGGGCACTTATTCGTATATTTAAGGCTGACGGAAGCGACCTCGGTGTCATTGCAACCGTTCACGGAGATAACTCCATGTCTGAGCCAAATTTGGCTCTTGTTCCGCTGTCATTGCGGGTTCTAGGGGGCCTTCTATTGGGAGACAGAATTCAGATAACTTCCCACCAGAAACAGCCCCCATACGCGGATTCTGTGCAGATTCATGTTTCGGGAAAGGATGAAGGTATCGAAGAGGCTCTTTGCGCCGTTGGAATGGTTTCTCCGGGCCTTGTGGTGGCGGTAGATACCGCGGTAGTCACTATTACTGAGGTGAACCAGCCCCTTGAAAGTGCGCTCAATGGGCTTTCTCTTGCCCAAAAAGAACCCGACACTGTTCTGCCTACATTTATATTTGCCAAGGGCAAAACCACGATCCATAAGAGTACTTCTAGCGCTGTGCTGAGGGCAAAATACCCCAACCTTCCTAACCCGGTGACTTTCGACCAGGTGGGCGGCTTAGCCGCCCAAGCAGAGCTTCTCCAACGAACAGTGCAGCTTCCTCTTCATCAACCCACGCTTTTTCTGGACTTTGGCATCTCTCCTCCTCGTGGAGTGCTTCTTCATGGTCCTCCTGGAACCGGTAAAACTATGCTCCTTCGGTGCGTGGCCAACATGTCCAATGCCCATGTTCTCACAGTCAGCGGACCTCTGATTGTTTCCAAGTACCTTGGAGAAACGGAAAATGCCCTCAGAGACATCTTTTCTGAAGCGAGAAAGTATCAGCCTTCCATCGTTTTCATGGACGAAATCGACCTGTTGGCCCCCAATAGAGCGTCAGACGATACTGGCGAGACAGAACTGCGTGTGGTAGCCACCTTGTTGACGCAGATGGACGGAATGGGCGACCTGGGTCGGGTTGTGGTGGTGGGTGCCACTAATAGACCCAATTCTTTAGACCCGGCACTCCGAAGACCGGGCCGCTTTGACCAGGAGGTTGAAATCGGCATCCCGGATGCCCAGGCCAGGCTAGAAATTTTGAAGAAACAATTCCAGAGAATGAACTCTGCCAAATACCGCCTTCTGGACTCGGAGATAGCGGCAATTGCTGCCAAAACCCACGGTTACGTGGGTGCAGACTTGACAGCCTTATGTCGGGAGGCAGTTATGAAGGCCATTGCTCGAGGCTTGGCCACTGGAACTTCTCAAAACGATATCATCTTGGAAGTGACAGATGTGGAGGGTGCGCTTCCCGAAATAAGACCACTGGCCATGAGAGAGATCTTCCTAGAAATGCCCAAGGTGTTCTGGTCTGATATTGGCGGCCAGGAAGATCTTAAAAGGAAGCTTCAGGAGGTGGTACAATTGCCTTTGGAAGCGGCCGCGGCGTTCTCTGGTTTAGGAGTGGCCGCTCCAAAAGGTGTTCTTCTTTATGGGCCTCCAGGATGTTCCAAGACACTCACGGCAAAGGCACTTGCTACTGAGTCAGGATTGAATTTTCTTGCAGTCAAGGGGCCCGAGATCTTCAACAAGTATGTCGGAGAGCTGGAAAGGACGATAAGAGAAATTTTTCGAAAGGCACGGGCTGCTGCTCCGTCCATCATCTTTTTTGATGAAATTGACGCCATTTCAGGTGACAGAGACTCTGGAAGCGGCACCCAGGCAGCCCAACACGTTCTCACGTCATTGCTTAACGAGATCGATGGTGTCGAGGAGCTTAAAGGTGTTGTCATAGTGGCCGCTACTAACAGACCCACGGAAATTGACCCCGCCTTACTTCGGCCTGGAAGATTGGACCGCCACATATATGTTGCTCCGCCTGACTACGATGCTAGACTTCAAATTCTCTCCAACAACAGCCGCAAATTTGGCCTTGATGAGGCTACGAAGGCTTTATTGCCGTTATTAGCCAAATCTACCGAAGGCTGCTCCGGAGCAGAGGTGGCCCTATTGTGCCAGGAGGCCGGTCTTGCGGCTATTATGGAGGATAGACTGGCAACCTCGGTGGTTGCAAAACACTTTGAACATGCTTTGGAGGGCATTTCTAGGGGAATCACCCCGGAAATGATTGCATATTATAGCGAGTTTGCCCAGCGCAGCGGATTGAGCCTTTGAGAAGGCTATTAGTGTTTTAGCAGCAGTCATCATTACTATAGAGATTATACACTTCTGTTGAGATATTCCATGCACTTCTGTAGAGCTAGGCTGCATCCCCACACATTATGCCTTCGTAGGTTCGCTTTCCTGTTCTCTTCTTTCGTTTCTCTTCCGTCATCTCTAGCATTACAATAACTCTATCTACTGCTGCTTGCACCCCTCTTCGAGCTCCTTATCGAAGTCCTTGGGCAAATCCTTGTCGCTGAAATCCAAGCCACCGGCCCCGCCGGCGCCAGGAAGACCGCCAAACCCGGGAAAGTCGCCAGCGTCGCCCACCAACTCGGAAGGAGGCTGGCCCAACTCCTGCAACAGCTCAAGCAAGGTGTTCACGTTGTCGCGCTTGGCCTTGTCGTTGTCGTCATAATCAGGCGCGTCGAAAACCGCCAAAATGTCGTTGGTGAGCTCGTACTGTTTGGAGTAGTTTGCGTGCTCGTCCGCAGGAATCTGGCCCTTTTTCTCCTCCAAGTACTGGGGGAATTTGGTGTTGAGGTCCTTGATGGGCTCGTACAAGACCTCCTTGGACGACAACTGCTCGAGCATGTCGACCAACAACTTGGACATGTCGAGATCACCGCCACCGGCCGCACCAGCGCCGCCCAAGCCCGCTAACAACTGGGTCAAGAGGTCGTCTGGGTTGCCTCCCGAAGGGTCGTTTTTCAACTGGTCATCGATGGTCTCTCCCAGCTTCTTCAATCTTTCCATGGTCTCCTTCATGACCGAGTCGAAGTTCTGGGGCTTTTCCATGGCGTCCTTGTTCTCGGCCTCGAACTGATTTACTAACTGCTCGAACTGCACCTTGGTCTCCGGGTCCTCGATATTCAAGTCCTTGATTAGGTCCTCTATGCGAGTTTTGAACTCCTCGGGCTCTTCCTTAGTGGTGCTGGAAGTTTCTGGGGCGGCCAGGCCGGGCGGTTTGCTAAGAACATCCTCGGCAAAATCGTCTAGCAAATCGTCGAGGTCGTCGAGGTCGTCGTCGTTGTTCTTGGGGGCTGAAACCTCTTCTTTTGGAGCATCTGTGGCTTGTGTGGGTGTAGGGTCGGCTACGGGTGCAGAATTGCCGTCTTTGGCACTTTGGGGGACCGTGGAATCACTCATTGGTGTATAATTATGGAGTAGCAGAAACCTCAAAATGTGCTTTTCTGTGGGGATTCGGTCCGCGGAATTTCACACGCTTTTACATAAGCACCGCATCACCGTACCAGCCGCCCGTGCAGACCAAAAGGCCGTTTTCGCCATGTCACTTTGCAAAACTCGGCTCCAGGAGGAGAGAAAACAGTGGAGAAGGGACCATCCGTTCGGCTTCTTTGCCAAGCCCGACAAGGGAGTTGATGGCGCGCTCGACCTCACGCAGTGGACGGCGGGCATTCCTGGAAAGCCCAACACCTTATGGGCGGACGCCATTTATCCGGTGACAGTGTCGTTCCCGGAAGAATACCCTTCCAAGCCGCCCAAGGTGCGGTTTCCGGCGGGGTTCTACCATCCAAATGTGTATCCCAGTGGGACGGTGTGTCTCTCTATTTTGAACGAGGAACAGGACTGGAGACCGGCCATCACGCTTAAGCAGATTGTTTTGGGCATCCAGGAGTTGCTCAACAACCCTAATCCCGACTCTCCCGCCCAGGAACCCGCATGGAAGGCGTTTAGTAAGGACCGAGCCACCTACGAGAAGAAGGTTCGCGAGCAGTCGAAACGGTACGCGGTCGCCACCTAGCTGATGTAATATAAGATAGAAAGGGAAGAACAAGAGTGTAGCGAAAGACTGAGAGTTTAGGGAGAGAATGGTAAAGGGAAAGGAAACAGGAGAAGCGGGAGGAGACGGAGGAGGCGGAAGCACGTTACCATAGCATGACTGTGAAAGAGGCCAGCCTGAAGAAGACAAGACCTGGTATATGAAATATCTCGTTAGTAGAAGGAAGATAAGAGAAAAATCTCGTACATAGAGGACAGAACGGCGGAACGAGAATGTGCTTACAGTTCCACACAGATCGGTGGGAGACCAGAAACGAGGGATGCCATACGCCGGCCACTGTGAGCAAAAAGACCAGATATCCGCTGTTTGTTCAAAAGCTGGAATTCTCTGTCGTTTGCGCTTCAATGGCTGTGAATCTGCTGTTTGGGGCTCTGCTGCTCTACGAACTGGATGGGTTTTGGTGTATTTCGCTCGAAATCACCAAAACCAGAGGGTTCAGATAAACCAACATGAATTTGCTTCAAGATCGAAAAAAACTGGAAAGGCACGCTTCCTACTCATCGCCTGGAAAGGATATGTCGTATATTTAAAAGTTAAAAGTTTCAACTCTCCGTAGATATGCGATAGAGGTGTTGAAAGTGTCACACGATCGTAAGCACATACCGAAAAACCATGTCTTCCTGAATTTCGTCGATGTCTCCATAATATCGATGTGGCCAGTAGGTGGCTTTGTTTCACACCATCCCTATTTTCGGACCCCTCTTCATCGATCTGTCTGAACCCATACCCGCTACACTTCGTGCTTTACCTCCTTTATTCTCTGACTAACTCCACCCTTTGCCTCGTCCGGAACACCCAGAACGCCACCATTTCTTCCCTCACAACGCCGAAGTCTGCACCACACTCTCACTGATGAGGTCGCGGCTCTTGGACCCGCCCGTGGTCTGCTCGCCCAACTGCGACGTGCCCCGCTCCTTATAGGTGCTGACGGCCGGGATATCCGCCTTAATTCGCGACACCAATGTCAGATACGCCCGCGGCTCCAACTTGATCAAGGTGTGCAACGGAATCAGCATCCACGGCAGCTCCTCCTGTGGCACGTTCATAAAGTACGCGTAGAGACACCGCAACACAGCCTGGTGGGTAATAATCAAGATGTTCTCCTGGCGCTCCAACTCCATGATAATGGGCTCGAGACGGATGACAATATCGCGATACAGCTCGCCGCCCCTGTACCGGTACTCGTACTTGTTGTCGTCGCGGGCCTTAAAGTCGTCAGGAAACTCTTTTTCGATCTCCTCGTACGTCATTCCGTCGCACTCTCCGGCGTCTAATTCGTCCAACGCCTTCCATTGCAACTTCTTCTTGTAGGGCAAGAACAGCGCCGTCTGCTGGGTTCTGTTGAGCGTGGACGTCCACACCGTCAAGTTGGTATTCTGGGCGTCTTCTCCTAACAGCTTGAGCACAAGCTCCGGGAGTCTCTTCGCGTAGCGCCAGCCTCTTTCCAGGAGGTCTGCGTCGCCGCCAATCTGGCCCGTGAGGTTATACTGAGATTCTCCGTGGCGCAGCAACCAGATGCTGCGCGGCTTGATGTGGAGGTTCATCACGTAGTAGACGATTCGCAGCTCCAAGTAGCTCTCTATTCTGTTAAGAACGAGCTGCGAATTGACGTTCACTAAACGGATAAACGTGAGGTCTGCATCCGCGGCCTGGTCCAAGGGTTCGTATGTCTCCTCGTAATAGCGGATGCGCTGAAGGAAGTCTGAAGTAGCGAAATCAGCGTCCTGATCGGCGTAGTCTGGCAGCGTGGTTTTCACGTCCAAAATGTTCTGCAAAATGAGATCCTGGTCATTGCACCAGCTTTCGAGAAACATGGGCTCGATGCTGTTCTCGCGGCAGAGCCGTAAAATGCGCTCCCGTCTGGCCCGGGTGGAGTTGGTGGCGTCCAAAATGCCCACCACTCCACCATCGTCCGCAAACCACCGCATCATGTCCGAGATGGCAGCGTTGATGGCCTCGTGTCTCACGTGAAGCCCGTCGTCGTTTTGGGGGTCAAAGAAGCCGGCAGTCGCCGGTTGCGGCGCCAATTGCCGCCGGTACAGCCCCACGTTAAAACACTTGGACTTGATCAGAAGCCACTGGAGATAGCGGACGATTTTTTGGGCAATAAGCAGCTTTCCCCGGGCTGGAAGTCCCACCATCACCACGCATACACGCACATTTTCCACGTGCAGAATGGAATAGACGGGCATGTTGGTGGAGAAGTAGTTGAAAAGTGGAGATGAAAAATGGTGCGAGCAGCGCAAAGGAAAGAGCTATTTTGGTCAAAAGAGCCACTTTTGCGCCGCTGGGAATGAGAATTCCTTTCTAGTGCCGAGAAGAGCCTGGTGCCGAAATCTTGACCTTTTTGGCGTGAAAATGGCCGTTTTGGATGTCCCCTGTAGAACCCTGTTGCTCTAGTGTGGAGAAACGCCTGTCAAGTGTATCTCACCCTAAACACCACCAACACGGCCCAAATTTCAAAATCCCTCTCCTGACTACTATAACAACACACCTACCAACTTCTTCTCTCTTTCCATCCCTACATACCCCTTAATGTCCGCCTCTTCCCGTCGCCTTTATAAGGGGCGTGCCCGTACCGATTAAACTCCTCCCATGACGAGAAACATCCCATAGCCGAAAGCCCCACTCTCCACTAAAGGCCACCCGCATGTCTATGAAACGCTTTCTCGGCCGCGCACGCCGCGACAGCTCCGGTGTCTCGGCCGACTCGGCTCTGGAGACCGAGTCTTCTGCCGAAAATCGCCGTTCTTCCGCCTCTTCTACGGAACCCAGGCCCATCTTCGGCACTCGCGGTGAATCCCGGGCTATTCCGTTCACCAACGATCTCGACTTGAACCTCAACCCTTCCATGGCATCTGGTCCGCCTTCAGTGATGACAGGGGACTCGGAAAAGGCCGGAGGATCGGTTTTTTCGGGGTCCAAAAGGACCTTTTCCACTAAGCAGTCCTCTTACTTCTCCAATAGAAGCAAGAAGGATGGCCAGCAACCCGCTTCTTATAGAAATGTGGAATATGGCCAGCCTTTGCAAATTCTCGATATCCCCGAGGAACCCACCGAGACGTCACCCCGGGTTCTGGTGGCTGATAAGCTTCACAATGTGTTTCAGGATACGTCGTATCTTGCCCACCAGTACGACAACTCGCTTATAAATTTGACCACTTGCGTGATTAATACTATCGAATGTCTCAAAGCTTTTGTGGACTTCACCAACACCCAAGATGCCTCGGATTCCTGGTACTTTTCCACCTATAACAACGCTCACTTAAGGCGCATCATGAAGATCTACTTGAATCTCCACGACAACCTTTTGAAGGATGAGGTTTATATCAAGTTGAAGCTTTTACTCGTGAAGAACTTCCACGATTTCGCCCTTGCCCTTAACAGCGTGAATCGCACCCTTCTTCTGGGCCCCACTACCATCTCGAAACCGCAGAATTTTGCCATCGGCGCCAACTCCGGTGAGGCTTTGCCAAACGAGGAGGTTTTGTCGTCTATTTTGGATAAAATCGCCGCCACAGAGACTCGTATTAAGGAGCAGAATGGCCTGTTCATTGCACCCATCTGCAGAGGCATCTCCAAAGACCTTCACATCTTGTGCCTCTACTTTGGGTACCCGAGCCCGACGGATTACCATTACAAGCTTTCGCGCACATTGCACGACCTCTATGACGATATTCACGTTTTGGTGGTGAAGAACCATGTGGAACTCGCGGCTATGGCAGCCCAACCACAGATCCAGCACCAGCTCGGTGAACCGCCAGTTATTGCCCCCGTCAGCAAATTTAAATTGCCTTTCAGAACACCTACAGATATCACCAGACCGCCTATGTCACTTTCGTTATCGATAGAAACATCTGCTCGTACTTCGGGTACCATGGGTGGTTTCATATACCCTCAAATCGACCTCAAAAGCCAGCCTCATTTAGAGTCGTACGCCAACTCCAAGTTTGCCATTTCTTGTGGCCATGTCTGTCTCGATAAGAGGGAGGGAAAGGTTGAGTATCCTCACGTATCGGCTCCTCTGTCAGTGTTGATCAGCTTGTACAAAAATGCCCTAACCCAGCAGTACCAGAAATTTTCGCAGAGTGATGATCTGGAGCTTATGGAGGCTCGAGTGGCCTATGGGTCTGTTCTCAAGCAGTTGGACGAAATGTTTCCCACAAAAAAGATCAAGCTTTTCGACGCCAAGCTGAAGCAGGAGAAACTTGAGAGCCGTAATTTCCCGATCCACCGGTTTGGGCAGATAATCTGGGGTGAGAGAACGTTAATCGACGCCGTGAGGTCTAAGGATGGCCAGAAGCTCAACGAGAAGCGCTTGAGTGACTTGGCCATCATCAAGGTCAACAAAAACCTCGTTTGTGACCAGAACTACTTGGGTGACGACGTCGCCTTTAACGAGTTCGATCCATCGCTTATGTTCGACAATTTGTACGTGCGGAAAGTGATAGATCTCGACAGAAAACCAAAGGAGCTTACCATCGACTCCGTCAACGACGTGGACTCGGCAGTCTCCACTTCGCTGTGCAAAAGCACCAACAACGGTTTACCTGTCTTCAAGTATGGGTCTACCACTAAGTTCACTAAGGGGTCATTGAACGGCATCAAGTTGGTTTACTGGTTGGACGGCGCCATTCGGTCGTCGGAATTCGTGGTCAACTCTTCTGACAACAACTCGGCTTTCGCTGCAGGCGGCGACAGCGGGTCGTGGATTCTTGCCAAGTTGGAGGATGTACCAGGAACCCCGGAAGCTAAAGGTTTGGGTGTCGTGGGCATGTTACACTCGTACGATGGAGAATTTAAGCAGTTCGGGTTATTCACACCTATGTGCGAGATTTTGACCCGTTTGGAGGAAGTGACACATATCAAATGGGGCGTCGTAGGAGTCAGCGAAAAGGCTCCCTATGGCAGCGAAGCAGACGACAGCGACACGGACTCGTTCGATGTCTACAGCGAGATCTCGGGCTACGAAAGCGGCGACAACATGGACGGTGCACACCCGCCAGAGGTGGACTAGACGTGCAAGGAAATAGACAATATTGGGATAATAACTTAGTAAGAACAGGGGAGCTGTAAGGATTTAGCTTCTATAACCTTGGTAATATGGTATTCTGAGACTAAAGACTATACACCAGGGTCCGGCGGTAGCCGGCCCCCTATAAGAGAAGATTGGGAACAATAGCGTAGAGTAAGTGTGTTTCAGGTTCTGTGTGATACCCTAGTTGAAACACTAGGTGAAACACCTGTTGACACACATTGGTGTGTGCGGGGCTTATTACCCGATAAGCCCTGCTGATCGGTTAGTTTCGAAGTGAGTTTAGACGCAGGACTCGGAGGGTCCTCGTGGCCCTTGCAGGAGCCCGCGAAAAATTACAAGGCTCGTAAACCTCACCGAAAACAACATTTTAAATTTTTCTGCTGCTCTGAATGCGAAATTACAATTAAGATTACAAATGAATGCAAAAAAAGTTAGAATTGAAAAAATAACCTAGTACGACGAAAGGCGAAATTGCGCTGCAATTAAAACGCTTAAATAAGCATGGCAGCGGCAGCAATAAGACCAGCGGCAGCACCAACAACGTTGGAAGCAGCATCGTTGTGGTTGCTGGTCACAGCAGGAGCAGCGGAAGACGCAGGAGCAGAAGAAGACGCAGGGGCCGCGGTGGAAGAAGTAACACGGGAGCCGGGGATGGTGTGGGTTCCTGGGGCCAAGGTGGTGGTGACAGGCACGCACTGGGTCTGAGTGCAGGTCTTCACAACGATGACAGTGGACTCAGGGCAGTAGGTGGTGAACTCCGTGACAGTGGCATGGGTGGTGACAGTGGAGTTGGCGTAGTTGGCACTAGAAGCAGAGGGGGCAGCCGAAGAGGAGGCAGCAGCATCCTTCACAACAACCTGGACGGGGATAGCATCGGGGCTGGCAGGAGTCTGGGGGCCCAACAAGAAGTACTCCTTGGCAGAGTAGTTGTAAGGGTCATTGATGTTCAAAGAAAGGAAGAACTTCGAGTTACCGTCGAGCGAAAGCGTGTTCTGGTCAACGGTCGCCTTGCTAGAGGCGGCAACGGTGAGCTGAACAATGTTCTGGTCAACAGCCAAAGACTGGACAAGGTTACCGGAGCTGTAAGAAATAGTCTGGGCAACATCGTCGTAGACCAAGCTCTGAGCACCAGTACCAGCGAGAACGTAGTTAATACCAGCGCCCTCGTGGATGGAAGAAAGACCCTTTCCGTCGACAGCAGCGTTGGAAGACTTGACCCAAAGCTCAACGTTGCGAGTGGCAGCGTTGACAGTGGCCAAGAGGATAGCGGAGGTAGCGAGAGTGGAGTAGAGCATTGCTAGCGAGAGTGAGGAGTGATAATAGAAAAGCCGGACAGCACGAGCTAACGGCTTCTTTTATAGTACAGCGTGCCAAGGTTTCTTGGTTTCTCCTCAGCTGAGGTGAGGTATTTTTAGGTACTTGTTGATGTACCTAAATGTGGCATTACAACTTCGTCAGCATGCGTCACGCTGTGTACTATATACAGGCGCGTAATTCATTTTTCGACATCTGACAAAGTTATTGTACGAGCCCCGAACGCAAGCGAGAAGAACAAGGTCTGTCAGAGCGACGAAGTAGCGGCGTCGCGCTGGAAAGGGCCTAAATTCGGCCATGTTGACCAGCGTTTGGGGTCTGGGGCTTTGGTCGGACGGCACCCTGCGTCACATGACGCAATAGTGCTGGTTAGCGAGACGCGCGGTTTGGCGCCCGGATGATGTCATTCGAGCCTCCGAAATTATATTGCGAGGCTGGATAATATGTGTGGTGTGCAGATATAAGCGCTCCCTCCGCTATTCGCCACACGCACAAATAAGCTTTCCGTCATGCAGACTGCACGCATGTTACATCCACAGCCCTTGCAACTGGCATCGTGCTGACCGCCAACAACATGTGGTTAGCAGCGCAGTCTCACGCACGCATTTACGTTGGGAAAAATGTGCCGCTAAATTTAGGGTCTGTTTGTGTTTTCACACGTCTCTGCCGTTACGGGCGTTTTCGATGCCGTTTCAAGCAAAAACCGTGGTTATGTGCATATGTTGCTGTGTTGTTCATGCACACGTACAATGTACGACTTTCCCGAAGGGTCTTAACAGACCGTGTTACAAGCATTTCTGCAGATATTCGCGGGCTTCCTGCAAAACATTTTTTTTTGGGAAACGTGCTGCAGCAGTACTGTGGTAACAATAGTGTAAATTCCGGGGTTCTCCGCAAGTCTTGGTATTTACGTCGGCCTGCTTTTTTACGTCTCCAGCCATGTTACATATCTAGTCATGTTTACGTCCATGCCGTAAGACTTCGACATACTATTTAGATGTAGTAAGCCCTTGAATTTAAGCTCTTGACGTGTTTACGTTCCGGGCTGGTATTAACTCAGACGACTTAGTGGTTTATTGTCTCAATGGTCTGTTTCGTTGGTTGTCCAATACCCTGTCAATGTCGTGAACAATATTGTTCCGTCATCGCATTTTCCTACAGACCGAATTGTCCGTCGCCCCGCTGGTGTTACTACATTGTTGCTGATGTCTGTGCCTTACTTCTTCCTCTAAGCATTGTTTCACATCTTCACACAATTCCTCCTCCTGCTTCTTCCCTCGCGTCCTTTCACCCTTTTTCTAGTTCCTCTCCTCTTCCTTATACTGAACAAAGCGCCCCAAATTCGTCCAGGCCTCTTCGGCACGCATTCTCAACTCCGCGTGTCTGTTTTTGTCTATGCTCTTGTACACCTCTCGAACAGGCCCTTGTAAGCTCCGAAGGCGTTCCAAAAAGCCCCCCTGCACGAACACAGGCTGGTCGTAAGCGTATGAACCGTCGCCAAATACGTCATATACGGCATTAAGCGTCTCCACGACCACCTCCACGGCCGCTGTGTCTGCATGGCGGCCCTCCTGCGCGAAAAACGTCGCTGACAGTAAGAGGAACTCACCTATTTGCCCAACAACCAGCACTTCCGTTCCCGGAGCAACGGCTCCCAAAAAGCCCACTGTAGCAAGCACAAATTCCACCAGTTCTGTGGCATCTGTGGCGTCTGGGAGTTCCTCCGCTAAACGTTGGCACCGGGCCATTAACGACTCGACTATTGTGTTGTCCACACGAGACAGCATCTCCGGGACCGTTTTGGCTACCGCCCAAAGCACGCTTAGGCACTCTTTTTGTAAAGAGAGGTTGTCTCTGGCCAGGAGCCGCACTGCCACCTCCCATAGGGTTTCCACCTGTTCGTCCCAGTCGTTGGGCACGTTGTCAGCGGCCAAAAATAGCCAAACCACGTTGTTAAGTGCAGCCAACGCCTTGCTGGAAAGCTGTAGAACACCGCCAAGTCTCTCGTCGTGAACCAATAACTCACGGAAAGAAGGGAATGCACGAGACATCACTGTTTCCGTCAATTCTGGCGAGATTTCTACCGGCTCTCCGGGCTCTCCCACTGCCACATATTCCACCACAGAAGTAGAGATGTCGAGGGCCACTTCCAAAGCCTGGACGTCAGAACGGGCCTGTGCCTTCTCGGGTGTATCTCCCGAGATCTGCTGGTCGATGTCCTCCGTAGGGCCGTCAGTAGGGGGCTTTATGGGCTCATTGGCGTTATCCACAGGTGCCAATTGAGATGCAACTGTGTTCAAGTCCACCCGCGTCGTAATTTCGAAAAGACGGCCTAAAACTGCGTTGGCAGTGGCGTTTTTGTCTGCTCCAGCGGCCTCGTACATCTGGTACCGAATACCTTCCACATAAACTCTTCCGAGACGGTTATTATCGTGGGAAGAGGCAGAAACAGCCTCAGCCAACTTCTCAATGTCAAAGGCGCCAATTATCTTAAGTTTCTGGATAAACTCAAGAGACTCGGACGAAAACTCGTAGACGAAGTCCAACAACGCGTTGAGCAACTTAAACGAGGTTCTCATGGTGGGAACGTTCCAATTGATCAAGTCCACCACAAGCACCAAAATGGGGTCTATTTTAGCGAACACGCCATCGTACAAGTCACCAGACCCACTGGCCAAAGCCACCACTAACAGAAGCACGTTCTCGGTGAAATCGTACAAGAGCTGGGTCTTGGCCTTTTCAGACTTCTTCTTTTCGTCGTCCTCAGATAAGAACTTGAACGACTTTTCGATTTTGGCTAACGCAGCCTCGATGGCAGCCCAGATATTCTGGCGCCAGCAGAACTTGGCAACCTCGTAGCCCTCCTCGATGGCGATATTTCTGAGAAGTCCGAAGGATTCCACCACGATCTCATCGTTCAGGTCGTTTAGACAGTTCTCCATAAGTATGGCAAGCAAACGCTCTTTTAAAAGCATCCTTCTCATTCTGGCGTCTTCTGCCAATACCGTGATGGCGCCCACAGCCATGGCCCGCTCATTAGGGACCGTAGATGTCAACTTATTGATCAAAGGAAGAATCTTGGATTGGCGTGTGGACTCATCCTTGACCTCCTGTTTGGTGGCATGGCCCTTTTTGCCGGCAAGAGGGTTGTTTCTGGCCTTCTGGTTCTTTCTGCCTTTTTTCAACTTACCCATGGTTTTATATGGTGTTTTGGGCTAATGGGTGTTCGGGAACCTTCAACTTTTCACCATAAAAAATTCGAGATGACTTCTGCGATGCAGGAAAGGAAGCTATCGCTCCACATCTATATGAGCAAATAGTAAGCTGTTCTTCTGTTTTGCCATCTACATGTTGTTCCAGGTCCATTGTAGCTTTATTGACGTCGTTTCTATGTACATTCGAAAGAACACCTTATTTGGCGTTCTTGAGGGCTGCTGCCTCGTCCTTCTTGAACTCGTCAACGAGCTGCTGTTTATCGGCGGTTTCTGGATGCAAAAGCGTGTTCACGCTGTTGCGTACGTCCTGCCACGACTTGGGCTGGTCATCGGCATCGGCAATGTAGATGTCGTCCCGTAAATTGCCGTCCTTTCTGAGTTGTTCACTTACGTTAGTAGGACTCATATAAAGTAGGATCCGGACACTTACATTACAAGAGGCTGCCAGAACTTGACGCCCGTATACCATCCAATAGCAGAGACCGCCACGATGGTGATGGCCTTGACTCCTGCGCCGGGACCTGCCATATTGTAGAAGAAACGGTGGTTAATAGTGCAGTAATGAGATAGGGCGGAGAATATGCAGGTCCTTTGCAATGCTCTCCGGAAGAGAGGCTGCAAAAAGCCGTTTTGGGTGGCTCAAGCGGGAAAACGGTCGTTGTATAAATACAGGAAGAATAGGGTCGTTCTACGGTGTTTCTTCTTTGGTAGTGATCTACTTGAATATTTGGAGTTTATTCCGTACGGCAACCTTCCCGTTTTAGTTGAATTACTGCGAAATTTAGCACATTAGACAATAATTACTGCTTAGATCATAGAATAATTGGCTTTCAAAAAAGAACAGAAGAAGAACCTTACAATGAACAGAACACAACTGGCCTATAGATCTCTCTTATTTTGACAAGCTAGGTGTCTGCCTCTCCATCCTGCTGCCTCGTCACAATCACTCAACATTCCTCACGCCGCCATATACAAATCACACAGCAAACCGTTTTACGCCTGATAAACTACTAAGGGCCATGCAGGCGACATCATCCGAATGACAATTACCAGCCTTCATCCTGCTTTCTGTTCCACTACCTAGTAATTTATTGCAACCTGGTGAACCTGCCCTGGAATTTCGCGGCCGGGTAACCGCATCCCAATCCAGCCAACTATAAAAGAAGGGCGATGCGCCCCAATTATCTCTTCTTTTCTTTAATCAAAAAGCTTATTAAAGCACGGGAATATTTGCCACGACGAGATAATGTATATTGTCAAGTTATACTCGTTGCCATTTATAACATAAATTGCATTCCCCAGAATAAATTCCCTATAGGAAGTTTGGTATCCGTTGGGTCTCTTAAGTGAGGCGATAGATGCTGAATGTCGATAACATGGGATATATTTCTTCACGAAAGTGAAGTGTAGAGTAGAAATTGAAGGCTACCGCCATATAGTCTTGATGGCATTTTTATGTCCGAGACCTAAGCCAGGTATTTTGGTGAAGATCTGCTTCAGTGAGTGTATCTTCAGTGGAGGGTACTTCGGTGAATTTGAGCCCAAAGGTCATACTTAGGATTGACTCCAGTATTAGTGGAATAAGAACCCAGGGGCGATGATAAGAGTACTACGCTGCTGACAATAAGTGCACGAATCACAGAGAAAACACTTCCGCAAGAGATCTATGCTAAGTCAGCCAGAACCCTATCTCAGTAAAGCGAATTTACCCGATGAGGAACGCTATGTTTCCCCAGGAATTGTTTACAGTCATGCTGCCTTGAACTATATGCTACCCTCATGCACATCCTCTCTACACTCCAGTAATAAGTTGTATGTATTGTATCAGCCCGAGGGCCTTTCAGATAGCCCATAAAATTAATTATACACAGATTTGTTTAAATTAAGCAAAGAGAAGCCAGAGACATCCCCATCTTGTGTAATAACTTAACGGAACTTGTTGAAGCCAATGTCAGAGGCTCTCTCTCTGAAGCACTGACGGCAGATGTTCAAACCGTACTTTCTGATCAAACCGGTGTGGGAAGAGCAGACGCGGCACTGTCTAGAACCTTTGCCGAAGTTTCTGGGGTGGGAAAACCAAACAGATTCGTGAGCCATGTTGCTGTAAGTTAGTATGGTACTTGGAAGTGGAAAGAACTTCAGAGGGCTGTGAGGGCTCTTGAGCGGTGTTTTAGTGGTTGACAAAGAACTGAGCGGGAAGATGTAGCAATGTGGTCGACACGAAGTAGTAGGAGATTAATTATTCATAACTCATGCTTCACTTTTGGGTAATTTGCAGGGTGGTAGTTGTAATTCAGCAGATGTCTTTTAGCTTCAGGGAGGGTTGTCGATCTCCACGAATATCGAACAAAATGAGGGGCTCTTTGCTCAGGCCCTCCTAGGCGTCTCTGTATGATCCATAAACCGTATAGCGCATCTCGTTGATACATACAATCAATAATATAGATTATGTGGTAGGTTAGGTGAGCTCCTAGAAATTTCAATATGGTTTTTGAGAGGCCTCCAGTGCGCGCCTGTACGCAGAAAAATTTTCCAGTGGGGACACAAAGGGGAGCGCGATACCCGTCAGCGCGCACGTGACCAGGGCTGAGCCCTAACGGTGCGCACGTGAAGCGATGAGTTGAATTTTCAGACAAGGCCATCGCAGCCTTTAGCAGCTGATAAACCTACCCCACAGAGCCATGGCGAAGGGTCATTCGCACAGGTCGACCTTGAAGAACGACCACAAGCCATTCAAGTCCAAGCATGCATCGAAGGGACAATTGAAGAACCAGCATAAGGGCAAGGTGGAGAAGACCGTTAGCGGGTCTGCTAAAGCCAACAAGGTGATCTCCAAGCTTGAGAGAAAGAACTCCGCCAAACAGTTGAAGGATAACAAAATCTCCGAAACGAAGTTAACCAGGAAGATCTTCGAGGGCTCGCAAGGTGCCGAGAAGGTTGTTACTATCATTGCGTTGACAGACGACATCTCCACCGCAGACATTGCGCAGAAACTCGTCAACAGTGCCAAAGACGCCAATGACGAGGATGTGACTTTTGAGTATCCGTCGGTTCTGACCGTCAAAGTGCAGCGGTTCAAGTCCAATTTGAAGGTGATATTGCCGGACCAGCAGAATTTGATCGCCGTATTGGATGCCGCCAAGGTGTCTGACTTTGTCATCTTTGGAATCTCTGCCGAGAAGGAAGTGGAGCAGAGCTACGGTGAACAGTTGTTGCGTGCTATAACAGCACAGGGTGTGGCGTCCGTGGTAGGTGTGATGCCCAATGTTGTTTCTGCTTATCCCAAGAGAAACCTACAGATGGATATTAGACAGTCGCTTTTCTCGTTCTTCACCCACTTCTTTCCCGACCAGGAGAAGTTGTATGCGCTTGAGAACGAGTCCGAGTGCTCCAACTGCATCAGAGCCATTGCTCAGAAGTTTCCCAAGAGCGTCAACTGGAGAGATGCGCGTGGGTATCTCGTGGCAGACGACGCTTACTGGGCGCCGTTAGAGGCACACGACGGCCATTTGGTAGTGGAGGGAACCGTCAGAGGAACAGGCTTCAACGCCAACCGTTTGGTGCACATTCCTGGCTACGGAGACTTCCAGATCGATCGCATAGAGGCCCTCAGTAAGGGCCACAGGAAAGAGGCCATGGATGTGGACGAAAACAAGCAGTTTTTGCCGGATGACCAGGAAACGCTCGAAGAGCTCAACCCAGAGGAAATTGAGATGGACGAGGGCTACTTCGAATATGACGATAACGATTTCGGTGTTCGCATGGACGGAAAGACCTATTTTGACCAGCACGATACCACCAAAAAGCGGTTTAAAATGCCTACGGGAACCTCCGATTACCAGGCCAAGTGGCTCTTGGATGACGTTTTGGAAGATGCCTCCGACGTGGAGGAGGCTTCCGATGAAGAGCCTGAGGCCAACCAAATGGAGGAGGACGAGCCCATGCAGGAGGACGGAACGGAATATGCGCCCACCGAGGCCGACCCGGAGGACTTTATGGACCTCTCTCCCGAGGAGGAGGAACGCCAATTGCAGGAATTCCGTGCTTTGGCCAAAGAAGACCTTGAGTTCCCAGACGAGTTGGAACTCGACCCCTTGGAGTCCGGAAAAGACCGCTTGGCTGCCTACAGAGGTATCAAGTCTTTGGGAACCTGTGAATGGGACTACGATGAGCTTGATAAGGAGACTCCTTCCGTGTGGAAGCGGTTGTTGCGCATTCTGAACTTCAAGGCTACCAGAAACAGGGTTATGAAGGATGCTGTGAGAGAAACTCAAGTCAATATCGGTACAAGAGCCCGTCTCTATATTCGTGCTCCTCAGTACATTTTGGAAAGAGTCAACGTCAAGGTGTCGCCCTTCACGGTTTACAGTCTTTTCCAGCACGAGCATAAGCTTGCGTTAGTCAACTTCTCGTTCGATACGTGGGAGGATTACGAAACCCCGGTGCCATCGCATGAGGTCTTAGTTGCACAGTATGGTCCCAGAAGACAGGTAATCCAGCCCATTTTCAACCAGGCTTCCAACAACGCCAACAACGTTCACAAGTACGAACGGTTTGCCCACCAGGGCGTCACCAGTATTGCCACGGCCGTGGCCCCCGTGTTGTTCAACAATGCTCCTGTGATATTCTTCAAGCAGAAGACCGATGGGTCCCTTGAGCTCGTCGGCCAGGGAACCTTCCTCAACTGCGACCACTCCAGGGTGGTTTGCGAGAGAGCTGTGCTTACAGGCCACCCAGTTAAGATACACAAGCGTGTGGTGACGGTGAGATACATGTTCTTCAACCCCGAGGATATCAATTGGTTCAAGGCCATTCCTTTGTTCACCAAGTCTGGTAGGACAGGTTTCATCAAGGAGAGTTTGGGCACCCATGGCTACTACAAGGCCACTTTCGACGGCAAATTGTCTGCCCAGGACACGGTGGCGATGTCGATGTACAAGCGCGTGTGGCCCATCGCGGCCACCAGCACTTGGCTGGAGTAATTGTATAGTAGATGCATATTAGAACGGTACTGTGGGGAATCGTGGAGGTGCGAATACTGTGTACCAGTATTTACGCCGTGCGTAAATATGGGACCAGTTATATGGGATGTTTAGAGGAGGTAAAATAAGAAGAAGAAGGGGGTAAAAATGAGAGAGGGTATCGGGAATATGATGAAGAGAATCGCTACTGAGTTTGGTTGACGATAGGTCTCTGTGTAGAGATGTGCGTCTTGAAGGGTTTACCGAGAACCGATTCGCTTTAGAACGACGTTCAAAATATGGTTGCAAAATTACGCACCGCGTAAATATCAGACCCGTTTATTGGGCCATTAGAGCCCCAGTGAAAAGATCCATTTTGAAAGCTGACAGTCTGAAAGTGAGAAATCAGCCTCTCAAACACTGTGCGAATCTTCTGGTTGCTTTTAGACTCGTCATTGACTCTTTTCATGGAGTTATGGTCATCCGCAAATACTGCAGGTGTACGGGTTTTTACCCGCACTAGAGTATCTCTTCTCTTAGTCACACTATCAATCCAATTACCGGAACACCTTTTCTTCCCACCATTATGGCATCATTCATGCCCCAGGGCTCCACGCCCGAAAGCGCCTCTTTCACCTGTAATACTTGTGGCGTTGTTTTCGTGGCCGCAGATTTGCAAAGACAGCATATGAAAACTGATTGGCATAGGTACAATTTGAAAAGACGAGTTGCTGAGCTTCCGTCCATATCGTCCGATGTTTTTGCGGAGAAGATACTTCAGCTGCAAAAGGGCCAGGAGGAGAGCAACGAGGACGAATACGGATTTCACGTCTATCATCGCAAGCCCAGTGCTAGCACTAGACAGCTTACTAAGAAGATATTGAGACAGCAGGAGAAACGAGGGCGTTTGAGTGAGCTAGCAGCCGAGAAGGGGCGGGCTCCCAGTCCTTCACCTTCTATAGCGTCGGAATTCTCCGAGTTTTCGCTCGGAGATAGCATTCATGTGGTTACAGATGTGGAGTCAAACGCTGACTCCGAAGTCTTGGGAAGATCTCATAGTGAATACAGTGATCTTGGGGCCAGCAGTGATGACTCAGAATTTGAGGATTTGGGCTCGGAGGCTGACGAGATCGACGAAGACGAGGCCTTGCCTGTGACACACTGTTTTTTCTGTGATAAGCACCATAGCGAGATTGAGGCCAACGTCAAGCACATGTTCAGCGCACATGGCCTCTATATCCCCGAAAGGTCTTTTTTGGTGGATTTGGAGGGCTTTCTCCTGTTTGTCAGCGAGCTTGTCACTGTTGAACACTGTTGTTTGGCGTGCGGATTTGAGGCCAGATCCTTAGAGGGAATACGGCAGCACGTAAAGTCCAAGGGTCACTGCAAGATCCCATACGAGACCAAGGAGGAACGTGCTGCAATGGCGCACTTCTACGATTTTAGCATTGACGAGGTAAAACCTTCTACCAGTACCAAAAAGGTGGCTTTTGCTGGTGAAGGCACCACGACCGATGACGAAGTTGATAATGAAGATGATGGCGGTGAAAATGAACCCACAAACTACTCTATTGTCCAAGTTGATCCATCTGGAGTCGAACTTACTCTTCCTACCGGACCGAGAATTGGCCACCGCAGCATGGTCCGCTACTACAAGCAGAACCTCCCAGCGGGCCGCACCTTGAACGACTCTGAGAAGACGGTGGCTGCCGTGGATAGGCGTTACGCGCCAGGAATGACCAGCAACGAGGTCACCAAACAGGAGAAGACCACCCGGTTATTGGTGCAAAAGGCTACTAACGACCACTATCGCAAGACCAAGTCGTATAGGGCAAACTTCCAGCCTCATTTCAGGGACGAAATGTTGGGTTAGATGGTTATATTGAAGTAGCACACATAAGGACAGATCGTCATATACTCACTAAGATTAACCCCCCTCAATTAGTAGCTTCAAGAAACGCTTTCTTGGACATATCGTACCTTTCCATGCTGTCGTATATCTGTTCCTTTACAATCCGTTCATTTACGTCCATAGCTACCTTTCACTATGTCGATTTCTGACGTAAGAAACATCATCCACACACCACCTACGAATAGTCCCACCAACACCTAGCGGTCTCACTTAGCGAACACCGTCCCTGGATCTCCGACCTGGCGGAATTGCGGCCCTTTGACGGCAATTTTTCCTTATTAGGACTTCGGCTGCAATTGCCTATTGACAGCAGCAGATAAGAAGCAAGCGACCTGCAGATAATTTAATAGAACGCGGGAGCCCCGTTTTCCTGCAGGAGGAGATGCACCACTTATTCTATGGAACGAATTTTGCCAGAGAGAATCACACCAAAACGTGATACATAAGCTTTAAATCAGCGCTGGAAAGACGATCCCAGCCAGTATAGCATCTAGCAACATCCCCACCAAATCTCAGTCCGAAATTCGCCGCTCCTCCCGTCTTTCTAGCACCCTCCAACCTAATCACCTGCATATACCCCATGCAGGCTATGGAACTCTGTCGAATTTCTACACCCGCACACCAGTCTCCATCTATAAGCTGACTAAAAAGACAGGCCAGAAAACGGCATTTTCGACTTTATAAACCCCCAAGCTCCGACTACTCGTTATTTATAGCTGAGGTAGCCTAACAGTTCCTTATTTGACAAGATGGTCGTGGAAACTGGCCTATACGACCTCCTTTCCATTTCCCCCTGCGCCACTACCGACGAGATCTCGAGGGCCTATAAGAAGCTCGCTCTCCGGTGCCATCCCGATAAGACCAACCACAATGAGCTGCTCACAGAGCACTTTAAGGACCTCACACGCGCCTATGAGGTGCTAAAAGATGCCAAAAAGAGACTGGTTTATGACCACTACGGGGAGGCTGGCCTAGACGGAACAGCCGCCGACGCCGTCGAAAAACAGCAGCAGGCACAGCAGCGTCAGCAAAAAGGTGCGTGTGCATTTGGCCGCGCCACCAATCTTTTCACGCAAATGTTTTCCGATATAAACCTGATGTTTGCACTGGACCCTGTGGGAACATCCATGGGCTTCCAGAACCCTTTTGGCGGTCCCATGGCCCAGGGACCCAGTCACGGAATGAAGAAGGTTGTGCAGCCGGGCCCAGCAAAAGGGCCAGCTCGCGTAGTCCGCGGTCTGGACATTCACCATACATTCAAAGTCACATTAGCAGACCTCTACTTCGGAAAGGTGGTCAAGTTCCAGTTGCCCAAAAATAGTACGTGCAGAACATGCCATGGGTCTGGGCTGCTTCACCCCACGCTGTGCTCGACGTGCCATGCCCTGGGCCTGGTGATCGTGACCCTTTTCAACGACTACTCGCAGTTCCAGGAGGTGAGTTCTTGCCACGATTGCAATGGTACGGGCATCTACTCCCGTCCAGCCGATTTGTGCCATGCCTGTGTGGGTGGCTACGTAAAGGAGAAGAAAATCATCAAAGTGAACATCCTTCCGGGGTCTAAACACGGGGACAAGTGTATTCTTCAAGGCGAAGCCGATGAAGGCCGCAATATCGCTCCCGGCGACGTCGTGATCCACTTACAAGAGCTTCTGCATCCTTACCTCGTACGGCGCTTCAATGACCTCTACATGGAGCACGATATTGACCTTAAAACGGCACTTTTAGGTGGCACTGTTCGATTGCACGATTTCGTGAAGAAGGGTCGCGATTTACGCATTTTCGTCAACGCTCACGGTAACGCCAAGTTGAACTCCAACTTTGACGAAAATGTGGCCCAGGGTGAGGTCGTCGGCACTATCAATTCTGGAGTCCCAAAGATCGTCAAAGGCTTCGGAATGCCCATAAACGAGTCCATTATCGACGGCGTCTATTATCAAGATCCTTCCGACCCGCTAGAATTCACGGACGTGGTCTTTGACATGACTAGGTACAAGAAGGGAAACTTATTCGTCAAGTTTAACGTGCAGTTGCCATCGTTGGAAGACTTCCAGAATGGCGCTGCTGACTTATTGAAATTGCAGCAGATTTTACCGGACAAAGCAGAAAGCTACACCAGTACAACCGCTCTAGACTGCCATTTATCAAATTTGCCCCTGGCTGACAGAGATGTGCCTTCCTCGGTGACAACAGTGCTCCCCTCACCTACTAAGAGCACCAAAACAGACCTGTTCCAGTCGTCTACGGAGAGCGTAGACACGGCAGTGGACGATTCTACTAGTGAACTCAAGGGCTTCGATGTGCCAACATCGTCAGCCGAGTACGACTATAACGACATCGATTTCGACGACCACGTTGATGGCAACGACGATGAGGAGGAGTCGTTTTACAACAGACAGTGGTCTAATAATAAGCGGAGGAAACCAAACTCCAAGCCAGAGGGCCCTCCACCCAATGGACTCAACCAGGGCATACAATGCTAGCTGGCCAATGCTACTGGTCCAGTTTCAACCCGGGTTTCTAGCGACTTCATAGGCGCTGGCTCGGGAAGACTGTTGATTCAGGGAGGATAGCCCCCTTTTGGCGTGGTTAACGTCTCCCCTCGTCTTCTTCAGCACTCCCATTCTTGCCCAGGTCCACCAGGAACCATACGATCACCCAGTGTTACACTGGCGTCCTTACCAGACCGTCTTCGGTGAGCTCATTTGCCAGGCGTAATCGAATCCTGCCTGCTCTGGCGACGACTGCATTCATGTCCGCTTCTACATCACTATCATTTTATTTCTACTTTCTCGCTTTTCTCGGGTCTTCTGGTTGGATGTGGACATATTTATTGCCTTTAGGTACAATAGGAAACCTCGGTTTCTTTCAGCATGTATAGGCTGTATTATCATTATCATAGACTATGTGCAAATCAAAAGTCTCTTAATAGTGCGCGTAAGTCCCCTTAGTTTTCATTTAGGTGCACTCCTCACCATAATAGACTCATAAAAACCTCCACCCAACTCCATAAACTCACCAGAGCCTTCTTTCCATGAACGAAGCGGCTATTTTGGATGCAGCGGTCATCAAGGACCTTTCCAACCACATTTACGAGAAGCGCAAAGCCACCGCCTTCCAAATCGAGGGTCTCACCAAACTGGCCCTTGCTAGAAATGACAGCCAGACCATTTACAAGATCATAGCGGAATTGACGGAATTGACCAATGGAGGGTCCAGTCTGGCCAAGATGGGCTCAATCACGGCGCTCGGCAGCGTTTCTGTGGCGCTCGGCTCTTTTGCTATCGCCTACTTCTTGGAGGAGATCATAAAGCCCATATTTGCCACTTTTAAGGATACGGATGCCAGGGTGCGGTACTACGCGTGTGAGTCGCTTTACAACATAGCCAAGATTGCCCGGGGCGAGATCTTGTTGTTCTTCAACGAGGTATTTGACATTTTGTGCATCTTGGTTACTGATACCGAGTCCTCCGTCAAAAATGCGGCTGATATCTTAGACCGTTTGATCAAGGACATTGTCAGTGCCAAATCCACGAACTACGTGTCTATTTTGCACCATGAAGACGAGGCCCAGGCGGCCATCGCGTCGCATACCGTGGATGCAAACGGAGACGCGGTTCAGGTCAATAAGGTCCAGGACTCTCAGAAGGCGTTCTCGCTTCCCAAGTTCATTCCCACGTTGTTGGAGCGAATGTATACCATTGACCCTTTCGCGAAGAAATTCTTGATCAGCTGGCTCGAGTTGCTTGACGATATTCCCTCGTTGGAGCTAATCACCTTCTTGCCGAACTTCTTGGAGCCGTTGGTTAACTTCTTGATGAACCACTCGCCGTCAGACGTGCGCATAGAGACCCAGAACCTCCTCAGTCTGTTTCTTAAGGAAATCAAGGCCATCAACAAGGTCCGTGTGGAGGTCAACAGGCAGCAGGTTAACAGCGAGAGGAAAAAGCAGCGTCTTGCGATCAAAAAGAACGAAGAGGCCGAAAAAGCCCCCAAAGAAGAAACAGCCGATCTGGGAGACTCGAAAATCGAAAATTTGACCACAGAAGTCAAAGATATCACAATTCCAGATGAAGAGGAAAACGATGAGGCGTCCATAAAGTCCGACGATACCACTGTTGTTCGCAGAACCACTGAAGATGAAGTTGCTGAGTCAGAACCTCCCAGGCCAACCGAAGAGGGCGAAGAGTTCCTTAACGGTCAAGATATCTTTATTGATTACCCTAGAATCATCGATATATTGTTGTCTTACTTGCGGATCCCCAACCAGCCCACGGATCAAAAGATCAATGACTTGACGGGCGAGAGCCACGAAATCTATCTTGAAATCCAGATCTGTGTCCTCAAATGGCTTCAAGAGATCATTTTGATCAGCCCCACCAGCTTCTCCAAATTTTTGCCTGACTGTGTCGTGCTCACAATGAAGAACATTTCAATCACAGACAACAATAGGGACATTGATCTCCGCAACCAATTCTTAAAGTTCAATATGGCTCTTCAAGACTTTCTCAATAATTTGCATAAAAGCGGAATTGAGAACTCGACAACTGTGGAAAACATAGCCGGTGAGACCACGGAAAAGAACGAAGACGAAAATCTCGCCAGCGACGAAGAAGACGAAGTTGACGAGAACTTTCTTTTGGGACTCACCAAGGAGGTTTACGAGGATTTCCTTGACTTTTACCTTGCGAAGACCCTTGACAGCATTATGACAGAGTGTCTCACATCAGCCAACGAATTGGCCAGAATTACCCTGTTAGACTGGCTCATTTTCTTGTACTCCAAGAACCCCTCGGCCTTTTACAAACCGGAAACTGAGGATGGTGAAAAGGGAACGGGTGGCAACACATTCGACTTGACGGCTTTGTTGCGGGCCTCCATTGACGCCAGCAACGACGTTATCCTGAAAGTGTTGCAGTTGTTATCGGAGATTTCCGAGACAAACCAGGACTTCTTCAAAGACTTCATGATCAAGTTGGTGAAGTTCTTGGAAAGCGAGGGCATGGATGAGAAGTCGTCGCAGAGAACGGGCTCTCAAATTCAGTCCCTTTCCAGAAACAAGATCGAATTCATCATCCGCAGATTATGCGTGTCGTTGAGTTCGGAGAAGATCTACAAGACGTTATCGGAAGTGTTGATCTCGTACGAGGGCCGCAACTTAGACTTTTTGAACGTGATGGTTGTAACTTTAAACAACATTCTCTTGACCACCCAGGAGTTGACCACATTCCGCAAGAAGCTCAAAAATTTGGACGGCTACAAGTACGAGGACTGGGCCCTTTTCGCCAGCTTATTTCAGAGCTGGTGTCATAACTCGCCTAGTGCGTTGTCGCTCTGCTTGTTGACGTCTAACTACGAGTTGGCGTACTTGATCATTAAGAACTTGGCGGAACTGGAGGTGACATTCCAGTTGCTTACGCAGCTCGATGTGTTAGTGCAATTGCTCGAATCCCCCATCTTCTTGAAATTGCGCTTGCAGTTATTGGAGCCGGAGAAGCACCCGTATCTACAGAAGACGCTTTACGGGATCTTGATGGTGTTGCCGCAGTCTTCTACCTTTACCACGTTGAAGAACCGGTTGTCGTCGCTTTCGGCTGCAAATAACACTGTTGCTGGCCCTGCTCCGGTGATGTCGGCCATTTCAACTCCTGTCAGCACGCCGGGCCCGAGCTCCGCGGCCGCCAACACCTCCAGTGTCAGCAACCAGTTGTCCATCAAGAGAAAGCGCATATACGAGATGTTGGACAAATTCACGCGAATTCAGGAGCGGCATGAGGACTTCCACCTCGAGCGTAGTCTCGACTCCTTGCACAGCGAAAGGCGTGGCGAGGGCCAGACGCGCCAGGACCGGTTGTTGAGCCATACATCCACGCATCTGGAGAAGACAGACTACTTCAGTGGAGAGAAGACGAAGCGCGGCCTCAGCGGGCGTTTTGGAGCCTCCCGCAATGGAAGCTCGTAGCGGTATGTTGATATTGGCTAATGATGGTATTTAGGCGAGAAACCGCAGTCGTACTCAGTCGTAGTGCAAAAATTGCACCCTTATACAGATAAAACACCCGTACACCAGTTGTATCCTGCTCCGTCAAAAAACCGCCCGTTTTACACCTTAGATCCTTCGTGTTACATCTTAGATAAGCATGTCTTCTTCGGACTTAAAAGGCGCCACCCGGCTAGACCAGCACTTCCAGGATGCCGAGGATGCGCTCCGGCTTGCCGAGTCGTCTCTGCCGTCCAAAACCCCCAAGAGTCCGAACACGTCGTTTGCAGACTTTGACTTGAAGTCACGGGACTCCAAGTACAAACGATGGCTGCCCAAGATGGATCTGTATCTTATAAAGCTCCTACTGGACGTGGTACATCTGTTTCCCAAAGGAGTCGAACCGGAGATGTCCAAAAAAGCGTGGGCATACGTCACGGGCCATCTCCGTGCAGCCAACCCAGAAACAGTCTATTCCACCTATACCAAGTACTCGTGTCGGCAGCACCTCTATAACGTCAACCATGCACGCTACAGAGTGTGGTACACGCTTATGATGCACCAGAAAACCCTTTCGGGAAGACTGTACACCTACCAGTGGAACGCGGACCTCGGCAAGTTCCAGATCTTCGATAGCATCGAGAGTGCGGACCCGCAGTTGATCCACGACGAACGGCAGATCAAGCTGTTGATCTACTCTGACGGTATTCTGTTGCCTGCACTCAGCCAGTACAACAAGGCCAACCTCATAGTGAACGACTTCTTTCTTACCGATTCCTTAGGGTACATCTCCACGTACCACAACGAGATTCTTCCGCTATTGCAGAAGCTCGACTCTGCCTATTTCGAAGGTTTGGAGAACGTGTACAGCGAAATTCCGCGGTTCTCCTATCCTGATGGTAACAGAGACTTTTTCAAGCCGTTGGTGGCTGCCAAGGGGCGGCCCCTCGGACCAGGAGATGTCAAAAAGCGCCCCATTGAAGTCAGAAACGAACACATTTTCATCGCAGACGGGCCCCGTGGGCCCGCAGAAATTCATGTTGACGAGCTGGTGGATCCGATGCTCAAAAGGCCGAGAAACTCGCAGGATAACGGTGGGGTCAACGCAGACTACGAGAACGCGCTTGCGACTGCGGCGATTGCCGCCATCGACTCGCCAGCAGTGTCCAACGGAAGGGAGGCGCCAGTATACTTAAAGGAACGCAAGTGGTTCAATAGACTCATGGCCTTGCACAACTCGCAGATGGTGAGTGCAGAGGAGGTGTTGACGGTCTGCGAGGGCGTTCGCGACGGCAAGATCCCGCTTTTCATGCTCAATATTCTCGACAGCAGCTACTACCAAGGCGAGGGAACGGAAGACATCGAGGAGGAGTTGCTGGCCCAGGAGACTGTCAAGCGTCTCCGGCTGTTCATGCTTCCGATGACTTATAGCACGGTTCAGTAGGGATAAAGATAGAAGTAGTGGTGCCACTTCTGCGGTATGATGGGCCCTCTTTTTGGCAAAGCTGCCGTGGTGAAACTAATATGTGAAGAGATACTGGCGAGATAAGTGGATGATAGAGAAGACAACGGTTAGAATATGTGAATTGAGAGTAAGCTTGTTCTAAGGAAATAGGAGGGCCTGTGGTTCAGAATGAAGGGCCCAGAAATTGAAGAACTTTAGGCTTATATATTCAGAAGGTTGATGTACGGTACCGCGGTATCAGTAGCAAGATAGTATGGTGTAAACTGAATAGGTTCCAGCTGGGATGAAGCAGGTCTTTTTTGCCGATCTTCTCGGGTATTTGCATATCTTTCCGATCTCTACAGGGACTTCCCCTTCTTCCTTCGGCTGCTTCCCCTGGAAACCTTTTCCCTTCTTGAAATCGTAACCTTCTTTTTAGGAGTAGCTGGCTTTTTTGACAGATACAGGAGTTGCAGTGTTTCCTTTGCCACTACAATTAATATTTGAAACGTGCATGCTATGGATTATGGCAAGACCTGCATGAGATAATGGGTGCAAAATTTTATTAAGATTCTCGTGAATGGAAAGCCGTAGTTTGAAAATGATCACAGAGTTGGGAAGATGAATAACCTCGTTGAAGGGCCATCCAAATGCAAATAGTCCTTTTGAAGGGAGATGTGGTCTAGAGATAAGACGATGGGTGTGTGGGGAGGGATGCTAATAGTTTGGACTAGAGATGGAAGTGTAGAAGATGACGAAGTTGGGAGAACTGGAGGTATACCATCTGCCAATAAGGAGAACCAACTGCAGCCTCGAATCATTGTCTTCTGCTGTGAAGAACGGCCCTATAGCCAGGACTCATATCCCCGTTCTAACAAGTTTTCGTCTATTGCTAGACAGCATTAGTCCTTCGAAGTTGTCAGACTGAAAGTTGCGTCAGAGACCTTACTTCTGGTTGTCTTCGAGTATTCAAGCTCTCCCAGACGGCGGTTGTAACTTGCCACCGACCGGGTGGAGTTGCTATCGTATCTGGTAAGAACCTGTCTCCCCGACTTTGGGCTCAAGCGGCCGGGACTTTGCAGTTTTGATGCCACCAGAACCGTTTTCTGCTCGTCTATGCTGTCTAAAGGAGGCGCCTGCGAGCGCGTGGTGGAGAAGTTGGCATCCGAGAAGGTGTAACTGGCAGAGGAGTCCACAATGGAACCCTTCACAGACTTAATGTCCGCAGGAGGATGAGCAGTGACCTTTTGAACAGGCTGTGAAATGTTGAGAGCTGGCTTGAAACCTGCGTCGTCCTGCTGATGAAGCTTCTGAAGCGTTTCAAGCAAACTTTGTGATGAAAGCACCTTGGACGACGACTGAATGGTGTTCTTCTCCATGGGGAGAGCAGATGCTGCCGTGTTGACATGGGCCAGATGGTACAAGAGCGCCTGGACGTTAATGTCAGGATCTGAAGCGGATTTCTTAGGCGAGAAGTTGTTCTTCATATATCCCTTTCCTCTGGCACCGCCGTCGTCCAAAAGCGACGAAGGCTCGCTGGAAACGTCTTCCAATCCGTGCAAAATGGACGTGTTCTGGGTAGACTGCGAGTTGCGGTTCTTCTCTGTGGAGCTGCGGTGCTTCTCGAAGGAACTGTCCGTAAGATAGTCGCTATTTCTGTGAGACTCCAACGCCAAACCCACGGCGGTGGTGTCAAGAACATCCTTCTCAGAGACCCGGTTTGAGTCTGCAGTGAATAAGGTCTCGTGGGACCGGTTCATGGGCTTAAGCTGGTAGACGGTAGAGTTGAAAAGCGTCTTTTCCACCTCGTCGAGTTTGGCTGAGGCGTCATAGTGTGCAAAGTACGACTTGTTGAAGTTGTGAATGTATCTTGCCTCAGGCAGCCAGCTGGGGCTGCTCTTTTTCTGTGGCGATGAGTATTTGGAGCTGGAGCTAAATTGGATAGGGGAACTCACCAAGGGACTCTCTCTGGAACCTTCTTTTGCAGCCGTCAACCGCAGTTTTCCAGAACCGCTCCTTCCAAAGTCCGGCTTGGATCGCTTGGGACGCAACAGGACGTTTCCTGGCCGTATTGGCGAAGAGTCATTATCATGGATGATTTTGAAACCGCTGCCGAAGATATCGGAAGCATAGCTGATTTGGGGAGACGGGAGGAGCTCCAGAAAGAGCGATGCATTATGCTGCATCAAGTCGTCGGTGTTGATGGAGCCGGAATCCGATGATGTCGCCAGCGACAGATCGGTGAGTTTGGGGACAGGCTCCTTTTTGGGACTCTTGTGGCGGGAGGGACGGGAAGAAGAAGCCGTAGAGTCTGAGCTATACGATGACGAAGTGTAAGCCGGTGAAACATAACGGTCGGCGACGGGGCCCCTGCGTAAGCGATACTCAATTTTTGCAGCCACCGTTTTGCGGAGAAGAAGTTCGAAGAGAAGCTTGCGATTAATGTGGTCCACTTCACGAGGCAGAAGAAGCGTGTTGTCAACTTCATCCGGGAAAATTTCGTCAAACTTTGGCGGTGGAATGGGGTACTTATTTGCAAGCACTGTGTTCCGGTACTTCTCGTAAATGACATCTTGGAGACTAAACAGATGGTCTTGTGGAGGCAGTCTCTTGGTGAGCTTCACAAAAGTTCCTTTCACTGGAGCAGAAATGATCGGAGCCGTGATAAACGAGAACTCGTTGTTAGCGGAGATCTGCGCATACAGCTGGATCTTGTTGAGAGGAGGCTTGCACCAATGGAGATGGTTGTAGTCATAGACCTTGACATTTCGCGGTAAAAGCTCTCTTACGAGCGCCGCGACCTCCCTGTTGGCGAAAAAGGCTTGCATTTCCCCCTCCAGCTGGAACTTGGGCGTGCTGGAGGCCACCTTCTGGTACTTTTTGCGCTTGAAGGAGGTCTTCCGATTGACCGGAAAGAGAAAGTCGAGCTTCCGGCTGCCAGACGGTTGAGCAGAGGTGGAGTATGCTTGTGGACTCATATCGGTCTTCTTTGCCATGCGGTTGCGGCTTCTGATGGTGTTTCTATGTCTCAAGGAAGCGTTTCTGGAAACCACCAGGCCCGTTCTAGCAGGAGGCTGGTCGATAACTGTGACGATGGGATTGGACAGAAACATCGATTCCTGCTTCGAGGGTCCCCTTGAGTGGGTGTGGGGTTGCACCCGGTGCTGGCCTGGAACGTTCAACAGCCTTTCCACCGGCAACTGGCCAATGGTGTCTAGCACAGCAGGCAGTTTATAGCTGGCGGGAGTATTGACGTTGGTATGCGGAAAAGTGTACCTTTGGCGGGAAGGACCCTGGTTCAAAGGGATGGCGTCGTTGTATAGCACATCGAAAGGGTTTGATGCCGATGTCAGGCGCCCTCTATAGGGCAGTGGGGCCGTCAAGGTGTCATTATCGGCAGCTCGTAGAATGGCTTCGTGAGAGCGTGTGAGAACAAGCAGACCGCCAGTAGACGGAGTATGGACCGAGATCTGGTCAATGCCCGACGCCGCTGTGGCAAACAGGTCCGCCGAGCTGGTGGGAAGAGCTAGAAGCATATGAATGGATGCAAATGGTAGTTCTGTAGGCAGTTACGGAGGAAGAGAGAAGGGAAAATTGGGGAAAAGCAGTAGTCGGGTAGATGTAACCTCAAATCAAAGACCACCACTCCTTTAGCAGGAATTTACCATTTTCCACGGCAGTGGAACGCCCAGCAGACGAAGATGAGATGGCTGGCTGGCTGCGGTGCGAGCCGCACTCAACCCAATTGGGCGACAGTTGCCATGGCACCGTCACGTGACCTAGCTTCCGATAAGGCGGGTGTCCCAATAGGGGCAAATGGGCGTCGTCAGGGAGTGCATGTAGGTGCACCCACGTAATCCGGACCCACCAACAACAAACACGCGGCCACTAAAACGCTCACACTTTTTATCTACGTGTACTTTCTTTACACTAATCAATTGCAATGGACAGGCTCAAGGAGGTGAGTATCGACGCCGGCGGGCCTCGATCCCGGCCCCATGGGGGCTCCTATATAGACGGGCGTTCTCGGGCTTTCAACACCGACGGCGCCGTCTGCAGGGGGTCCTTTTGGCGGTGATTCGGGGCAATTCCGCCACCAATGGCCATAACAACATGCTAACCCACAGAAAATCAACAACCTCAAGTTGGATGCCGAGAAGTGGCAGGAGAAGTCCGACGATCTCAGTGCTCAGATCAAGAAGTTGGAGCAGGAGAACCTCGAGAAGGACCACTCCATCCAGTCGTTGAGCAGAAAGAACCAGGTGTTGGAGGAACAGGTGGAGAAGTTGGAGACCGACTTGTCGGAGATCAAGCAGACCGCGGACGAGTCGCACTCGTTGAAGACGTCCAACGACAACTACAGCAAGAAGAACCAGGTTTTGGAGGAGGAGTTGGAGGAGGCCGACAAGAACTTGAAGGAGACCACCGAGAAGTTGCGCGAGACCGACATCAAGGCTGAGCAGTTGGAGAGAAAGGTGGCCTCGTTGGAGACCGAGAAGGAGGAGTGGGAGAAGAAGTTCGAGGAGTTGACCGAGACCCACAACGCCGCCAAGGCCGAGTTGGACGAGATCAGCCAGCAGTTGGAGGCCATCTAGGCCCAAATCCATCTGCCGTTCCTATATAGCATACCATTAATACACCTTGTTGCCGCGTGAGGATTTGGTGTATTTGGCAGAGTTGGCCGTAGCCGCTGCGAATGCGACCGGTTTTTTCCCTGAAACCCACACAGATATACCACTCTTTCAGGATATAACCCGGCCTAGCTCCGTACACAGCACCAAAACTCTGATTCCGACACCACCACCGGTGTCTGCGGCTTCGTTTACCCTGGATAATCCTCTTATGAGGCACAATCCTGAACTAAAAAGTGCTCCCAATTCACCGCCATGCCAGTTCTAGATTCCATCAGAAAACGCTTCTCCCACCAGCTAGAGTCGTATAATGTGGACGACGATTACGATATGCCGTCACGTGCCTCCAGCATAGTGGGCACAAGCCATCGGTCCTCGATTTCCAGCAATTCCGAGCCGCCGTTAGCTTACCAAGTGGGGGACACTTATTGCCCCACCGAGGAGGTGCCCTCTTACGAGCTGTCGCAACTACTCCACGAGCATCAGATGGCGCGGGACTCGGTTGTGAATTCCACCAATGTTTCTCGCACCAACTCTTTTGCCAGGCTTCCGGAGGCGCATTTGCGGTCGTTCGCGGACCTCTCGCAAACCAGCTCCCCTTCCCCTGCTATTGGCGCCAATAATACCAGGCGGACCGACGGAAAACGGTCGCTCAAAAAGCTCGGGCTCAAGTTCCTCAACGCGAAGCAGCACTTTCTACTAGCGTGCTGCAGAGATGTGTCGCTCATGCCGTGCCTCATAGGGTTAATTCAATCGTGGCGAAGAGCGTTTTTACAGAACATTTTGGCGCCGGACTTCCTGGCCCGGGCTAGCCCCATTACGAAAGCAAGGGCCTCAGAGCACTTTCTCACGGGAGTTTGGTGCATAGTGGCCGGGTATCTCTCGTATTCTGTGCTAGATGGCCTCATGGTGCGGTGGATCGTGACGTACCTGACGGCAGCGGCCATTGTGCGAATGCTTTCCATGTCAGTGATTATAATAACCATCGAACAGTATTTGGTGGCCACGTTTTCGGCCGAGGGATACAAGTACGGGCTCCATATCTGGATTTTGATCAGCTGTTGCTTGACGATTACTTACATTGTGCAGAACTTTGTCACCTCCAATTTGGACTTGAAGGGGAAGAGACGGGCGCGGTTTTTTGACTTCTACACCATTGCTGTTTTTGCCGTGGTACCGGTGGGAATGGCCAGTTTCATCACTATGATCGGGCTCTTGCGGTCCTTGTTAATACTAAGGTTGGACATTGATCTGAAGGACCTATGAGATATTTATTAATAGACAAGAGAGCAGGAGGAGGAGAACTAGTAAGAGGAGAACTAGTAAGAGGAGAACTAGTAAGAGGAGACGGAGGAGGAGAACAGGAGCTTTGTGCGGTTTCGTTGGAGAAATTTGCAGCCTCGCGGCCCTAGTAAAATACCACAGAATATTGTGCATCCTATACCAGCACTTAAAAACCTCAGAGGCCCATTGACCATAAATCCTATATAGAGTCTTAGAATCTGTACAACCTGAAGAGCCTAATAATGCTATATTTCGTCCTTCATCCGTGTGTTCTTTCACTTTACATACATAGCGCACCACTCTATCAAAATGGCACTGCACAAATTTTCGCTGCCATATTTCAACCTTTTTCACTTCTCATTATCCACTCCAATACTTACCATGGGTGTCCATATTTTGGGTAAATCCATCAAGCACACCGCCTTGGTTAGAGTACGTATTAACAGCGCTTTCATCTTCGCATGGGCGAAGTTTCAGCTTGAAAACTCAAAAATTCACATACTAACTCTTCCAGATAGGATTGGCGAAGAACATCTTTGGTGTGGGCTACGAAACAGCCGAAAAGATCTGTGCCAAAGTGGGCATATATCCTCAAATGAGAATGAACCAGTTGACCGAGCCGCAGATCATGTCCCTCAACAAGGAGTTGTCGGATTTGCCTATTGAGGGCCATTTGAGACAGAAGATCTTGGACGACATCAAGTTGAAGAGAACCATCGGATCTTATGCTGGTTCCAGACACGCCGCTGGCTTGCCTGTTCGTGGCCAGAAGACGAGAAACAACGCCAGCACGGCAAACAGATGGAACAGGGTGGACAGAAAGTTATAGGAGTCTTGTATATATAAATGGAGGAAAGGTAGATGGCATGTATGAGTGGGGAAAAGAGGAGAGCATTTGAAGGGAAACCAGAGGGTGGTAATGAAGCCAGAAGATGGGCGATGATATCGGACTGGTCTGGGTTGCGAAATCTGCTCCAGCTGGCTTTAGTTGGTGGCCTTATTTCGCTAGATCGCACGATATTAGCACTAACTAATAGTCTCTCAAAGCTCTTTCCACCCCAACTGAACAAAAAACCACCACAGAAGCCGTTTGCTCTCTATCTAACCGGTAATCCTTAAACACTCTTTGATTGTGCCTTCAACCGAGCATTTTCTCTCACCTCTCTCTACATCTCTGACTAATGCTTATCCTCTATTATGACTATATGTACACTTTCAGCCGAAAAGCTGGATGCCGTCGTTGCCGATGAGCTCTTCATCTTCCGACTCCTCGTCCGACTGTGCCTCGTTCATGTTGACCTTCTGGCCCAACAACGACGCGAAGAACTCGTCAATCTGGTCATCGTTCCACTTCAAATTGGGCCTAGGAGCGTCAAAGTTGGCTATGGGCTCCTGGACGTGGTAACGGAGCTTTCTCCCCTTGGAGGCCTTGGTATCGACATTCTTCTTCAATTTGTGCGCCTGCTGTGCGCCTCGTAAGGCAATGGTGAGGCCAGTAGTAGGATTACTAGACTGGATCTTCTTATCCACCAAGTCGTTGAGTAAAACACGGTAAAAATCCTCGTCGTCAAAGATCTGGTCCAATTCCGCCAATTCCGATGCCTCGTTCTTCGATTGATGGTCTTTGGGGATATCGGGATTTTCTTCAGCCTCCTCCTCATCTTCCTCGGCGGCAGCCTGTGCTTTGGAGTACTCATATCCTAACGGTTTGATCAGACGTCTGTTGAGCTTGGTCTTCTTGACTAGTCTCGCCATGTCGGCCACGTTATTCTGAACTTGTTGCTCGGCCAGCTGGTTGATGGCCTTGAACTTACCCGAATTGATGGCACTGGAGCCCGACGAGTTCTGGATCTTGGACGACCATTTAGTCAACACCGACGCTCTGTAACCGTTCAATACGGCGTCGTGCTGTTGCGAAACCTCCAAGTAATCATCAAGGGATCGCTTCTTGGGTGTGTATGCGAGTTTTTTGGTGCTGATGCCGTCTTTGTCGGCCAAAGACGCCCTGAGAGCCAAAATGCTGTCCAATAAGTCGTAGCCCTTGGCGATGGCGTTGTCAAGCAGTGCTGGTGTCTTCTTGGTGGCCAATTTGCCGGCCGCAAGAGTCTCCTGGTCAGCAGGAAGCATGTTGGAGTTGGAAAGCGCCTTCTGCACCTTTAAACGGATATCCAAGATGGAGTCAAAGAGACTGTGCTGCTGCAAAATAGCGTAGCCTTTTAAGCTGTCGTTGGACGAAGTCTGCGACATTCGGCTGACAATGTGGTCGCGTTCCTTGGACATCATAGCCTTCAATTTGGATCTTTCCGCGTCGTCATTTGTAGACCTAATGGAGGCATCGGACTCCTCTGAAGCATCGGAGTCATCCAGAAGGTCCTCCTGATTAGAGATTTCTTCGTCGTCGATTTCCTCATCGTCATCTTCATCACCGCCATTTTCCAACTCACCATCCTCACTTTCGTCACTGTCGTCTTCTTCTATTTGGTCTTCTTCGTCCTCTTCACTATCACTGACTGGCCCATTTCCGGCATTGTCTCCATATAAGGAGCTTCTGTCGGCCACGTTACCGGTGTATTTGCCGCCTAAGGCCACAGAGTCATTGTCCCTTCTAAGTTTGGACTTCAGAACCTTGACATAGTGGTTGGTCTTCAAGTCATCATCGGAAGCCTCAGACTCAAGGGCCAGGTCGTCTTCCGAGCCGGCTCCAAATGCATCGTCACGCAAATCGTTGTCTTCTATATCGAACTCAGTCTGCGGCTTGCTTAGCTCTGCAATCTGCTCCGCCAACGACTTCTTGGCCATTCTGCTAGTATATATTTATATAGAACTTGGAGCATCGCATCTACAATTTTTTCAGCCCATCATCTGGTGCACGGGTGTTTTAGTATGCAGGTCGTTTTGATAAGGCTGGTTGACGGGAGATCTGGCCACGCTAAAGACCAAACTTGGTAGGAACAATTGGTGAAGATGTCTTCTTAGTGGAGGTCTGCTGAATGTGTGTGGTTTTTCTATTTTCGATATTTCGACATTTTCCTAAAAACTGGCCCCTGATTAGTCTGCAAAAAATGCCTTATAGCGTGCAAATTGATCTAAAAAGACGGTCAGAAAAACCCCTGCTACGAAAAGTCAGCATGTCTAGATTCTCGCATTCTGTCCCCTCCCCTATCCGGTCAGATCGTCTTTTCAGCCTAATCCAGGCTCTTAACACCGGTAGTGCAAAAAACCATACTTAGCCAACAATCGGAAGAAGAAACGACGGAGGCTGTACTGGTACGGCCACGACCGCAACAGTGAAAACACGCTTTCAGCACTAAAAGCAGAAAACCACAGTGTTCCACCCCACACTCGTTAATAAGATCCGAACGGCTTAGTTTCGGAACATCTGGCACGTCAGCTAAAAGAGCGCATTTTGTTGCCCCACTAGCGATCTCATCTCTTTAGATCGGCCAACTATTGTGTCTAGGAACAGTAAATCAGCCGCTGAGCCCAGACTATAGTCAGTCCAAGACCTGAAACAACGTTCGAATTAGGCATACTTTTCTTACAAAACAACCACTACACATTCAACTAGACATGCGGATCAACGGTCTTCTCTTTCTCGTCTCTCTCTTTTCCGTTGTGTTAGGTTTAGCCCAGCAGAACGGTGGAGGACAGACCACCAGCTCGGCCTCCGCCACCACGGTGTGGGTCACAGTGACCACCAATGGCCGTCTTGCCACCGTCAAGTCGCTCTACAAACAGAGTTTCATCCAAACATACGGAAGCGCGGATGTTCTGGCGCCGCCTTCGGGTGCGGTGGGCTTGGGCTCCATCACCGGCTCTGTTGGCGGAATCAGAAGCTACGACCAGACCACGGTGTCTAATTCAAACGCGGGAATGGGTAGCTTTCAGCCGCTGAATGCATACGCCGGCTTGCTTGGGACAATGTTCTTGGCTGTGGGGTTCTTGATGTAGGTACCTCAGGCCATTACCATCGAAATTATTTCAGACGACAGTATTTGGAGAGATCTGGCAGATCAAGCACATGCTCTTCGGCTTCTGCCGGGAGCTGGGGCTGGATCGGATTGTTGTCGGCTCCGTCTCTTGTTAACGACGCTTCTTTTATAAAATTGCCTGATGCTGGTCTTGTCACTCCTGCACTGACCACCAGACTTTCCACACACAGTACCACAACGTTTCCACATTTCCATATTTGGTGGCATTTCCTCCGACGCCCTTCTGCTTTGCGCCGCCACGCGTCTCTACATCGCCGCCGGCTGGTTGTAGCTCTGTATTTTAGTGCCGTAATATACGCATCCTGCCACACTAAGTATTGCCTGTGCCCACATTTACGCGCAAGGGAATTTTTTTCACTCTGCTCGCCAACTGCCTTTTGTGGATTTCGCTTTTCCAGAGCCCACCTTCCACACTATTAGCACTAAAGTATGTATTTGCAGCGATCTGCCGCTCCACAAGGCCCCCGCCACAGTCAAACACACCCCAATTGGCGCCTCTCGAGGCCGTCCTAACGCGGCAACTGCTACCGGCCAGAACCGCCCGCCAAAAGCACATGTACTAACCGCCCAGAGATGTCCGACGAAATCACCGCCAAAACCGAAGACTTGTCCTTGGAAAACAAGGACACCGTGTTGTCTTCCAAAGAGGAGTTCAACGCCAAACACCCCTTGAACAGCAGATGGACCTTATGGTACACCAAGCCACAAGTCAATAAGAGCGAGAACTGGCACGACTTGTTGAAGCCCGTCATCACCTTTTCATCCGTAGAGGAGTTCTGGGGCATCTACAACTCCATCCCCACCGCCAACCAGTTGCCGCTCAAATCCGACTACCACCTTTTCAAGGAGGGCATCAAGCCCGAGTGGGAGGACGAACAGAACGCCAAGGGTGGCCGCTGGCAGCACTCCTTTGCCAACAAGCGCGACGTGTCCACCGTCATCAACGACTTGTGGTTGCGTGGCTTGTTGTCGGTGATCGGCGAGACCATCGAGGACGACGAGAACGAGGTGAACGGCATTGTGTTGAACGTCAGAAAGCAGGCCATCAGAGTGGGCATCTGGACCCGCGACACGGACGAGTCCAAGTTGCGCACCGTGGGCGAGCGCTTCAAGAAGGTGTTGAAGTTGACGGACGACCAGAAGGTGGACTTCATGTCGCACGATGCGTCCAACATCAAGGGCTCCGAGCCGCAGATCTTGATCTAAACCACACATATACACGGCTGCCGAGCGACGGGGGCGCACATGATGCTACCATTTGGCTTCCGAAGCCCGGGGCCTGGTTTCCAGCGTTTTCTCTTCCTCTGTACATGTAATCTACGTCAAATTTACGCGGTCTAGTGTAGAATCAAGTGAACTTTGATAGACACTTGCAATGTTCTCAGATGTTACTGGTTTCAGGACACAGTTAGAGATACCATGCAGTGTCCAATACGGAGATTCTAGTAGTTTCTCCACAGGTCGTCGAGACGCATTGTATGTATCCGAGATACCATTTTGCGATATTTAGTTCCTTCTCAGGGGGCTGAGTCACAATACTGCAATACAGTACCGAAGCAGCGCTGTACGTCAATATCGTCCCGTAAACACTGTATATTCATCGCCTCGTCTCTTCCTGTGTTCTTGTCTCTAGTACCCCACCGGATTCACCTTATCCTGGATGAAAGCATGCACGCGGTCCCAATACTCCTGCTGGACAACGGTATCATTGTGAGCCGAGTTCTCGAACTTGTAAAAGGTCTTATCCTCCGATTGCAGCAACGTGAAAAGCTCGTCCATATGAGCCGGAGGCACGATCTCGTCTTTCCTAGCCGAGAAGAATAACACGGGAATCCGCGCCGGTATGAGTGGCATAAGCTTCTCCAGCTCCCACTTCTGATGCACAAACGATGCAAACCACTTCAAGAGCGGGAAGATGTGCGGCACCGTCTTTCTGATCAGCAAGAAGGTGTTTTCAAGAATCAATCCCTGCACGGATCCAGCCATGGTAGAAGCAATATATATGGCCACGGCTCCACCAAGCGACCGTCCATACAAAACAAGCGACAGCTGCAGGTACTGCTCGTCTTCGTCCAAGTACTTCATTACTCTCTGGGCGTCGATTTTGAGGCCCTTCTCCGACGGCTTTCCCGTCAGCCTACCGTAGCCTCTGTAGGAGTAGATGAACACGTTGTAGCCGAAATTTTTGTAGAAGAGTGCCACTATGGGGAGACCGTGTCCAATGTTTCCTGCGTTGGGCGATAGTATAAGCACTGTTTTGTTGGAGTAATTGGCCGCCAGTCTATCGTGTTTCAACAGGTAGCAATGGAGGGTTTCGCCATCGTCTGTTTTGAGAGTCACGTCCTCGTAATCAGGCATTTCGTGCTCATCTGGCGTAGAGCAGTGGCCGTGGCCATCGTTGAGAGACGCCGGATAGATAAGTGATGACTGGTAGGAGTAGAGGCCAAAGAGCACCAACGCTCCAAGGGTGACGCCTACCTGGGCCATTGTTTTGACCACTTTGGCGAGTTTGATAAGAATGACTGTAACAGAGAGCATAAGACCGAGTACGGAATTTCAGGCTTGTATCTCTCTTTCTGCTTCGGTTTGGGGGACCCTCAGGCAAAGAAGTAGTCGTGGGGATGTTTTCGCGGTGGGGGAAAAGACGCTCTTTAATACCACCAGAGACCCATCGGTGAAGCAGCCGCTGCAGGACACTTCCCAAAGAAGTGACGGTTTTCAAATACTGAGAAGAGGACCAAGGACGCTATTTAAGGATTGGCGGTCTATTCCTTTGCCATTGCCGATTTTCTATAGGCGCTTTTGAGGTGCTTGAGTACCTCCTCGTTTGGTGCTCTATTTGGTAGCTCATTCTGCTAGATCAAATTGACAGAGAACTGTCGTTGGGGCCAATTGGGCATATAAAGAGGAACAGTTCTTGGACCGCGGCCATTGAGCGTGTTTGCTTCTTCTGTCCCAAATTAATCAAAGAAGTTATAGCAGAGGAACTTTGGAAGAACGAGTCCTAAGAGGAATCACAGGAAGAGGAACCAGAATCCCATATAAGCAAATCACCAGAGGAATTGATTCATTCTACAACCAGGCCTCTAGAAGCCCTTCATCTGCCTTCACTTCCACTCGCAACTATGCTGTCTTCTCAGCTGTCTCTCGCTAGGTTTGCCTTCAACATCTACGGAAACCTCCAGGGTGAAACTTCGCCTTCTCCGGGAACTCCTAGACGGGAAATTCCGTCGGAAAGGCCCCAGAAACTCCTTTACAACTGCGAAAGAGAAGTTGCATGTGTTTCTCAATTATCCTCCACTATATCGGCCTCAGGAGCGGGCCAACATATTGTGCTAGGCGGCAAAAACTACTTGCGGCTTCTCACGCTCACTCCCGACCAGGGCACGATTACTGGCGATATAAACCTTCTCCAGGAACACACTCCTGTTTCTTCCTACGGACAGGCGCGCCATCGTCTCCATAACGTCAATACCATCTCCACACATGGCTCTACGGTGGCCTGTGGCCTCCAGAGCGGCCTCGTGACCGTTTACGTCGTCAACGGCGCTGGAAAATCAAGACTAACCCACAAATTCGCGGACCACAAGCGCTGTATCAATTCGCTCGACTTCGTTGGCACACAGGGTCCCTCAGATACCCCCCAGCAGCTTCTCTCGGGGTCGCAGGACGGCACCATTAAGCTCTGGGACCTTCGTGCTGGTCTGGGAGCCGGAGGGCCGGTCCTCACCATCCAGTCTCCTCTGCACTCTGACCCTATTAGATCGTGCCAGTATCTGCGCCATCTGCTGGTCAGGAACCGTGTTTGCGTTCTTTCAGTACATGACTCAGGCTCTCTCTGCAAATACGACCTACGGCTGGGCTTCAATGGGGGGAATATCTCTCTTCCAGAAAGAAAATGGACATTCCACACAGGCCCTGCACTCTCGCTCAATATCCACCCCGATCGCGAGTATGTTCTTACAGGTGGCAGAGACAGAAAACTCTGTGTGTGGAACTACGGCGATTCCTCCCACAAGGTGGCTCCTGATCACGTCATCAACACCTATGGGCCAGTAATGAAGGTACGGTGGAGCCCCTATTCCTCTGATGGGCATAAGGATACCTGGGACCAGCATCTGGTTGATACGGAGCGTGAGCTGACCCACAGTAACCCGCTTTTCGCCTACGATCTTGCGTGTCTGTATCTCAACGAGGACCCCACCATTACCGTCTACAACTTGAGAAGGAAACACATTCCCAAGGAAATCATCACCACCACGCTGCACAAGCCGTTCCAGAACTTTGTTTGGGCCCGCAATCCCGCTGGCTCTCGTACCCTCTGGACCGTTACCAAATCCAATGTCTTCGTTTCCTACGAACTTTCAAGGGCCAAACTGGACCTCCTGTCTAATATAATGCGGCCTTTAGATAACTTGGCTCTGGTGGCCGTGACTTGGGCCCCAGGAACTGCCTCAGATCTTGCCTTTGTCAACCAGGAGAAGGACGAGTTTGTGCCTGTTCTGGACGATTCTCTGGATATGTATACCCCAGAACAAGAAATCGAATTTGGTCTCCCTGATAGCGCAGGCCCGGCCTCCACCGATGAAGATGTTGATGCAACGCGTGGTCTTGTGGGACTGGTTCCAGTGGCCTCAAACTTCCCCCACACTCATCTGGCAACACTGTTAACGCTGCTGCCGGTAGAAAAGCCGGTTCTATACCGTTCCAACACACATAGTGTCAGCACCAGCGGCATAATGGGAACTCTGACCACTTTCGGCGGCTCTGGGGCTTTCAATAACTCCAATTTTGGTACCCACTCTGGAATCGGTCCTGGCAAGCTGCCTCTGCCGGTTCCTCAGGCACGGCCACACGCGCATGAGCACAAATTGTTGCGGCCCTCTCTCCCCAGAAACCCTTCGCAGTCCACGCAAGGCCTGGGGGTATCTCTCAGTCTGCTGCCTAATCAGCCACTGGCTATATCGCGGGCACCAATTGCACCCAAAAAGACACTTGCGGTTAACCACGCGCTGCCGTACGTCGTTCCTGTGAGTGTTCCTCTACCTCTCAGTGACGATCACGTGTTTCGTCTGCTAGCGGAAAACTACCAGATGACGCTTCCTGATGGATTTTCGCTCGTGGATATCTGCTATTTGAATGCCAGTGCTGCTGCGGCCGTGGCACGCCATCGAGACTGTCAAACATGGCGTACTATTGCTGTGAGCCTTGAACAAACATCAATTACTGCTTTTCGTCCTGTTTTTGGCAATGAAGATGGCAATGAACAGACCCAAAATGACCCCCATAATGATGAATCTCTGTCTGAGGGCCACATAGTAGGCTCATTCAACTCGAACTCCACTCTGACAACAACTTATGGTGGCGGGCTGGGTGCTGGTGCTGCCAGCAGTGCTGGGTCGGGAATTGCATCGGCCATGGGATCTATGCTAGCAAGTCTGCCGATACGTCCTCCGTTTTCCGCAATTAACGCCTCCACCACGAGTTTGTTGGATGCGGTTGGCCTGGCTGGGGCTAATCGCCGCAATAGCATGAGTCCCAGTGTTTCCAGAACAAACAGCATGCTTTTTGGAAGCGTTCCGGCTGATGGGGCAGATCACAAAGTGTCTGCCGTGGACGATTTCCAGGGAGATGCCCAGAACGTCCCCCTAGCAAATGAAAATTCCACAAAACCTGGAAATGAATCTTCCAAGCGTGAGACGAATGCACCAGGACCCTCTGGTTCTCCAGCGAGGCCCTCTGGCATTCAGGGACCTCCAAAAATCGATACCAATGTGGGCTCATTTAAGGATAAAAATCTTTTCAGTCCATCCAAGTACCCACTGGACAACGTGACTTTTGAAAAGGGCCCTTCGTCACCCATAGGAGTAGGCCGCCGTGTTTCCCTTGCTGAATCGCCTCGTCAATTGATGGGTCGCTACTATTCTGTGAAACCCCAAAGGCCGTCATTTGGTGGAGCTATGGCGTCGAGAGACAACATATTTGCGGAAACAGCCCACCAGGACCTCGATAACGAGAACTTTCACATTTTGAGCAGCTCCGTGGGCGTAAATGCGGAAGGACTACGTCTGTTAGGACATAGTGACCACTTGGGCCTTTTGGGAGGTCCCTCTGCCACCAATAGTGATGGTGTTCCTCTTTTGGGAGCTGCAGGAACTCACGATGGTCTGTTTTCGTCTTCGGCAGTTTCCGGAGCCCACCATTCTGGCAGTTCTGGCTATTTCGGGCCACTGCACGGCTCCTTCGCACCTTCTCATGGCCACTACGTTTCCGGCAGAACAGGATCCATGCTGTCACGCAGAAACTCATCTATTGTTCCTACCTACGGATTCCAAGGATCCAACCGGTCGTCCTCTTTTCAGATGTCGAGAACACAGTCGCGGGGCTACTCTGCTCCATCTAAAGAGGCCCTCGTCGGTGCACCCAATCTTATACGTCTCGATGAAAGCGGCGAGGAGTGGCCAGTAGACTCTATCAATTCTGTGACGCGTTCTGGCCTCACCAGGGTCATAAATGGCCGGGCCAACGACATGGAGGATGTGGAAAACATCCGGCCTTGGGCCACTGTTCGTCTTCTTCAACAAGCTCTCGAGTACGCCACTTTGCAGGGAGACATTGTTCTAGCAGCAACTCTCACGGTACTATTTTATCCCTACTTCGGCGAGCATGAGTCGGCGGGCACGCAGAAGAACACCCCTGTCTTGCGCAAGGGCCCCAGTTTGGAATGCATTGCTCTTTACGTGGACGTTCTTCGTCGCAAGAGGCTCTTTGTGATTGCTGCAAATGTGGTGAAAATGGCACCAGATGGTCTCCAAGCTCAACTCAGCTCGTTGGCCAACAAGGAGGTGGAATTGCGGTTCTTTTGTGCCTGGTGCCAGAAGCTCTTGGTCAATGAGGAGTCGAGACAGAGGCTAGCTAAATCCGGTGCTTCCGAAAGCTTTGGCTACTGGTACTGCGACGAGTGTGCCAGAAAACAACCCAATTGTGTTTACTGCAATGAGCCCTGTAAGGGTCTCAATGTGGTGGTGGGGTTGAAATGCGGTCACCGTGGGCACTTTGGGTGTCTAAGAGAGTGGTTCGTGGAGTGCTCAAATAGGGAGTGTCCTGGCGGATGTCTTGAGGAGTAGGTTGGGTTGAGGCTGTGGATGGGCTTGTTGAAGGGACGTGGGACCCAAAACAGGGTTTGCTCGGATGATGAGCGAGTCTTGCCTGGATAAATGTGATCGGAGTCCACTATAGGTTTTCAGTCATCTCAGCTACATAGAAGGAGAATAAGGGACTCGTGAATATAGACAATAGCATTCCTCCTGTCACTATTTCAAAGGTGTCGCCGTTGTAGACAACACCTGGATCCAGAGTAATACAATGGACGTCTTCTGGACGGATTTCGAGAGTGAAAAGCCATCCTATAGTTTATCCGATGTATTGTGTAGTGGGGTCTCTGGAGCACACTATCTATGATATTTCTGAATCCAACCGTGTGACGTTTTGGGTCTCGGTCAGCCAGAATCTCCGGACCCGTTGTTATGGCCCTATCGTGGTATTTAAAAAGGTGCCAGGATATGATTCCACTCCGTTCCTGATGAAGTTGTTCCTCATGGTCTTTCTGTACAAATACCATTACGGACACATGGCGATTCCTTCAATCTCGACTCGTGGACGTCTATATCAACACAACATCGCCAATCTCCACATATCTGCGCACCAATCTGTAGCGCACAACGTAGATTCCGTCTTGGACCAATTCCAACTCGTCGTCTTCTCCACCCAACGGCACGAGGATCGGAGTAGCCGTGACCACTCTTATGAAAACCGGCTGGTCCACATCCGGTTTGGTCACCATGGACTGACCTCCTCTGGTATCATCCAAAAGCGTCAAAAAATGAGGAAGTTTCTTGAGAAACAGGTTATTGTACAACTGGGTCAATATCTGGAAGTGTCTGTGCATGTAGGCCGTCTCTTCTCTAGATAGAAGGGGCTGGCGGCGTCCGGACGCAGCCTCGGCCTCTTCTGCAGTCTCATTGATATAATGAATGGCAAACTGGTCGAGTTTAGCTAGTCTTGTTCTGAGATAGAGTCTCACCAAGTAGTTGAGTCTCTCTATGTCTGTTTCTATGATCATAAGCTGGAGCTTGAAATCGCCACTAACAACGCCCGATTCCATGTTGGTGTCTCCATACTCGTGCAGATCAAGAAGATACTGCTGCTGGTCCTGAAGCTGGCCCAAAACCGACGCCAAAAGCGCGTGCTGGTACGGTAGAAGGTCTGGCGCCATGCGCTCGTTTAGCATGGCGGTAACAAGCTGCTCGTATAGCGGTTGCTGCTGTTTTGCTGCCGAGGTGCCCGCAAAATCGTCCAAGATATCATCGATGTCCATTTTGCTCATCTTGGCAAAATGTATGTGGTTCTAGTGCTAGGTGGAAACGGTGGTTTTAGCAGTAGTTGGAAAAATCGCATTTTGTATGGCGTCTCTAAAGCGTGTTTTTAGATGCGAATAGTATATAAATGGCCCATGGATAGACACTCGTTATTGGAACAAAAACGCCAGCGGCTTCAGCAACTTCGGCTGAAAAGACCTGAACCTGCAGAAATTGCGGCCAATAGCATCGTGGACGCTTTACCACCGCAAAAACCTCAAAAAGATGTGGCCATTCAAACAGATGCAACGCCAGTAAGAAGTGCCCCCCATTCGGTCCCCCATTCGGCTCCACGGCCCGAAAGAACCACTTTCGATAAAGGAATTCAAGTGGATGCGCTCATTGATGCTGTCGAAAAGCCAAAGCAGGCGTCAAAGCCCGTGGTAGCCCCAAAACCGCCAGCTATTCCTAAGCCTGTGCCTGTGAAAGAACCAACGCGTCTCCAGCGGCTTTTGGCCGAGGAGATCCCGTACGAATCTCCCTCCCAAGATTCCGACCAGGTCCCTGCCTTTGCCGTGGCCAGCCAATTCAAAACTGCGGTCGAAAGGCCAATTCTGGTGGTGGATTTCTCCCCCCACCATCCGCGTCTCATGGTGGTAGCGTATTCCCATACAAAAACCAACAAAACACGCTCTGGAACGCCTGTTCCACGCCAGACTCTCGTGTCGCCGGGATTGGCCGTGGTTTACGACCTTAAGGAGTCGCCAGCAGCAGAATTCTTCCTCAATTGCACATCCCCCATTACTTTCATCGCCTTCTCCAAAACCGACCCCACCAAAGTCGTGGGCGGCCTTGAAGACGGAAAGGTCGTTATCTGGGACTTATCGACCACGGAGCCCGCTACAGTGGCACTATTGCCGCTGCTCAGCTCCACAGTGGTCACAGCAATGGGCAGTTCTGGTCCTACGAAATACACCCACCATTCGGCCCCAATTGTCTTCATAGAACAGTTGGGCGGCAGTAATCCGTCCATGGTGGCTGTTTCTCAGGATGGCGTCGTTAACGTGTGGTCTACGAGCTTTTTGGAGCTTCCCAAGCAAAATAGTGTGAAGTTGCGAAATCCCACCAAGGACCCCATCACCGGAATCCGCAACGACCTTGTGGTTCTGAGCGTACTCTTCATGGAGAGGGAAACTGTCTCGAACAACGATAATACCAATCCCGAGTACCGCTTTCTCGATAGAATGGTGGTTGGCACTGAATCGGGCACTCTTTATCAGCTAGCAAACTCAGAAGACCACATCCTAAGAACCTACCAGGATCAGACCGCAGTTGTACACTCAGACAACGTCACATGTCTAGCAGAAATACAATCTAGGTCTTCCACCGGCGGCAATTTCGTGGTCTCGTCGCATCTAGGCTGGTCCTTAAAGGTGTGGGATCTAAGTAAGGAAACTCCAATAGCCACGGTTCCTACGCTGTTTCTTGTGAATAAAGTTGCCCTCCATCCCAAACGGCAGGCGCAATTAGTCACTGTGGGAGCCTTTAACAAGAACCAAGTTCGTCCTGTGGTTCATTTTTGGGACATGGGAATCAAATCGATGGGTCCTATATGCGAGCTTGCGATTCCAAGTACCGATTCAAAGAACCTTACTTACGCAACCGCTGCAAAATTCACTGCCGATGGAGATAAGTTGGCGGTAGCTTTCAACGACGGCACTCTTGTGATCTGGAGTATTGATGTATTGGCTTTGGATAGGGCCATCGAGGGGAGCAAGAACACGGATGTGGATGGCGGATTACAGACATTGTTGTAAATTAGCATCTATTGCATAGGTTTATTGTACATAGGCGTAATATAATACATTAGCTCTTGCTTAGAGAAAGGTAGTGAAGAGGTTGTCTCTGGCAGTGATGTTGATTTTGCCACCAAGGTGGGATTTGGTGGAGCCTGGCTCCTGGTCAAGCTGGACGCAATCGCTGGTGGCTAAAACCAACAACTCAAAGAAGCACTTGGTGGCCTCTCTTTTCTTGTTGACGTTGATGGTTCCCGACGTCTTGTGAACAATTCCAAGCGGGAGTGTGGCTTCATTTTCATCGTTGATCTGCAAATCTGTTTGTATGAGCTCATTCAAATCAGTGGTATTCGTTTCCAAAAACTTGGTGCGAAGATGGCCCGCAACTTGTATGGATGCCTTGGTGGTATTCTCGGGGCCTCTTTCCTCTTCTTCCTCAACATCCGGCACAGAAGTGGGCTCAACAATGCCGGAATCGGGGCTTCTGGAATCAGAATCGAAATCTGGCAAGGACAAGTCGAAATCCACGTTGTCGCCAAAGTCATCATAGGTCTGCTCCCGTGTTTCGGCAGCGGCCCTTTCGTTGGCCAATTCCAAACACCTGTTTTGTAATTGTTCGTCAAGGCTCCAGAGCTTTCTTCTTTTGTTAGCTTGGGTAACGGGACTGGATAACTCATGGATGAGCTGCATCTTCTCGGCGTTCGTCAATCTCAAGGTCAACTGCTCTTCTGGGAGGTTCCCACTGAGCTGGATCTGCTGAATACGCTTCAATGTCTGGGCGGTGATTCCTGTCTCCACTTCTTCGGCAGAGTCTACCACTAATTTTCTCTTTGTAGTCTTTAACTCACCGGTCTCAGAAATGCCTACAATCCGCTTTCTTGGCCTGCTTACTGCAGAGGACGGAGGAGTGATTGGCTCCTCGGGGCCCTCTGAGTCGACATTGGCTTCGATGTTGATCTCGTCGACTGTTTGTAGGGGTTCTCCAAATACGGTATCCATGTTCGTTTCCTTGTCGTTGAGTCCGTCAATAATAGACATTTCGTTGGTCTCGATATTTGTGTGCGAGGCGTTCCTTCCCACCTCAATGGACTGATCAGCGTCGTCGTTATCGCCCAAATCAAAGTCGAGCTCAATGTCATCGTCGTAGTTTGTGTTACCGTAATCGTCGTGTTCGTAGCGGGGGAACTCGATGGACTGGTCGAAATTGAAGCTGGCCTCCTCGTTGTTGGAGGAATTGACTCTGCTGAAAATAGACGCGGGGTTTGACGTGGGAACCTCATCGTCCAAATTCAAATCGTCCTGGTAAAGCAAGTCGAAATCGGTGGCCTGGTCCGCCAAGGTGATGTTGTTCATGTTGGAAATAATGGTCTGTTGAGGTGCCAAGTTGATGATTCCGGCGGCCTGATCCACGCCCAAGATTGTCCCACCAGAAGCGTACTTGAAGGAGTTTTTCAATTTGAAAAGCGTGTCATTGACGTCGTCAAGCAAGTACTTTGTCTTGCGCGAGTAGATCCTCACTATACCGAGCAACAACTGTCCCGAAAGCCGTAAGGTGATGGTGCTGGCTCCGGACGACGCGGTTTCCAGCAGCTGAGAAGCGAAACTGAGCGGCTGGTTGGATATGAACGAGGATGACTGGACTATGTTGGTGCTCAAAAGTTGTTGTTTTGAAAGCTTCTTATCGTAATTAGCAGCGAGCCAGACCTGGGCCAAAGGGCCCTGTTTCGACAATAAGCGGTCCGAGTACATTGCTGGAGGATGAGCAGAAACGTGTGACTAGCCTACCCGCAAAGAAGCGCCGTAAAAAGAGAAGAAAAAGAGGGAGTATGAGTAGTAAGTAACCAGGTAAAGTTATACGCGCTGAAAATCAATACGCGTTTCTACAAAAGAGACTCCTGCACCTAGCCGTTTCTTCTCCTGCACAGAGGGTTCGCTTCCGCCTGCACACAACCTATCTAATGACATTTTCCAGAGGGGAGCCACAAGAATTGCAGACCCCAGAGACCATTACCTCTTTTGGTTAGCAAAGGGCGGTGGCTTGCGATGAACCTCGAGGCGAAACTCAACGACTCGCTCAATGATGTGTTGCGCACGTCCGGGTACATTTTCGAGATCATCCGGGCCCACAAGAAGCAGAGTAATCTTATTACCGGCACCAACAACCAGCTAATAGCGCCGGCAATAACCCTCCAGCTCAGCAACAGTATTGCCAAATTTGATGACATTTTGGACGACACCATCTCCAAATTCAACGATGCTCGCTGGTGCATAGAACAGATTCTCGATAATAAGCAGCGACAGGAGGAGCAGAAGCTCAAGGAGGAGATCGAACGGCAGAAGAAAAAGCAAGAAGAGGAGCTTGAACAAAAGCGAAAGGAAGAGGAACAGCGCAAGCGTAAAGAAGAGGAGGAACAGGCACGTATTCGTGCCGAGGAAGAAAGACAGCGCAAAGAGCAGGAGCAGAAACAGGCCCAGGAGGCCCGCGACAAAGAGGCCAAAGAAAAAGAGGCAAATCACCTCCGGCTGCAAAGCGACAGCCAGAAACAGCAAGAAGAAAATTCCAAGCGTGACGATGGGTTTGGCGATTTCATGCTGCCGTCATTCGACTTCAACTTGAACGAGGTTCCGGCGCCAGCGGAGAAAAGCGGGCCAGGAATTCCGAACCCCTCGGACATTCTCCTGTCGATCAAATACAACGACAACTTCTTTGACGAGCAGTTGAAGGAGAGCGGCACGGAGGCCAGTCTGAACCAGGCGGCGGAGGGCGAGGCCACCAAAGAAGGCAATTTTGAGGATTTGGACCTCGACATGAACAATATCCTTGGCAACGATGAGCTGATTCTCGACGGGCTCAACATGAGCTTGTTAGACCAAGGCTTCGATACTAGCAACGTTTCTGGGTCTGGAGGCAACAACCTTGGCGAAGAGGAGTTCGACGTTGATAACTTCTTGAACCAGTTTGGGGGCGCCGAGTAGGACGAGGAGGGACTTTCGTCTGTGCTTTAGAGCAGTTAGGTAATATAGGTAATGACAATTGGAAAGTTAGGAGTATATGGCCAGGGGAGGAAAGAGAAGAAGAAGCCAGACGATACGTGGAACAAGGAATAGGTGGAGGAATGGTAAATTACGAGGCAATAATGGCGATACTATTAAATGGAGTAAAGTGAAGAATGAGAGGACGAGAAATAAAACTGGTTCTGCGATGTCAATGCTAGAAGTAGAAGGCGTGAAGGGATGATATGGCTTATTTAAGAGGTAGACAAGAACTCGCAATACTTGGGTGAGAAACAAGAGGTATTCAAGCCGTTCCCATGGAACGGCCCAAAATTGCAAAAACTGCAATCGTATCCTGTACCCCGCCAATCTCGCCAAAGCGGAAACCTGGCGACAAACGGCGGTTCTACCGAATCTTCCGAAACGTAACCTTCCGTCATTTACCGCACGGTCTAGCATCTATCGCACCTCATCTTTCGCGCACATCCTGCCCAATGCGGCAGTCGAGCCGCGCCAATTAAATTGCGCAGTTTTCGGTGCAGGCCCGCTTTTCGGCACTGGCTTTTCACTGAAAAAACGACCATTTCTCTAAGCACACCAACATGTTCAGACAGACTTTCCGCCAGGTCGCCAGACAGTCCTCTGCTGCTGTCAGAAGAACGTACGCCACCGAGGCTGCGTCCGACGCCTTGAAGTTGTCGTTGGCGCTTCCCCACCAAACTTTGTACTCCGAGTCTGAGGTCCAGCAGGTGAACTTGCCCTCTGTTAGCGGAGACCTTGGTATTTTGGCCAACCACATTCCAATTGTCGAGCAGTTGAGACCCGGCTTGTTGGAGATCATCAATAAGGGCGGCGAGACCGAGCAGTACTTCGTCAGCGGCGGTATTGCTACCGTGCAGCCCGGCAACAGATTGACCATTTCCGCCATTGAGGCTTTCAAGCCTGACCAGTTTGACGCTCAGACCGTCAAGTCGTTGATTGCCGACGCCCAGAAGAGAGCCAGCTCCTCGGACGAGGTCGTGGTGGCCGAGGCCAACATTGAGTTGGAGGTTTTGGAGGCGTTGCAGCATGTTGCCAAGTAGGAGCGCCGAGATGATAGAGGCACGCATGTGACATTGATGTATAGTCATGACAAGATTCAAGGAAGAAGAGATGTAGAACGCTTGATTTGTGTTGAGTGAACTTGATTGTATGAGATAGTTTCAATCGACGCAGCGAAAGGATGCGATTGGAGTGGATACCGTGAAGTATTTGCGAGAATGAGTGAAGGATGGGAATAATACTGGGTATGATGGGAATAATACGGGGTATGATGGGAATAATACGGGGTATGATGGTGATATTATGAGGAGCGCATATTAGAGTTCTTCAGTATATGCATGGGTAATGGAAGCAAAGGGCCCATAGTTTACGGAAATAGAGGAAAACAGAAACTAAGTAAAGTCGTGCATTCGTGAAGGCAGCCATAATGCTACGGACCCTTTTTCAATGCTATACGCCATACGGCGACTTTTAGGATCCTTGTTAGAGTTGTAATCTTCATTAAATCTGAATTTCGAGAGTTTCGCAGCTTCCCCAAGAAAATGCCAAAATGTAACTCTGCCAAATCGACCGATCTCGAACTTCACAATGTCGTCTAAAAGACGAGATGTAAAACGACAAGACCGAAAACACAAGATTGACGAAATTGATTGAAAATAGACGGCAAAAGTAAGCAATGGGCGAGCCAACCATTGCCAGCCCCATAACCTTACATCGTCACAGTAGTAGCATACAAAACTGCCAGCAAACGTGCCCCGCTCCAACACAAATAAAGTAGCTTTCTATTTCGCTCATCCAGGGCCCAAGATACATAAACTCGTCTTCTAGATCATTCGACGCTTTCCAGTGTGCCACGAGCGTGGTCCCGGAACCAGTGCCCGAATCGGAAACTATGCCTAACGGCCCATTTTCGCGAATTGTCACTATCGGCACAATTAATGGGGTATTTTTCACTCCACGCCACGAGTTGCACAGCAATATAGAGCTTCCTTTCCGCCCCATTTCAACACGACACGCTTACATTGAAATATAGCACGGATCACCCTATCACTGAATACTCCAGTGCCATTTTTGAAGCGTATAACAGAATAAGCATTCAGTTACCTCCAGCCCTCTCGCAATGTCCAACCCCACACTCGTGCTCAACAAGGTGGACGACATCTCGTTCCACAACAACCCCGTGCCCGCCATTGAAGCCCCCACGGATGTCATAGTGCAGGTTCTGAAAACCGGTATCTGTGGATCTGACATTGCCTACTACAAATACGGAGCCATTGGACCGTTTGTTCTCAAGGACGGAGACCTGCTAGTGCTAGGCCACGAGAGCTCCGGCGTGGTTTCAAAGGTCGGCGATGGCGTCAAGACTCTTAAGGTGGGCGACAGGGTGGCCATTGAGCCCGGCGTGCCTTCCCGCTATTCCGACGAGTACAAAAGTGGCCACTATAACTTGTGTAGGGAGATGGTGTTTGCCGCCACGCCCAGCATCGACGCGAAGGTGGAAAACCCCCCCGGAACATTGACAAAGTACTACAAGAGCCCGGAGGACTTTTTGGTCAAGTTGCCGGACCACGTTTCGCTCGAATTGGGTGCTTTGGTGGAACCTTTATCTGTGGGAGTCCACGCCAATAAGCAGGCGTCCACTCGTTTCGGAGACTTCGTGGTGGTGTACGGAGCCGGGCCCGTGGGTTTACTAGCAGCGGCTACTGCTCGGAAATTTGGAGCCGCTGGCGTTTTGGTGGTGGACGTTTTTGACTCCAAGCTTCTGTTGGCTGCCAAGTTGGGTGTTGCCACTCACACGTTCAACTCCAAGAAGGGCGGAGCCAAAGACTTGTTGGAAGCCTTTGGCGGTCACTTGCCCACCGTGGCACTCGAGTGCACGGGTGCTGAACCGTGTATCCAACTGGCCGTGGCTGTTTTGGCGCCTGGAGGCCGCTTTGTTCAGGTAGGAAACGCCCATGGAAACGTTGCTTTCCCCATCACCGAGTTTGCGACCAAGGAATTGAACATGTTCGGGTCGTTCCGCTACGGCTACAACGACTACCGCACTGCAGTGGGAATCTTGGACGAAAACTACAAGAGCGGCCGGGAGAAGGCGGTCATTGACTTCGAGGGCTTGATCACCCACCGTTTTGCGTTCAAGGACGCGATAAAGGCGTACGACTTGGTCCGTGCCGGTGGCGACGTCGTGAAGGCCATTATCGATGGCCCAGAGTAGGTTAATCCGACATTGAGAAGAGAAACCTCACGACGTATAGAGAAAACGGAGCGATACACGGATCGAGATGCGGCCCGTTTAACGAGGTACCGTCCCTTTTAGTTAGGCCACATATGATCCTGTTGATATGCATTTTCTTGAAAGGTGGATGAGATCCTTATGTAGTCGCTGGTGATCGTTGATTTTAAGTCGTCCCTATAAACGCCGGACCTCAATACTGGCTGCAATACACGTTCATTGGGATACGCCTGTGGTGCCCTCTTTTTATACAACTTTCCATCCCTCAAACCGCCCGTTCTACAGAAAGCCACTTGAAGGCATGCAGGCCTTTTTCCTACGCCGTTTCTGCTCTATTCTGCATTCTTTATTCGGTCTCCCTTCTTCTTTATTCGGTCTCCCTTCTTCTCTATTCGCACCTCACTCTTTATCTTTTTCACCGCGGACTGAAAAAATTTACACCACCACCATGTCTCTCACACTGAAGGAGGCGTTTGCCAGGCTTCCCCAGAAGTTGCACAACTTCTTCATCAAGTACCCGCCGCGGCCCTTTGCGGAGTACGCCTCCAAGCCGTCGACGGTGCTGGACCCCGAGATGAACCCATTTTTGCCTAACAAAAACCCTGAAAGCGGACGGTGGCATGGGGCCAAATACTCGTTAAGAAGGTCGGCGGACTTGTTCAAAATGGCCCGCAAGTTCGGAGTCCACGACTTGTTGCCGCCCATCCCCCACAGAAAGTTCTACGACGACAAGTACAACAACAAGAACTGGATGAGAGGAGTGTTGAACCAGAAGAAGCACAAGTGGGAGCTTGCGTTGCCGGAAAAGATCGAGCAGCAGAAGGCGGCCATCGCCGCCATGGACGAGACCATCATTGCTGCCAGACCCAGGTACAAGAAGCAGTTGCAGAAGAGAGAGGAGAGGAAGAAGACCTGGTGGTAGTTGGAGGAGTAGTGGGGCCGCAGCCGAGAGAGGAAACGAAGTGTGGCGTGCTGGGGCATCGACAGCGGCATGAGTGTTGTTTTCAAGCAACCCTGGGGCCGTCCTGTAAATATAGTTACGTACTACAGTGCACTGAACGAGTTTGTTCTGGAATGGTGTATAAGAGGTCGTTTGGAATTACGACAAGTAGGAGAGTGAATCCACCAGAACGGGAGAAGATCCGCTGGGAGTGAAAAAGGATCGAGGGTGCAGATATCTGTGTTCTCGAACTGGTTCCACTGGTCTTCTGTGTGCTTCCTACCATGGAGTATCTACAGTGAGTCGGGGGTGATAAATGAACGTCGTGCCTTCAGACTTCGTAATGGTATCCGCAAGGTTTGAAGCGGTACAAAACTAAGTCCCTTAGCTTCTAGAACCTAGCTTTCAGACATCTGCGGTGCCGAGAGCTTTCCTATACTCACCTGTCTTCTTCCTCTCAACATATCATTACACGACATCTCTAAACTATGCATTATAATATACAGTGGCCCCTAGAAGGCCCTTCCGCGACCCGGACGCCCGCCCCTGACGCTTTTGAAAGGTCTTCCGCCGCGCTTGGGGGCGCTGGAGCCCACATCCTTGGACCCGGGCCCCGACCCCTGGCCCTTTATCTTCACCACGCTCTTTGCAAGCAAGCTGTCGATGTTTATGTCGTCAGGCAAGATCACCTGTCTTATTTGGTTGCCCCTGATGTTTATGAACTGCAAAAGCTGGGGGTCCTGGTGGGGCTGTATCAACTTGATGTTCTTCATGGAGAGGTTCATCACCGGTGAGCACGATAACACCTGGCCGTTGACGGAGTTGCCGTTTTTCAACTCCACCGTGACCGGCTGGCTGGTGGCCGTGGGCAAGTTCATCAACACCCGCACGAGTTTCATGGTGTATGTGGAGTTGGCTGTAGAAGAGGCTACTGAAAAATGGTCGCACTGGTGTGCGGGTGCGAAGAGGCTCAGAAGACGCTTATTTGGGGCAGTAAGCCCTGTGATCGGTTTATATGGTGTTATATGGTGTTTGCGGGACCAAGACGTGGTTACGAATATGCTGGCGTCTTTGGCGTGTTTCCAACTATAAGGTGGTCTAAGGTCTTGTGGTGTGATAATACTCCACTTTGCATCTTATTGCAAATTCCACACGAAAATCGAGAAAACTGAGACTCTTGAGAACAACACACATTGCTCACCCTACTGATACCACTGTATTCACCGCATTTCATCCAAATTTCACCATCTTTTATAAAGATCTGCTGGCATTTTAACCATCTACACCACCCAAAATAACCCAAACACCCTCTCAAGCCGCCCTCTCCTCCACACCCACACTTCCCCATGTCAGACTCGCTAGCGGACAATATCCGCAACATCCCGCCCGTGACCCGTTTCTTCACAATCACAACGGTCCTCGTGTGTCTCACCACGTCGCTAGGGCTTTTGAACCCGTTCTCGCTCTTTTGCCACTACGATATAGCTGCCGATATCGTGGCTAACTTAGTGCACGTTTGCAACACCGGCTCGTGGTTCTCGGTGGCGTCCACGGTGGCAGATACGATATTCCAGTGCCACCGGTTTTTCACCACTTTCCTCATTCCCAGTGGTCTCATGTCCGCCAGTCCTCTTGTGGCCCTCATGGATATCTACTTTTTCTACGTGTTTGCCAGTGCCTTGGAGAGCCCCCAGGGCAAGTTCAGAGGCAACTTCCCTGACAGCCTTTGGTTCACGTTTGTGACGGGAACCGTCATCGTGCTCGTGGGGTTGGCGCTCGAGGCGTTGCTACCCTTATGGGCGGGCCTTGCTTTCGTTCCAACCCACCACCATATGATGCTTTCCTGTGTGACCTATACGTGGCTGCGGTCGCTGAAAAACCTGATCATCAACTTCATGGGGATCATTCCCATCAAGGCCTACTACTTGCCTTTGTTTGATCTGGGCTTGGCACTCATTTTGGGCAAGTACCCCGGCCTTCTCCAGGTTCTCATTGGCATTTTCAGCGGCTATTTGTACCAGTGCATCCAGCTGAACACTTTGCCGTTCTATAACCTCTTCCCGGGCGCGTACGGGTCTCCGCGCCGCGACCGGGCCGGCGGACGCCGCGTGGGATTCGTTACAATGGGCCAGGACGGCGCGCAGAACATGATCGACGACCTGATCTTCGATAAAGGATATTTGAAAGCACCCCTCTGGCTCTATCGCGCCTTGGAATATCCCGAAAACAACCTGCGGCGCCTAACGGCGTTCACGGCGGCGCCCAAGCCGGCAACATCCCATCATGTGACATCCGAAGACGCCAGTGCCTCCGGTGCATCGTGGTTTGGTGCCGGGGGCAGCCAATTCAAGGGACGTGGCCATCGCCTCGGCGGTTAGTTCTCGAAACAGCATTAATGCCGCTGGAAGACCCATATTGTGGCCGAATTGGGCCTGAGGGATTTAGATCGAAATATGCCAGATTTTCACGGCTTTTTTGCACCAATTGCCGCGTGCCTAGTTCCCATCTTACTTTGCAGTATAGAAACTGCATTCGAAGCCTTACATAGTTAACTCGCTCTAAGAAAGCAGCCCAACCGTCGTTACCATAGCCAAAACCCGCCATGACCCGAAATACAAGCTTACGTCAGCGGAAATATTCCTCAGTGGACCCCATGGAACGTGTGCAGGAACATTTACACGAGGATATACCTATTGCCTTACAACAACAGCTACTATATACGACCATGCCGGACCTTCCGCCGAAGCAGTCACCGCGTCTCCGGGCCGAGGATGCTAGAGGAAGCTCCACGCTGGTTCTCGCGCTGCCGGGGTCTAAATGGCCGCCTCTAAGGCCTAAAAAGCATAAGCTGAAGCCCCATCTCAAGAGGAACGCTTCCATTGCCAACAAGCTCGTTTTCTCGGTAGATGACGATATTGGCGACGTGGATCCTGACATGAGTGGAGACGAGGTTCCGCCGGTGGAGTATTTAGAGGGCTACAATGCTGCTTTAAAGGCCCTTTACCAGAAACGAAAGAGTCTCTCTGGGGGCCCACTGGGGTTCTTTGACGAGGATATTCGGCGCTTACTGAGACCAAACGCAGAGGAATATCCACCAAAAATAGCATTGGAAACAAGCATTCTTTCCAATTTGCAATCGGCCGAGGAGAGTTTGCGCATACTTGAAAGTGACGAAATTCCCGAGGAAAACGAGGATGACGGCGAGAATAACGCCAACGACGCGGCGGAAACGGGCCTGCTAGGGTCCACCTCTTCTTCAGAGACCATTGAGTCGCTCAATTTGCGCGAGAGACAGGACGCCATCAACTCCACCCACCCTTTTGGTATCAAGATCTGGAAACCGTCGTTATACAAGAAAAACCGACTGGTTGCAGCGCGGGCACAGGAGGATATCCACGCCTTCGATCCTAGAAAGCCCGCCGCTTCCATCCATTGGGGCGTCCACGTGACGAATTTCATATGGCTGATAACTTTCGGTTTGTTTCTCTTTATTGTGTGTTCGGTCAGTGCCATCGTGGTGTTTTTGCTCTCTGGATTTGCCATTCACCGGCACCTGAGACCTTACGTGAAGCTCTTGTTCAGTCTCGGTCGTTACTGGCTCTTTCCATTTGGAAAATTCGTATTATTGCACAAGGACAAGAATTACTGGGACGAAGACGAGTTGGACGGTCGTCTGCTTCTGGAGTTCCACCGGTGGCGGTCACAGGAAGAGGGCCGTTTGTTCTTTGCCCCGCCCAGAAGACTCACCACCTCTGACGAGTCCAGGCCGTTGTTGAAGGATCATAAAGGAAGACCAGTTAGAGACGCCTACTCCTCCCTAGGCGAGCATATCAGCGGCGAAGTATTTGGCGCTGTAGATGACTCCCAGGATGGGGACGGTAACGATATTAAGGTTCGGTTTTTCGGCCGTGGTAGCTGGTCGCTGGGCCGCCTAGCATTCTACGTGTTGTTCTATGGCCTTCTTCAGCCCATATTTTACTTAGTGGGCCTTTTAGGTTGGCTTGCGGTATTCACCATGCCCATGTCCAACGTGCTGAGCGTTTTATGTGACCATCTTCGTCGTCACCCGCTTGCGTTGCATTTTGAGCTCGAGAAGCTGTTCTACGTGAAGTTGGACAACGAGCTGTTGAGCCGCAAGTTGAAGAACCAGTCCATCGTCCTTTGCACTTACCGAAGTTGTGCCTTCCACTACTACAAGTACACCATCGACGGAACGAACATCTTCTTCATCAATTTGCTTGCGGCCGTGGTCTTCGTTATCTTCGACTATTTCTTCCTCAAGGAGACGCTTGGCTGGGATACCTGGTATACCAACGCGCTGTTCTTGTTTGGAGCGTGTCTTTTCTCCATCATACCGTTGGCATATTTCATTGGCCAGGCGGTGGCATCTATCTCTGCTCAGTCGTCCATGGGCGTGGGTGCTGTGATCAACGCGTTTTTCTCCACCATCGTGGAGATCTTCCTTTACTGCGTGGCCCTTAACCAGGGCAAGGGGAAGCTCGTGGAGGGTTCGATGATTGGCTCAATTTTGGGCGGTGTTCTTCTCCTTCCGGGCTTGTCGATGTGTGGAGGAGCTCTCAAGAGAAAGACCCAGCGCTATAACCCACGGCTGGCGGGTGTATCGTCCACCATGCTTCTTTATGCCATGGTGATCATGTTTGCCCCATCCTTGTTTTACCAGATGTACGGGCTGTACGAAATCAAGTGCCGGAACTGCAACTTTCCGGAGGATGATTGCACGCAGTGCCGGTTCATGCAACCCACTTTTGCCCTTGACAAGTTGTACTACAACATGATCAGGCCATTCTCGTTGATAGTGACGCTTGCGTTGTTTTTGGCGTATATCTGTGGCCTCTTCTTTACTCTCCGGACGCACGCGCTGCTTATTTGGGCCACCAACTCTCACGAGCAACAGGCCCAGACTCTCAAAAAGGACCTTCGCTCTACAAGCGTAGTGAGTCTTGATACTCCGCAACAGCTTCCTCGCCAGGGCCGTACCCCACAGCCGTACACGCTTCCACCTTCGGCCGCATATACTCCTAACACCGGCATCAAAAGCCTGGTGACGTCGCCCGTGATCGAGGTGCCGAAACACCGTCTTGGAAAGGACAGAGATCGCCGCTTGCTTCTGCCAGGAGGAGTAGACCCGACACCAACCTCTCCGGTCGAAGAGCCGGAAACTTCAGGCGGGCACGATGCGCCCAACTGGTCCAGAAACAAGTCCACGGTGATCTTGTTGGGGGCCACGCTTCTCTATGCTGTCATAGCCGAGATCTTGGTCGATAATGTGGACCTGGTGTTATCGGCGTACCCTATAAACCCCAAGTTTTTGGGATTGACGGTGTTTGCTTTGGTACCCAACACCACGGAGTTCTTGAACGCCATCTCGTTTGCTGTGGGAGGTAACGTTGCTCTTTCGATGGAGATTGGAAGTGCGTACGCGTTACAAGTGGTGTTGATTCAGATTCCGTCGTTGGTGGTTTACACGGTGGCCATGGGTTTCACGAATCCCGACAGCATGTTCACGTTGGTGTTCCCGCGGTGGGACATCATCGCAACATTGGTTTCCATCTACTTGTTCACGTACATTTATGCGGAGGGCAAGAGTAACTACTTCAAGGGCGTGATTTTGATGTTGATCTACGTGGTGGTGCTTATTGGGTTCTGGTTGAACGACCTTATTGAAGATTTGGACGACGGGTACAACTACGGCGGCGCAGCCGTGGTGCAGATGGTGCAGGCACTTACGGGGAAGTAGATGAATGCACCTGGAGGTTAGAAGTGGAACTTAGAGGGGAGGGCTTGAGGGAACATATTAAGAGGAGAGCCAGTGGGATTCGAAAACGGGCCAAAGCACCAAAAAACCCCGAAGACTGCCCTAGTGTACAGGTGCATGGCTACCAACAGCCACTCCCGGCCCTATCCCCCAAAGACTTATGCATGCGTATTTAAAGACACCAGTAGGCAGCCGGTATGATGGCTTATGTACAGGCCGTGCTAAAATGTTCCGGCCCGCGCGTAAATTTACGCCTGAAAATTCGTCGCCACCTCCAACGCATTTTTCTCACAACACAGTGAAAAGTCCCCAAGGACCCAGTTTCCCCCACCCAACCAACCCGAGGATCCGGCATACATCCCCGCAGACACCAGCACTGACTTCTCAGAGCCGAATTCTGTTACTCCGGTCTTTTCTGTTCCTGGCACCCTCTTTCCGCCAGCAACTGTGGTACGGCACTCATTCATTTGATTGTTCTCGAAACCCACTGCATTTCTACGCCCCCAGCGGCTAATCCATCTTCGCATTCTATTGGATCGGAGACGTTGCTTTTTCTATCTCTTCTACTGTCTTTTTCCTTTAATAATCCAAAAAAAACATGAGTCGCCAGTTTCCGTTCTCCAGCGCCCCGCTTAGGGCTGTCAAGGAAGTAAGTAGCGTCTTCCATGGTATTTGTGTTTCCGTCCCGTACTAACTTTCCAGGTTCAGTTTGGCTTGCTCTCGCCCGAGGAGGTGCGGGCCATTTCCGTGGCCAAAATCGAGTATCCCGAGACCATGGACCAGGCCACCAAAAAGCCCCGTGAGGGCGGCCTCAACGACCCTCGGCTTGGTTCCATCGACCGTAATTTCAAGTGCCAGACGTGTGGCGAGGACATGGCTGAATGTCCCGGCCATTTCGGCCACATCGAGTTGGCCAAGCCGGTGTTCCATATCGGTTTCATTGCCAAAATCAAGAAGGTGTGCGAGTGTGTGTGCATGCACTGTGGTAAGTTGTTGTTTGACGAGACCAACGTGGCGTTCGCCCAGGCGGTCAAGATCCGTGATCCCAAGAAGCGTTTCAACGCCGTTTGGAACGCCTGTAAGACGAAAATGGTGTGTGAGGCCGATGTCATCAGCGAGGAGGACCAGCGTGCCGGCAGAATTACTCCTGGTCGTGGCGGATGTGGCCACACTCAGCCCACAGTTCGCCGTGATGGCTTGAAGTTGTGGGGTACCTGGAAACAAAACAAGAACTTTGACGAAAACGATCAGCCCGAGCGCCGTTTGTTGACGCCTCTGGAGATCTTGTCTGTGTTCAGACATATCAGCAGTGAGGACTGCCACAAATTGGGCTTCAACGAGGACTACGCGCGTCCCGAGTGGATGCTTATCACCGTTCTTCCTGTCCCCCCACCTCCCGTGAGACCGTCCATTGCGTTCAATGATACTGCCCGTGGAGAGGACGATCTTACCTTCAAGTTGGCCGATGTGATCAAGGCCAACATCAACGTGCAACGCTTGGAGATGGATGGCTCGCCGCAGCACGTGATTCTGGAGTTCGAGGCCTTGTTGCAGTTCCATGTGGCTACCTACATGGATAACGACATCGCGGGCCAGCCACAGGCACTTCAGAAGACTGGCCGTCCTATCAAGTCTATCAGAGCCCGTCTTAAGGGTAAGGAGGGCCGGTTGCGTGGTAACTTGATGGGTAAAAGAGTGGATTTCTCCGCCAGAACCGTCATTTCCGGTGACCCCAATCTCGACTTGGACCAGGTGGGTGTGCCCATCTCCATTGCCAGGACTCTCCTGTACCCCGAAATTGTGACCCCCTACAACATCCACCGGTTGACGGAGTACGTGAGAAACGGCCCCAATGAACATCCTGGTGCCAAATACGTCATCAGAGACACCGGTGACAGAATCGATCTTCGTTACAACAAACGTGCGGGAGACATTGCTCTTCAGTACGGCTGGAAGGTGGAACGTCATCTTATGGATGATGATCCCGTGCTTTTCAACCGTCAGCCGTCGTTGCACAAAATGTCCATGATGGCGCATCGTGTCAAGGTGATGCCCTACTCTACTTTCCGGATGAACTTGTCTGTGACTTCTCCATACAATGCCGATTTCGATGGTGATGAGATGAATTTGCACGTGCCGCAGCTGCCTGAGACCCGGGCGGAATTATCGCAGATTTGTGCTGTTCCATTGCAGATTGTGTCGCCACAGTCCAATAAACCAGTTATGGGAATTGTCCAGGACACCTTGTGTGGTGTCAGAAAGATGACTTTACGTGACACATTCGTGGAGTACGACCAGGTGATGAACATGTTATATTGGATTCCCAGTTGGGACGGAGTGATTCCACCGCCAGCAATCGTCAAGCCCAAGCCTTTGTGGCTGGGTAAGCAGTTATTGCTGATGGCTATCCCCAAAGGTATTCATTTACAGCGTTTTGACGATGGTAGTGACTTGTTGAGTCCGAAGGACTCGGGAATGCTCATCGTGGACGGTGAGATTATGTTCGGAGTGGTCGACAAAAAGACTGTGGGTGCCACTGGAGGTGGCCTCATTCACACGGTGATGCGTGAAAAGGGCCCACAGCCATGTGCAGCGCTTTTTGGAGCCATTCAGAAGGTGGTCAACTACTGGTTGTTACACAACGGTTTCTCCATCGGTATTGGAGACACCATTGCTGATTCCGCCACAATGAAACATGTGACCACCACCATTCAGGCTGCCAAGACCAAGGTCCAGGAGATTATCTTGGATGCTCACAGCAACAAGTTGGATCCTGAGCCCGGTATGACCCTTCGTGAGTCGTTCGAGCACAATGTTTCGCGTGTGTTGAACCAGGCCCGTGATACGGCCGGTAGACTGGCTGAAATGAACCTTTTGGACTTGAACAACGTGAAGCAGATGGTGACATCTGGCTCTAAGGGCTCGTTTATTAATATCTCGCAGATGTCCGCTTGTGTGGGCCAGCAGATTGTGGAGGGAAAGCGTATTCCCTTTGGTTTTGGTGACCGTACGTTACCACACTTTACCAAAGACGACTACCTGCCTGAATCGAAGGGTTTCGTGGAGAACTCGTACTTGCGTGGTTTGACTCCTCAGGAGTTTTTCTTCCACGCTATGGCTGGTCGTGAAGGTCTTATTGATACAGCTGTGAAAACGGCCGAAACCGGTTACATTCAGCGTCGTTTGGTCAAGGCCTTGGAAGATATCATGGTACATTACGACGGAACGACTAGAAATTCTCTTGGTGATATTATTCAGTTCGTCTACGGAGAAGACGGTCTTGACGGTACCCAAGTTGAAAAGCAGCTGGTGGACACCATTCCAGGCCTGGACGCCAGCTTTGCTCGCCGTTACCGCATCGATGTGTTGGACCCCGATAATGGTGTCAGTGAATCGCTTTTGGAGTCAGCCAAGGAAGTCCGCGGTGACGTGGAGTTACAGAAGGTTTTGGACGAAGAGTACGCGCAGTTGCAGAGCGACAGACGTTACTTGCGTGAGGTTTGCTTCCCTAACGGTGACTACAACTGGCCCTTACCTGTCAATTTGCGTCGTATCATACAAAACGCTCAGCAGATCTTCCACAACGGGCGTCCTCGCGCGCTGGACCTCCGTTTGGATGAGGTGGTGCGTGGCGTTAGAGAGCTCTGTTCGAAGGTGTTGGTTGTGAGAGGTGACACTGAACTTGTTCGTGAAGCACAGGAGAATGCCACCCTTTTGTTCCAGTGTCTCGTGAGATCTCGTTTGGCGGCAAGACGTGTGGTGGAAGAATTCCGTTTGAGCCGTGTCTCGTTCGAGTGGGTGGTTGGTGAGATTGAGCTGCAGTTCCAGAGATCGCTTGTTCACCCTGGTGAGATGGTGGGTGTGATTGCTGCGCAGTCCATCGGTGAACCTGCCACGCAGATGACACTTAACACTTTCCATTACGCCGGTGTGTCGTCCAAGAACGTGACATTGGGTGTTCCTCGACTCAAGGAGATTCTTAACGTGGCCAAAAATATCAAGACGCCGGCGTTGACCGTGTACCTTGAGACCGAAATCGCTGCCGATATCGAAAAGGCCAAGGTCGTGCAGCTGGCCATCGAGCACACGACGTTGAAGAACGTGACGTCGCTGACTGAAATCTTTTACGACCCTGACCCTCGCTCCACTGTGATCGAGGACGATTACGATACCGTGGAGGCGTACTTTGCCATTCCTGACGAAAAGGTGGAGCAGACCATTGAGCACCAGCTGCCGTGGCTTCTTAGACTTGAGTTAGACCGTGCGAAGATGTTAGACAAGCAGTTGACCATGGCCCAGGTGGCGGAGCAGATTCTGCGCAACTTCGGTGACGATCTTTTCGTCATTTGGTCCGACGATACCGCAGACAAGTTGATCATTCGTTGTCGTGTCATTCGCGACCCCAAGGTCGATGAAGAGGCTGACCACGAGGAGGACCAGATCTTGAAGCGTGTGGAGGCCCACATGCTCGACACCATTTCTCTTCGTGGTATTCCTGGTATTACCCGTGTGTTCATGATGCAACACAAGGTTTCGCAGCCAGACGCTTCGGGTGAATATGCACAGGGTCAGGAGTGGGTGTTGGAGACGGATGGTGTGAACTTCGCCGACGTGATGGCAGTTCCGGGTGTGGATGCGTCCAGAACATACTCCAACAACTTCATTGAGATTCTTCTGGTGCTTGGAATTGAGGCCACTCGTTTCGCCTTGTACCGTGAGATCCTTAATGTGATTGCGTTCGATGGTTCCTACGTCAACTACCGTCATATGGCGTTGTTGGTGGACGTGATGACGTCGCGTGGCCACTTGATGGCTATTACCCGTCACGGTATCAACAGAGCCGACACCGGAGCTCTCATGAGGTGTTCTTTCGAGGAAACTGTGGAGATCTTGCTTGAGGCTGGCTCTGCTGCCGAGCTCGATGACTGCAGGGGTATCTCGGAGAATGTGATGTTGGGTCAGATGGCCCCATTGGGTACGGGTGCCTTTGACGTGATGGTCGACGATAAGATGTTGCAGGTCGCTTCTGGTGTGGCTGCTCCTGTTGACGACGGAGGTGCCACTCCTTACAGAACTTACGATATGGAAGATGACAAGATCCAGTTCGAGGAGGGTGCCGGATTCTCGCCCATCCACACGGCACCAGTGACTGATGGCGGTCTGCTTACGTCATACGGAGGCCAGCCCATGCTGCCCCTGCCGACGTCGCCGTTCTCTTACGGTGCCACGCTGCCGGCATTTGGTGCCACGCTGCCAGGTTACGGAGGCACTCTGCCAACGTACCTGCCCACGTCGCCGAGTTACTCGCCCACGTCGCCCAGCTACTCGCCCACGTCTCCGTCTTACTCACCGACGTCACCGAGTTACTCACCGACGTCGCCGAGTTACTCGCCCACGTCGCCATCGTACTCGCCGACATCGCCTTCCTACTCGCCTACATCACCAAGTTACTCGCCTACTTCGCCAAGTTACTCACCGACGTCGCCAAGTTACTCACCTACCTCGCCGAGTTACTCACCAACATCTCCATCATACTCGCCGACTTCCCCGTCTTATTCACCAACCTCCCCCTCCTACTCACCAACATCCCCATCCTACTCCCCAACATCTCCATCCTACTCACCGACCTCCCCAAGCTACTCCCCAACCTCTCCATCATACTCCCCCACTTCTCCATCATACTCACCGACTTCACCTTCTTACTCCCCCACCTCGCCTTCCTACTCCCCTACGCTGCCGTCGTACTCACCCACTTCGCCGCAGTACTCGCCCACCTCCCCAAGCTACCTGCCGGGTTCTCCCAGCTACCTGCCAAAGAAGGAGGACGACAAAAAGGAGTAGCGGGCCGGCCGCTGTATTTTTATTTCCCGTTTGTATGGACTCATGTAGCAGAAAAATAGAATGTACCTATAAGAAAGTGTAGCTCAACCTGCCGGGATGTTTCCGGTAATCTCTACAGCTGAATGTGAAAATTTACATGAGAATATACCGATTGTCCCAGTCCTAGTTAAACTGGTGGTCATGTGGCGTGTAGTATGAATTATGGCTGTGAAAACTACCACCACAGCACGGGCTAGGGCTTGGCTTCGACGATTGGCTTAGCTGGATTTATCTCCGTCAGTTATGGGTGCAAAACGGCAACCTGTGTATGCACATGTACGGATAAAAAACCCATACACCAGATGTGTGCCATCGCATCTTACGGTAAATCCCACCGATTTAGCGCCGTTATCCCACATGGCAATCTCAGAAACCACTGGTTCGGCCACTCCGGAACCACAAGCTTCCGGGTCGCTTCGTGATGTCGAAAAACGAAGACGGCAGGTCTTCAAACCCGTTCTTGACAATCCCTTTACACAGGGCCACCAATGGCCAGCGGTGGAGCCTGAATTGGGCGCCAGTATGGTAGACGTATTGGCGTTAGTTCTCTCTAATTTGGGAAGCTATAACCTGATAGTGAAGGAAATGCGTTCCAAGAAGGGAACCCAGCCTTTAAAGCTTCCAACTGAGCCTGCCATACTAAAACACATTACAATAGGCTTCAACTCTACCGTTCAAAGACTCGAGAAGCAGGCGTCTCATAAAAGAGCGAAGGTGGGCAACAAGAAGATAAAAGCAGATGATTCCGACTCCTCTTATATCAAATACGTGTTTGTTGCTAAGGCAGAAATCAGCCCTCCAATCCTCACACAGCATTTCCCATTGCTCAGTTTCACGGCATCCAAATCGCGGCAGGAAAGAGTCAAACTTGTCCAACTACCTCGTGGTGCTACCAAGAAGCTTTCAGAGACGCTCGGGATTCCAAATACTACGATTATAGGGCTCACGGGAGATATACGCGAGGCCAAGCCGTTATATGCTTTGGCAGACAAGGTGGAAAATGTGGAGGCGCCGTGGTTGGAGGGCTTATTTGGAGGAGCCGATGAGGTGTACTTTCACAAGCCTGCGTTGAGGGTATTGGCAACGACTGCGCCTATGGGGAAGAAGGCTGAGGGTAAGGAGAAGGGAAAGCAAAAGAGCAAAGGAGGGAAGAGAAAGGGGGAAGAAGAGAAAGAGAAGAAGCATGAAAAGGATGAGAACAAGGAGAAGGCCAATGTGAAGAAATAGAATGCATATATAGAAAACAACGAGACACCTGTGGTGCATGGGTTGGTGGATTGAGAGAGCGCATTATCTGAGGCGCACTGGTTGCAAATGAGCGGAGGGCCATAATATCAAGTGCCATAGTGAGACTGCTCAGTGATGAGCATGGGACGGGCAAATGTGTCTCTTTTAGTAAAGTTTTAGAGGGCCTTCAATGAATAGTCTTTCTACATTATTACCGGATATCCTTTAGATATTACTTGACTTGGCACATACCGTTCAGTATATATGTACTCCATTTCCTAGTTCATCTTCTCTCCCTATTTCTCGCTATTTCTCTCACTATTTTGACCCATTTCCCTCACAATTTCTCGCTATTTTCGCACTGTTTCTGGCAGCTTCCTGCTATTTCTCTCACTAGTTCCCCCATTTTCGCACTCTTGCTCCCTAACAATTCTCCCTAACAATTCTCGCCATTTTCGCACTATATTCTTCCCTTCCCATACTTCATTTCTCCTTTTCCGCACACATCAACTACTCCAAACGCGTCTCCACCATGTCCAAAAACAACGCGCTAACGCTTGAATTGCCGTGGGTGGAGAAGTACAGGCCACATAAACTCGATGATATCGTGGGAAACGAAGAGACCGTCGAAAGACTCAAGCTAATCGTCCAGGATGGAAACATGCCCCACATGCTTATTCTGGGGCTCCCGGGTATAGGAAAAACCACCTCCATTCATTGTCTAGCGTATGAGCTTTTGGGACCCGAGCTCTACCAGCAGGCTACTCTTGAGCTCAATGCTTCTGATGACCGTGGTATCGACGTCGTTCGTAACAAAATCAAGCAGTTCGCTCAGACCAAGATCCTGCTTCCTCCAGGACGCCATAAAATCATCATTTTGGACGAGGCCGATTCCATGACCCCTGGTGCGCAACAGGCGTTGCGCAGAACCATGGAAATCTACTCTAACACGACGCGTTTTGCCTTCGCATGCAACCAGCTGCTGAAAATCATCGAGCCGCTCCAGCTGAGATGTGCCATATTGCGCTATAACAAGTTGGCGGACGACCAGGTGTTGGAACGGTTGTTGCAAATAGCGGCAGACGAGGACGTCAAGTACAATTCCGAGGGCTTGAAGGCGTTGATTTTCACCGCTGAGGGCGATATGCGTCAGGCCATCAATAACCTCCAGAGTACCGTGGCTGGTTTTGGCTTTGTGGACGATACCAATGTGTTCAAGATCGTGGACCAACCGCACCTGTTGGTCATTAAAAAGATCTTGAACGCGTGCGTGGCCACTAATGGCGGCGATATCGACACAGCTCTCCAGTTATTCGACGTGTTGTGGAATAAAGGCTACTCTGCCATCGATATAGTCACGCTGACGTTCCGTGTGGCAAAGATATTGCCGGGAATCAATGAGCAGCGCCGCTTGGAGATCATTAAGGAGATTGGCTTTGTTCACATGCGTGTCTTGGAGGGCGTGTCGACGTACTTGCAATTGTGCGGCATGTTTGCCAAGTTGTGCGAGATATAGAGACGCGGAGTCAGTCTTGAGCTCTGAGCTGCGGATGAGTGAATGATAGAAAGATCAGGAGCATTCCTGAGAGAAGATGTGAAGTATTCAACATAAGTAGAAACAGTCTCCGTCGAGTAAAGAGGAAGTCTAGGCGCGAACGGCGAAAGACGTTACTTCGATAATGGTTATAGAAGTAGTTACATATATAAGTACGGACGTTAAAAGAACGACCATGTATGGGGTGGCTCCTAAGCGCTTTGTATTTCCGTCAAATTGATAGACCGATCATCTGAATGGTCTTATTTCATTCTATACGATGCTAAATGCATGTTCTTCATTCCCAGTGATTCTTTTGGTTCACACTTCATCACGTGTTTTCTGGTTGTTTGGCCACACTCACTTCTCACTTCTTATACGCCAGACAAAGCGTCTCGAAATGCAGAATCTGCTCTTCATTGAAAGCATTGGCATCCCCGCCATTTTCGTTCTTTAAAATGCTCACTATCAAAAAGTAGTTATTGTATAAGAACACTTCTTTTTGCACGGAATTGGCACCGCCAGACCCGAAAAGATGGCTGCTGAGCTTGGTCAAAACGCCCTCAAAATCATTCCGAAGTCTTGTGACAGACGTGAACAACGGTTCGCCTCGAAACAGGTCCGGTTTGGCCTTGTCTGGGCCATGAACAGCAAGTTTGAGGAATCCCAGAAGAAGCTGCGCAAATTGCTGGGTCACGGCCACTGGTGCCAACTGGGCATCTTTACCTTTGGAAACTCCGGTCCGCAAAACCACTTTTTTCATCAGATCGCAGTTCAAGTCGATGATCTTGGTAAAGTGAGGCCAAAGTACCATCAAAAGCAGAGTAAGATAGTCATCCAAGACAGGAATGTGAAACTCGTTGTGCAACTGCGACTGAGTGGCCTGCACTAGCCTTATCACAAGCAACACAGCATAAGCATCACAGGTGCCGTGGGTGGCTGCTGGGCTACTTCTGGTAGCTGCTGTTCCAGAAGCTATTCTTCCAGGCAACAGAGACGGCTGCTGAGCGAGTAACCACGCTACAAAGTCGCGGCCCAAGGAATAGACGTCTTCAAACATAATAGTTGCCCAGTCGCGAGGCTGCTGTGAACTATTTTTGGCGTCACCAGGAGTATCTATAGGACCGAACTTCTCGTCTCCTTCGTAAAAGAATTCCACCATGAAGAGGTACTCCACCACAACGTTATCAACAAGAGCAAGCAGCCATTGTTGGTACACGAACTCAAGCCAGTAGTTGAAAGGCGTGGTTTCTGCGATCTGCAGCGGAATGGCGGCATGGGGCTGGTCCAGAGACCCGTTTCTGGGATCCAAGATCTCAATTCGCTTATCAATTGACTGAAGATACTCGGGATAAGTCACCCTAGAGGCACCATGCTGAGGGTTGGGAGAAGTGGGTGGTGGATGTAGGGACGAGGAGCCGCTATAGAGCCAGGTTTTGAGGCCCGCGCCCAAACCTTTCTCGTCAGTGTTTTGCCCTCCTCCGAGAACATGCAGCAGGTCCACGTGACGCAAATGAAGCTTTTGGAGCGCATAGAGGTACTTTGCGAACTTTGTATGGTAGTACCAGCGCATAGTATAGATATAGGCGAGCTGCAACTGGGCTGCAAGCTCCGGGTGGTGAATGCGAAGAAATCCATAAACTTCCTTCACCAGCAAAAGCGTCTGTTGGATGTTCTGCGACAGAAGTGAGGCCAGTGACCGCAACCGCTTGATCTGGCCAATGATGAAGTCTCTGATCCGCTCCACGGCCTTATTGACAAGAAGATGGATGGCCAGTTCTAGCTGGGATAATGCACGTGACCCCGAGTAAGCGGCGGCGAGGTCTGTTTTCGGGTCCTTGAAGCTATCAATCAAAGCACGTTTTTCAGAGAGAAAACGTATGTTCTCCACCCATGCTGGATCCACAGGGTCATGGGCTATAGCCTTAGCCACGTCTGGGGGAACCATGAGGTCCAAAATGACGGGATTGAGTCTTTCAGTGGCTTCTCTTTGGGAACCGAGGTCCGACGAGAGTTTTGTAGATTGATCCTGGAGCGAGGAGAGTGTAGAAGAAAGCTCATTGAGGTCGTTGTTGAATGCTTGTAGAACACTTTCAATGGGCGCCAAACGCTCCCTTTGTGCACTTATTGAAGCCTGGTAGCGAGAAAAACGGCGGCTCAAAGCCTCAATTTCGTCCAACGAAAGATCATGGATGCTGGAATCGGAGAAATTGGCACCTCGGGAAGCGTCGATTCTGGCGTGTTCGAGGAGTTTTGGAAGGGGCCCCTCTTGGGGGTTTTTGTAGAGACTTTCGAGAGCTTTTAGAGACGTAGCATCCTCTGGGGCCAGCAATGGAGTATCTGATGACCCTAGAAGCCGCTGGAGTTGGTGCAAACTGCTCATTCTTGGGGGTCTCAAATGAGTGGCCTCAGCTGTGGTCGGTATATGTTTTGGTGCACGGGTTTTCTTGGATCGCGTTTGGCTGGTGTACGGGTGCATCTATGGGATACATCACTTCTATTCCACGTTTGTATAAAGCCCTATCAAAACGGCCCGGGGGACGTTGTGACTGCAAATTCCAAACATGGAAGGGGCAATTACCGATATCCTGCCGCTTGAACCCGTTTTCGGGCCTCCAAAGGCGGACACCTCGGCCGAGAGAGCCCGCAGTGCCCTAGCAGACATTGCAGCCATTACGGCGCCTACCAAATCGCAAATAAGCGTGATTCAGCACCCTGCGAATCTCAATACCGTTCTCAAGGTGCGAGCGGGGCCCGGCAGCGGCAAAACCAGCACAATTGCCGGCCGCATAGCCTATCTCCTTCATACTGAGGAACTTCTACCTAGTGAAATATTGGTGCTATCTATGGCCAATAGGCTGGTTAATGCTCTCAGGGCCTCTATTGAGCGGCTAGTGGGCGAGAATAAGGCGGATCAGGTCTCCATAGCCACGTTCCATCTGTTTTGTGGGTCTCTTATTGACCAATATGAGCATTACTTTAACACGGACGCGTCTCCTCGCAAACTCATGGACGACTTGAGCTGGCGCCATTTTCTGACCTTCTTTCTGGGAAAAACCATTGCCCTAAATGACCAGAAGGTGGGGGGACGTGTTTCTGCGCCAGTTTTGGAACGCATAATTGCAGACGTACGCAGTGGAGCGGTATCCGCCGAAGACGCCGCCAAAAAGGCCTTCGTCAAAAAGGAGTACATCGAGGCGCTCCTCAAGTATATGGACCAAAACGGTATGATCCGTTACGACGATCTTTTGACCGGAGCGCTTAGTTTGATGGAGTTATCAGCAAATTCGGCTGATCCTATACCTCAGTTAGCAGCCTACAAGGCGGTCGTGGTGGACGAGTTCCAGGATATGCATCCGCAGCTTATGGCCGTGGTAGACGCTGTTGTGCTGCATCCCACGTTTGGGGCCCAACCAGGCGCTTTCAAGCATTTGACCGTAGCAGGAGACGCCAACCAGAGCATCTACGAGTTTCTCGGATCCAGACCTGAGTTGATAGATCGGGTCGGAGAGAACATAGATCCCGGGAACATTGTTCAGCTTGATATCCCAGAGCTGTTTCGGTCTACAGAGGAGATCTTGACTGCGGCCACCGAACTATGTTTGGAATCGCACTATATGTCCCATGCCTCGCCACTTGCAGTGCGTGGTCCTGGCCATTTGCCGGTGGTGTATGTTCAGAATTCCGATACTGAAGAGTATCAGTTCATTGCTGATGAAATCACAAGACTCATTTGCGAGCTGGGAGGGACGCTCCGGGCGCTGGATTTCGCCATCTTGGCCCGAACACACCAAGAACTAGACGGCATTCTGAAGTATATGGAGAACAACTATGACTTTCAGTTTACTAGACTCGCACTGGGAAACGCCTGGGTCAAGACCAAACTCCATATTTTGCCTGATATCTTGAATATCATCCACCAGGGCCCTGGGGCAGATTTCAGCTTATTGTGCATTCTCATGCTCTTGGATCCTACAACAGGAAGCAGACAGCGAATCAGTCGGTTGTTCAATGCCGCAGCCGACGAGGGCCAGAAGGAAACGATCAATCGATTGGAACTGTTTTTAGCCAGCGAACTTCGTGCAACTACAAGCTGGCCGGATGTAAAAGCTAGTGAGAAAGAGAACACCACGAAACGTGAAGAAGAAAGTGCCATGAAAACAAAAGATAGTACTTTGAAAGAATGTGACACTGAAAAGGTTGCGTCAGGGAAGTCAGACGCTGCAATAGTCTCTTCATTCGAGAACTTGCAGCTCAACGAGGTGCAAGCTGCAAAGGGCCTCAACCAAAGCGATAGCGTGCCTTTTCCACAGCGAACGCACCCAGATGATCCTGAGCCTTTGCCAGGTACACAGCAGAAGAAGACGTCCTTCAATGCTATTCCAAAGACCTCCCCAACAGCAAAACTCTCCACCATATACAAGACTGGTAGTCATGAGGGGGTTCTCAGACGGTTTCTGCTTTTCTTAGCAGCAATTCAAACCGAAAGAGCTGCTTTAAATACCGGACCCCAGGATCCCAACGCCGTTCTCACTTCTTTATGGCAGGTTCTCAGTGTACTGGGATTACTAGAATACGTGAATCGCCAGGTGGGAATACACCAGAACCCAGCAGAGTACCAGGACTCGCTCCACCGCAATTTGGAGCTGTTCAATAAATCGCTTTGGTATGCATATCAAAAATACGATGCCCAAGCTGCTCCCGAGGAGCCCTTCGTGGGACACTTCTTGAGGTGCTATAACGATGACGTTCCCTTGGAAGACAAGGAATCCATCAAGCTTCTGACGATACATACAGCAAAGGGGTTGGAGTTTCCGGTGGTATTTGTCATGAGAAACGCCTCCCCTGTATCCCGAGAGTCTTATTGGAGCAGTTTACTAGCGCCCAAAGAGCCCTTCTTTCCTACGCCGTCAAAAGCACGGTTGTTTTATGTGGCATGCACTAGGGCTAGAAATTTGTTGTATGTGGGGACCTCCCATAATGAAGATTTAAACAGAAGCTTCCGGGCACGGTTTACTACTGATTTACCCCAAATGAGTACAAAAGTGGCTCCAGAGACTCTGTTTTTGAAGTCACTTGCACTTGATCTCGACCGGCCAGTTCCGTCTGCTCCTCGGCTTGCCAGCGGCCAGAATCTATACCGGAAGCTTCAGAAACGACAGGCTCGTCTGTTTTATACTGCTTCTAGCCGCTTGGTTCTGGCGGCCAGAACAGTGATGCGCCGGTGAGAAGACTTTGAGTTACGAATTTGGGACCTTTTGGAAGATACAATTCATTTCGGGGAGTCTCTTATCAAGACCAAGAATAAGCTTTCAGTAAAGCTGATCAATCTCCAGACGCCAATAAGAGAGGTCCGGGAACATCTCATTGCCTTTTGCAGGAACCTTGGACCATTTCGGAATTTAAGCCTAATTGGGGTAACTCCATTTTTCGCGAACTGACTCCGGGTGACTCGGCCCTGGACCCTAATATTGCAGTTTATCTGCTATTAATATCTCGGCTCCTCCACGAGATCATCGAAATTACGTGCTGCAGGGCCACAGCACTTGATCTACGCTGGGAAAAATTATTTTACAGGTTGGTTTAGTTTGGGCTTTTGGTGGAATTAGTCAGTTTGGGTCTTTTTTGAGGATTAGTCAGTTTTCACAGCCTTTGAGTGGCTCCAGTTATTCGGAAGTCTTGAGCCTCTTGGTATCATTTTTCGATACAAAGGAATACGACAATGCTGGAAGACGCCACAGATATGGATCTGAAGGAATTATCACAAAACGACTTCCCTAAGACTCACACCGAGGCAACAGAAGTATCGGATGATCAACAGCCACTGCAGACCCTTCCGTTCGATTCTCCTAAGTCCACAATAACACAGAAGAAGTGTGGAGACCCCAGACTACAAGCTCATGTGGTTGTGTTCAAACGAAAGCGGTTGAGTCATCTGGAAAGCACTTCTTTGGACTCCAATATTTACGAAAACAGGCTATCAGCCCCAGACTTGGACCGTCGCGACAGGTCCAAATCACGCGTCAGTTGCGTGAGATGCCGTAAGTACAAGAAGAAATGTACTAGGGATCTTCCAGAATGTTGCAATTGCAAGACCTCTGAGGAATTATGCATTTATGTGCCTCGGAAACAGAGCCGGAAAAAAGAGGAGCCTGAAACTCCGGAAACGGAATTGAAAGGCTCGGAAAAGGCCACATTGCCGTCTATAAATGAAGTGTTGGGCTTCGAGCTCAAACAGAACCTCCCCGGTGAGCGACTACTGCCATTTGGTGGTCCAGGAGTCTCTATGAGAACATCGTTATCCGATGTTGCACCTATGCCAACCTGGCCCGTTGACGTGGCTCTGGGAGCCGTTGAAGACGGTTCAGGCTACTGCTTGAAGAGAAACACAGAGAACTGCGTCTCTGGCGACTCTCTGAGTCAAAAAAGCTGTTCTAGAAGCTACACTTTGAAAAGACCTCACGATCTCAAGAGCATCCTAAATTGAAAGACAAGCTATATACAACCTACTGCTTCGTCCATACATTCGACTGACACACGCCAAAGCATATGATTAAATATATTACAGTTTAGCACCACTAGCACGGTTCCTCGTGCTCCCAAGGCTCTTATGCAAGCTTCGACAACAAATTGAGCACCGTAGAATTGCCGTCGTCATGGTCATCGTCAACACCAGAAGACGGGTCGTAGCCGTCGTCGTCGTCATTTTGGCCGGAGTTGATATCGTAGCTTCCAACAACACTTTCGTGGTCGTGTTTCAACTCCAAGTCGTCTTTATGGTGTTGTTCGAAGTCGCTGGAGATGACGGGCTCGTCCACGTCTTCCATTTCCAGAGTGTCATCGTCGCTTTTGACAATTTTGATAACCTGGGTGTTATCCTCGCGGTCGTACTCCTTGATTTCGATGTTTTCTGAGAACGCCACCGATTTTCTTTGTGACGGTGTGGAGTTTCCCGATGGAGTGGGCGTGTTCAGCGTGGGCGTGGACAACTTCTGTTTTTTGGGCGGCGGACTATCCTCCGCATCGCTGTCTTCGTATGTGGGAACAATGTCGTCGTCTTCATCGGCCTTTTGGGGCGCTTCGTCGGTATAAGCCGGCGAAGGCTCTTCGTCTTCCACGACATCATTGGACGTGTCATCGCCGTTTTCGGCCAATATGGACTTCAACTCGTCGCGGCTGGTGTTCAATTTCACGAGCTTGGAGTCAATGATGGAGATCTTGCTGTCGTCAGTCTTCAAGCCGTCGGAAACGAGGGTTCTCAACGTATCCAAAACCCGCAAAATCTCCGTTCTGTCCTTCTTGATCAGAACGATGTTTTCCTTGGAGATGTTGCACAAACGATCCAAAACGTTGAGTTTGGAAATGAACACTTTTGGCGACGGCAAGTTATCGGACGCAGAAGGGTTCTGCGGAAGGTACGTTTTGGACTGTATTCCCACCTGAGTCAAGTTGGCCTGCAGAATATCAATGAGCTGGTTCATATGGAGATAGAGGGTGTTTAGTTGCGTGAGATCCAGCGCCACCAGCGCCACATTGGCGGCATTGGCCGGAGGAGGAGTTTCAGCCGGTTTGTCTAAGAGCTGGTTCTTTTTCGATAAGTCCACCGCTTTTTTGAAACTGGCAATATCGGCCGATTGGAACACGTTTCTTTGTTCCCACACATTGATAAGACGATCGACTTTGGCCTTAATAAGGTGGTCGAGGCTTCCGTAGACAGAGTTCAACACCTCGGGGAGAACGGCCGAAAACGACACAAGGAACTCGGTTTTTTTCTTATGCTTGGCTTGCTGCACCACATCGTTGCAAAGGTACAAAAGAGAGAGTCTTTTGGCCAGCGGCTGGCCTTTTTGCACCGTGAAGGAGGCCCACAGTTTGGCAATATCCTCGGTGTGTCTATGGTGAAAAAGCACCCATTGGGAAATGGTGACGATGGAATCCTGGGTTTCCTGGAGACCCGCTAGCTTCTTGGCGAAGGAGGCGGTTGAAAACGACATGGCGCTGGGCCTAGGTTAGCGGTGTAGCTTAAGGAGAGAGGTGGAAATGCGAGGTGAGAAAATGGACATTTTGGGGTGTAGTTATGGATTTTGTTAGGCCTTTTTTCGTGCCATAGAAAGCCTCGTGGTTATAGAGGCCCATCGATCTCCACGCAATTGGAAGCTGACGACCTGAGACGCGGGCTGGTGACTCTCTAAACGGCTTTGGAACTGCTGTGCTCTTTTCAGCTCAATCGGACTCTTTTTGGTGGCGTTCTATTGCCTCGTTGATTCCCACCTTCTGCCATAACAAACTACCTAAACTATGGTCAGTACGCGTACCAGCGCCGGAGCCACGGTGAAAAAGACCCGAAAGGCTCTTGGAGATCCCGTGGAAGAAATTGCGGTCAGAAAGTCCCCAAGAACCCATAAGGTGGTCAAATCGGCTGTACCAGTGGAAAAACCCAAGATTTCGGTTCCGGCCTCCAAAAATGGGCCGCCGTCCTTTTCGTATCGAAAAGGCGTCGCTACAGAGGCCGATATCATTGGCAGCAAACAGACCGGACAATTGATGGGCTACATAAACTCCTTGATGAACTCCGACCAGGAGCGCATCTTCTCCTCCTACAAAAAAGAAGCGTCTGTCCAAATGGAGAAAGACGCCGAGTTGATCCTGCAACTAGTCGAAGAGGCCCAGGACAAGGACAACGTCATAGAAGAGCTCCAGAAGGAGCTCCAAGCATATCGTGAGGGAGGAGTTAAGCCCGAGAAGAACGCGACTGCTACGCCTCTGAAAAGCGCCAAAAAGCCGGACTTGCTGTACGAATCAGCGTCAACAGGCGTTTATGAGTCGCCCATCAAGCGCAAGAAGAATTCCAAGCTGAATGAACCGGCCTTGATCAACAAAGACGACATTTCCCAAGAGTTGAAGACCATAGGAATCACCTTGGACATGCTAGAGTTGTTGACGGGACTTAGAATCGTCGATTACGACGAGGACCGCACCAAGTTCCATTTCGACGTCAAGCAGGCCAGTACCGTGAGCGCGGAAGATGGCGCCGCGGCCGATGTCAAGGTGATAACCATCCAGTACCAGCTTGTGATCTCCAAGAAGTTCGAGTCCACGGCAGAGGTCAAGTACGTGCCCACATTTCTTAACCACTTGGACGCGTCCGGCCCGCAGCCGAACGCAGACGAGGGCTTGCGGCTGACAGCCGCCAAGTTGAACAAGTACCTTCCGGACTATTTCTGCGACAACTTGACGTTTCCCTACAATACCTTGTCGCAGTTCTACATCAAGATGAACAAGGCGTTGAACAAAATCGCCAAGAAGAAGTAGGCGGCTGCCTGCGTGTATATGTAACTGTATTATTAGTATAAATGGAATGACACGGACCTGGTTGTGGCCTCAGTATATACAGGGACTAGAGAGTGATGGAAACAGAGCCGTCGGGGTTTTTGACCAACAGCAATTTCTTGAGCAATTCCTTCTTGGAGGTCTTCTTGGGCCCGTCGGAGGTGATCTGCTTGAGCACTTTGTAAAGGGAAGTTTTGTCCGAGACGTACGAGGCGAGACTGAGCTTGTCGTCTTTCTTCTCCTTCTTCTCCTTCTTTTCCTTCTTTTCGGTCTTTTCCTTCTTTTCGGGTTTCTCCGCCACCGCCACCACCTTCTCCACCTTCTTCACTTCTTTCTGGGCCTTCTTGGGTCCCTTATAAAGGGCCTTCTCGTACTTCTCCGCCTCACTGATACAGCTGGTGTGGCCGCGGTAGTCGTTTCCCTGAAACGTCACCGAGCAGTCAATACAGGTGTAATAGGCACCGCGGCACCGCTGCTTGTGCTGGTCGCACTTCTTCTTAAGAACCGTGTCGTTGCACACTTCACACGAGAAAGACACCATTTTGGAGAAGTATGTAGAATGCGATGAGCAGAAAAAAGAACACCAGTTAGTTAGTATGGGAATCACGGCCCCGCCATCATGGCCATTTTCGCCTTTTGGCAACCTATCCCGATTTCCACCATACCGGCTCGTCTTCCTTCTTTCGGGAAACACGCACAATTTCGTAGTCGTCGTTGGACTGGACCTCGGATGTCAAGTGGTCCTGGAGAAGGCCCTGGAGCCTGTAGTAGTCGTCCTTTTTGTTGATCTGGCGCTTGTTTTCCACCAACGAGAGCATCTCCTCCTCGCCGACTTGTCTGTATTTCTCATCGTACCGCTCCCATTTGAGCGCTGTGAATTTCTGGAGGTAGAGAGACCCAGCCACGATGGAGAGCATGAACGGAAGCCCGAAGAAGAGAAAGTGGTTCTTGCGAATAAGCTTCTGGTACTTGCCCGCAGCCGTGCGGTCGTACGCCGCCTGCTCCTTCTTGCCGCGGAATATGTTGTTGCCGAGGTAAACCATGGCAGCGTCGAAGGAAGGACGAATGGTGAGGTTATAGGTCACGTGAGCACCTCCGGACCCAGTCGCACCCGTTGCCTGGCGGTCACGTGATGTTCACGTGACTTGGCGCTTCTATTGTGCGGTGCACACACGGGGTGCCGCCTGCACAGACGCACCCCGTCCACCCCTTCTTGTCGTTTTCGGCCGCGGCCGCCACCAGGCAATTACGTCTCAGATTGCCGTTGTTGTGGTTTTTTCCTCCTGCACACACGCCGTCGTTTTTCTGCTCGTCCTACACCTTGTCGAAGTCAAAGGTGGTTGTCGTTTTTCCCCCAGCGTTTCGTTTTTCTGCTCCCCAGCGGCTAATTGAGGTGAGTGTTCCGCATTCTTCCATAGTGCCCCGAGTGTGTGCCAAACCGAACCATGTCCGTATACACGTCTAGCTCGGCCGCCGTGGCCCAGCAGCAACAGCAGCAGCAGCAGCAACAGAGACACCAGCAGCGGTTGAACGAGTTGTTGGACGCGGTCAAGCAGGAGTTTGACTTTGCGTTGAACGAGGCGTCCAGCTTCAAGCAGGTGAAGGAGGAGTACGACTTGAAATACAACCAGCAGACCGCGGAAATGCAGCAGATTCGCCAGACCGTTTACGAGTTGGAGATGGCCCACCGCAAAATCAAGGAGGCGTACGAGGAGGAGATTTTGCGGTTGAAAACGGAGTTGGAGACTCGTGATAGGCAGGCGCAGGCCCACCAGCACCAACATCAGCACCAGCAGAAGGTCAACGGCCAGTTGCCTTACGCAGGATACCAGCCACAACTGCTGCAGCCATCGGCGGCAGCGTTGCCTCCGTTAGTGAAGCAGTCGCCGCAGCACCAGCACTCCACCACGCTGCCGCAAGTGGCGAAGCCAGAGCCGGCCAAGCCGGAGCCCACCCCGCTTCCGCCTGTGGCCGTGGCCCACGAGACGTCCAGCGCCTTGGCGGTGGTGGACAAGTCGCAGTACGTCGTCAACCCGGCCCAGAAGGCTTTGCACGTGAAGGAAATCCCGCCGTTCTTGTCTGACTTGGACGTCTACAAGGCCAACCCGGACTTCAAGAAGCAGAAGCCGGACTACTACGTGTTGTACAACCCAGCTTTTGCGCGTGACTTGGACGTGGACTTGATCCACTCCTTGGACCACTCGCTGGTAGTGTGCTGCGTTCGTTTCTCCAAAAACGGCGAGTTTATCGCTACCGGCTGCAATAAGACCACCCAGGTGTTCAACGTGAAGACCGGCGCATTGGTCGCCAAGTTGATTGACGACAACTCCACCAACAATGCGCTCGGCGACGCCGACGCCCACCCCAATGGCGCCTCCGAGGAGGGCGGCGAAAACGGCGCCGACTCCAACATCTCCAACCCCTCCACCAACTCCAACGGCGACTTGTACATCAGATCGGTGTGCTTCTCTCCCGACGGCAAGTTGTTGGCCACCGGTGCTGAGGACAAGTTGATCCGTATCTGGGACTTGTCCACCAAGCGCATCATCAAGATCTTGCGCGGCCACGAACAGGACATTTACTCGTTGGACTTCTTCCCCGACGGCGACCGCTTGGTTTCCGGCTCTGGTGACAGAACCGTGAGAATCTGGGACTTGCGCTCGTCGCAGTGCTCTTTGACGTTGTCGATCGAGGACGGCGTCACCACCGTGGCTGTCTCTCCAAACGGCAAATTGATCGCCGCTGGCTCCTTGGACAGAACCGTCAGAGTGTGGGACTCCACCACCGGCTTTTTGGTCGAGAGATTGGACTCCGGCAACGAGAACGGTAATGGCCACGAGGACTCGGTGTACTCGGTTGCCTTCTCCACCAACGGCAAGCAGATTGCCCTGGGCTCGTTGGACAGAACCGTCAAGTTGTGGAACTTGGAGGGCAAGTCCGACTCTTCGAACTCCTCCAACGGCGCCGGTGCCCAGTCGTCCGGCAAGAAGTCGTCGTGCGAGGTCACCTACATCGGCCACAAGGACTTCGTGTTGTCGGTGTGCTCCACCCCTCACAACGAATACATCTTGTCTGGTTCGAAGGACCGCGGTGTGATCTTCTGGGACCAGTTGAGCGGAAACCCGTTGTTGATGTTGCAGGGCCACCGCAACTCTGTGATTTCCGTGGCCGTCAGTTTGAACTCCGAGGGCACTGAGGGCATTTTCGCTACCGGCAGTGGTGACTGCAAGGCCCGGTTGTGGAAGTGGACCAGAAAGTGAGGGTCGATGCTAGATATGGGACCCTTAACGCCAAAACTTCACCTCCAAGACTTCGTTCCTGGTTATCGGAAATAACGGTCTTGCCACATCAACTGACCTGCCGATGAACCCTGTGGCTGCGGAGTTGTTGGCTGCTGTATAATTTACAATTTGTCTACTATCGAAATTCTGATGTTACTTTATCCATGGGTGTAGGGCGGAGAGTGGTTGGTTGTGGAGAAGGACTTTGTAGTGTAAAGTCTGGAATCTGGGCCCAGTGGTAGACATAGTAGCTTTTAGAGAATGAAGGAGAGGGACATCTTGCTTCATTGCAACGTTTCAATTCTTCGCTTGTGGCCATATTCTTCCCTCCTCACTGCCATTTCTCGCGGTTCGCACTTCATATACGACGCGAAAATCTAAACGAAAATCCACCTTCACCACCCCAAAATGACAGTGTACACCGCCTCCACCACCGCACCCGTCAATATTGCCGTATGTAAATCCATACCCTTCTCCTCATGCTTTTCACTAACAGATAGACCCTCAAATACTGGGGAAAAAGGGACAAGACGCTCAATTTGCCCACCAACTCGTCCATCTCTGTGACGTTGTCGCAGGCCGACTTGAGAACGCTCACTTCGGCGGCTGCTTCGGCGGATTTCACCGAGGACAAGTTGTGGTTGAACGGAAAGCTCGAATCGCTTGCTTCTGACAGAACCCAGGCGTGTTTGGCCGATTTGAGACGCTTGCGTGCCGACTTGGAGGCCCACAATAAGGATGCCCCCAGATTATCCACCTTTGGCTTGCACATTGTTTCCGAGAACAACTTCCCTACCGCTGCCGGGTTGGCTTCTTCTGCTGCCGGGTTTGCCGCTTTGGTAGTGGCCATTGCCAAGCTCTACCAGTTGCCGCAGCTGATGTCTGAGCTCTCGAAGATCGCCAGAAAGGGCTCCGGCTCTGCGTGCAGATCATTGTTCGGCGGCTACGTGGCGTGGGAAATGGGCGTGGAATCCAACGGCGACGACTCCAAGGCGGTGGAGGTCGCCCCCTTGGGCCATTGGCCCGGAATGAAGGCCGCGATCTTGGTGGTCAGCGACGACAAAAAAGATACCCCTTCCACCTCTGGTATGCAGACCACGGTGGCCACTTCTGACTTGTTCCAGCACAGAATCAAGGAGGTGGTGCCCAAGAGATTTGAGGAAATGAAGAAGGCCATCCACGACAAAGACTTCCCTGTTTTCGGTGACTTGACCATGAAGGACTCCAACTCGTTCCACGCCGTGTGCTTGGACTCGACCCCGCCAATCTTCTACCTCAACGACACCTCCAAAAAGATCATCAAGCTCGTACACAGATTGAACGAGACCGAGGGCGAGATTATTGCTGCCTACACTTTCGATGCTGGTCCTAATGCTGTCATTTACTTTGAGCAGCGGAACGAGAAAAAGGTTATGGGCTTGATCCACAAGTTCTTCCACCAGGTTCCAGGCTGGGACGCCAAGAAGATCGATGTGTCTTCCTTGGAGAAGCTGGACATTGAGGGCGATGCCGACTTGTACAAGGGCGTCTCTAGACTTATCTATACCGAGGTTGGTGAGGGTCCCCAAGACACCACTGAGTCGTTGGTCACCGCTGAGGGCTTGCCCAAAAAATAGATTGAAACCCAGCCTTTGGCCTGAAAACCGTTTACTGAACCGTTTACAGCCCAGGCCTTGCTAGCATCCTTGCAATTAATAGATCCCGTAGAAGATACCCGTAGGGCCTTCACAAATGCGGTTGGCGCACGTCTTTTGAGATGTGTCCCCGGACTTCACGCTAAGTCCACCAAGAAGAGCGAATTCCTGGTACCAACGCATTTGCAACTTTGAAAGCTTTGCAGTATCCTCTTGGTATAAGCTTAGTATAATTGGTGCTCTCTTGGAGGATAATTTTATCAAATAGCCCGATTTCCCCACAACTTAAAGTCTTCCCGAGATGACCTCTTCAATATGGATACTATCCAGACCGGCCTTAACAGGCCGCGTATTCCCGTTCCGGCTGCTTATAAAGGGAGCGTCCTCTCTCCGTTCTGTTGTGTTTCACCAACGAAGACTAAGGTCTGTCACAAACGTGCATAGGCCCTTCTCCACTGGTCTATTCTTGAGAGATGGCCAACGACATATTGTCGACCCACACCGCAAAAACAATCCCTTAACTGTCTCTGAGACAAAGAACGACTCCCTTTTGTCTGAAAATGCTGTCAAAGTTGCATCTCCGGAAACCAAGGAAAACAGTGGCTCTTCGAACCTTCAAACGCCCCGGGTTCACAGCCAAAAGGACCTCGAAACACAGAAAACTGAGCCATCGAGCAATGTTACTTCAACCGTTCCCAAAATCAACTTGAGTGAGCTCAAACAGGATGTCTATACTATCCCCAACATTCTCACGTTCACACGCATTCTCACAACACCACTTATTGGGTACTTTATTGTGAGCGGACATCCATTCTATGCCTCGTCGGTTTTCGTGTACTCGTGCATCACCGACTTTCTTGACGGCTTCATTGCCAGAAGATATCAACTCAAGTCCGTTCTAGGGTCCATTTTGGATCCCATGGCTGATAAGTTCCTCATGACCGTTTGCACGGTTTCATTGGGGTACCAGGGCGGTATTCCACTTTATGTTGCCGGGTTGATCATCGGAAGAGATGTGATGCTCAGCTTCATGGCGTTCTACTACCGATACGTGACGCTTCCGGCGCCCAAAACTCTCAAACGCTATATGGATCTCTCCATCCCCACTGTTAGCGTGCACCCGAACACATTGGGAAAGGTCAATACGGCCTTGCAGATGGTCTTCATAGGAAGCGTGGTTATGAGGCCAGCGTTTGAGATGGTTTTGGCTGCGAACATGCTAGACTCTTTCTATGGTGCATTCGGGTTGCTCGTAGCCACGACCACCACGTTGAGTGGCTTGAGCTACTTGTTTTCGAGAAACGCTTTCAAGGTGTTGAAGTAGCGTGGCTGCGGCTGCGTCTCTTGCAACCACCAAAATGGCCGCCTTTTTGGGCTTCCGTAATAGTGTGGTAGGAGCTCTGATCTGCAAACGATCCACTGCAGGTATTCCCGGCCAAACCGGGCCCAGAACTGCGGGTCCTGCGTTTACGTTGCCGCACCTATTGACCAATAGCGTTGTTGCATAAGGAAGTTTTGGTGGGGGTACATAGACTCAAACATGGGCTAAACTGTTATTCGCGGACTTGATTCTGATAATGCTTGATTAGTAGCGTGTCTCCGTGAAACAACAATAGGCCCAACAACAGAATGCGCGTTCTTAGCGGTAAGCCGAACACAACCGAATACGCCTCCATCACTTGCATGTAGCATATTAGGATATCCGTGACTCGGCGGGGATTGAAGCCGGCTGCCAACTGGGTAGGAGCGATGGTGAACGGCCCCCAACTCAATTCTCGAAGAATAGAAACCACCTCGTCCGTGATGGTGGAGCTAAGCTGGTCTATTTGGGCGATCTCGCTGACGCTGGCTATGGCGGCCACCGTATCGATGTAGGACGATTTTGTAAGAAGAATCACTTTAGCCATGCTCTGGACTAGGAGATCCGCCATTTGAAACCTATCGGAGCCATACAAGCGTCCCATTTTCTCAAAGAAGGACTGGTACATCCGCACCACCATTTTGAGCTTGAAACGAGCCCTTTCGGAGCCGTGAGTTTCGTTTTGCCCGCAGCAAATGATGAAGCAGTCAAGGCGTTTGAACAATCTCGCCCATTGCGGCTTATTGGGGGTTATTTTAGACTCCCACTGCAATATTTTGCTTATTGTCTTGATAGCGTAGAGGTTTTTGACACTGCTACGGGCCATCAATAACTTCTTTGTGGTGTCAAGAAGACGGACGACACTTTCGATTGTTAGGGTTGATAGTATCGGCACGATTTCGGCGTCAAAAGCGATGGCGCTGATGAACTCCTTGGGGCTGCTTATGCCCATGTCTATTTTGTATGAAGCAAGGGTTTCCACCACGTCATGATCCAAAGACGCGTCCTCTGGCGATAAAACCGGGATTATGACGGTGGAAATAAGAGCTTTAGTTAGTGGAACTGGCCATGAGGCGTGCTTTGGTCTGCTTACCGCCAAAAGAACCCTTGAATTTCCGCCTCCTCTTATAGGTGATGAGCGCTACAGCGAGGGCCATATCGAGGGTTTCAGGGCCGGAGAAACCGCGGTTCCTCCGGGGACGCTGCGACGCTTTGGCCAGCATATTACCAGATATGGTGTTTATCAGGCGATAAGTCCGTGCGTCTGGCGGGTTATTCTTCCTCACTAAACACCCTGGTTGCAAAAGCAGTGCGAAACACCCACCCGTTACTTTGGCATGTGAAAATGGCGGTACGAGAAATGTCGTTTCTTTAGAGGCTGTGCATGTGCCTATATAATTAAAGGGACCCATTATACATACAATAAATCAAGCTACGGGGTTGAAAGCGCTGCTTTAGCTACTGAGTAGGTTACATATGCTAACGCCGCCGCATTCGGATGCTAAAATGCTGGCCAGGGTTCTGTGCTATACGATGCTGATAGGCCGTTAGAAGCTGGCGGTTTCCAATCTCAAATGTTGGGAAACCTTGTTGTATTTCCATGTGGTTTGGCCACTTGAGCGGCCTGGGCTTCACCCCGGCAGAACGTGATTTTGCAACCGCGGCTCCTATTTTGATTGAACGCCTTAGTGCTCCCGACGGCCTTGATGGCCTACTGCAAATTGTAGCTGCAGAAGTCACGGGTTTCGGTTCGCCCTTCCTGGTCCTTCTTCTGGCGGAGTCTGACCCAGATCCGGCGGCGCACAAAGTTGCCAAAGTAGTACTTGCCCTTCCAGTGGTGCCGCAGCCTGAAGCTGATCCCCAGGTAGAGCCAGCCCTGGTCATCCACGTCGTTGAGCATGAGAACATACCACTTGGGCCACGCCCACACCCAGTCCAAATCGGGAAGGTGGAAGTTGTCTATTTTGTCGTAATTGATGCTGAGGTTTTTGCCGTTGGCCAGCTGGAAGGTTGCTGGGTCAAACACGGGTATAAGCGCCTTGTTCAGAAAGAGCGGAATGCCAAACATCTTCATGCCCCTCTGGTTCTCCACCACAAAGTCGTAGTCGTAGTCCGTGGCGGCGGCCTCGTAGCGTTCTAGCGACTGGAAGAGCTTGAAGCTATGGCCGTACGGGTCATTCTGCTGGAGCGTGTCTATTAGGTGCTGGAACCGGTCCAAATGCTCCTTCCCAAGCTCCATGAATGAGCCCTTCCTGGTGCTGGTGCGATATTGCTCCAGACTTTCCGTCCTTGCCTGCAGGGGCACGCAAAGAGCGACATTTTTTCCGAGACGCATCTGCATGCATCGTACTGCAGGGAGCCCGGATATTTTCTGTCGGGCCATTAGTTCGGGCGGCATCGAAAATATATTTCTGACACACACACCGGTGGCTGCACGCCCGCGTAAAAAATGTCGCACTCAACTGCCCCAAGCGCCCCTTGCATGCATACCAGAAAAATGTCGTCCTCGTACATTTTTTATGGTATTCCCGTTTATTAGGGACGCTGCAACCGGGGGCCATCATACTTAAATACACCACTTTTCTTCACCACCGGCGTTTTCCTTCCGGCGTTTTCTTTCCAGTTGCTATTACTTTTGCTGCTCTGCCAACCTCCACGGCTTCTCAGTTGGCTATTCGCCCTCGTATCTACTCGCACCAGCACGGATACCTGCTGCCACAAATTAATAAGCCGGCGCTTAGCCTTATTTCGTCCTTCCCAAGGCCCCCGCCGCCAAGCGTACATTAGGAGACTTTCTACTTGAAACTCCTGCTGCCAGCGCTTCTGCTCTTTATCGCAGACAGTTTGCCATCCCTGCCATAACTGCTGACCTACTATTACTGTGGCCCCCACCAACCAACCCCCCAGAATGAACTTCATTGCCAATAACATGGTTCACGATAACCCCCACCACGCACATCAGCTCAAGACCGTGGCTCTGCAGCCCGTTGCGCTGTTGGACGACCACATTCGGGCCAGTATGTCTTCGGCCGCCGCTTCGTCGGTAGTGAACGCCGAGCCCGTTTCCATGTCTTTCGAGGACCCCGAGAGACCCATTTTTAAGCAGTCCAACGTTGGAGCGCTTCCAGGCGATCCCGAGGTCAAGGTTGAACCTATCCGCTTGGATCAGGAGGCCGTTGGTGCCAAACAGCACGTGCGCTCTCACTCCATAGGCCCAACAGAAATGCCCCATGGACACCCAACTGCGGTCAACGCACACGCCGGAGGTCATGGTGTCAATCCGAATCCGCCGGTGTTTATGGGGCTTCCACACCACCTTTCGTTCGACTTCAATCTGTACCCAATCACAAACCCGCCCATTTTCGACTCGACGTTCATGTTGCCGTACAACGGCACAGACGGCGTGCCGAGAAGAAGGCGGATCTCCATTTCCAACGGCCAGATTGGCCAAATTATCAACCACGAGGCCATTTATGCCAACGAAGACACCGACCAGGAATCTGTGCCGCCCAGTACCGGCTACGATGGGCTGATCGACACCTTCACCCAGCACCAACACACGCCGCAGCAAAACAGTGTGGTTATGAACAGCTTTCAGGGCTCTGTGGTGCAGCACGATGTGGGCCATGTGGCTGTGAACAGCGACACCAGCAGGCAGAATTCGGTAGACCCGATAACAGGCGCTGCGGGCGTTCCTCCACCAAACCACCAGCTTATCTATAACAACGAGGTGATCTATAACCCCAACAACGGGCCCATTCCAGGGACTGCCGCGTGGAAGAAAGAGCGGTTGTTGGAGCGCAACCGCATAGCAGCGTCGAAATGCAGACAGAGAAAGAAGCAGGCCCAGCAGCAGTTGCAGAATAACATCACCAAGTACGAGGAGGAGCTGAATATGCACAAATCCCGTATCGGCAAGTACGAGCTGCAGATTTCCCTACAGAAGCGCAAGATCGCGAAGTACGAGAGGGTGTTCAAGAGCTACAACGCGTTGTTGGCCAACCACTTGGCTGTGTGTGACGTCAGCGGCAACGACTTGAACGCCTATAAGTTGAAGGTTTTTCTCAAGTATGCCAACATCGACGACATCACCGACAATGATTTGCATAATTTGACCATCTAGGGTGGTTTTCATGGTTACGTTTTCGAGAACAGGTTTTCGTTGGTGGCGTGCTGCAGGCAGACGCCCCGGCTCAGAGGCCGAAATGGCCGAAGGGTTCCAGACGAAGGTTATTGGGTTGGGCTTGATAAAGCCGAAGGAATGGTTATGCTTGGAAGAGTGTTTACGGGCCTGTTCGGTTGTGGTTCTACTCTTAAGAAGTGGTGGTTGTCCTTGGGAGAGAGGAGACTCTCGGTGGTATTTCAACGCTCGTCGGTCTAGGGTTTCTAGCTGGCTTCTGCGGCCACTTCGAGAAGTTGTTCCTCCCCTCCGCTGGCGACTTCGACCTCGGCTTAAGTCGTACGGTTAAAACACTTCGCAATTTAGTCCTCATTACAGGTATCTTTCACATTATTATTTGGAAGTGTGGCGCTTACGACCAAGAAGCCAGCTTTAGGTTATAGTGCAGTATTTTCTGATTGGAAAGCGCAGCTGCGTCAGCCAATCAAAGGTTTCGGTCTATCTTATATGAAGGCGCATGTGTTGCAGAACGGTCTCCACTTAGGCGTTGAATGCGGCGAGCACAGAAGTGACACATTCATTTTATAATAGAAATGCGACATATGCGACATGGCGTAATGTAGACTACTCTCTTTGGTTGCGAAAAAGGTGTTTCTCATTCACATGCCATTTTATCGGCCTATCGGTGCCATAATACGGAGCAACCTCTATTTATAGTATGCTGATAGGTGGGTTATAGCGCTGGGTCTCAAACCGCGGCTAGCAGTTGTAACTCACACCCAGAAGCAAGATCTAAAAATGGCTTCCCACTGAAATGCGACCAGCGTGTGAGCATTGTTCTCTCGGCGGTACTACTAGTAGATTCAGGGCGATTTGGCATCCATCCAGAGTGCTGGTCGTGACGTTCTTGGCTCTTCAAAAGCTTTTCCTTGATGATACGCTTCGCTGGTATGACAATTTCAACCCTTTCTCAAAGCTTTCTTTCTTGTGTTGAGTGCAATTCTGTATGGCTGAGACCGGTAGTAGGGAAATCTTTTTCGCAGTCAAATGTTGCAAGACAAAGAGCCAACTGCCATCCACCGCTGATATTTGATTTACCGTAGTGTGATGAGACTTTTAAAAGAATACTTCATAGTTAAGCCTTTCACGGGAGGGGATTCGTCAGCGAGCACTTCTGGGAATATGGTCCGATGAAACTTGCAGCAATAAAGGCGGCCCAAACCTTCTTTGACCACTCTTAGCAGCAACCAGAATGCTTCCATTTTAAGATCCAGTTGTCTGTCGTCAGTTTCTTTTCTTAGGACGAATATCGAAGAATGGGAAAGAAATGGCGAGTAATTGACTATAAGGACCCCCCAGATACTTCCCGGTACCATTTCAGAAGTAACACCGAAGTGAAGAAGGAACCAGCACTCAATCCAGTCCAGCTTCCAATTCTTGCAGTCTAATCAATTGTGAAGCATCCCCATTTCGAGCATCCCCATTTCGAACATCCCCATTTCGAGCATGCGCACATCCTAATTGAGAACAACCTGATGGAGGCTGGCATCCTTCAAACAGACTACGAAAAACATCCAAACAACATCCACTCACATGTTACATTGGTGCACAGGCAGTCCATCCAGAAAATACTGCAACTCAAGCAGAATAACGCAGCATTTTGCCTTTACGACCGATCGTTCCCAGAACAATTAGGCGCGATGCGTGCATAAGGCGCAGCTGCCGGAGTTTCCCGAAAGAGCTCCAAATTATGCGGAGATGCAGGTGAACGCCACACGGCTGCATGCAGAAAAAAAATCACTGGCCGCCACCCACGGCATTTCTGCAGACACTTGCAGTTGGGAGTGGCACCAGAACCCGCCGCTTCTAGCGCCACTTTTCGGGAGCCAGACACAACACAATCTCAAGGAGCATGCAGCCAATGTTATTTTTGGCTTCGAAACCAGGCGAAACGGAGCGGTTGTTCTATTATGCCGCAGCCTATCTTTGGTGCGTGCAGACACACGTCATCCTCTTCTGCATACAACCCTTCCGAATCTTGATGGGCCACGGCTTACAGTACAGGGTCCTCACCAGAAGCTTTGTTTGGGCAGCGAGAATGTTTATCCATGGCCTTTTGACGTGGCCCTACTCACGCTTTAGGGTTGTGTGGGGTTGCAGATCCCCTATTTTGGTGGGCGTGCGGACTACATGCGTTACAACCCAAAGGTGGCCCTGGGCTTTTTGCCGTGTTCAGACATAGGGAAATTATAACCTGATTAGCCACGTTTCACGAGTATTTTATAAACGGCATCGGCCGATTAGCGCGGTCTAGCCCGGCCGAAGGTCAGCTTCTGCATGTTTCAGTTTAGTTCCAATACGGCCGCCGGGAAACCTGCACGAACACTAATAGGAAATTTACAAAATTGTCGTCCTTGGCAGACACGGCAACAATCGCCCTACCAGGTTAGGAAGTCGCGCATTTTTGTCTGCATGTCCACGCAGCTACATGCAGTGCGCTTCGCTTACGCTGCACTCTAAAACGTCGCTCCATCGGGCGCAAGAATGTCGCATTGTTCGGATTCTAAATCACTATCTACTGGCGATTCATTTTATCGCTTGCGTCCGGCCACAGACGCGCATGGATTTTTGGCTCACGGGTGCCCTGGTCACCGACAAAAACCCCGTGGAAACCATCGCGGCCATGTAGAAGTTGAGCTGCGTCCAGTGCCCGGGCCGCGTGACCCTGGCGCCTTGAAGCCAGTAAGCCATGACTACCACGTACGGGCGGGCTGCCGATCAACTCGAGCTAGCGCTGCGCAGAAATCAGGCGCCATACATGTAGAATAGCATTCGTCGCCGAAACCGGAAGAAGTGTCCGTGGTAGCATGCGGCGGCAGCAGCTTGCCGCTGACCGTCCCAAAGGGGAACAAATGGGTCTTAAAGACGATCCTCGTCCGGGTTTACCAACGACGCCCCGGAAAAGTCGCCAGAACCCCGACAGGTCACGTGATTCAGTCACGTGCGAAGCCAGACTCGTGTCACGTGACATTATCACGTGCCTCATCATGTGACCGCGCCCATAAGTTCGCCAAATTTTCTTTCTGTTGTCCGCCACCGATGTCACTTAAACTCCCGTCAGCGCCCAACGCCGGGCTCTTCAAGCCCGGCTACCAGCTGCATCTGAATGCCGATGGTGCCATTGTGCGCAACATCGAGGCGGTCCGCGAGATCTCGTCGATCTTGCTGAGTTCTCTAGGCCCCAGTGGCCGCAACAAAATTATAGTCAACCAGCATGGAAAGATCTTTGTGACCAACGACGCGGCCACTATGCTCAACGAGCTTGAGATTGTGCATCCTGCTGTGAAGATCCTTATCATGGCGCTGAAACAGCAGGAGTTTGAGATGGGAGACAACACCAACCTCGTGATTGTGTTGGCAGGAGAATTGTTAAACATGGCGGAGAAACTCATCCACATCGGGTTGCTGATTCCTGAGATCATGCAGGGCTTCACGCTTGCCAGCACCTTCGTCCAGAAGAAGTTGGAGGCGCTTGTGGTGGACAGGGTGGACGACATTTTCGACCGCCAGCAGCTCTTAAAGGTGGTCCAGCCTGTCATTGCTGCTAAGCAGTATGGTCTCGAGAAGCTCGTGGCGCTGTTGGTGGTGGATGCGGTGCAATTGGTGGTGAACCCCAAGAACCCGGCCGCTTTCAACGTGGACTCGGTTCGCGTGGTCAAGATCATGGGCCTGTCGCTTTCTGCCGGTTCTCACGTTGTCAAGGGAATGGTTTTCCCCAGAGCCCCCGAGGGCCATGTCAAAAACATTACTGGTCGCTCGAAAGTGGTGGTTTTCACCTGTCCCATCGACATCTCCACCACGGAGACCAAGGGAACCGTGCTCTTGCATAACGCCCAGGAGATGCTTGACTTCTCTTCTGGCGAAGAACAGCAGTTGGACCAGATGTGTCGCGAGATTGCTGCTGCTGGCGTCCAGGTTGTTGTTGCCGGTGCAAATGTGGGCGAATTGGCCCTCCACTACTTCAACAAGCACGGAATCCTTGTGTTGCGTGTCCCCTCGAAGTTTGACCTCAGACGCGTGTGCCAGGTCTGTGGAGCCACGCCCTTGCCGCGCTTGGGTGCCCCCATGGCCGATGAGATGGGAGATATCGACGTCATAGAGACCAAGGAGATTGGTGCTGACAGAGTCACCATTTTCAGACAGAACGAGGGCTCCACCTCGCGCACCTCCACGATTGTGATCCGTGGTGCGACTCAGAACGCGTTGGACGACGTGGAAAGAGCCATCGATGATGGTGTCAACTCTATCAAGGGCCTCATGAAGGATAACCGCTTGTTGCCGGGAGCCGGAGCCATTGAAATCGAGTTGGTCAAGTGGATCACCCAATACGGAGAGAAGACCCCTGGTTTGTTGCAGTTGGCCATCAAGCAGTACGCCAAAGCGTTCGAGGTTGTACCTCGTGTTCTCGCGGAAACCGCCGGCTTGGACTCGTCCGAGTTGTTGAGTACTTTATACGCTGCTCACGCCCACACCACGGACGAAAACACGCCTGTGGCAGAGAACGCCGGCTTGAATGCTGGTGTGGACATTGACGGTTCCTCCGAGGACGGCTTGGTGGATGTCAGAGACCTTGCCATCTTCGATTTGTTGTCCACGAAGCAGCTGGCGGTGTCGTTGGCTACGGAGGCCACCAACACCATTCTTTCTATCGACCAGATCATCATGGCTAAGCGTGCTGGTGGGCCGCAAATCCCCCAGCAGCGCAAACAGGGCAACTGGGACCTGGAGGACTGAGTTTGTAGATAGAATACAGAGGTTATGAGAGCAGCGTAGGTGTTAGCTGGTAAGCGAAGGCTTTGAAGGACTGTGAAGTAAAGGCCTGTAGGGCACACGTCTGTGAAAGAAGTGGACCGTAGCAGGATATGGAAAAGTATCAAGCAAGAGCTCATTGGAGTTTTAGGACGAGTACTATATGTATATGTTTGTGGGACAAGATTTAAAGGGCCGCTTCACACCATAATTAATGCACCACACCTAAATAACGGTACTAGGTATAATTTTGGATAGACCTGATGGTTCAGTGGCGACTGTCCTTTTGTCTGTCTACCTCTCCTCGCAACTAGCTGGCCTACTCACAACAGCTTGCCAACTCACAACAGCTTGCCTATTTTCACGAACAGCTCGATCTTGCTCAAGTCCTTCTTTCCCTCGGAGTCCTCCACGCCGCTGCTGACGTCATACCCTATCACATTCTTGTACTGCTCCGTCAGCGGTAGGTTTTCAGGACTCAATCCGCCCGCGAGAATGAACTTGCCATTTAAACCATCAATCAAGGACCAATCGATTACAGTCCCTTCTCCTCCGGCGTCTGAGTCCAAGAGAGGTAACATGAACCCGTTGTTACGAGCACCCCTCCTCAAAAACGTAGAAAATGTGGTGGTCAATAGCTCAATATCCTTTGGTATCACGTACCTCTTGACTATGCCAAATTGGCACTTTTCGTTGAATTCAAGGTAGTCTTTCAACTCCTCGTTTCCGTGCAACTGTATGAAGTCCACGCCTATGTCGTCTGCAACCCTGAAAACCTCGTCGATCTGCTGGTTTCTGAACACTCCCAGCAAAAAGGGTCCATTGTCAATCACAAGCTTTTGAACAGTGAGAAAGTACTGGTCAGGGTCCTCGAGCTTCAACGAATTCACGTACTCAATGATGGAGCTTGCAGTAGGAAACTTCCTGTTTTTCGATTTTCGGACCCGTTTGGCCTGAAGAGCTATGTTTCTGGCAACATTATGGTCGATGGTTCTGGCCCTATTTGGCACCAAGATGATGCCGAGGATATCGGCGCCGGATTCTATGGCTTTGTTGGCCGCCTCTACGGTCTTGAGGCCGCATATTTTGACCAATTTGGGCATTTTTCCTGGAAGAAGTGGGTATATAAAGTATGATAGGCGCCTTACAAATGGATTTGGTGTCGCATTTTGGTGTCATGTTCGTCTCAAAATGGTGCGAAATTGTTGATTGCATGCTGCCGAAAGCAGCAGAATGTGCCAAAACTCCTATTGCGCCTTTAAACGTGCCCAAGCGGCTCGAAACGGCTGAAACGGCTGAAACGGTACTGTTGCAGTGGCATCGAAATAGAGACCTCGGACCTATTCAAGTAATGCCTCAACTTGCTGTCACCTAGTGCTTCTGGAATCACGTGACTAATAGCCATCGGACTGGCATCGAACAAACGTTGAAGCATTTGCTTACCTGCCTACAGCCTATTTGAGACAGTTTGGCACCCCTACTATCAACTGTCGGGTCATTCAGTATAAAACGGGGATAAAGAGCCGTTTTCACCGTAGAAGGATAAAAAAGGCTGGCTTCATTTTTCGCAGCCAAACTTGACGTCCTGAAGGAACCAGGTTAGTACTATTGAATATCGTCTAGAATCCTCTTCCCGCCTACAAGATCAGGGAGCCAGAAATCTCAGAGTTCTTAGCCGCTGCAGCTTTCTAGCGAATATCAATATCAAAGAGATAAGCTATTGTAATATCAATTCACAGAGATAAGCTATTGCACTATCAATACATTTTCTCAATATTCTATGTCTAAAGGGACCGGAACTTGAGAACCCACTCGTCAACCGCCTGAAAAGGCACCTCACCAGACTGTTTTAGTAGTGATTGACGTTTCCTTACAGCCAACACACCTTTGTTGGCAAACCACCATTCTCATGCCCACTCCATATAAAGTTTGGTACCTGGCGGCAACCCTTACACATTTCTCAGCCGTTGGGCCCCGAGACGCCCCAGAACGTATTATTTCATACATATAGCACTATTCGTTACCCGTATTGTTGTCCTTGCGGAAGAACTTACCAATATTCTTGAAATTCTCATTGAACTTGTTGACGTGGTTCTCTCCATTCAAGGCAAGCTCCCGCAAATTCTTCTCTATGTTGTTGATCTTGATCGGGTTGTTGGCCAACGAGAGTTTGGGGCTATTGATCTTACCTGACTTGAGGAAATCGGGAATAATGGGCTCAGGCAGTCTGCTATTCATGAAATCCTTGATATCAAGCTGCTGTGACGAAGGTTGCGATTGTGGGTGCTGCAATTGGGCACTGGAATTTTCGCCTTCCACATCGATATTTGAGAATATTGGCGATTCTGCTGCTAAAGAGTCGTCCAAAATGGTCAATTGCAATTGGAAGTTCTGCACATATTGGTTTTGGCTCTGTATATCTATGTTTTTCAAGCCCAATATGTATCGGAAGTTCCTCACGCTCTTGTCTTTGATCAAGTTGAAGTAATTTTCAATCAAGTTATCAATAGGTAATGTCGGTGTTAGGAGCAAGCTGAGCAATGTCTCAAGTTTATGGAATTGACCGTTGACGAATTTGATGTAAAACTTGGACACCTTCTCGTCCTCTTCCGCTGAGTCATTTTCGACGTAGTTGGGATTGGCATAAAGAGGCAATTTCAACACATGGCTCTTCAAGTCTTTGAGATCCAGTGATATCTGCTCAATGTTCAAGATACTCAACGGTTTGATGAGCTTCAAATTATTCATGAACGCTGTTATTAAGGACTCCACAAGTTTGTCGCAAAAATTCAATACGTAGCCATCTCTGATGATCAACGGTAAAGCTATTCTTGCATTTTCACTCACAGACCGCTTGAGGTCTATCATGTAGGTGGATGTGTCGGCGACGTTCTCCATAGTACCCCAACTGTTGTTCTCAAACTGTCTCCAGGAGAACTTGAGGTCGTTGTTGATCTTGAATAGCAAGTTTTTGATAGATCTGTTGATAAGCTCAAAGTAAGTGTCCCTGATACTGTCGAAGTTGATCTTTTCCTTGAACTGCTCCTCTATAAGGGTGTGGAACTTGTTCTGGAGATCGGTGATATTGTTGATAATGTAGTCGCCAGTATTGAGCACCATGGTGAGGTACTTAATAGGCTCGATGCCGCTGGGATTGCTTATGGCCTGGCTGAGAATAGGCGACAAGATCTTGTAGTTGTAGTCGTACAAGTATTTGCCGAACATCTTTGATAAGTCCACAAGGGTCTCGCCATTGGTCAATTTTATGATCTGAGTGAGCACTTTCTGGAATACTTTGAAGAGCTCAATTGAGGATGCCGAAATGTTGGGAACACTGTTAATTTTCAACACCATCAAGAACTCGTCTGGGCTGGTGCTATCGGAGATGAATTCCTGAGGGATTTTCGGCATGGCATAGAACTCGCCGAATTTCGACGAAAGGGCCTTATCCTGCTCGTTTACCCAAATTGTGAGGTATGGTTCAAACAGCTTCAGGATGATCTTATCGAAGTCGGTGGTGTGAAAAACATCGTTCAAGTACTTCTCGAAATCAAGCGTCTTTACCAAAGAGTCGAGCATGACGCGCGAGTCCTCATTTTCGGTGAACGCCGACTGACGGATGTTTCCCAAATGGCTGATAAGATCCTGGTTGGTCAACTTGCAGAAAATCTTGCTCAACTCCAAGTCTATGGTCCATTCTTTTGGGAATATCTTGGAGTAGTTGGCCTGAATGTTCTTCAACACGTTCTGGAAGAAGATGTAGCGGCGGCTCAAGTTCTCAATATTACCGGCCTCTTCACCCGTGTTGAAAATGGATTTGATCTCCTTGAGCTGCAAGTTGTAGAACCAGTTCAACAACTTATCCTTATTCTTGGGGTCCACCAACTCGAGGATGTCGCATCCATAGGCTAGTTGGTCGTTAGTGAAGCTATTAGTGAAGGAATCTTCAAAATCAATGAAAATGTCGTCCACAAGCTTATTCTGCGTCTTCACTATCTGCAAGTTGAGTTGGTTGATCTCGTCAATAGACTTATAAGGCCTAAAGAATTGAAGCAACTCCTTCACCACCGCCAAAAGCAGCGCGATCTCCTGGTAATTGTGCTCGGATACTATCGCCGTGAGGCTGTTATTCGCGTCGATAAGCATCTGGAGTCTTTTTAAGATCTTCATGGAGAGTACAAGGTTCTTTTTCGCCTGGTCTAGGCCCTGTATGGACTCCGTGCTCGCCACAATGCTCGCACGAGTGGCTGCCGCTTTCGTTTTGGTGCTTCTGAGCGTCTCCACAAGACTGCTTATGTCATCCTGGAGTCCCTCTGGGGCGTCGTAGGCGCGGATCTCGGCGTCTATTACCGCATTGAGCCGTGCCTTGTGCTCGTGGGTGTACGCAAGAAGAACCGGAATCTCTGCAAGCGCCTCCGGGCCCGGAAATAGCGCCAGAAGCTGCTGCGTAGCGTCAAATGTGTACATGTGGGGGATAATTTAAGCCTCTGGAGGTTTCGAAAAGATACAGGCGATCACGAGAAGTCGTGTCGCGTCCACACAGCGCTGACATAAGCAGCTCCGATTTCTTGGAGCCGAATTTGGCGAGCGGCATCATCACAGCAAGCCACCGCAGGACGCCGCCCCGACTGCTGCATGTCATAGCACACCAGATAGTCCGCCAGGGGCGTCATGTCGTCCCAAATAGGCAAGCCGTCGACTGCCTATTCGGGAAATGCCCTGCCGAATTAGGCATGCGCGAGCTGCCGGGCTCCTACTATTTTAGGTAGTGTAATGAGTGTGGGGAGGGTCGTGTGCAGCCGCATGTGACAAAACGGCTGCCGAGCGTGATTTAGGGCTTGGTGAAAAAGCACCATGGGAGCCGAATTGGCCGGTGGAAAGGTGTCTCACCACCAAACCCGGCGCCCTGAATCACATGCCGCCGTCAAAAAGCCATTTTCCCACCGCCGCCGCCAAACCGCCGGCTCCCCACCTCAAATGCAACCTCCTGCACACAGCGTGTTTTTCTCGCCAATTCCCTAATCCAGTATAAACTTACCAGAATGTCCGGCTACCATTTTGGACCCCGTACTACTATTTCTGCCATTTAACCGCGCCAATCTGCCGTCCGCCAACGACATGGCCCGCTTCAAGTTCGGAAAAAGCAAAAAGAAGCCTGAAACCTCCCCATCCATGCCCTCCACCGAACGTTTCCTGGCTGACACCCAGCCAGACCTGCCTGTGGCCCTCAAACCCGTGCCTCAGGTGCAGAGCGTGGTGCCGTCGCCGACCGTTACGCTGGCGCTGTCGCCATGGCGCCGCCACAAGGTGTTTGGCCTGCCATTTCCACGCTACAGACACGCTGCCTCTGCCATTTCCCTGGAGAAGAACGAGATCCTCTTAATGGGCGGACTCAAGGACGGGTCCGTCTTCGGAGACACTTGGAAAATGGTCCCTTCGGAAACCGAGGGCCACAATCCAACCATTTCCGGGTTCCTGGCCCACTGCGTGGACGTGGTCAACAACAACAACCCGCCCGCCAGAGTGGGCCACGCGCTGGTCCTCTGTGGAAACGCCTACATCGTCTACGGAGGAGACACCGTGGACACCGACTTCAACGGGTACCCTGACAACAACTTCTATCTCTTCAACATCAACAACAACAAGTACACGGTGCCGCAGCACATTTTGAACAAGCCCAATGGCCGGTACGGCCACACGGTGGGGGTGATTCTGCCGCTGGCGCAGCTGCTGAGGCTCTATCTCTTTGGCGGCCAGCTCGAAAACGAGGTGTTCAACGACCTCTACTACTTTGAGTTGAACACCTTCAAGCTGCCGCGCGCCAAGTGGGAGCTTGTGGAGCCGCACAACAGCTTCGCTCCTCCTCCCGTCACCAACCACTCCATGCTGGTTTACAAGACCAAGTTGGTTGTGTTTGGAGGTGTGTACAACAACGAGAAGGTTTCCAACGACGTGTGGACCTTCGACGTGTTGACCAGCCGCTGGCAGCAGGTTGAGACCACGGGCACCAGACCGCCTCCCGTAAACGAGCACTCGGCGTGTGTTGTGAGCGACAAGCTCTATGTGTACGGCGGAAACGACTTCAGTGGCCAGATCTACGATGTTCTCTACGCGCTCGATCTCAAGACGTACGTGTGGGCCAAATTGGACGGGGCTTTTGCAGGTGCGGGCCCTGGCCCCCGCTGCGGCCACTCCATGACGTATTTCCCGCGCTACAACTCCATCGTGGTGATGGGAGGCGACAAAAACGACTACGTTGTCACCGATCCTGATAACTTCGAGACTTACGAGACCTACAACGGCGAGGAAATCGGCTCCATGGTCTACGAGCTCGATGTGGACGTGGCAGATGCCTTCCTCCACGACACCAAGCCGGCAGCGTCCGCTCTGAATGAGGCCCGCCTGGGTCTTTCGAGACACGCGAGACTGTTCCTGGCTGGTCCCGAGGACTTCAGAACGCCCACTGGCTCGAGGCTCAGCTCGCCTACCCGCAACATCCTGCCGTCTCCCAGCCGTGAGGACGTGCCCTCCAACCGGGGCATCACGGTGGCTACTCCGGAAAACACCGACTTTGTCGACGTGGAGGTTCCTCTGCTGGCGGCCATGAGCGAAAACAACGACGCCCACGACCTCGAGGATATTCGCAACAGACATTTCTTGGACACCTCTTACGAAAACAGGGGCTCGGAAACCCCGGACTTGACCACGCACATCGACGACTCGTCGCACTCCAACGGCGCCTCCGATGCAAAGGTCAAGGCCTTGGTGGCAGACCTTACCCGCGAACTCACGCAGTTGAAGCTGTCGGCGAAGATGCAGATGCAAGCAGCCACCGAGAAGATCTCTGCCTTAGAGGGCGAGAACCAAAACCTCCGGGCCTCAGACCACGCCGGCCAAATCCAGGCGTTGCAGAGACAGTTGGCGGAGAAGGACCGGACGGTTGCAGAGAAAGACCACCTTGTGGCCGAGCTCAAGGGCGCCCTCGAACCCCTGGCTCTTCTGGTGGATAACGACGACGTCTCCACCCTGTCGAGAGGCATCACCGAGTTGACCAAGTACAAGCTCGACCGGTTGGAATTGAACAACAGGCTTATCTACTTGGAGGCCGAGAACTCCAGACTCACCGACAAGTTTACTAAGTTTGAGCCGTTCATGAAGAACAAGATCGACCTGTTGCTGGCATTCCAGAAGATTATCGACGTTCAGGAAGAGAAGATCCGCAACCTCCTGGCGCGTGTTCGCGACGAGCAGCTGTTGCACCGCGAGATCAGCGACTGGAAGGCCAGGTATGCGGCGTTGGAATCCGAATACGACGACTTCCGTGCCATCCACCAGGACGACGAGTTTGAGGAGGAAGTGGAGGTTGAAAACGACGATCCCGAGGACCACACTCGGTCCATTGCGTCTGTTCGCCGTAACAAGCGCGACATCTCGCTGCATCTTGAGAACTTGGTGTCTTTGTGGGGTGCCAGCCAGGCGCCTGGACATGTCCGTGAAGTGGAGTCAGAGAGCCCTGTGGTGGCACAGTTGCAACAGCAGGTGGAAGCCCTTTTGCAGACTTCCAAGTCTCAGCAGGAGGGTCTGCACCGTGAGGTGGCAGCCTTACAGGCGGAGCTCAACTCCAAGTTGCTTGCGTTGAAGAGCTTCGAGGAGAACTATAGAGACGCTCTTCAAAGTGTCAACAATACCAGCAAGGCGCTCAATTTGACTCAAGACGAGTTAAACAACCAGAAGTCCATGATCGAGAAGTTGATCAAGGAGAACAACGAGTTGAAGTTATTTAAGAAGGCATCGCGCCGCTTACTGTCGCGTTCCCCCATACCACTGACCGACGGACGCGTGGTTTCGGTCAACACCATACCCGAAGAGCTGGAGTCGGCCACTGACTCGCCGGTGGAGGAAGACGAGGAAGAGGGCATCACCAGTGCCCATTTCAACATGAAGATCAAGGACTTGGAGGCGGACTTGTTCGTGTTGAAGCAGGAGAGAGACCAGTTGAAGGACAACGTTACAAGCTTGCAGAAGCAGTTATATTTGGCGCTGAACGGCCATTAGGCGGGCGCGTGTGTTATACCATGATTGATTTAGTAATATACTGTTGGGATAGAAAACGTATGAGAACTGGTGGGCTAAGCAGGTGGCTGCAAAATGGCTGTTTGAGGCCCGGGTCGGCGGGCTTTGAGGCCCGGGCTTTGAACGATGTTAAACCCTGAGCAGTCTGCCGAGCCACTTTGGCTAATTCGGGCTGTTGAAAGTGCTTCGGTGTTCCTGCTTTTGGAGCTAAGCCAGGAGGGGCTTTTCCGGGGTTTATAGTGAGCGTTTGAGCGTCATATATTCAATCCGGGTGGGCGCTTTTGTGACGCCAAGTAGCTGGAAGTGAGCCCTTAACTATGACAACAGCGCTGATCAGGGACTTGTTGCTGTAAGTGCTATACCGTTTTATACCACTTTCATCTATTCAACGTCTGTGCATAGTTGCCGACGCTACAGTCTCAGGCTAAACTCCTGCATCCTCCTTTTCACCCCCTCAAGTAGCGCCGGTTTCCGCAAAATGGCTGCAATAGCGCTACAAACGCACCCCGTCCAGAGAGTTTTTGCAGCCATCTGCACCGAGCGACCGTTTCTGGTACGCCAGCCCCTTTCGGGGCCATGCCGTTTTGGGCGACTTTATGTCCAAATCGGGATGCCGCAGAATTCGCGCGTTGGGTGCAATTCCGCCCAAACCGGCCACAAAGCGCCTAGACGACCAGTCGCAGACTACATCCCACCCACCCAATACCCCACCCAATACCCCTAATTTCCTTCCCAAGCCGGCATGAACAAGTTCAATGAGAAGATCCGCCTTTTGAAGGAAGACGCCGACCAACACGAAACCCGCTACTACGAATTGAAATCCGTCTATGATGGCCTCCAGCAGTCCCTCAACCAGAAGGAGGCCGAGATCAAGGCCCTTGAAAGCAGGCTGAAGCTTTTAGAAAACCAGTTCAAGGCAACAACAGAGACTCTTGAGGAGAACTCCGAGAACTTGGCCGAGAGCCAGAAGCGGGTGGCTCGTTTGCAGGCCCGCGTGGGGGAGCTCGGGTCCCAGGTGGAGGAGTTGGAGTCGCAGTATGACGAGCTTGCCGAGAAGACCCACAATCTCCAGGACGAGTTGTTTGAGGTCAATCGTGTTTTGGATGGCACCGTGTAGGGCCCCCCGTCTTTGTCTCGCCAATTGAATGTGTTCTGCGAATATGTATGGGTACCGATGTAGACGGTGTGGAGACTGTAAGGTACGCTTCCGTGGGGCCCTATTTTGGCATACAAGCCAGGTCTCGGCTTTGGCAGGCTTTGGACGGCTTCCGAGGACTCTATTGGCTCTGGAAAGAACGTTTGCTGAAATGGTTTGCATTTAACCGTAAAGCTTGAAGCCTATGGCAGCACTCTATATTGGCGATGCGCCTCCTTCACCCTGTTGGTCTATAGGCTCCAGGTTCCCGGTTTGAAAGCTTTCTACACCAACGTCCATGTCCAGGTATCTCTTTTGAAAGCCTTTTCCTTGCTCTAGCTCCTGCCCCCCTCCTTCGTTCTTAAAAACTCATCACTGCTCATCTCAAGGTCCTTCTTAGTCCAGCATCAGCTTAATGGTCGTGTGACTTTTCAGTATACTTTGTAGAGCTTGTGCCATCCCAAAGTACAAAACGAGCTCACAGTGTGAAGGCCGATACTACGGCCATCATCTACGGCCCCTGAACGTTTATCGATTGAGTAGACATAGCCGGCCCAGTATATCATAAAGGTATAGAGTAGGGGATTCCACTCTAAAACGGCTCTTCAGCACAAATAGTCGAACACTACATCCTGACGATGCTGCTGAGCCTAACAGTCCCTTTATCGCCTTACTTATACATATAATACATACCAGTCTTCCCTGGCAGCCGTCCAGCTGGCATCACCGCTCCTGGCGCGTTTGAGGCACGCTTTCCACCACATGGTCCGTAGCCATCGGCTCGTATGTTGGCACATAATCGACATTTTCCTGTTCGTTGCTGCTGAGGTTATTGAGCACATCGTATCCCGACTGGTGGTACAAATCGTCTTCCCCCAAAGGGTCGCCCATCACGCCACTATTGCCAACATCAGTCTGACTATCGTCCTCCGGTGCCTCGTCGATATTCTCCAAAAGCCCGTTGTCGTTGACAGGACTAATAGTCTCGCGGTCGTCGTCCTCTTCGTCCATCTCGTCCAAAGGTGGTTCTGAAGGCATCAAACTGGCCTCATGGGCACGCATCTGATCCTTTTCTGACAAATGCGACTGATCGGGAATTGGCACCGGTCCAGACCCGTGGCTCGGGCCAGAAATCTCCTCGTAATTGGGAATTCCAAACCCTGGTTGTGGCTCATCCTGTGAGTATGGAGGTGTCGATAAGTTGTCCAAAGTGCCTCCAATAGAGTGCAAATTTGGCGTCTGTGGGCGCTCGTTTGGTGTGGTCATAGCAGGTCCAGGAACATGCGAAGGTGAAAGGCCGGGCTGACTGAACACGGCTGGGGACCCGTTGGATCCCAGGAACAGAGACCGTACCGAAAGAGGTGAGACGGAGTTTCCCATAGACTGGTTAAAGGTCTCGGACTCATCGTTCTCAGCGTGCTCTTCCAGCCGGTGGGTTCCAATCACGACCTCGGTGGTGAGCTGTAGAAACTTCTTCATTCGCTTGTACTTGTCAGTGTTGACGAAACCTGATCTCTCCTTCTGGTTGATTGCACTACCAGAGTGGAAATTGAAGCTGAACTTGAAGTCCGATACGCTGGAGGCGCCATTTGCTGCTGTGCCATTTCGGCTCTTGCCATCAAAACCTGGCTCCTCTGAAGGTCCTGAATTCTCAGCCCCTTCGATAGCAATAGGCTTTCCAGACAAATTGACTAGCACCTCAATGAAGTACTGAAATGACACAATGGGACAGCCCAAAATAGTTGGAAATGCATCGGCTGGAACTCGCACGCTGGTGGTGATTTCTGACTTGAATGTCACTGGGTCCACGTACAAAGGGAGCACCAGCTGCTGTAGGTCCTTCCGAAAGGACTCAAAGAGGCCCTCCGGACCATTATCTAGTCTGCAAACACGCACAAGTGTCACAATGATGCCGCTCAAGTCCTGCACCTTTTTGAGATGGTTTATGTTGAGCTTGACGGGAATAAGCTCACCTCGTAAATAGCCTCGTTTGGATATATCGAGGGATACCCGTATTGAATCGGGGGCCGGCAATTCTGAAGGTGTGGTTGCAGCCGATGCATTATTAGTGGCGTTCGGAGTCGATAAATGCGTGTGAAGGATATCGTCTTCCCTCTCCGAATTGTTCAGCGATAGAGTCGTAAACGTGTTGACACTGTTTATGGTGGAAGTGGATGATTGTGTTCGTGACAACTTGCGGTTATGGCGAGGGTCACGGATCACAAGCTTTTTTGGCACCGGTGTCGGGAGCTTGGCCACATCAATGGGATTGACGATTTGAATGAGTTTCTCCGATGTTATGGTCAGGTTGGAGAGGATTTTGAGATGCTTGGTTTTAGTTATGAGCAGAGCCGGCGACAGGATGCTGGAATCCGAGCCCTGTGAGGAGGTTTCCTGCGCCACGTTACCTATGGCTGCTTTAAGTAGATACACAATGGAACCCTTTCCAAAGTCTATGCTTGTGAAAACACGCTTCTTAGGAAGCTTGACGATGAAAGGAAACCGGTGTTCTCCCTTGAAAAGACCATTGGAGAACTCTTCATCAGCCAGTTGGGGACCAGACCCGTAGATCTTGATGGTGTGGTTGAACAAGGAGTGTTTCACCGGTCGCAATTTCAGATGGGATGATGCATTGAGCTTGACGTAGCCCAAAAGCAGGAGCTTTATGACAATGTTGGCGAGGTTTCGCTTGGATATGAGAATGATCTGGCCCGAAACCTCGTCTCCTGGGAGCCAGGCTTTGTGAGGATCATCGAGGACGACATAGAAATCCTGGATGGCGCTCTGGTCTATTTTGAAAGCCGAGAGAAGAGGCGTATCCGGAAGCATCCGACCGGGGATAATTTTGGATACGGCGCGTCTCATTATGGGGTAGGGGTTATTCGATGATTCTGAAGTCTTCTCAGGGCGAATTGCGGCCGATTTGGGAGATAAACCGGTCGTTTGTTTGAGCCAAATAGCGTGTTCTAGGCGTCTTTGACTGTGGTTCAGTGGGCTGTGACTGGGAATAAGGTGGTGAATGCCTCAGTGATCTGTCGAATGGCCAATTAAGCGCCCAAAACTTCAGTAATTGCAGGAAATCACCGGACGGGGTTTGCGGCCTCAGGAGGGAACGTTTCGAATATCGACCGTCGTGGATGGGTGTCGGCAGGCTCTCAGGCTATGCGTGGCCGCAGGTCGAGAAAAGAGCGGGTGTGGTTCCGGGCCCACTGGCGTACAGCGGCCGGGGTTTAGAGGGGTAGAGTGCAAGACCCTGGCCAAAACAAGGGCCCAAGCAGGAAGCTTATTGGAGGGACACAGGCAAAAGGCGTACTAACGCAGGACCAGTGGCAGTGGACAAGATTAGAAGCACACTGTACAGTGGTATAATCCCATACAACAAAGCCTCGGCGAGCACGTGCAGAAAAACAGAGGTTAAATGTGGGTTGGAAAGGGCTAAGTCTGAAGTGGGGCAGTTCACGGCACATAAAAGCAGTTTGACATTTGGGCTGTGTGCAGGAGTACCCGGTCACCGACTACTACGCCTCCAGCATCGGTCCGCTGTGCAGGAGATTTACGACGGGTTGCAGGGGGTCGTCGTGTGAGAAGCGGCAGGAACGAAGTGGCATTCTCCAAACGTGCGGCGAATGGCCGTTTAGGGCCCTTGGGTTGGACATATGCGGTTAGGCCGCCAGGCTGGAACGGCTGTGTTTTTGGTATAGCGGCGGCCAAGCCAGATCGGCATGGCACAAAAGGCGTATCAGACGCGGCTTGCGGCGGGTTACATTTTGCAGTCGCCAAGCCCTTCGGCTACTTCGATGTTTCTGGACTGGGACGGTTCGACAATCCGCACCTGGCCATGGACTATCAGCTGATGGCGCATGCCGAGAAAAGCACAGTGCACAGGGCTTCCTTTTTGGGCCCGAGAGCCGTCCTGTTTGGGGTGCGGCGTCGGATGCCCATCCCGATTGAGACGAGACCCTGTGACGGACGTGTGGCCATGGGGTTTAGACGCGGCCGTTGGTGGGGAGGTGTCAGGCCTGACGTCTAGAGTGTGCGATTCACGCCGAAGTCCAAGGCAATATTGATGCTAGAGCCAGGCCCAGGCCCATATAAAGCGGGATTTCTGTGCTTTATATGGACCTCTATGCGAGCACTTTACGCTAGGACGCCATAAAAGCGCCCATCTTGACTGTTTGGTGGGCATTCCTCCTCCTACAGCCCTGCCGTCGTCTACTACGGCGTCCGCCGTATTTGCAAATCGCGTCGCCATTCGCTGCCTATTCGTACACCCACCTTGTTAATTCCCGTTCCGTGTAGCTCGGTTGGCCCTTCCCTGACATATTCCGTTTCGCATCCTTCCGCATACTCCAACAGCCGCATCAATACACCATTCCGTGGTTTCAGGGTCTCACGCGCCCCTCTCGGTTTCTTCGTGTTTCTCCGGCTGCAACCTCTCCCAATCCAATCACCATAACCTTGTTTAACCTTTGGTGCTTATATGTGCCGTTTTGGGACTCGCCAGGGCGTGTTTGAGAGACGGCCTTTTTCGCAGTCGCTTCAACGCTACATGGATGTTACACCAATGCCGTATTTCAGGTCGGTGGCAAGTCAGAACCTCCGTAAATGCCTGTTGCCGTGGTTGCAATCGTAAATGTGGGCCCGTAAAAGTGCAACGGGCCGGTTTCGCTGAACGCCGTGCTTCCGGGCCGGTACCGGCGTCTTTCCCTCTATGTGCCGACTGATGCCCAGAACCTCTCCAGGCACATTCAGGGTTCCTGCGAAATCATAGTGAGTAACTGTGGAGAAATTCTTGGTTTTCCGCCGCCTTTAACGTTTCTCGATATTTGGGTGCTCCTGAGGACCTAGGCGAATCGCATCCCATAGTATCAACCCCCATCTACCTATCAAAGACAAATTGACTAGACGGGATGCCTAAGGCGCTCTTACCAGTTCGTGTAAAAAGCGTTATCTGCTTGCGAATCAACCACAAACCGCTTCAGCATCAAAATCTGCTCCCTGCCCTCAATGCTTTCTCTATACCCTATTGTCTACAACTTCTAAAACAAGCGTGTATTCACCGCCTCATGCAAGCAAAGCATAGAATAATGTACATAAAAAAAGTGCAATGGTTTTCAGCCTTCTCTCTATCAATTAGTCGAAGGTCTTCTTGGTACCCTTGAACTCGGAAGGACCAGGAGAAGATCTGGGGCTGTTGAAACCGCCACGGCCGCCACGGCCGCCGAAGCCACCACGGCCACCACGGCCACCACGGTCACCGAAGCCACCTCTGTTGCCTCCAGCAGGTCTGGTGGAGGGGTCTCTGGGGGTAGAGTAGTCCAATCTGCAAGCTCTGCCGTCGATGTACTCACCGTTCATGGCCTCGAAAGCAGCCTTGGCCTCGTCAATGGACGAGAACTGCACGTAGCCGAAGCCCTTGGGCTGCTGGGTGTCAGGGTGGGTGGGGATTCTGCAGGAGATCACCGAGCCGTACTCGCTGAACATGCTCATCAAGTTGTCTCTCTCAGCAGTGAAAGACAAGTTACCAACGAACAAGGTGTCGGAGGGGTTCGAGGGAACGTCGCCGTACTGCTTAGCTCTGTCGGGCTTGGCAGTGTGCTGCTTACCGGTGGACAAGTCCAAGTTGACGGGTCTGCCGTCAAGCTCCTTGCCCTGGTACTCAGCAAGAGCCTTCTCGGCAGCAGCCTTGGACTCAAAGTCGACATAACCGTAGCCTCTGGACTTACCGGTGGCTCTCTCCATGATGACTCTGGCAGAGATGACACCGCCAACAGGCTCGAACTCGCGTCTCAACCACTCGTCGTCAATGTTCCACGACAATCTGCCCACGAAAAGGGTGGCAGGCTCCTCCGTCTTCTGCTTCTTGGCAGAAGGCTCCTCAGAGGACTCGTCGGAAGACTCCTTGGAGGCAGTCTCAGACTCAGAGTCGGCCTTGCGCTTCTTGGAGTCCTTCTCGTCGTCAGAGTCGGAGTCGGACTCGGACTCGGACTCAGAGTCGCTGGACTCAGAGTCGGAGTCGTCAGACTCCTCCTTCTTGGCCTCCTTCTTGGCCACCTTCTTGGTCTCCTTCTTGGTCTCCTTCTTCTCCTCCTCCTCGGAGTCAGAGTCGGAGTCGGAGTCGGAGTCAGACTCAGAGTCGCTGGACTCGGCCTTCTTCTCCTCCTTCTTCTCTACCTTCTCATCCTCAGATTCAGACTCAGACTCAGACGAGCTGGAAGACTCAGAGCCAGAAGAGCTGGATTCGGAGCTGGACTCCTGCTTCTTGACCTGTTTCTTGTCGGCCTTGCCGGATTTGGATGTAATCTTAGCCATTGTAGTGTGTTCTGGTGGAGAAGAAAAGGATGGAATAGATTTTTTCAGGGCATCTCATAAAAATTCTCTCGTGTGCGTGGTCTGCATATAGTCGAGATGAGCTTATATGGGGCTAAAAACAGGCACAGCCAATGGCGTTGATTTGGCAAATTAGGGCTGGTGCTGTCAACGAGATGCGATTCTTGTGCCCAGTCACGTCTTTCTGTAGCTGGCATTGAACGCCTCGTAAAAGCAGTTTTTACGGATTATGCCAATTTCGTTCAGAACCGAGGAAAATGCCTGGGTGCAAATGAGGAACCCAAGCGGTTGCAAGAAAGACCTTTCGCCAGACTCATCTGGCAAAAACCTTGAATCCCCTTCTGCAAACCCTCCCCAAAAGTCTCACGTAACCCTATCTTATTACCTCTCCAATGCCTTCGTTTCCCTCGCGACTCTACACACTAAATTCCACCATTCTAAGCGTAGCTATTTGTCACCGAATCCCAAAATCGTAACCCCGCCAAAAGCCGCCGAATTCCGCACCGCCAGTACTCGGAGCCGCGATAGTCCTATTTTCGGCAATATGCTCCCACAATAGGCCGCCAAAAAGGGTTTTTCAAGTGGGGAAGTTTTTCGCCGGTACCGGAGTCCCCACGCCTGTACCGGAATTTTTTTCAGAGTCATACCACTTGGCATATAAAGTCCGAAGTTCTCGAAGACAGACGCTCAGTTCCAGGCAACAGCATCTTTCAGCCGCCCACTTCAAATCGGTGTAACTAAACCCGTCTTTTTCCTGTGACTAAGGCCTTTTGCTCATTTTCTTAGACGAGCGCTTTACACTAATAACCGGCCAAAACCACACCAAGAGGACGCAGAAGCTGTGAAAAGTCGCCGCTCCCACCAAATACTCACCACCATGTTCAAACAGACCGCTAGGCTTTTCCAGAAGGCCCACAAGGCGCCCTGGGCCAATATGCTCAAGGATCCTTCTGTCAAGTACAAGGCCTTCAAAGGCGTGAACCTACCCAACCGTACGTGGCCCAACAACGCCATCACCAAAGCGCCACGTTGGCTCAGTACCGACTTGCGCGATGGAAACCAGTCGCTTCCGGACCCCATGCTGATTCCCGAGAAAAAGGAGTATTTCCACAAGCTTATCGATATAGGCTTCAAGGAGATCGAGGTTTCGTTTCCCTCCGCCTCCCAGACGGACTTTGACTTCACGCGGTATGCCGTGGAGAACGCTCCAGCCGATGTTTCCATCCAGGTCTTGACGCAGTCGCGTGAGCCTCTTGTCAGAAGAACCGTGGAGAGTGTGAAGGGCGCGAAGAAGGCCACCATCCACACATACTTGGCTACTTCGGATGTTTTCAGAGACGTGGTTTTCAACATGTCGAAGGAGGCTGCCATCGGGAAGGCCGTGGAGACCACCAAACTCGTGCGGTCTTTGACCAAAGACGACCCTGCCATGCAAGAGACTGAGTGGACTTTTGAATTTTCCCCCGAGTGTTTCAGTGACACCCCCACAGAGTTCGCTGTGGAGATCTGCGAAGCAGTTAAAAGTGCCTGGGAGCCTACAGTTGAGCAGCCCATTATTTTCAACTTGCCTGCCACCGTGGAAGTGGCTGGTCCTAACACCTATGCTGACCAGATCGAGTACTTCTCCACCCACATCACCGAGCGTGAAAAGGTGTGCATCTCGGTCCATCCCCACAATGACCGTGGCTGCGGTGTTGCTGCGGCCGAGTTGGGTTTGTTGGCCGGCGCCGACAGAGTGGAGGGCTGTCTTTTCGGTAACGGTGAGCGTACTGGTAACGTGGACCTCGTCACGGTTGCACTCAACATGTACACGCAGGGCGTTTCTCCCGAGTTGGATTTCTCCGACATGGAGCTGATTATCGACATTCTGGAGCGCTGCAACAAGATCCAAGTCCACCCGCGTGCGCCTTACTCTGGTCTGCTTGTGGTGTGTGCTTTCTCAGGCTCGCACCAGGACGCCATCAAGAAGGGTTTCTTGCGCGCGGACGAAAGAAAGGCCAAGGGCGATGAGCTCTGGAAAATCCCCTACCTTCCTTTGGACCCTCAGGATATCGGAAGAAGCTACGAGGCCGTCATCAGAGTCAACTCTCAGTCCGGAAAGGGCGGTGCTGCTTGGGTGGTGTTGCGCTCTTTGGGCTTGGACTTACCTAGACACTTACAGGTGAAGTTCAGCACTATTGTTCAGACCGAGGCCGACCGTGTGGGCCGCGAGTTGAAGGTGGAGGAGATCGTGAACCTCTTCAAGGCTCAGTACTTCTCCAAGCCTGATGCTAAGGTCAAGTTGGTGGACTTCGAGATCACCAAGAACAGAGCCGAGGTCGAAAGCAGGGAGATCCATGCTGACCTTATTGTCAACGGTCAGAAGGTGACTATCTCCGGAAAGGGTAACGGTCCCATTTCCGCTTTCATCAATGCCATTTCCAACCACTTTGGTACTCTCTTTGAGGTGGTCAACTACACTGAACACAGTTTAGGCTCCGGCACCCAGGACAAGGCTGCTACCTACATTGAGCTTAGTTACGTTGACGGCAGCGGCAACAGAGCCAACAAGTGGGGTGTGGGTATCGACTCCGATGTCAGCGAGTCTTCCCTTCACGCCATCTTGTCTGTGGTAAACTCTCTTGCCGAGACAGGCGAGGTTACCGTCTAGAGACACAAAATAAAAGATGCAATTCGAGTTCGGAGTGTAAGAGATAACTAGAGATATACATTTGTGAAGGTTGCAAAAGGGACACCCATTTCAGTAGGGGCGCTCGATGGTCGCAAAAGTCACGTGCGCACAACTAGGGCTGGAGCCCTAGCAATCTCTTGGGTCACGCGGTAAAAAATTTCCGGCACGTGACCGCCTAACAATCTCATCCCGCCAACACCGCGAAAATTTCCACTCGGGCCCGAAAAAAAAACTAAAAAAGGTGGAACTAGTTACTCTCACTTCCTCTTCAGTTCACCACACTAAGATGTCTGAGTTCCAGCCAGTTGTTGTCATCGACGGTAAGGGCCACTTGTTGGGCCGCTTAGCCTCCATCATCTCCAAGCAGATCTTGAACGGCCAGAAGGTTGTCGTCGTCAGAAGCGAGGCGTTGAACATCTCTGGTGAGTTCTTCAGAAACAAGTTGAAGTACCACGACTACTTGAGAAAGGCTACCAGATACAACAAGAAAAAGGGTCCCTTCCACTTCAGAGCTCCTTCCAGAATCTTATATAAAGCCATCAGAGGCATGATTCCTCACAAGACCGCCAGAGGTAAGGCTGCTTTGGAGAGACTTAAGGTCTTCGAGGGTGTTCCTCCCCCTTACGACAAGAAGAAGCGCGTTGTCGTTCCCCAGGCCTTGAGAGTCTTGAGATTGAAGCCCGGCAGAAAGTACACCACCGTCGGCAAGTTGTCTTCTTCCGTCGGCTGGAAGTACGAGTCCGTCGTCGAGAAGTTGGAGGAGAAGAGAAAGTTGCACTCTGCCGAGTACTACGCTAGAAAGAAGGCTTTGGCCAAGAAGGTTGCCGCTGCTAAGGCTTCCACCGCTGAGTCTTCTGCTGCCAAGCAGTTGGCCACTTTCGGCTACTAGATGCGTTGCTGAACGGGGGAAATCCCTTTTGGTGTCGGGTCTTTGTTAGTTATGTATCCTTATACATGAATGATAATAGTTACTGTACAGTGAATATGTATACCAGGCGAGAATGAAAAGTAGAATGGACGTTGCTTAGGTGTGAATAGGAAGAGTCATCGATCTGTCTGCAGGATACTGGTATAGTGCTTTGCCCATCTGCAGGCCTCCTAATACCTTCTGTTAGCAGGAGCATTTGCAGCAGGAATTGCAGCCACTGGGGCCGAATGTCCCGAGTACACTTCATTACGGAGAAGAATGGAACACTAGAGGAAAACGTTCTTTCAGCAGTGGCCCTTTTGGAGGACTACTACAGACGGGCAGAGGGGTCCTTAAAAGTGCTTTATATCAATGGAACTATGCCACACATGTTAAACAACATTGTCAAAAGAGAGTGCAAGAACCCCAGGTATCTGCTTTTAGCAGACGAGAAGCTACTCCAGAGGTTTCGATATGAGAAGACCTCGGGACTAGACGATATTCTTAGGCTTTTAGAAGAGGTCGAGGGTAAAGAAGATACTGTGGTAGTTCTAGAGGGCCTCACACATATTGCTAAGAGCAGTGTTGGGGATTATGGGTGGCTAAACAGCGTTCTTGTTCTGTTGATAAGGGCTATACGGGGTCGTTTTCGTGCTGGGATCGTGGTGGATCGAGGAAGTACTGCTATGGTGCGATTACTAGTGGGAGGAAGTAGTGACTGAGAGATGATGGGAAGGACCTGTTGGTGTGTGGTGTTGGTGTTAATGGGTATTAGAAAGAGGTAGATAAATAGGATTGTGAGTGGGTGATAAATAGCATGGTGAGGAGAAAAGAAATGGGTTATTGAAGAGACTTCTTCAGGAAGAGGTCTGTTCAAAGAGATCGATGCAATTATTGTAAGCGGGGAATACCTAAGCGGTAAGAGCCTTAAAGAGTTTACTGGGAGGTAAACTGAGCTCCTCAGCATGTCATTTGGATTGTTCTTCTGACGTTTGAGATTTGGTCTTTTATGGAGAGCGCATAATGGAGATAGCAGAGGTCATTAGATATGCGAAAGGGTTTTCTGTATCAGACCAAAGAGGACTGTCCAGAAAGCAAGGTTTCTGAAGTCAAATTACATGCATCCATCTAATAAGGGCCTTTCCAAGCAGGAGGACAACTAACTAGGAAAAGCACAGAGATCAAAGTGAGATAGAACAGAAGCTGATATGTTTTGAAGGGTCTCGATCAGAAAAACAACTGAGGCCAAAGACTCATAATGGGTCTCGATGATGAAGAGTCCGTATGCGTTCTCAAAGGCATGTTTCAAGTTTTAAGTTTTGCATCAAAAGGCTATCTGGGGATGCATTTGAGATGCGTTGATAGATGCTCTGTGCGTTTCCGATATAAGTGTCGGTCTTAATTCCGCTTTCTCTAGGCATTCGACTCGGAAGCATATCCTTTCCCTGGTCTTTTCTCCTTTCAAGCCGTATTGTACGTTGGTTGAATAAAATGCAAGTATGGACTGCTTCGAGTAGCGGGGCAAACAGGACAAGTTCGGGTGGAAGCCACCCGGAAGATCAAAATGCAAGGTTTTCTTGTAGAGAGTGAAATTTAATGCAGTATCGAAGTGCACCTTTCCTTGAGCTAATAAGGTAAGTGGGGAGGCCTGTGCTTGTAGCTAAAGATAGACGGCGACGTAAACGAGATAAGAAGAGAAGAGAGAAAGTAATAGGATGTGGAAATCAAAATAGGAGACAACAAAAGACCCAAGAGCATAGAACCATGCAAGCTAGACCGTAAAGGAAAAGCTAGACCGTAAAGGAAAAGGACAAACAGAGTAATAACAAGAATTTAGACTGCGAACAAGAGCGCAAAAAACTCTGGAGATCGGCTTACCGAGATATATCGGTGCAGGACACAAATCACATATCAGCCTTACGAAGCCCACCAAAAGGGGCTTTTCAGATAGGACAATGCCAAACAGAAAATATCCCGGAAACCGGAAAATATCACATACGACGATAACGTGAAAACGCCCGAAACGGGTTACGTGACATCCCACACCCAGAAAAACCACAACCACCAACAAATACTACATTGGTACATCCGCCCCTAAACGCATTCCCCATGAACGCCCAGCGGGGATAGGCTTCTCCCCATGTAGTAACGCGTCCACCAGCCCTTCGCCCCACCATGCGGCGGCAGTCGTGGCCAACACAACCGGCCGCGGTAGCTGGTGGCTTCCTTCAGCCCCGGGCTACTGTGCAGTTTCTCCGAAAGCCTTTTGCTACTTGCACGGTTTGTGGGCGCAGAAGCTCTCGGAAAAGGACCTCAGGCGTTCCACGCCAACAGCACCAGTCAGCGCGTCTCCGGGCCGTTCTGCCCCTTCTTTTCGCCTATTATCGCTCTCCTCCTCTGCCGTAGCCGAACAAAGTCCCCACGCGCTCCCCCACTCGCTCCGCAAAATACGAGTGTGGGGCAACCCCCAAATAACTACGGTGCACGGGTTTTTGTCCGCCCCAGCCAGGGCTCGCACGCCGATCTTCCCGAATCTGCATCGCCTGCATACGAATCGGAGGCCGTGGAGGGGACAATCACGGCATTTATAGGAGCGTGGGCCCCGGCGTCGAAGCGGTGTTTTCTGTCACTCCTTCCTTGGTCGTTGTTCCTGGCCTTCGCTGCTTATTTCTATATTCCTCGTCTCGCGCCCTGTGTGGGATTTCGTGGTGTTACTGTACAGTATTCCATAATGGCTTCTCGTCTCTCTGCAGAAGGCCTCTCTTCAGACGTCTTTCTGGACGACTGCGTGGACCTCTGGGAGGCGCTCTCGCCCTGCACTTCATCAGAGACCCTTGGCTCGGTCGCAGAACCAACCCCGCTTTTGCAGCCACATCGGCCGGTCGTCGTCACGCTTCCCAATCAGATGGACCGTCTACTGACATCCCTAAACGACATATTCCAGTTCGTCAGCACCATCAACGACGCCGTGGTCTCCATCAAAGACGTCACATGCAACCATCTTCTCATTTACGTGTTCCACAGGCTTCTAGAAAATCACGACGCTGGGCTTGCAGTTCGCTATGTCAACCAGCTCAGGCTCGTCTGTATGGGCCGCCACTACCAGATCGCCAATGTGGTGGATATCTCCTTTGCATCGCGCGATACCCATCTCCACGACATCAAATATTTGAACTTTCAGCTCATGGTCACGGCGGTGGAGGATGTGCCGATTCCCTTCCACATGTCTGCCCAGGAGTTGGTTTTGAAGTCCACTGCGCATTATACCGTCACACCACCGCGGCCGGCGTTCTCGGTGCTACTGAAGTTCCGCTCCTCACTCTCGAGATCTGATTCCACCGCGTCCGACTGCAGACGCCATAATTCCGTGGGCACCATCGTGGCTTCCGAGTCGGACGCTCAAGCTAAGGTTCCAAAGACCCGTATGGGTCTCCGCCGGTCGCTACGGAGCCTTTTCTTCAACCTGAGGAAGATCCAGGTGTAATCGCCCGGCCATGTTCACTTCTGCACTCCTATTCGAGTTTTTAATACACTGGGGGATCTTACGGGTACTTTGTAGCAACTGTAGTGGCCCGTTGGGCGAGTGAGGCATTTTTGTCTTTGACTTGGTTATCTGGGGAGAGTTTCTAGAGTCCTGGGTTGTGATTCTAGAATAGTATGGATTTGGGTTACGATTACGGTAGTTTAAAAGAGGAGTTGGTGAGTGACGCTCGAGCTTTCTTATTTCGATTCGAGTTATGACTCTCTGCCATCGAACCACTCTGAAGAACGCTGTGATCCATTTTCTGCTATTCTATTTTCTGCTATTCTACATTTTCCTCCGAGATGCCATTTTTCGCAATTCTACTAATTCTCTGCAAAAATGTTCGTTTTCTTATTATTCTCACTATTGAGAAAAACATAGGCAGTTTCACGAGCCTCTCAAAAACAACTACCCATAGAACTACAATTCCCCAATAATTCCATTTTCTTCAAAAACTCACCTTTTCAATATTCGTATCATTTCAAATAGCATCTCCTACTTCTCCTTACCCTTTTCCACTCTTTTCTCTTTCACGCTTACTCTTCTCACTATTCCTTTTCCTCCTCACATTTCTCGCTCTTTTCGCACCTGATTATCGAATTTCTCACCTCATCTCAACAGCTTTCTTCACCAATATGAGCACTGCAGACAGAAGACGGCTTCTTGGGCCCTCCGATGCCATAATACCGGGCCTCGGAGTCTCTTCCGACCCCCAAAATCCGTCAAAAAAACTCCAAGTAGCCCAGAGGTCAGCAGACCAGATTCGAAAGTTCTTCATACAAACAGGAAATATCGGCAATGCCAACGGCTCCGCCTATTTCGAGATCAACGATACCATAATCGAGGTGGCGGTGTTTGGCCCCAGGCCTATCAAGGGCTCTTTTATCGATAGAGCGTCTTTTTCGGTGGAATGCAAGTTCTTACCTTACATCAACCAGCCCAACGAGGACATCTACAATACCAACACCAGCTCCGGCGTCTCGGTGGCAAATAACAACGGAAGATCGTCTTTGACCGGAATAGAACAGAAGATCTCGTCTTACGTGGAAACCTCGTTGTTGTCGTCGATTCTCTTCGAAAAGTACCCCAAGTCCACCATTGACGTCTTTATTAACGTCATTTCGTTCGACGCCACCAAGAACACCTTGCTCAACTTGATCAGCTGGATCATAAACTGCAGCTCTGTCGCCATCATCGACTCTGGCATCGAAATAAAGGATATGGTGACCAGCGGACAGGTGCAGTTGAACGAGGAGACGGGAATCGTCACCACCGACGCGGAAATCTCCGACGACTCTCAGGACCACGTCAGCTGTGTGGCCAGTTTCATGAACTTGAAGAATAACGAAATCGTGGGGCTCTGGATCGAGGGCGAGCGCAAAGGAGTGGACGAGAAGAGCGTCAACAAGTTGATAAACGGATGCAGCGATATGTCCGAGAAAGTGCGCGGCAGCATTAACGCCTACTTGCTCAAGAAGGTTCAGGAACAGCAGCAGGAGCATTGATATGTCTATAAAAGGAGGAAAAGTGTCTACAAGGAGCAACATCTCGAGATGACCACAACTATTCTCGCATAACTCTATTTGGTATATACACTTTTAGAATATGTAACATATGCTTAGCAAAACTAAGCTCACACAGTAGCAGCACGGTTTAGACCTCAAATTTGCTTCTTCAACCGCAACGCCGCCTCGTCGGATTCTTCGTCGAAATCGTTGGACAAATCATTCAACACCAGCTTGATGTTGATCAACTTCAAGCTCAACTTCTTGATGTCCAAGCCACCATGTGCCTCGTTCTCGTTGATGTCATAGATCAAGAACTTGGAGTTGATCTTGATATCCGTGGAGCTGGAAATCAAATACGCAATCAGCTTGAGGTTCTGCACCACATTTTTGGTTTGCGAAATCTTTTCGAAGATCGACTCCTCAATGCTGTCAAACTGAACATACTTGTTGAAGATCTTCTCTCTGATCTCATTGGCAAACTCATCGGCCTGGGAAAGGGAGTTGGGAACCATGATCTTGGCGACTTTGATCTCAAACGGCTGCGAAATGTACACCACATCGTGTTTTCCCTTCAAATGGTATCTGAACTCGTAGACACCCTCTTCCCAGAACAATTTCTCGCCGGAAAATTTGAGAGTACCGGTAGTCACGCCATTGTCAACCCAGTTCCAGCGGCCCTGAGAAGAAATTAACGTCTTAGTACGCGAGTACGACGTCTGAACGATCTTATACAAGCCGATCCAGTCCTTGTCGTCTCCCTCCTCACCGGCAATTTCAGGAGTCTTTTCGGGCTTCTCGAAATCCACCTCAATGGGTGTACCAATGTATGTGTAATAGGTCTTGTTATCCTGAAGTAAGTTCTTGAACGAGATCTTGTAGGGACTGTTCTCGAAATTGCCATTTTTGTTGGCCAAATCAGCCAAGTTGGGCAACTTAGTCTTGCTGGATCTCAATTCCTTGAGAAAATGTTCCAACGAGTCTGAAGCGTGGATCAAAGAGCTGGTTCTTCTGTTCTTTGATCTGGGTGATCCGGGCACGGCGACAACACTCTCATCTTCCAGAGACAAGTATTTCTGGATGTACTCCGGTAACAAGTGTTTCTTGAAAGTCTTAATCACACCACTATCCTTCAATACCTGCTGCTCGCCATAGACCTTAATCATGTGGAGCTTCTCTATGAAGTTGATTCTGAAAAAGTTGTTGGCCACCCACAAGAAGCAGATGGTCAAGTTCTCGGAGTTCGGAATAATCAACGTCAAGCCCATCACACCACAAACGCCAAAAATTTGCTCTGGGTTGTTTAAGTACCTGTAAATACCAGCCTTAGTCAAGTTGGATCTCTGGGGCAACAAAGACGATCTGGGAATGAAGAAATCTCCATAGAACCACCCAAAGTAACCCAACAGGTCGATAATGGAGGCATTAATCCAGATCTGAGTGACAATCATCAAGGCACCAACAAAAACACGGAGCGATAAGTAGTCGGTGAAGAACAAGTCTGAGCTAGCGAACACATTCAGGGTCAAGATACCAAACAAGTTCAAGCCAATGAAAGACGCATAGGTCAAGTTGATCAACGTGTTATAGATGATGGACCAGTTGTTCAAGGATTTTTCCACCAGAATGTTGTTAGAAAGGTACCACTTGGTGAAAGTCTTGAAGTAGCTTTGCAAGAGCAATAAGGTGTTAATGAAGAAAGACTCAAATAACTTAATGCCCACCGTCAACACGAACAAAGAGTTGCGGATATTCAATTCGAAGGAGTTGACGCGGAAAATAACGATGCTGGAGTCCACAAAGGAAGAAATCAGGGGGATTATGACGGCATAGGTGGTAATCAAAATCAAGTTGATGATGTCGTTGGACCGCAACCAGTTGAAGTTCCATAAGCCCACCAACGGCTTGGCGTTGTCGAAGTTGCGCAAGTCCTTCAACTTGATAAGTTTTGAAAAGTCAGTTTCGTTCTCGGAAGGCCCGTAGATCTTATCGATGTGGGGGTTCTCAATGTAATGCAAAAAGATCATTTGCAAAAAGTGACCGAACAACGCCACCGACAACACGGTGTAGGATTTTGCGATGAGGGCAAAGCCGTAGTAGCCCACATAGCCAACGGAGTACATGGGATGGGGCACCATTTCGAAAACTCCATCGAAGATCAACTCTTCGTTGTTGATCTGGCGGAAGAAGAAGTCGCCCCAGTACCACGCGTAATCCTTGATGATGTTATGGGCGTTGACTTTGACCCAGAAGTTGAAGACGATCAAGGCGCCACCAATCACCAAGCGGGAGGCCACGAGCCAGGTCAGCTGGCCTCCCAAAAACTGATAGTTATCGTGGACCGCACAAGCCACCACAAGACACATGAAAGTGGTGAAATCCAGCATCAAAATGAGGTCCACGACCTTGCGGAAGATCAACCAGGTGCTGAATTCAATAGGATAGTCTTCCACGTCGTAGTTGGGGCCCATCTGGGAGCCGAGCTCATAGCGGAGAACACGAGCAGCAGAGGACCGGTTTTTCTTGTCGAACACACGGGATTTTTCAGCCAACTTGACCAACGCATTGTGGTTTGACTGCTGGTTGAGCATATAGCCAATACCAAAGTTATAGGAAAGACGCCAGAACACATAGAGGCCCACAAAGATGTTGATACGGGCCTGGGAGTCGGGCACTAGCCAGAAGAAGACGGTGTTGGCGGCCAAAAGACCGATGATGGCGATCTCGAACACAGACTTGCGGATCAGAGGGTCGAAAAGCGCCTTTACCATATCGTGAGTGGGCGGCACCGCGAAGGTGGCACCGCTAAAAGTAATGCCCTTGGCCTCGGAGGCAAACTTGGTCATAGTGGGCGCTAACTCGGTGGACATGAGGGTTTATAAACCGGTGTTTATTGAGGAGCTCTAGAACACAGTCTGGGGCAAAGAAGCGGGTATTCGGAGGCGCAAAAGCGGCCGGCGGTGGCGTCTTGGGGCTGAATGTGAGCAAGCAGGAGTGATCCGGGGGAAGGAGGACCGGTATGCAGGACACTGGTGGGGGGAGAGGAAGACCAAAAGACCAAAACGAGGTTTGGCGAGTGGAAAATGGCGATTGCGGGCCAAAATGGTGGTGGGGATGGAAACCGGTCGATCTGGGGTTTTAAAATGTTGGAGTCATAGGGAACTTTTCACATGCATTTGGTATTTGCGCACACGACAGTAGGAGCCAGGAACAACGGCACGGCGACAGAAACGACGGTGTTGGGGCCTGGCTCGATAGACGGATATTCCTTCGGGTTTGGAGGCGCCAGTTATGGCGGGACTGGGTTTTTTGGCTGCTGAATCGGCGGTTTGGCTGTTAAATGTATGGCTGTTAAATAGGGCATGCGATAACGAGCAGTCACACGAGCTCACAACCGCTAGGGAGATGAAAAGTTGTGGAAGACTGTGAAATCTGTATTCTGCGAGCATTGGGCCGTCGATGGAGCAAAAGGGCCATATAGCGTCGTTACGGCCGCAGAGTGCTTATGGTTCCGCAGAGTGTGTTTTGGCCCCTTCGCCAAGCACTACAGAGTTCACTATACCGCAGGGCATATCGTATCACTCACACGATGCAATTAATATGTGAATATAGCCAAGTTCTGATATTACTACTGCCGTACGAGCTACTCAATGGCTTACCGTATATAGCTTGCTCTGCCGCTGTATAGCCCACTATGGTGGCACCTTTCGTCCCTCGCACTAAACGCAGCTCACTCACATTCTCACCGCGCACAATATAACTCGGGCAAGTGTTCTATGGCACACTCTGGAAGCTAATAGTACACACATCCCTCTTTGGCACGTACAATCCTCGTTATTCACTCACAGCTTTCGTAACTTGAACCACCCTTTCCAACCAACCATCTTTTGCACCCATAATCCTCGCAGAAAAATACCGCTCAGTAAATCTCTCAGCGCGTCTACTGTAACCGCCCATTCTCTCAGGCCCTTCTAACACGATTTCCTCTATTATACGCAATTACTCTATTAATATAACACACAAGCGAATCTAAAAACGACGGTTGGCCAAGGGCGCACTGTTGGACCCAGACTGGTAGCCTCCTCTGCCACCTCTTCCACCTCTGCCGCCTCTGCCGCCTCTAAAGCCACGGCCTCCACGGCCACTGCCGTATCTGATGTGGCTTCCGAAAGATCTTCTGTCAAATCTCTGCAACTCGGGAGGAATGGCCTGGTTGGCCTCTCTCATGATCTTGCACAAGTCTCCACCCAACTTGGCGTTGGCGTCAGTGAACAACGACACAGCAGTTCCGGTGGTACCGGCTCTACCGGTTCTACCGATTCTGTGCACGTAGTCCTCGATGTTGCCTGGCATGTCCAAGTTGATAACGTAAGAAATACCCTTGACGTCTGAAAGGTTAGTATGGGCTGATGGGATGGTACTTCGAAGCGGCTCAGCGCCCTACAAAAGAAGCTACAGCTAACAAAACAAAGACTGGTAAGGAGTTCGATTGTGTATTGATTACAGAAAGCTCGCGGGTGACCGCGTGATGCACCGGCCTGAGGCTGCCGATGGAACTAGGCATAAACGAAAAGGGCGGTGTCTGTACAGCGCACCCCTGGGAATCACCCCACCAGTGCTGCCGTAGACCGCGTTGCGTTCGTCACTTGTCATGCCCAATCCTAGTCATTGCTTTCCAAATAATCCATAGTCTTCTCTCTACTCTCCTTAGGGTAGACCGCAGCCAGTGCGGTCGTCTTTAGGGTCGTTTCGTCGTGCATCGTAATGCGTCATTGCTTCTTTTGCTGTTTGATGGCGTGCGTCGCATGCGAATCCACGCTAATGCGACACTGCCTCCGAAGTTAGTAAGTTTCCTGATGATAATACGTACCGATACCTCTGGCGGCCACGTCGGTGGCCACCATGATGGGCGACTTGCCGGTTCTGAACTCGTTCAAAACCCAGTCTCTCTCGCTCTGCTGCTTGTCACCGTGGATGGCCAACGCGGGCCAGCCATCCTGTCTCAAGTAACTGGTGATCTCGTCACATGTTCTCTTGGTGGATGCGAAGATCAAGCACTTAGCCTGAGGGTCAGCAGTGGCGGTCTCCAAGTGCTTAACCAATCTGTCGCGCTTCTCGAACTCGCTCAAAACCTCCACCACCTGGGTGATGGTGTGGGAAGCAGACAACTCCAAAGAACCAATGGTGACCTGGATAGGGTCATTCAAGTAGTCTCTGGTCAAGTTCTGCACCTCCTTGGGCCAGGTAGCCGACCACATCAAAGTCTGACGGTCGGGTCTGATCTGGTCCACAATCTTTCTGATCTGAGGCTCGAAACCCATGTCCAACATTCTGTCGGCCTCGTCCAACACCAAGTAGGTGACTCTTCTCAAGTTAGTCTTGCCGGTCTCCAACATGTCAATCAATCTACCGGGGGTGGCGATACAGATCTCCACGCCTCTGGCCAAGTCTCTGATCTGGGCACCTTTGGGGGCACCACCGTAGACACAGGTGTTTCTGATTCTGGAGGAGGCACCAAACTTGGAGCACTCCTGCTGGATCTGCACCGCCAACTCTCTGGTGGGTGCCAAAACCAACACGATAGGACCGTCGCCCTGGTTCAACAACGGCTGCGCGTTGATGTGCACGATGGCAGGCAAACAGTAGGACAAAGTCTTACCGGAACCGGTGGCGGCGATTCCCACCATGTCTCTACCAGACAAAGCCATGGGCCAACCCTGGCACTGAATGGCAGTGGGCTTGGGGAAGCCCTGCTGCTTGACCTCGTTCAAAACGTAGTCAGGGAAGCCAGCCTCGTCGAAAGAGGTGATGGGCTTGGGGATATCGTGGCCCTCACACTTCATGTCGTGCTCTCTCTTGAAGTCGTTGATTTCCTGGTCAGAACGGCCAGAAACCAAGGGGTGCTCGTTGTAAAAGTTCTTCTCAAACTTGGGCAAGGAGTCCAAGTCCCAATCAGGCGTTCCCAATTCGACTCTCTCGTCGTAACGACCGCCACCGCGGCCACCACGGAAACCACCGCCTCTGCCACCGCCGTAGGAGCTGTTGCCGTAGCCGCCACCGTTGCCGGCGCCGCCACCGTAGCCGTACGAGTTGTTGCCGTAAGAAGTAGAATTATTGTTGTAGGACATGATAAAGTGGCACTGATGGGGAATAAAAAAACTGCGAGCAGGGCGGCTTTATAGTAAATTTTGCGATGGGGCAAAAGAAATTTGCGCGATATGTAGATTTCCTAATTAGGTAATATGCGCAGGATGCCCGCAAGTTGGTTTTCATGGGTGAGCTAGATATGGCAACTGAACTGAAGCTTAGAGTGGACGCCTCACCGTCAGATTGAGTCTCATCATATTGTGCTATCTTTCAGTATGTGGAGGCTTCCTGAATTGAGAAGCAATATCTTTCTGCTTTCTAGAGCTCTACGCCTCTTTATATGGTCTATGCATTTAACTGTAGAAGTCATGAATAATGTACAATGGCCTTAGCTGATGAGTACCCTTCGACCCGAAAACCGTAAAGTATGCTCTCTGCCAATTGCGCCCCGTGGATCTCCCATCTCCACCTACAAATGGCCGCTTCGTCCCGAACTCTAGTTCTGGCTTCATTAGAAGCACCCTTTGAGCCGAAGAAGTCGTGTCAAAGTCCTAGAGACGCCTTTGAAGACGTTGGACTTGGATACTGGCCGCTCTATGGCTCCACGCGCTTGTAGTCGCCCTCGTCAACCTTCTCGCGGAAATTCTCCTCAATAGTGGTGCACAACTCAGACAAGTTGTCCATGCCCTGGTGCAAGGCCTCCACCGCTGTTATGTTGCCGTAGGTCTGGATTCTGATGTTCATCTTGTTCTCCGACGGATGGGGGATGGAGTAGCCGCAGAATTCGACCTCTGGGTTCTTCATGATGATGTATCTCAACGCATTTCCCAAGGTGTGGTCCTCATCCACGATCTGGAAAGACGCCGCAGTGCCGTCCTCGGTGGATCCGGGCAACAACTTGATTTTGTCCAAGTCGTACTCTTGCTCCTGGTCGGGCTGGTCATCGAGCATGGGCGTGTCGTGAATCTCGTCGGACATTTTGGCTGTGTATTAGTGGGAAGGGTATCCATCGGTATGAAAAATTTCATGAGGAGGTGTGTGCAGGAAGGTCCCCAGCCAGTTAGCAGGAAATGGAAGATGGCTGAAAACACCAAACAGGAGGCGGAAAAAGACGAAAAGAGTCCTTCCGCGTGATATTGACGGCGATATTCTCATGGGAAACTTAGGGCTCGGTGGGACGCGTTCCAAAGAAGTTAGATAGCGGTACGTACCCCACTATCAGTAGAAGCCATAGACAGTACCCCATGCATTAACGTCCATTTTTTGCAGCCACGACTCGAAACAACGTCCAGTAGTCTCTACAACGCCGCAATCTCACAGGAGGCCGGCATTCTTCTTTTTCTCCCGCTTTACTGCCCTCGCTTAATCTACTCATCTCATCCCATTCTGCAGGCCCTCGTACAAATGCGCGTTGTTTACAAATCCCATACAAAACCACCAACTCCACATAAACCATCCAGCCTACGCAAAGCGGCCTTTTTCCTGTGCCCTGTCTATTAGCCATTAACATCTTCTTCTTCCTAAGGGCCATATTCTTCTACCACAACTTCGTCTCCAGATCTCTTTCTCAGATCAGATTCTACCATTCCCAGACCCTGCATTCTCGCTATGGCCTCTTCGCCAGCCTCGTTGGACGAGTTGACCCAGCCCATCTCCGAGTCGTTCCTTCATCTCTCGCAAGACGATACCGTGGATCTGGCTTCTCTCAGTGATATCACAAACACCTTCTCCAATGACCTTCTGGTGTACTTGAGAATGGCCCGGTCCCTCGACCACAAGAGCCGGAAAAACACCAAGACGCCTGTTCTGTCGGCGCCTGCTTCTAAAGATAAGGTGATGCCGTTTGACGTTTTGGGCGGCTTCGGAAACCTGCCGCATTTGTCCTTGAACCATTCCACGCCTCTTATTCCGCGGACACAATCAAAAAAGCACGATCGACTCTCTGATATCGACGAGTCCGCGGCTTCCAACCCCAAACGCCCAGCAGCAGATGTGTACCGCGAAATCCACCCGTTTCTTCTTCAAACTTTGCAGCAGTTCAAGGAATCCATCGAGTCCATGTTGGCAGAAAAACAGCTGCGGAACAATGACCAGTTCATCACACCCATTAGAAGCCATTCTCTTAACAACTCCAGTGACGATGATAAGCTCAGTTTGCATGGAGAAAAGTCGGATAAAGTTGAAAAGGCCATCCGAGTGCCTCTTTTGGACGAGTCGCCCGTCACTACGCCGCCCCATTCGAGAGATTGTGAAGATACCAAAGAGACGCTTCATGGTCCCAACTACGACGACAGTTACATTCCCAAAACAAAACAAACGGTTCCTCTTTCGGAGCATAACCGCATCATGGAGGAATTGCAGAGACAAATTGACGAGTTGAGGCTAGCAGCCATAGAAAAGGAAATCGAGTCATCCAAAAAAGCCCGCCTGCCGCAACAAGGTCCCATATTGGTGGACCTTCCATCGGAGGAACTCCAGATACCGGAAAAACACGCACATTTCGCCGAGGAGACCATCAAGGATCTCAACCGGACCATCAAGGGCCTCAAGAACCGCTTGGCAGCTACAGACTCCAACAACTCCGAGCTTCAGAACGAAATACACTACTTGAAGCACCAGGTCCCGTCACAGGCGCAGAACTCTTCCTCGGAACTCCAGGCCAAAATCGACGCTTTGGAAGCGGAAAACCGCCATCTTCGCGCTAAAAATGGTGACGATGCCATGCTCATGGGCCCCGCAACTGTGCCCGAACGTTTCCGCGAGTACTACGGCCGTCTCAAGCTCGAGAAAATCGACGGTATGGACCGTGTGGCGCTCGCCAACACAATCAAGAACATGCTTCTCAGTTTTCTCGTCACCGACGTCGAAAGCTTGCCGACTTCATCTGTCAAGATCGGCCGCTACTTGAAACTTACAGGCAAGTTCATTGACCGTGTGCACGAGATTTTATACGACAGTGAGGTGCAGCCGTCCACATACCTCACAAACGGGCACTTTGGCCCCGAAATGGCGGAATTAGCAGCCTGTTTGGATGGCATGGCTGCCAAGATTAGTTCTGAATCGGGATCTAGATAGACTTACGGAGTTTACGGCTATGTTGTGAAATGTATGTAAAACCCGTACACCACAGGTGTCACCCCACAAGACCAAAAGTAAAACCCGTACACCAGATACGGTCAGCATTACAATTCCGGCGGCAGCTTCGCCATAGAGTTCTGGAAATAAGCCAAAAGAAGCACGGTCTTATATACTGGTATCAGTACATGTATCAGGGTCTTTCTGGGCGTTTTTTACCCCCAAAAAGGGAGATACCCATAGATCTCTGGCTGCGAGGCTTCGCACTCCTTATCAGTCGGTATCCTGTACAGGGCCCAGCCCCAGATATTCTGAAGACCGGCGCCAAACAGCCAAAAAGAGTAGGGGGCACGTGAAAAGAGGGCAGGACAGTAATAGAAGGTGTATAGTTCTACAGAGCCCTTCCGGGGCCTTTTCAAAGCCACCTTGACGGTTTTTGCACATCTTTCTATAGCCACGCAGGCTTTGTGGTAGGCGCACGCCCTTACGTCATCTGCCGGTTCTCAGCAATTCAAACAAACCCCCATACACTCCACAACTACGCCGATAACCGCCTAAATTCGGTCGTTTTCGCGCTACAACTCCCGGCCGTTACCGTCCGCCATCCATTTCCATGGGGAAGTCTGCTCTCGGCTCGCGAGTGTCGGCAAAACCCGCCAAAAAGCCTGGTTCTGGCGACTCCTCAGGGCCCGCCAGCCAACCACGGCGGTACGACTCTTCCGAAGACAAAAGACCCAATTCTAATGCTAAAAGAGACAATTCCATGCGTCTAGAGGTTGGAAACTACCAAAATCTGCCGCTACTAGGGGCGCATCTGCGCCAAAACCTGGCCCAGCTGAACTTCCTTTTCAATCTGGGGAGACAGGACTCCATAAGTCTGCTTTTGAACAACTACCAGGCTGCTGTAGGGCCCGTTTCGGGGGGTCCCGGGTTTGTGAACCCGGCTGTCTCCGGGGCTCCGCTTCAGGGCCAGCGCACGCTGATAGACGCCTCTTTCCCCAGTTTCTATATCAACCACCGCGACTCGGCTGTTCCAGTGCAAACACAGGGCCAACAGCCACCGCAACCTTCTGGAGCTGAACAGCGTCCTCGTGGCGACTCCATTCTCTTGCCTCCACCCATCAGCTCGTCGGCGAAACCGGACTTTGAAAGCTCTGTTTCCGCTACTGCGCCTTCTCGCTCCAATAGTATCTTCAGTCTGCTTATTCAAATGCCTGGATCCAACGGAAACTCGGTAAGTGATGGTTCTAACAAGAAGCTGACAAACGGCGCCGCGGGCGGTGCCAAACAGCGACAATCACTGCTATTATCGGGAGACTACTCAGGGCTTCAGGATTTCGAGAACTACTTCAATAAGGAGAGTCTAGGAAGTCTCTTGAATTGGGACCAGAAGGCCAGTGTTTCGCAAAAACGCTCCCGCTCTTCAGTGGATAACCCTAACGCTTTTTGGGAGGGCCTTAATGGCGGGTTAGCTGGCTCTATCGCTGGCTTGCCCATAACCAACGAGGGCCTCAACGGTATTTTGACCGGAATCTCTAATGGAAGCATCGATTTCACCAATATGAGCAATGAGCAGCGGCGAGACTCTATTCTCAAGTTCATCAATGACCAGCAGTATCAGAACTCGGAGCCTGGAGTCAAAACCAAGCTTCGAGAGGATATCTTTGACAAGAGCAAGGCCCAGGGTCCAGATAAACGCAATCTTTCGGTTGCCCCTGTTGAGAAACTGCATTTATCCCCAACCTCTTCCATGTCATCCAAGTCATCTGCGAAGTACAATGACGAGCCGCAGTCTCCCAAGACGTCACCTAGTACGTTCAATACGCGACTTGTAACGGGCGCTCCGCTTCAGTATACGCAGCTGCCACCCCAGCAGATACCGCAGGGCGGTCCCAGGCAGCAGTTTCCAGTGTATCCCAACGCGGGCCAGTACACCTACCCCAACCAACAGTTTGATTACCAGGGTCGGCCATTGCAGTATAACCAGAATATGGCGTTCACCAACTACCAGCCCACCGTCTTCAAGGGGCAACAGCCGTACCAGACAGTTCCTCCTGCGGCTACTGCACCCATGCAGCAAATGCAGAATCAAAGACCAGAGTTTTCAGAGCAAAAACCGCAGCAGCCACCCCGCAAGAAGCTGAAAAAGGGCAGAAAATCACCCGATCTTTCGCAGTTGATTGCCGCTCAGCAAGCCTACAAGGCCGAGGACGGCCGGCCGCTCCTCGGGGCCACGAAAGTGGACCAGTTGATGTTGGTGATCCAGGCGCGCGAAAAGGGTAATAGTAGCACCATCAAACGCGATGAAGATGGCAGTATTCTAGACTCCGCAGACAAGGCCAGCGTGTTCCCGCCGCAGATGAATCTTGTTGGAGGCGTGGATAAGCCCGATAAGCTCATTCCAGGCGACGGACTGCAGTTGACAGAGGAGCAGAAGAAAAAGAAGAAGGGCCGGTCCCAGCAGTGTCCTTACTGCCAGAAGTACTTCAATCAACTGACGCACTTGGAGGTCCACGTGCGGCTGCATATTGGTTACAAGCCGTTTGAGTGTCTGTACTGCCATAAGAAGTTCACTCAGGGAGGAAATTTGCGCACGCACTTGCGGCTCCACACCGGTGAAAAGCCCTTCACCTGCAACGTTTGCGAAAAACTGTTTAGCAGAAAGGGCAATTTGGCAGCACACGAGCTCACCCACAATAACCTCAAGCCGTTTGCGTGCCGGCTCGATAACTGCGAGAAGCTGTTCACGCAGCTCGGCAACTTGAAGCTGCACCAGAATCGGTTCCATTTGGAGACGCTCAACGACTTGACGCAGAAATTGGCCGAGCTCAAGGGCGACGAGCTCGAGAAGTTACCAGAGGACGAAAAGGCGTTGCTCAAGTACTTCAAAAACTTGTACAAGAACTCCAACAAGGGCATCCGCGGGCGCGGAAAGCGCGTGGCACCGGTCCAGGACCAGAGTTTGCCTCCTGCGCCCGTCCAGATGTCTGGAATCGGTAACCCAAGCCAAAACATGCCGCCCCAGGGCCTCCAGAACCCAACCATCCAGAACCAGGGCCTCGACATTATGGGGGCCGGATTTCGCACATGACGATACGATATAGGAATGTAATATACCAGGAGAAATGAAATGTAACATACTAGGAAGTGTGTAGGACAGTTGGGTGTTGTCAAGCCAACTTAGGGGCTATTTTGAGTCCCTTTGCGCCATATGGCGAGGCCGTGGAGGAGGGGGTATAAGCTGGTGTACGGGTTTTTTCCTTATGCGGCTGCGAAGACGCGACTATGCGTCCAACAACTTTCATCCACCATGAACTTTCTTTCCAGCGCCTTCAGTACGCTCACCGGCGGCTCCATTCCGTACACGCTCAAAGAAAAGGTGGTGGATGGCGGCCTGGCTGGATACCCGGACTCTCGGCTGGTTTGGACCGTCTACAACGGAGTTAATCCCAAAACGGATAACTCGCCCGTATCGGTATTCGAGTTCAGTCTAAAGGAGCCCTCCAATGTTCAGCGGGACTACGTCAGCTTGGCTCGAAACGCCTATAAGAAGCTGAAATTGATCAAGTTCCCTGGCGTTGTTTCTGTGATCGACTTTATAGAGAACGATAATTTTCTCTATATTGTTACAGAGAGGGTTACTCCCCTAGTGCATTATCTCAAGCAGAACAGCGGAGCTGTTTCGCAGGATGCTAAGCTTTTTGGCATCTACAGCGTGGGCCACGCGTTGCTGTTCATCAACTCGAAGGCCAACTGCTTGCATGGCAGTTTGGATGTTGCCAGCTCCGTTTTCGTCAACCTGCTGGGCGAATGGAAGCTTTTTGGGTTCGAATTGCTTACCAACTTGGCCTCCGACCCCGACCAGCCCATTTACAGGCTCTCAGGGCGGCTGACGGCGTTCAAAGACTACGTTCCTGAAGAAGTAGCCTCTCTGGGCGTGGAGTCCATTAGACAGTTTCCAGTCAAGTTTGACTCGTTCCGCTTCGGTGTTTTCATGTACATTGTTCTTCTGGTGGACTTCACGTCACTCTATAAGGCGCCCGTTGTCGAGCTGTCGCAATTATTACTGGCTTCTGCCAAAGTGCCCCGCCAGATCAACACGGCCTACAAGCGGCTCGTCAGCGCCAAGTCCAGCTTGAGAACCACCGTGGAAAAGTTCTTGCAGGACACAGACTCCTACTTTAGCACCAACAACTTGGTGCAGTTCAGCAACCAGCTCGAGGAAATCAAGTTCAAGAACGAGGCCGAGAAACTCGACTTTTTCAAACACGAGTTGGGACGCTATGTCAACGACGACGGAGCCGAGCCCATCGTATTCCCACCAGGCTTCTTGGATCACAAATTGTTGCCTGAGTTAGTGCAGCAGTTCAATAATCTTTCGAACATGAAGATTTCCCCAGATAGCCCTCCAGAGGCCCGTCAGCAGCAGCAGGAAACCAAGTCGCTTATTTTGAACTATATCCTCAAGTTCGGGTCCAGCTTGCCGGAGGAGAACTTCACCAAGGTCATCAAGCCCATCATATTCCAAAGTTTCACCTTGTCTGACAGATCCATCAGGCTCATCTTGTTGACACACTTGCCATTGTATGCCCCTCTCTTGACGGATTCAGACGTGCAGCTGAAGATCTTCAACAATATCATCACGGGATTCCAAGACACTAACTTCATGATACGAGAGACGACGTTGACATCCATCACCACCATCATCGAAAAGGTTTCGGTGAAACAGGTCAACCATGAGTTGTTGAAGGTATTGGCCAAGGCACAGATGGACCCCAAACCATCCATCAGAACCAACACGTTGATTTTGATTATTAAAATCTCCAGTAAGATCTACAGCTCCTCCAGAAATAGCGTACTCATCACTGCTTTGTCGAAGTCTTTGAGAGATACTTTCACGCCATGCAAAATGAAAGCGCTTTCCGGATTCGAAACCTTGATTGAGGGCTTTTCATTGGACGAAATTTGTGGTAAGATACTTGGTCATCTTGCCGTTTCCTTGATGGATCCCAAATCCTACAAGGTGAGAAACGAGGCCAGGCGCATTTTCGACCTATATTTGCAATCCGTGGAGCGCCATGCTGCTACTTTGCCCCAGAACGAAGACCAGGAAGATGAAGAGGAGAAGAAGTTTTTCCAGGAGTACACGAGCTCTGCAACTGTGCCAGAAAAACAAGAGTCCACTGAAGAAGGAGGTTTCAATTTTGGTTGGAATATGGTCAACAAGTTGGTGTCGTCCTCGGACGTTGGTGGAGAATTAAACCACGATTTCAACTCTTCAACGCCTGATTTGACGAGAACTGCTACCCCCACCGCGCAGCCCGCTCCCGTCAAAAAGGTTACCAGAAGCAATGCTCCAGATAACTCTTGGGCAGATGATCTTGTTGACGACAACGACAACGACGGATGGGACATGGACGACGGCGTATTTGAGCCGGCACCCCCTCCAAAAATCGAGAAGTTGAAACTATCTGCCCCCAAAGTGGCTCCTCAAAAGACGCCTGCCACGGCGCGGAAGAGTAGCAGCCTCAAGTTAGGAGGCAAGAAGCCCGCTAGAGCACCGGGTGCGACCCTCAAGTTGAACCTCGATATCGAAGAAGACGAGGACGGTTGGGGAGGCTCGGATAACTGGTAGAATTAGGAGTGATGGGCAGGATGACTCTATCCGGCAGATTATTCATGCTGTTTAACTAAGATACAAGAATTCAGTTGTGAGGGTTCGTGAAACTTGAGATTCTGTCGAAAGAAGCGCTATAAATTAGATCAAGATACATAATACAGAGAGTACAACGTAACATCATGGAGTCATAATACTATCATAGTGAAGCCACCCTTGTCTCTTTAGCATCGTATAGAGTTAGGTCTTTTCTTTCGCTCAGCCGAAAATTGATAGTATTTTCGTTATGAACACTGGCCGTGACTTGGGAGGAAGAAATACTTATCCATTAAATTGAAAATGAACCTCTTTGGCAGGCTTCTGAGGTAATTGCCTTGTACTATGGGAGATCTCACTATCATGAGACTGGGGGCAGGTTTTAACCATTTTCCTAATTTTTATGACTAAAAATGTAATTTCCACATTTTTGGGATTTTTCGCAGCAAATCAGAAAAATCAAGTACTTTGCAGCCAATTCTCAACCCATTAGCTCTTCTTGACAAACTAAAAGATAATGTATCGTCAAATTCATCAAACACTTTTATCACCGCATTGTAGAGTTGGTTGATGGATAGCCTGCCAAATAAGCACCACATCTGATCACTTGGCCTACAGAAGTATAGATAATCGATAACCGAGGTTCAAAGATGCCACTCCACACACCAGCCATCTCTTCTCTGTTTCTATTCCTCCACTTGTCTCGAAAGCGTCCCTTTCCGCCAGAAACAACCACCACAAATAACTAGAGAACCCTTTTGGCAACTCGGAACATGAAATTGATTTACGAGCTTTCGAAAGACTGCGAATAACACGCCACTATCTCTGATACCAACAATAGACGCGAGCTCAGGTCTAGCATTTGGCTAGGGACGCCGTGTGTAAGTGGCACCGATCGATACCAGAATTATTGGCAACTTTTGCCGTGACTAAATGTGGGTTTCAAGTTTAGCATTTTGGGGCGTTGCAGTGCAGTTGAGGTACAGTGTTTCCTGGATTATCGGCGCACATGTCGTAACCGAATGTCGCAATTGAACTTGTTATGAAAGCACGAGATGAATATTTTAATAGCGCATCTATAAGCGTGATGATATCGCTGTGTAGTATATTACAATATCGTAGTTCTTGTAATAGAAGACCCTTTCAAATTTTTTTAACGGCGCAAAATCAATATCGAAATTGTCGTCAAGGGCATTACAATTTTGGGTCATGCTACTCACTCAATTATCCCCCTTCACATTTTAAAAGGTCGCACCCCATAATTTAATGATCGCGCTTATCGCAAGGATAAAACTCGCTCCCCAAATTCACGAATATCGCCCACACCTTTTGTTGAATATCGCACCTGCCATCGTGAAAGTCACCATTGACCCTAGATTTATGTCGTGTACTGAGTGTTGGTCGTGGTGTCGGAATTTAGATTCATGTATGGTGATTGTTAGGATTCGAACTATCGAGAGTTGCGTTTGTATCTAACTAGGACGAGGAACAAGCTAACTAGGGGGAAACCCACTCTTATATAGGCTTCCCAGAGGGGAGCCGAGTGTGGCTGCAACAGGGGCGGTTCCAGGGCGCAACAAATTTGTGGCTGCAAAGTGTGTTACTAGCTGACGGCGTGCATGCCCCACCGCCAAGGCTCTGGGAAGTCCCGAACTGGGCAGTGACCTCCTGGGTCTGAGAGTAACAACATCTTGGGGTGACCAAAGGTCACACTTAACCCTTAGTATTCCTCACACCCATGTTGTCCGCAGTTGCACTGTTGACCTTGCGATTAGTTTACACATTTGACTGCGAAATATTTCGCCAGCGCGTGAGAATATTCATTTCTCCCGCACTGATCATTTTGTAGCTTAGCGTATGAGAAAAATTTAACAATACATCTACGTTTTATTTCTTTGCCTAGTCGAGTAAATAATTGAGTAGTTTGACGACATAGGTATCACGCCTTCGTCTTCATATCGAGCTAGTCACGACAAAAAGATTTCGCTGCTTGCGACATTGAAACCAAGGAAAGCGAAATTAATAAATAATGAAAAACGAAAACGAATCCGACCTTTTGATACAGTGCTTTCTGGACAATTACCGCAGCCGTCCTAACGACATGTCCCAACTCGTAAATGTAGAATTTGCAAATTCAATTCTTAGATGGCGCACCCAAGATTCCGAGGACGTCGTCTCATACAAATAAAACATCTCGAGCTGACATTTTCAAAGATGCTCACATTGTAGTTTGAATCTCAGATTGACTGTGTAATTTTGTCGCACAGAGTAGCTCAAAGTTGACCCATTCTAAGTAAATAAATTTCGCCCCTCATGCATTTAAAATGTGGTGCCAGCCATGTTTGCGTGACCTTTATCTTTTCGCACTACAGTTTAGGACGGAAGACTAATCAAAGCAATAATGAAACTCCTTTTGGGCTGGATTTTGTTATTGATTAACTGCTGCAGTCTCGCAACGGCCACAGACGGTGCTATTGTTGAAGTGGCAGGCAGTCTCGTGAAGCAAGTCACCTTCAGGGAAGCCGGTTTGATCCCTAGGAATGGTTCTACTGGTGTTGACGTTGTGAACCTATTGCGTTGCTTGGCCTACAAAGGCATCCCAGAGTCATCCCAGGTAGGTGTTGCCGCATGGGGTGGATTGACAGTCACAGTTGACACAAGTGTGTTGTCGAAGAATGAAACAGTAGCCATCGGCCTGTTGTGCTACAAGATCGTTGGCTTTGGTTTGCTGTTTAGCACTACCTACAGCAACTTTGATGAAGACTCTACAGTTTACTACGGCCTGTTGGGCGAAAATGTCGAGGAAACATCGGTTCCGAATTTCTCATCAGTGGTTAGAAATGGACAGCGTGACAATTCAAGCACAGGACTGGTAACGACGATGGCTAACTCAGACAATGGAATAAACGGGGATGTACAACCTACGGAGTCTAACCTGTTGACCACTGAGGCTAAGCGCAGCAAATACTATGCTTATTACGAGACACGTGTGACTCAGAGTAGTAGTGACTGCCTGAGTAACGAGTTGGTATTCTCCCCTTCAGACGAATGCATTAATTACAAGGCTTACTTCAATGGCTACTTGATCAACAACCCCGATCAAAATAGGTTGTTGATCGCAAACCTATGGCCACATCACGACTGCACGAATGGAAACGAAAGGACCGAGTATGTCGGTCCAAACGGGCTGAGTGCTTGTATTATACGGACAACTTATTCATGGTTCGGTGACTTTGATGGAGACGATTGCTTTGGCCATGAGAGTGATCCGACATGTGCGAATAATTCCGAATTCAGTTTTACAAACGGATATGACCTGCATCAGACCTTGTATGTCCCTGCTTCCTGGGACGGGTGGAACGTTCCTAGTAGCTTGCCATTTTGAAGAGATTTCCTTGGTTGTCTAAATGCCAATGCTAATCTGGGACTTCAATCAAGAATTGCATGAACTGCGCCAATTTTCTGGGTCACTGGAACAGAATTACCGTTGAAGCTGCATGACACTACTTTGAAGTGTCGTCCTGTTCTCTTCAACGGCCGTTTTTATCGTTATATTTGTTTTTGAATCTACATGAAAAGTAAAAAGGGAGGCGAAGAGCGGTGAAGGATACGTGCGTACGGTAGTTTGTTTCACGTGAGACTGAAAGGTGAAATCTCATGAGAGATGGATGGGCGAATTTAGGTTTTTAATTTATGGCCCACCAAGTCTCAACTGACTAGAGGTCACCTGACTTTGGGCACAAGGGGCGAACCGTGCTTGAACTTTTTAGAGCCCCTGAGGCAACACATTGCGTATGATTGCTTTAGGGTAGTATATAGTCAGAGAGGCTACGCTTCCCTTGATTGTGGTCTTAGTCCATTAACACAAGATGATAATTCTTTTAAAATTCGGCATGCTGCTGTTTGCTCAAGAAGTTGTGACAATGTAGACTGACTGAATAAACTATGTAGGAGAAAAGAATCACTTATATAGATTTTCGAGAGGGGAGCCGTGTGTGGCTGCAACAGGTTCGGAACCAGAGTACAACGCAGTTGTGGCTACAAAGTTGGGTGTATCGGCGACCACCTCTAGGCCATAAATTGTCCGAAAATTCACCGTAAAGGATACTGCCCCAATTATTGTTCAAGCCCTTTCTTCAGAATCGAATCAAGGATTGCATTCTAGACCACGCTATTGTACCTTCCAGGGAGTTGTGTTTGTCTTTAATGGGAGGCAAACCTTGTCATTCTGAATGTCATAGCTTTTTCCTTTGCCCAGAACTTTGGGTTACCGTGTTCAAATGATATCGCATTTGCCGCTTTTCTGGTAATGAAATGGAAGCATCAGACCAGCAGCCCCCGATATTTGAGAACTGTGAAAAGAGATATTGCCGAGCAACACCTGCACCCTTAAGTTGGAAGTACAGTCTATTTAGCAGCAGTTATAGCGTTTGTTCTTGTAAAAGCTGGCGCAAATATCCCTCCAGAGTAGCGATTTTGGCAAGATTTGAAGATATAAGTGAAGCTTTCACAACCCATCTGGGAATTTTCCTCGAAGACCTCTCAGGAAACGGATAGTACTCATCTGGGAATTTGCCTCGAAACCTTCCCAGGAAAGGATCAATACTCATATGCTACGTAATGTCTTGCCACAGCTCAGGTATCATTTGCTTATCCTGTATTACTCTCATTTCCATTATACCCGTTACCGCCATTCCTCATTACTTGTCGTTACCAGTCCTGTGCTTGAATTGTCACGCTGTCCATTTCTAACCACTGATGAGAAATTCGGAACCGATGTTTCCTCGACATTTTCGCCCAACAGGCCGTAGTAAACTGTAGAGTCTTCATCAAAGTTGCTGTAGGTAGTGCTAAACAGCAAACCAAAGCCAACGATCTTGTAGCACAACAGGCCGATGGCTACTGTTTCATTCTTCGACAACACACTTGTGTCAACTGTGACTGTCAATCCACCCCATGCGGCAACACCTACCTGGGATGACTCTGGGATGCCTTTGTAGGCCAAGCAACGCAATAGGTTCACAACGTCAACACCAGTAGAACCATTCCTAGGGATCAAACCGGCTTCCCTGAAGGTGACTTGCTTCACGAGACTGCCTGCCACTTCAACAATAGCACCGTCTGTGGCCGTTGCGAGACTGCAGCAGTTAATCAATAACAAAATCCAGCCCAAAAGGAGTTTCATTATTGCTTTGATTAATCGTCTTTTTTTTGTTAGGGTTGGGATGCTGGAAGTGTCACGTAGTAAATGTCAAACTGAACTAAGGAACAGACTAGCAAGGAGGAAACTAAGCCTTAAATAATCTGACCGAATGACTAACGTCCGCCCGAAGCCATACGTCCATACGGCTTCACTTACTGTGGTTATACATGTACGACGCCCAATTTGTGCACTCCTGGTGCAAAAGCGGATGCACGCATATGCGAGTGCGATCAGTTGGGTCTCCCAAGGCAGGTCGAAACGAGCCCGTCCAAACCACATTGATGCGTCCAAGATAGTCATCTCGAGCTCATTCGTGGTAGTAGCAAAAGCCCGTGCTCTGAGAATGTCCTTTCATCAGGATCTCCCTAGTCAACCCCGTACCCTGACATCTTTAACTGTAGTGCGAAGGGATAAACAAAATGCAGGGTTCGTGAGAAGTTCGTGAAATAGCCAAAATTATGCACGAAAAATACCAGTGACCTTAGGTCGGGGTACCACTTACTGTACAGTATTTCCAGGATATTCGGCGCACTTGTCGTAACCGAATGTTGCAATTCAACTTTTAAAAAGGACGAGATGAATCTTTTAATAGCGCATTTGTTAGGGTTTTGCTGATATAACCTTGGAAATATGGTATTATGAGACTAAAGACTATAACCAAGGCCCCGGCGATAGCCCACTTTTTGAAAATAAAGATTGAGAACTGTAGATTAGGACGTGGGAGTTACCCCTCAGTGTACCCCAGAGTACGACATAGTTGCATTTGTACTCTAGCACCACATTCGAAGGAGATCGGCAGGGACTTACCCCTCTGTCCGGGCTACTTTATTGCTCTTCTAGTTTCGAAGTGTTCTAGACCTGAGATAAGACCCAAAGGGTTACCTTAGTCCTCACAGCATTCATAATCGTAATAATATCGCTGTGTAGCTTTCGGTCAGTCGCGACATATACGACAATTGTCTGCGATATTCATTCTCAGTAGTATGCGATATTGATTCCATACCTGCGATTTGTTCTACTTAGGTTGTCCGCAATTGCTCTGTTCGCGTTGCGACAAGTTTATACATTCGACTGCGAAATCTTTCGCCGGTGCGTTGCGAAATTCGTTCCGTTGCACCGATCAATTTATAGCTCAAATGATGACAAATTCAAAACCAAATATATGCGTCTTTTATGACTACGTAGTAATGATATTGATTATGAGATATTGAGACATCCGCTATTCAACTTGCGTCATATTCATGAATTTAGTTGCGACAATAAAGGGTAACCGTTGGCGACATTCAAGTGAAGCGTGTGCGAATTTTTCCTGCCTGGACCGCGACATTTTGATAAGGAGGGTGCGGAGTTGAACCAGAAAATACTGTACTACGAATGCAGCCATTTATTTTGAGTCCACTTTCAGAATAATCGTTCTTCCGGCGAGCCATAACTAATTGTGGCTTAGGGATGTGGCTGGAAGGGTCGTCAAGGAGATTATTTGCCTCGTATTATTTCGCTTCTGTGGAAATACGCGTGGTTTGAATGACTTGCATAATAGAGGCCGAAGCCCGGTGGGCGTAATCTTGGCAGTAGACCTGCTTCAAAACGTACAGCGAACAAACTAGCTTGCGTTTCGACAGTGACCAATAGGCCCAATTGCAAATTGGCATTGTTGGGGACCGCTCGGCGAAGAATAGTGATTCCCAGATGGCACAGGTCTTGTCTTCATAAGACCATAAAGACCTCATGCACATGTCAAACTAAGGGTGCCGCACGAAGCGTGCCGTACGAAACGAGCAGTGCAGAGAGAGCCGTACGACCCACGGCGAAAGCTTCCTTCAACGTCCGCATGCATCAGGATTGCGCTTTTCGGCATATACCTATTCCCCTTGACATTGGCCCATTGCTCTCTGGGGTACTCTTGGGATTATAGACACATGATGAGGAACGAAAGTCCCGCTGCCAAAGTTCTTTTGACGTAGTTCCACCAACTTTCTCAAGCCCTCGGTTCACTTGGTTACCAAGTATCCTGGTGTCCTCCACTATGCATACTTCTGACATGAAGGGCCGGCCTCAAATCGAAGGCAACAAACGCGCTGTTTGTGGGTTCCTATGTCGTCTAGCAGATTGTGGAACGAGCTCATCCAACGTGCATTGCTGATATTTTGCCGGCCCTTATCGCTGAGATTACCGTACGGTTGCCTTACTGGAAGCTTAACCAACTCTCCCTTGGGCCGCAAGAATGGCTGCAAAATACCCATAGTCTTCAATTATCATAAATCTTCTAGCAAGGCTGTATCATCTTTATAGTTAAGCCCACAATTTCTGGCGAGTAGCCCAGAGCAGATCGACTTTTCCTTCAATCGTATGCCGAGGTATTCGTACTTCGGAAATAATGTCCAATTCCCGAGGCCCCACATTGATCGGCCCCGAGAGCCATGAAACAATCAGGTGACGCCCGCCCTGGGTGACATGTTGACTACATATTGGCTCGGTCCGATAGACTGCATCACAAAAGCTTATTGCTCCAAAAACGCGCCTTGCGGAATTTCATCTAGCTGCGTAGTCCAAAAGGGCCTGATATTTTGACAGAAGTATTTGACAGGAGCAATATGCAGGCTTTTGCAGCTGAAAACATGCTGCGATAAGGTATTTTTAGCCCTTGGCTGCAACTCACAGAATATTGCATGGCGATAATGTGGAAGAGTGGCTCAAATTCACAGCCGTGGAATGCGCATGATAGTGGAAGGTCCATGATTTTCCAACTGTGGGTCAATTTTCTCTACTATTTATACCCGGCACTGGAGCCCGAATAAAAGATATCAAGAGCATCCATGAAGCCGATTTCTAGTATCATTTCTCACTTCAGCAGGAACCCAGAACCCGAAGATACTGGCAGCCATACAGGAGGCGTCTCAGAGTCGACTGAGGTCTCTTTGGGTGAAGTTGCAGACGAGTTATCGGAGGAACAGAAGTTCTTTGTTTTAAAAAGGTTGAACTATGGCGGTCTCCTCTCTACAAAGGGCTTGCCTCAAGGTGCTGCCTTCATGTTAGAGAAGGTACAGGATATTCCGGAGGCGGATGCTGTGGAAATCCTTAAGGCTTTCCTTAAGGACCACGAAGATGATCCCAATATCTTGGGCCTGGACTATGACCATATTCAGACCCTTGTTCAGTCTGAGCCTACCACTATTGAAACCACCAGACAGGCGCCCGAAATCGAAGAAAAAAAGGATTTTGCTGCTGGGATCCATGTCAAGGAATTCGGGAAAGCCTCCTCTGAGTACTCTCCGTCTTACCAACCGGTAGACTGGGCTTTGGAAGTGAAGTTGGAGGCAGCCTTGATAGCCTACCACTCGCCGTACTCGGAGGTCCGCTCTGTCACAGAGCCTTTCGATGATCCCACTGTCCCCGTCGAGACTCTCAGAGTATACGTCTTGGGAATCTTCTGGGTTGTTGTTGGAACAGTCGTCAACCAGTTGTTCAGTGAGCGTCTTCCAAGCATTAGCATTGGTTCGGCAGTGGTCCAGCTTCTCCTCTACTTTTGTGGTAAGTTCGTTGCCTACGTCACCCCCAAGTGGTCGTTCAGCGTCTTTGGACATAGGGTGGACCTAAACCCAGGCCCTTGGAATATCAAGGAACAGATGCTTGCAACTATGTTTTTTTCGGTCGCTGGTGGAGCTCCCTATGTTTCCTACAACATCCACGTCCAGAAGGTACATCGCTTCTACGGTAGCAAATGGGCCACTTTTGGATACCAGGTCTTGTTGATGTTGTCCAACAACTTCTTGGGCTTTGGTTTAGCGGGGATTATGAGAAAGATAGCCGTGTACCCCGTGGCTTCGGTGTGGCAGTACCTTCTTCCCACGCTCGCTCTCAACAAGGCGTTGTTGCTGCCCGAGAAAAAGGAAAGCATCAATGGCTGGACTATATCCAGATACTGGTGGTTTTTCAGTGTGTTCACGTGCTCGTTCCTTTACTTCTGGCTTCCTGATTACCTCTTCGAGGCTCTTTCCACCTTCAACTGGCTCACTTGGATAAAGCCGGATAACTTTGCTTTAGTAGCCATCACAGGAACCCAGAAGGGTCTCGGATTCAACCCTATTCCCACCTTTGACTGGAACATGATTGGGAGCGGGTCTCTCTCTGTGCCGTTCTATTCCACTGTCATGCAATATGGTGGTGCTTTTCTTGGTTTCTTTATCATTGTGGGCGTATACTGGACCAACTATAAGTGGACAGCCTTCCTTCCCATCAACTCCAACTCTCTTTTCGACAACACTGGAAAATTCTACTCGGTAAGGGCTGTGGTCGACGAAAACAACTTGTTTGACCAGAAGAAGTACGAGAAAGTGGGGCCCCCGTTCTACTCAGCTGCCAACTTGGTGGTTTACGGAGCCTTCTTTGCCATTTATCCCTTTGGAGTTCTTTACGAGTTGTATGTGAACTGGGGCTCGATCTCCAGTGCTGTTATCGAGCTCTTCAAGTCCCTCAAGTCGTTCAAGCGCTCAACTTACGAGGGATTTGAAGACCCCCACTCCAGAATGATGGCGAAGTATAAGGAGGTGCCTGAATGGGTGTTCACGATTGTGTTGCTTATCTCCATTGTACTCGCCATCTTGTGTGTCAAGCTCTACCCGGCAGAAACGCCGGTTTGGGCGATCTTCTTTGCGGTGGGAATCAACTTTCTCTTTCTAATTCCTATCACTGTTCTCTACTCGAGAACGGGATTTTCGTTCTCGCTTAACGTTCTTGTGGAACTCATTGCCGGTTACATTCTTCCGGGAAATGGCCTCGCTCTCAACTTCATCAAGGCGTATGGTACTAACACCGACCTCCAGGCGCAGAACTACATCACGGACCAGAAAATGGGCCATTACGTCAAGCTCCCTCCCAGGGCCATGTTCCGGGCCCAGATAATTTCGGTATTCATCGCCTCTTTCGTCTCGCTAGCAATAATGAACTTTGAGATCGGCCACATCAAAGACTACTGCATGCCCAACCAGGAGCAGAAGTTTACGTGCCCAAACTCCACCACGTTCTTCTCTGCTTCGGTCATTTGGGGTGTGATTGGGCCGAGACGTATCTTCAATGGGCTCTACCCGGTCCTTAAGTACTGCTTCTTGATTGGCTTCTTGTTAGTGTTCCCGTGCATCGCCTTCAAAAGGTACGGCCCAAAGAAATGGACCCGCTACTTCCAGCCAACGTTGATTATTGGAGGCATGATCTCCTACGCCCCCACGAACTTGGCATATCTCACAGGCGGGTTGTACATGTCAGCGGCGTTCATGTGGTACGTCCGCTCCCGGTATCCCGCATGGTGGGAAAAATATAACTATATTTTGGCCGGGGCATTGGAGGCGGGGATTGCGGTTAGTGGAATCATCATCTTCTTTGCTGTTCAGTACCATGACAAGGCGATCGATTGGTGGGGCAATAATGTCCCGTATCAGGGTATCGAAGGTGGTTACGGCCAGCAATCGTTGTTGAATGCAACCTTATCTGCACCGGACGGATATTTTGGACCGAGAGTTGGCCACTTTCCCTAGAATTAGGCAGGTACTTTCAGAATTAGGGTTTATGAGAACAATAACGTCAAACGCAGCATATTATGGCGCCCGAAAACGAACTAGATACGGATGCAAGCGTGCTTCGATGTGTTTAATGTGTATGCCGCGGCTGCGAAAGGCGTAATTCTAAAGGCCAATTGCCGCGAATAAAATCGCCCTGATTGGAAATGAAATTCCAAGAAAATATGCCTGCTCATGCATTGACACCCTGCATGACGTAAAAAATAATTGACTCTGTTCACGGCTATTGAATCCCGGACATACGTTCGAACACATGAACCTTTGGGGAATTGAAGTGACGTGGAGATGCTCAGAGGAGACGAGATGACCGAATGGATGACATCGTCGTCGATGACTCCAAAAGTCGGGGTACCTTCCGAAATGCGCCCGACTCAGTCACCTACATACCCTCTAATTATCATTCGGGTCAAGTGCTTCTAAATTCAGACCAGTATAGAATGCCTTCGATAAGCCGTAGGTCTCCGGAAAGGCATTGAGGCAGCAATCAACATGGGGTGATACTCACCTTTCCTTATCGGGTGTTCGATAGGCGCTAGAGGGGTTTCAGCCCCACGGCTTTATTGTTAATGTACATTTTTGGATAAGGCGTAGGGACAACCGGCACGTCGCTTGAGCCTACGGCTTCAATACCCGAGGGCTTCCAATAATAGCCACGGAAGTATTGCCACAACAGGCGCCCCTGATTGCCACAGTTCCACACTATTGGCAAGAGCTTCCGTCGTGGGGAACACGTAATTGAAGGGCCCCGAATTAGGTCGCGATTGACGAAGTCGACACTGGAAAGCTGACCTCTATCACTATTGTGAATGGTCCAAAATCATACGATGGGCGGAAAAGTTTCATTTGCCGAGGATCCGATAGTGCGGTACGAGTCAATCAGCTACCGCCAAGGGTTTATCGTAAAGACGTATGTGGCCCAAAGAAGCCCTGCCGCAGTGCGTCGAACAATTCTGCCTGTGATTTGACAAAATAGCCGACGGGGATTAATAGCCTGCATTGATAACGAGCCCTGACCACGTCAAGGTCCCTTCGCATATCAGAATAGCCCATTTTGACACATAATATTTTGGCCCTGCAGGAGCTGCAGGTGCTGCGAACTAGCTTGTCACCTGGCCAAGGACGCTATATCACAGACTGCGGAGAGCAAGATCTGATGAAATCATAGGGACTGCAAGGTTCACAATGTAGCCGTGCGCTAACGTTCTTCGGGGCACTTTTGTTCTTATCAGAGAGCGTTGTTGGCCCAGGAATGTAATTATCAACGATGATTATTAGGTGCCGTGCCACCACGGACCACGGAACGCCCGAGAAAATATGTGGACACATGCGTCAAAGGTGCAAAATAGAGAGTTATCTCAAATTTCACAGGCAATAGACCGCCCGCCGCCGCGGTCGTCCAGTGGTATCTGGACCCCACACGTGAGGTAGTGACCGATCTCACAACCTATATAAAGTGGCACTGGCAACCCTTGTAGCCTTTGAAGTGCCATCATCATGAGTCCCAACAAAGATGACTTGAATGTGGTGACGAGCACCCAGACCATCAGAAGTCACTTGGAAGTCGCCGATCATGAAATCGACTTGAAAGCTATCACTTCGCACCCGGTTTCCATTAACCACGTCGCTGAGGTATTCAACTCCGACCAGAAGTACTTCATCTTGCGGAGATTGAATTATGAGGGGTTGGTGTCGTTGGAGGACTTGCCTCCAAGTGCCGCCTTCATGTTGGAGAAAATCCTGGCCTTAAGTGAGGAGGAGTCGGTCCAGGTCTTGGAAGAGTACCTCATCGAGCACGACGAGGACGTCAACGTCAACACCCGGGATTACGACTTGAACAAGCGCTTGGTGGAGATGGCCCCTCTGCATCTCAACAGGAATGCTGTCAAGGAGACCCTCGGACGCCAGTTTGTGGAGAAGAACGGCGTCAAGGGCGATGACCGGTCGGTCAGCTCCTCCGACGTCGAGCAAAGCGATCTCGACTTCCATGAGATCTGGGACTGGCTGTTGCAGGTGCGTCTTGAGGCCGGAGTGGTCGCGTACTTCTCGCCCTACGCTGAGGTGAGATCCGTCACTGACCCATATGACGACCCTTCCTTGCCAGTGGAGACGCTTCGTGTGTACATCATCGGTTTGGTGTGGACGGCTATTGGTGTCTTCATCAACCAGTTCTTTTCCGAGAGACAGCCCAGTATCGGTCTTAGCAGTGCTGTTGTACAGCTTTTCATCTACCCCTCCGGTACGCTTCTCTCGACTGTCTTGCCGAAGTGGACCATCCCGCTCTGGAAATGGAAGATTGAGTTGAACCCGGGACCCTGGAACCACAAAGAGCAGATGTTGGCCACCATCTTTTACAGCATCTCGTCCACCACCGCGTACGTTTCGTGGAACATCCACGTGCAAAAGATCAAGACTTACTATGGCTCCGAGTGGATTGACTTCGGCTATGAGACCTTGTTAATCTTGTGTACCAACTTCCTCGGTGTCGGATTCTCTGGTCTTTTGCGTAAGTTCGCCATTTACCCCGTCAAGTGCATCTGGCCATCCATTTTGCCGACCTTGGCCTTGAACAAGGCCTTGTTGCAGCCCGAGAGAAAGGAAAACATTAATGGCTGGACCATTTCCCGTTACTACTGGTTCTTTGCCTGCTTCACCTTCTCATTCATCTACTTCTGGATCCCAGATTATCTCTTCACTGCGCTCTCCTCTTTCAACTGGCTGACTTGGATCAAGCCCGACAACTTCAACCTCGTGGCTATCACCGGAACCGAGTACGGGTTGGGTGTCAATCCCATCCCCACCTTCGACTGGAACATCCTTAACTGGAACTTGGCCATCACCATTCCACTTTACTCGCAACTTAACCAGTACATTGGTTCGGTGATTGCCCTTTTCGCCATTGCAGGAGTTTACTGGACCAACTATAAGTGGACCGCTTACTTGCCAATCAACTCCAACGCTTTGTTCGCCAACACCGGAGACCCCTACCGCGTGACTTCCATCGTCGATAGCAACAAATTGTTTGACAAAGCGAAGTACCAGGAGGTAGGGCCGCCATTTTACACAGCGGCCAACCTTGTTCTTTATGGTGCGTTCTTTGCCATCTACCCCTTTGCCATCATTTACGAGGTAGGCAACAATTTCAAGACCATCTCGAAAGCAATGGTTGGTCTTGCAAAGTCGTTGAGAAACTGGAAGAGATCGACTTATGAGGAGTTCAACGATCCCTACAGCAGAATGATGCTGCGGTATAAGGAGGTGCCAGACTTTGTCTTTTTTGCGATATTGCTTGTGTCTATTGTTCTTGCGATCTTGTGCATCAAGTTGTATCCCACAGAGACACCTGTATGGAGTATCTTCTTCGCCATCGGCATCAACTTCGTCTTCTTGATTCCTCTTACCGCTATTGTGGCAGTTACTGGCTTCTCGTTCGGTCTTAACGTGTTGGTAGAGTTGATTGTGGGATACGCCATCCCCGGTAATGGGCTTGCTTTGAACTTCGTCAAGGCGTTGGGTTACAACATCGACGGTCAGGCCCAGTCGTACATCCACGGGCAGAAGTTGGGCCACTATGTGAAGATTCCTCCCAGAGCCATCTTCCGGGCCCAGATGCTTTCGGTGTTGGTATCTTCGTTCATCAGTTTGGCGGTGATCAACTTCCAGATTGATAGCATCAAAGGCTATTGTGAGCCTCACCAGAGCCAGAAGTTCACGTGTCCCGGAGCCACGACCTTCTTCTCTGCGTCCATCTTGTGGGGAGTCATTGGCCCCGAGAAGGTATTCAACGGGCTCTACCCCAACTTGCAGTACTCGTTCTTGATCGGTGCGTTGTTGGCGCCTGTCTGCTTGGCGTTCAAGAAGTACGGTCCCAAGAAGTACACCAAGTACTTCCAGCCCACGTTGATTATCGGAGGCTTCTTGATTTACGCCCCCTATAACTTGTCGTACTACACCGGCGGCCTTTACTTGTCGATAGCCTCGATGTGGTACCTCAGAAAGCACTACCTCACGTGGTGGGAGAAGTACAACTATGTGTTCTCGGGAGCCATGGACGCGGGTGTCGCTTTTGCCAGTATCATCATTTTCTTTGCGGTCCAGTACCACCTGAAGGACGTCAACTGGTGGGGCAACCTTGTTTCTTTCAAGGGCATTGAGGGCGGTGAGGGCCAGCAGTCTTTGTTGAATGCCACTGCGGTTGCGAAAGACGGCTACTTTGGCCCGAGATTTGGCCACTTCCCATGAAGAAGGCGGTCATATCAATAGTATGGAGTAGTATGTTAATGTAAGGTTATTTGAAACTGGGAAGATCTCATAGTGGCATGAGCGCATGGTGGAATTTTCGCGTGTGGTTGACTGTGTATGCCCAAGACAAAATTCCGAAGGGTACACGGAATAGCATGCCGAAGTATGTCCTGACTAGATGTTCAGCAAAACCAGTCTTGCCATGCTTCTGCCATAAGCCATGTGTGTAGTTGAAACACCCAACCACCAGGGCATAGCCGCATGTTACTTTTGTCAGTATCGCCGTCCCAATGGTACTGCTTACTAATTTCGTGACGCAGGGTCCTTTTATAGAGACGGAGATGCGGGAGCCCTCGTAAAAATATGAAGGAAGGCGGGTCCAGCTGAAGGAAAGAACCAGGCACGGAGTAAAAAAGCACCTAAATTAACCAGCACAAAGCACAACTATTCGGACACCACAGGGAGTGACTGTCACAAGACCGTTGAGTATGTAAAGACACTCGGCCTCTCTTCTACGCCCTCATCACTCTCCTTTCAGTGTATCTCACATATAATTACAGAGTTCATTTCGCATAGCCACCAAGCTTAATCCTAATTTGAACCGGCAAAGTCCTTCTGTATCGGGTTGAACGGATCCAAGTAGTCCAATTGGCTGAGATCGTCCAACGCCGAAAAGCCGAAGTCAAAATCGACGCCTGTTTTATCTGGTCCCGCAGTTTCCTGTAGCTGGGGAACGGCATCCAAACCATTTGCACCTGCACCGGTCGTCTGGCCGTTGGTGTTCAACGATTCGCCTCCGGGAACGTTTTCCTGCAACATATAAGGTGGAAGTATCCGCCCAAATATCTGTGCATCGAGCTTGTCTATAACGCCAGGAAGGTAGCTTGAGGCATCCCCCGATTGTACGGGCTCAGAATTGGGTGACTGGAACAGCTGTGACTGTTGGAAGGCCTGAGTTGGCGTGTTTTCGGGAAACGTTGGGTAGTTCATCATAAAGGAGTTTAGGGTCAGACTTTCTCCACCTCCCACATCGGCAATAGGCAGAATGTTGTTCTCAGGGACCATAGCCGCTCCAGAAAGCCGCGAATTCGACCGAAGGCTGCCATCACCGTTGCTGAGAGTGGTGTCCACCGAACTGGTCCTGTCGATTTTGACAGATGTCCTGCTTGCCTCCCGAGAGTGCTTGTTGATCTTGTCAAAGTTAACAAATGTGTTCTTTACCGATTCATCGTTTGCCTGTAATGCAGACTGGGTCATGAGCGGAAAAGCGGCCGTCTTGGAGGTGTTGGCAGTGCGTCTGTTAAGCTGCTCGAACAAGCTGTTTAAGATATTGAAGATGCGCAAAGACGCATTGGAGTCGCTCTTCAAGTTATCCAACACCTTCTTGCCGATATCAATGTCTTTTTTGATCATGTCAATGTTCAAATCGTCGTCAAACAACACCCCGGCATAATTGGAGCCGTGTTCTGGCTCTCCATTCTGATTGTAATTGGCAAAATGGTAGTAGTAGATCAAACAAGCGATGCTGAAGAAAATGGTGTACATGGAGAACCAGTACGATCCCACCAATAGGTTTTCGTCAATCATGTCGTTTGCAAGCTTGACCACCATACGAGCCACCTTAATGCAGTTGCGACCGCGTATTAAAGACCGCGGGTCCGAGTTTTGGTACTGCACGCCGTTGCTTATGAAGTGGATGAACGGCCGGTACAAGGTGATCTGGCAGTTCAAAAATGCTAGGTGCATGTAGTAGTTGGCGAGTCGGAACTTTTCGGGGATTTTCTTCATAGATTCTGGGTTGTTGGGATCTGTAGGACGCAACTCCATGGGAAGGTTATCGAGCCAGACTTTGAGCTCCAACTCGAGCTCGGTCACCCTGTTGTGGATGAGTTCCGGTGTCATTTTGTCGTTGGGATCCTTACTGATTTTGATGGGATATAATGCCTTCAGAATGTGGGAAATGATGAACATGAGCTTGGTGTGGTGGTTTGCACATGCAGACGACAGAAGCCTGCCATCCTGTTTCTCATAGAGGTACGCTTCACGGGTGATGTTCTCGTCGTCCAAGTCTTCGGGAAACTCCTGATCGTACTCGTCGTCGGCGATGGCGCGAGGCAAGCCAAGGAGCAGGTTGATGTAAATGTCCATTTTGATGATACTGTAGAAGAGCCGCTTTCGAGTATCGATTTCGATTGGATCGAGCCTTCGACGCAGGTTCTGGAAGATGGTTAAGTTGCGATGTAAGCCTTCCTTTATAGCACTCCGCAACGCTATTCCCACGTATAGGTAACAGGTAGAGATGCGCGCCAGGCATTGGAGGTATATAATCATCATCACCACGGTCTGAATGGAGTGGATGTCGCTGATGTTGGCCACGTCTATCAACTTGCGGGCCTCCAAGAAGTACTTAAAGCCCTCGTCTTCCAAGGTGTCGTTGGCGGGAGTTTTAACGTTGGACAGCTTGGAGAAGAGCAGACCACACGCGAAGATCAGGTACAAGAACGGCAAGAACTTTTGCTGGCGGTCAGTGAAGGCGGAGGGATCTAAGCTGTAGAGAAGATCGACCTCCTCAAGAAGCGACGGTCGGTGGTAGAAACGCACCAACACACAAGCCTTGTACCAGGTTGTGTAGATGAGCTGGAGAGCCACATCTTTTGGGGGCAAGCAGAGCCGTAATTCCTGGCCTATGTCGTCGTTTGAGGAGACCAGCAGCTGGCGGTCGAACAACATGTCTGGCAGCAGGAGCTGGGGGCCGTCTGAGTATAAGTCCGCCACCTCCAGTATGGGTAGGCCCTTGGCATTGGCGTAGGAAACGGCCTTCAGGAGCCGGTCTAGATCGATATTGCGTGCATCCAGAAGATCAACGTTCAACTTGGGAAGCAAGGTAGAGACAATAGCTTGAGCCAAAGCTACCGAGGTGTGTGCCGAGCCTGCCGATTGGGACCCTGAGTCCCCGGAAGCCACAGTAGGAAGCGCCAGAGAAGATGGGATTCCCGAGTTCTTCTTGTTGCGGATATTGGGCTCGTCGTAAGAGCAGCTGTACAGATAGACCGTGCAATGGATGCAGGGCCGGCGGCCGTCACATTTGACCTTTTTCAGGCGGCAATTGTCGCATGCTCTAGTGACTCTTCTGCGCTTGGATTCGGCAGATTTGGGGGTGGGGGAGGCGAAAGTAGACCCGCCTTCCACAACTTCTCGCTTCAGCATTGGGAGGTAGAATACGAGGGGCAGAGATGGGGAAATGGGCCGTTTTATATGCCATGTAAGGGTGGGGAAATACGAGAACCGTAATGGAAGCGTTGCAGTGCGCTCGAAGCCCCGGGTATATGCAGGTACGCCGTTGATGGCTTATTGAGAGGACAGGGTGATACAGAAACGGCTATTTTGGGCTTTTGAAGGCATTGGGGGCGGCAAGGTACTAGTTAGGCGGTTCACGAGAATGTGTCAGAAATAGGGGGTAATTGACAGGAATGGCGGGTTTGCTATTGGCGGGCGTCTCACCTGGGAAACTGCTTGGCTGTCCCTCACTATACTAGCAGCCTGCGAAGTTAAGTACTTGTCAAAAGCAGGTCCCTCATTACGTTTATTCGTTCACTATATCTGTATAGGCTTCTCCAATAAGTGTCCCATGCGCTCGATCTTGGTGCTGAGATAGCCCTCGATCTCCGTCAGGTTGATGCCACTGGCCGGATTGCTCCACGACAACGGAACCATGGGAACGCGCTCCAACACCTTCACATCACGGTTTCTGCCCTCCACTGCAATAATCTTGTCTGGGTTATTGGTAAGCAACTTGATTTCCGCAAGGCCCAAGTCCAACAAAATGGCGGTTGCAAGAGAGAACGACCGGCCATCGGCCGGGTGCCGCAATATCAAGTTGGCCTGAACTGTGTCGGCGCCAAGGTCCTGCAAATTGTACGCCTTGAGTTTCTCCCCTAGGCCGATTCCACGGCCCTCCTGGCGCAAGTATACGATGCATCCGTGGCCGTTGATGCCCATAATGCGGCCGGCCTCGTCCAACTGCTCTCCGCAATCACAGCGCGCCGACCAGGCCGTTTCACCAGTGTAGCACTCCGAGTGTATTCTGACCAAAACCGGGTCGTTCATGAAGGTGGTGGAGGCTTCTCTAATCAACGAGCCGTCGGCGGAAAACTGCAACTTCTGACCGGTGTGGGTGTCGCGGTCGGCCTCATCACGGCCCGGGAAGAGCTTTCCGATGTAGGCGCCTCTGGTCATGCGCGCTTGCTGCGTGTCGTTGGGCCTTTGCGCATATAAGGACTTCGACCTCACATCTTCCCCGAAGACGATGGCCAAATGTTCCTTCTTGTCGATGTTGTTCTCGTATAAATGGAGAAAGATCTCCGGGCCCTGAGTGGTGGGAATACGGGCCCGTGCCATACACCGCACGATAGGAAGGTCTTCTGGAAGAGGGAGTTTCTGGCGATCCGCATCGGAGACGTAGGGTGGGGCCTGTGGGGTATCCGATAAAGGAACAGATCCCGGGGTGAGCGTAGGCAGCAAAAGCGGCATGTTTCTGAACGACTCAACGTCGAAGGGCACCGCCTTAGAAGGTTTAGGCTGTTTCAACGATGTCATTTGGGATGTTAGTGTTATAGTTGGGGTAGAGCAAAGCGTAAAGAGATGACCTGTGAAGAACGAACGGAAGTCTTGTATGGTAGGATCAGAGAGTTACTAATCTGTAACACCTGTGACGTTCCTTTTCTGTAAACCCTTTCTGTAAAGGAGTGTTTCGGCCCTAACGTATGGGAAGCTGTTCAGCAACAGTATCAGTAGACAGTACCTTGGTAGTCGTTCCAATATGAGCAGGTTACGGCAGGAAACCTTTATGTGTTTCTATATGGCTGGAGGGGCCTGAGGCGGCGATTTGTGGCGTTTTATGGCCGACGGGTGAGGATAGGCTGACGTTATATATAGCCTTAGTCACCGAAAACGGATTTTAGTCAGTGAGGATGAAGTCTTACTAACCAAAACGGCACACCCGGCTGCAAACACCAAAATGGCCAAACCACTGGAAATACCTGAATGTATGTAGAAGAGTCTCTTGGAGCTATGTCTCCCAAGGTAGCACTGGCTGTGTTTGTATTTGGTGGCGGATTCCTGCTCTATATGTAGACAGCGAAAGGCTAACTTTAGACAGAAAAACACCTGCTTAAGTAGTTCTTAAATCTTGTTTACTGGGCCGCTACTGCTAGCTCTTACAGGCCAACAGAGCCAATTCCAGCCCATGGCAGGCCATATATGGGCCGTTTCGGCAAAGCAACACGTGCAGGAAGGCCCGAGCCTGGTTCACCAGGATCCGGGCCCACGGCCCAAATATGCGACTACAGAACATGGATCGTAGCCTGCAGCGGTGATGCAAAGTGTTCCCGACGGTACGGGCAGCAAAAACGGCAGCAAAAACGGCAGCATTGGTGAGTTTACGTCAACTACGTGAAATGCCGTTATATGTCACTCGCTCCACCGTTTTACGTCACCCCGGATTGTTTACACCGCCTCAAGCCGTTTTCAATGCCGTGTAAGCTAAAGAGCTCTTCTACGGACCCAGATCTGACCTTCTTGGCTCAGATCCGGCTTTCTGGGCCCAGACCCGGTCTACTAGGATGCTACTTACATGGTAACTAACGATCCAACCACCAAACCCGAAATCCGACTTCTGAGCCGCACATGCGGCTAGAAGAGCCAAACCACGCCACAGACCGAGTATGCTTTTTTAGGGGCCCCCGTCTTCCTAGCGCATGTTCCTTTCGCCCACATATTCGCATGCTTTCGAGCCCGCGACCAAACTATAAAGTCGCATGCGTTTAGTGCGACTCACTAAGAGAGCCCGAGAGAGACTATCAAACATTGACCAGCTAAACTACAAAAGCAGATTTATATTCCTCACGTCATGTTCGGTGTTGCTAGAAACTCATCCGTCCGTACTTTCGCCGCATTGGGCCGGTCCCAGAATCGGTTCTTCTTTACACAGCTCTTCCAGCAATGGAATAAGCAAGTAATCTACCCTCCGGAACCAAGCCAGATTTCCACGCAAAACAGGTTGTTTCCAACCTACGTGGAGAATGCTGCTGAATTGCACAATCTCTTGCTTTTCAAACACCCGTTGTTGGTCAATTTCACGTATCCTGGGGAGAAGAGGGCCAACCGCTTGACACAGGCATTATTTGACGTATTGAGCGACCTGAAAAAGTACCCTTTGGACTCCAACAAGTTTCCGGTGGGTTTGGCCAACGTGGCGGTTGACTCAGAAGGTGGCAGAGACTTGTTGCTCACGTATAGTGTGGGAAAGGCGCCATCGGTGCTTCTTTTGTCCAAACAGATGCCTGTGGACCGGTACGTGCCTCTGAATCTCGACGGAGACGTCGATGTGGAGTTGGCGGCATGGATAAAGACAGCCATCGGGCGGTAAAAGCACCTGGTGCCGTTTAGGCCGAAACGAAGGTTTCCGGGTGGTGATACCTTCTGAATACTGTCTCTGGGGGCCACCGCGCAGTCTCTGGAAGACTGAACCTGAGATGAAAAGCTTAGTTAAGGATCAGGGGACTCTCTGAATGTAGCTTATCAGACTTACGAATGTATGTTCAATCGCAAACCCTACCAGCCTAGGACTGTGAATACCCTTCTACTCTTACAATACAAAGCTCATCCAACAACTACGCCCGTAAAGCAATGCTGTCATAATGAGATGTCTCTAATCTATGTACATGTGTCCAACATCCCTTAGTCCACGGCCTCTTTTACCTCTATGTCGCAAACCACACTTAGTCGCATCTGCCATCTTCCCATCCGTCTTTCCACCGCTGCTTCCACAAATTGCAATCGAAAGTCGGCTTTCCAAGCTTCACATTAACCTCGTTGTGCGCCCCACAGAGCCACCGGCCAAACTTGTCCTGGGTATCCACCACGGGCTCTTTTTCAGTTATATACGTTTTGAAGTCATCAGCACAGAACCAACACGGGTAGAAGTTTCCGAAAAGTTTGATGAACTGCTTCATGTCAGCCTGTTCCTTGCTGGAGGGCTTTTCAGGATATCTGGCGGCCATCGCGTGCAAGAGTGTCCATGAAGACCTGCCTAGCTGCTCCACATCCGGCGGACACTCCTTTGAGTAAGACTCTTTGGCCACTTCTTTTTCTGCCCGCTTTGCTTCGTCTTTCTCGGCCTTTTGGGGTTTACCAGCCGCCTTGCCACCCATGGCAAACTTGAAATCAAGCAAATTGTTGCAGGACCGGCATCTAATCAGTTAGTAAGAGACGGAAGGCAAAAGCAATTTTACGTACGGCTTTCCATCTTTGTCATAGATGATTTTGCGGCCAGTGGCACCGAATTCCGGCTTTTCCAGTGATCTTGTTTCGTCCTTCGTTTCTTCCTTCGTCATTCTATACTTGGACGATTATTGGGTTGAAGTGATGCGAGGAACGAATTTGAGATCGCTTTCGCATTTCACAACTAAATGCTTGACAGATAACGGCAAAGATACAGGAATAAGAAAGCGCCGTAGTTAACCGCTCTGTATAGAAGAAACAAGACTATCTGCTAGGACCAGTTTTTGACGGCTTGGATGCAATTCGGTGTTTATTACGGTACTCTTATATGGAATAATTGCCGACTACTGCCGGGTTCAGGATGCCAGCATTAGAAATTAGGGTTTGCTGATAATTCTTAACAAACCATGACGTTTCTTCCGTTTCTTTACCCTCGGGGTACTGATCCATCTCACGGACCTCACTTCTGCTTCAACGCGGCAATGAACTCGGTCCTCTGTCTGATAACCTCGTCACACAATTCTCCTACCTCAACGGACTTGATGGCAGATCTGGAACTGTAGAACTCCTCCAAGTCGTACTGGAGGCCGTACTCCTGCTCGTAGTCCCATGCCTGCTGGATCATCTCGTACTTATCGATGTCCTTCACGTACCTGGCCTCAAGACATCTGATCTCCTCGTAGTCGAGCCACAAGTCGAGAATCTCGTGCGAAAAGTCTTCGTTGTACGGTTTGATGATCTTAGCAAGGTATTCGATGGCCGCAAGCTCCCGTCTGTGCTTTTCCGCCTTGGTGACACCGCCAAAGGGCGTGATGTCGCCCACAAGCGCCTCGGCAATGTCGTGCACGACAGCGATTTTCACACATTTATCGGTGTTGATCTCCTTATTTGGTATAAGCATGGAAATGATCGACATGCGGTACATGTGGTCGGCAATAGACTCGACTTTTTCGTGGGGAACACCTCTGTCCACCCAACCAGTCCGTTTCTGGGTCTTCAACAACCGCACGATCTGGACAAATGCTAGAATGTAGTTAACGCGCTGGTTGGGTCCCGAGGGCACCAAGAGCTTCTTTATTTTGGCGGGAACAGCGTCCTCCGGCTGCCATAACTTGCCGTTAGCAGAGGCGTTTTCAGACATTCTGGTGACACTATCTGAGAGTATTTCACGACGTTTAGCACTTCTAGGGAAACTGCTGCTGAATATTCGAGTACTGGTTCGAGGAAAAGCCGCTAGCCGCCGAAATGCCATCCAATATTCAGCACGTAATTTCGGGCCATCGCCATGGCCCGCCAAACGTAAACACGGCATATATGCAGGATCCCACATAACACGTGACCTGTGAAAAATCGTCTTCGTTGCGATGCACCGCACGGTTCCATGTCCAGGTTTATGGTGGATTCAGTCGGGCTTCGGCCGAGGGATCTCGAGGAAGGCCCTCGCTACTCGCTTCTAAACACGTAGGTTATTATTTATTGTTTTCGAGTTATAAAGAACTTTATACTTCGCTGATTAGGCAATCAACTCGACCACACCACCAACAGCTCTGATCTTCTCCTCAGCCAACTTGGAGACAAATCTGGCCTTGACGATGACGGGAACCTCAGGCAACTTACCCTTACCCAAAACCTTGCCGAAACCGTGGGCCAAGGTGTCGATGACAGGGGCAGCAGAGGAAGAAGCAGACTTCAAGTACTCGTCTCTCTTGTCGGACTCAACCAAGGACCACAACTTGTCCAAGTTGATCTGAGGCTGCCAGAAGTGGTTTCTCTGCTTGTGGAAGTATCTCATACCGACCTTACCGAAGTAACCTGGGTGGTACTTGTCCAAGTTAGTTCTGTGGTGGTGCTGACCACCAGCCATACCACGACCACCGGGATTCTTTCTGTGCTTACCGACTCTACCCTTACCGGCTGTGATGTTAGTATAGTTCAAGTGATGATATGTTCCCAGAGAATGGACAGATGGAGATAATGAAGGCCCTCTATCAAACATGAAGAAGTAGTTGCGTTATTGGGGACACTGTTGTTGTGGTTGTCGGTTGTGCTGCCCCTTGTTATATTGTGGTTGTTTCCTTTGGGTGCTGCTGGTGACTATAGTGATTCTTTCTGGCTCATCTGCCGGTTGTCGTCTTCCACTCCTTCATCAATCCTTCTTTCTAAGAGAGCAATTTATCCATTACATACCAGAAACGTGGCCTCTGTGCTTTCTAGTTTTGGTTAATCTGGTAGGCATAGCTAATGTTGCGTAGACTAAGTGACCTCTAAAAGGAGAGAATCTACGTAGATGAACGAAAAATTCTTTTCAGAGGTTGCACACTCGCGGGACGGGACTGCATGCAGGCGCCCGCACTACAAAGGATTTTCGCGCAGTCACATTTGTTCGACAGGTAAATTAGTTACACAAAACATCCAGGGCTCAGCCCTAGAGTGCGGCACGTGACACATACCTAAGCTGTTCCCTTAGTCGTGTCTTCTGGACGCAAGGCCCCAGACCTCCTCGTAGCTGGAGGTGCCCTTGGTCTCGGGGATGTACCGCTTGATGAAGAAAAACGTCACGGCACACATAAAGGTGAAGATGTAGTACACTCCTCCGCCAATCCACGAGCCCTTCAAGATGGGGAACAAGAATCCGACCAAGAAGGTGGCCACCCAATTCATGGTGGTGCCCCAGCTTTGCGCCAGCGCTTTGGCCTTGGGCTGCGTGACTTCGCCCACCAATAAGAAAGGAATTGGGCCGAGTCCGATGGCGAAGAACGTGATGTAGGTGAACGTTCCCACGATTGAGAGAATAGAACTGGACGAAATAATTCCAAATCCAAGCACCGCCGTCAGGATGCCCATGAAGGTGACGGAGGTCAAAAGGAGCGGCTTTCTGCCGAGCTTATCGACCAAAGGGGCGGATGCAAACGTCACCACCGCGTTGACAAGGGAAATCAAGCAGTTGATCACAACTGCGTGGGACGGGAAGATGGAAATCAACACCGAGACACCGTAGAAGATGATGGAGTTGATACCGCAGAACTGCTGAAACACCAAAATTCCCGTGGCCACAAGCTTGGAGTTGTTGTACTCCGAAGAGCGCAAGTATACCTCTAGCGAGACAGAAGCAGGGGCGGTGTGGGGACGATTTTCGGCCTCTTCAGGGTCCACGTCGGAAATTATCAATGTCTCGGACTCAGGGGTTCCGTCGGACCTGTTCCAGCTGTCCACCTCATTTCTGGCGTGCACGTACTCGCCTCCGCGGAGCTCGTGGAGGGTGCGGAAGGCGTCGCTGGAGAAGCCGTTATTGAGCAACCACATGGGCGACTCCTTGACAAAGAGAAGCACCAACGCAAAGTTGATGACCGAGATGAATGCGCCCGTGAACAACAAGAGTCTCCAGTCGTTGTTGTTGCACCAGAAAAGCGCCAACACCTGAGTGATAAGAATACCGATGTTGATGGAGACCTGGTTCATAGAGCCCAAAAAGCCCTTGTAAGCTGGCGGCGCCACCTCGTTGATGTAGACGGAGGTGACCACCAAGGCGGCTCCCGCGCCGATTCCCGCTGTGAAACGGCCCACCAAGAGCCCGTAGTAGGTGTTGCTGAAGCCATTGATGGTGGAGCCCAAAAAGTACACCACGCAGTGCAAAAGAGCGGTCTTTCTTCTTCCGATTCTGTCGGCAACCGTTCCCACGTAGAAGGAGCCAATCAAGCCGCCAATGCTGAAGATGGACGTCACCAAGCCCACCTGCTCGGGGGTCAAGGGAATACACATTTCAAAGCCGTGAGCACCAAACCACGAGTTTTTGTACCGCACCGACCCGGGCTTGGACATTCTGCATGAGATGATGGACTCCGGAGAGTTGAGTTCTGCCATGTGGTACCCGAATTGGAGTGACCCAAGACAAATGATGGCAATGGTGGTGACCAACCTGCCGGTGAGGGCTGGGGCTGGCGGTGGCATTGTGCAGGGCGGAGGGTCAATTGAGTGATAAGAACCGACTGGGATCTCTAGCGGATGTTTCAGGGCGGTGGCGTGGCTCTAGAGGGGTGTTCCAGAATGTGGTGTGGGGCTCCTTATCGGATTACCGCGAAGGCTGGGAAAGAAATCAACGTGGGTAAACCACTCGAAAATGATAAGCCCACGCGGAGAAATGAATGTTGGAAAATGGCGGAGACTCTATGAGGGTGATTGGAGTCGCAGCACTGATGATTCCATCCGTGTGAGCGGGTCTTACTATGGGTGTGGGTAAATCTGAATCGTGTATGTTATATATAGGCAGCAAGCTGAGCAGTGCAGAATCTAAGTCTATCAGTAGCCAGTGTTCTCAGCAGCCAGTGTTCTCAGCAGCCAGTGTTCTCAGCAGCCAGTGTTCTCAGCAGCCAATTTTTTCAGCAAATGTGCTCCATACCACCAGTGGCCTCCAAAGAATGCGGCTTGGGCGTTTACTCACGACCTGTTATAAAGCTTCATATAGCCTCGTGAACTAGAGATTCGCACCCAAACGGACTTCAAAACACTGCTGGAACACGAACCCCGTCTCACAGCAACATAGAAACTTCGCTTCTGTTCCTCATGACGATTTTGTTCCTCTTCCGAGAACTGACCCTACAGCCTTTGTAAGACGACGGCACGCGCTGCACTAAGCTGCTTGTTCGGGGACCGGTCGATATACCCAGCTCATTTCTCAAACGTATCCTTTTCTTCCCGAGAAGATGACGACGATACCGATGAGAAACAGGGGAAGAACCTCGGGTTGAAGACCATTGACAGCACCAAGAAGCTCCTGGAGAGCTGGTAAAGTTGCGCATGGCTTACTCTAAAGCCCTTATCGTGTACTCTTTGTGCAAGATGACTACTTTGAGTAATCAAAGAATTGCACCCTCACAGATCCTCGTCATTTGCAGCCAGTAATGGCATGCAGTATACTGGTGGACTGTAGAACCAACTTCCAAACACCCATTGTAATGAGGTCTGTCAGACCTCCAATTTTTGGTGACTGACAGCCTTTGAGTCAATAGCTGCAAAAAGTCGCAAATACATAGGGCGGTCTATTTTAAAGGACCTCTCTCCACGGAAGACGCATTCTCTGATATCTACCATCGCACAGCCACTGCATCGATACGTTGGCTACATCATCACAGTTTCCTCGGCGAAGAAAGAATGTACCTGCTTCATTATCATACACACCACCAGCTTGCGCCGTATATTACACCAGCTGTGCGCCGACAGCTATATTATGGGCAAGAAGTTGCCGATGATCATCATGGGAATGCCAAAAACGTCTCTTTTAAGCGTCCACATGCACCCCGTCCGGATTTTGATGTTGTTGGGTGTTAGTAGCGTGCACTCTGTCATTGTGGCCCCCAAAAAGTCGCCAAAGGCGATACGCAGGAAAAGCTGGAAGTACTCCACCACCAGCTTGTCGTCAAGAAGCTCCACAATAAAGGTGCGCTTTCTGATGAGCTCCTCCTTCGACCAGCCCGTCAAGATGCTAAACTCGTTGCCCACGTAGGCGATTTCGCCCGTGCGCCTCCATACTATGGTGGGAGTTCCTGAAACCTTGATGAAGTTGTCATAGGTGAGAAGGGTGCGCTGGAAGCACTGCTCCATGAAAATCAAGTCTCCCTCTTTGAGCGAGTTCGTGCACGCAATGAACGACGGACGGTAGGCGGCCATGGACTCGGCCATTTTCACAAGCATCTCTTTCGGGAACCGTCGCCTGAGATACGCAATAAGAGAGTGGTACCCAGGCGTATACGAAAACGGCTTCGTGACCTTGGCATATATCTCCTCTGGCTCCTTGAATTTAACGCTCGCGACTTCATCTGGGCCGTCTGCTAGAGGATTTCCTTCCGGTAGTATCCCAATAGCGAACGAGAGAGTCAGCCGCATGTTGCGCTCGCGATAGACGGATGGGTCCATTCTATGCATAGCCTCAAGAGCCACCGTGACATCAGGAAAGTACTGAACGTGGTCCTTGTCGGTGGGGCCCAAGAAGTACTGGTTTATATGCTCGTCGCACTTAGGATACGACGCATTGTGCACGTGCTTAGACCCGTTGGGTCCAGCTTTGGGCGATGCCGCGCCTGGGGCATAGGGCGATAGCAGCCTAACGGGCGCCAACAAGGTATTGGGAAGCAGAATGGGCGACAGTACGCTATTGCGGGGGAACTCAGACTTGACAGTTACGCCGTTATGATTATGTGGAGAGAGCACTGGCGAAATTTGTGTCAGGCCAGGCGTTCCCTCCGTGGATGTCAGATGGTTGTGTGGCACCAAGCTGTCTTGAAGAATATTCAGGAGGGTGGAGTACTCGAGATCAGCTGCCAGAGAAAGGAAGTTTGTGCGTTTCTTTCCATAGGGCTGCTGGAGATGCGAACCCTGTGACTGTGGAAGCGGAAGCCGCTGTATGGGCCTTTGGGGCTGCTGCTGTGTCTGGTGATTCTGGGGAGGGCCCTGAGGCAGGGGAAATAGCGGCAGTTCCACGTAAGCGCCGGAGTACAACTGGGAGGTAGAATAAAAGCCAGTGTTAGGCTCCTGTTTGATGTTTGCAGTACTGTTCGGCCTTGTGGGAACGCTTGCTGTGGGATTAAAGGGTCCATTTGGCATGCTGGCCGAGTGGGCGAAGCTGGTGGAAGTGTAGGAATCGTCATACTTGGGAGAAGGGGTGTTCAAAGCTGGCGATGTCAGGTCCTCAACTTTGAACGTCAATTCCTCCAAGTATTTCTTGCGTTTTCGCGGGGCATCCTGACACGTGTTCTGAAGGCCCTTTTGGACGCATCTTTGGCACGGACGGCCTGTGTCACAGGTCATATGAGCCTTATGGCAGTGATTGCATGCTCTGTTTGTTTTTTTGCGTTTCTGGGGCGTTAGTAGGGCTGGAAATATGGATTTTGCCGGAGTAGACCCGCAACCAGAAGCACTTACGGGCTGTGCCGGCGCCAGCGGACCGGCGGCATCGGCGTTCATGCTGGTGGGAAGCCGAAATGGAGGTTTCTCGGATGAAGATTTGACTCCGAGCCCGAGGCTGCGATGTGTGCAGGACGCATGTGAGGAATACGAGGGCACGTGACGGAAAACTGGGGAAGGCGAGAGAGATGAGTAAAAAGGGGGTTGAGGGAGTGCGAGGGATGAGAAGAGGATTTGGGTGGTGGTTTGGTGGTTTTGGCTGCAAATTGGCATTTTTGCTGGGGGCTTACTGGGAAGTGGGGGCTGGAGACGTTTTCGCATTTTATGTTGCAGATTGCGAAATTTCAAGAAATAGGAGAGAGGCAGCAGGAGAGGAGGTAAGCGACGAAATTGAAAGTGGGACTACTGAAGAAAGCCTCAATCCATAATGTTACCTTTAAAATTCAAGCATGCTATATAAGCATTATGTTTAGTAAAATTACTTGTATTGCAGGAGTAGATTCACTGTGAGGACTACGACAACCCTGGATTTCATCTTAAGTCTAGAACACTACGAAACTAGAAGTTCGGCGGGGTCGATCGTACAAAGGGCGAACCTTTGCCGGTCTCCTCCGAAAGTGGCAATGGGGTTTCACCTCGAGTTTCGCCTCGAGTTTCGCCTCGAGTTTCACCTCGAGTTTCACCAGGATCCGAAAAGACAACTACTTATTTTGCTTATTCTTTACACTTAACATGCCGGCTAACGCCGGGGCCTGGGTTTATAGTTCTTTATTTTCAGCAATATCATATCGTCAAGGTTATATCAGCTAAACCCTAACATTCAAAATGTCAAATACCTAACCTTCCAACGCGTAGCCCAAATCCACGCCCTTAAACTCCGTAGCCAACTTCTCGAGACGGGCCCTCATAAGCACCAATTGCGGGTCCTTGGGCTGAAACCGGGGCAACCACTCAGAAACCCCGTGCTGCAAAATACCCTTGGCCCGCAGATGCCCTTTTGTGGGGTGGCCGTACAGACCGTGGAGGGTCAAACGAAGCTCTTTCGACAGATACTGGGCTCTGTGAAGAATATTGTTGTTGTAGAAAACAACGTCTCCAGGGTGCAATTCCACGGACACCTCACCAGAAATGTGCTGCTGACGGTCCTCTCCCGTGGTTTTGAGTCTTTCTTCGTCCGTTCTCACTCTGTTGTGGGATCCAGGAATGGCTATGAGGCACTTATCCTCAGTGAGAGCCAAGTTGAACTGGGTGCCGGCATAAGGGTCGGAAAGTAAGTCCTTGGCCTCTTCCTCGGCAGAGGCTTCTGCGCGAATGGTGTCGCGGTGCCAGTCCAACCCAAAATCCGTCAATGGGTTGATAAGCATATTGAACAACTCCATACTGAGATCGTCGCGGTTGGTCTCCAAGATGTCCGCGGCCACGTCGAGCAAATTACTCAGGGCATAGCATTGCTCAAAAGGCTTGGCCATGCTACCGAGATCCGGGTGAAGAAGGCCAGAAACGCCCCAAATATCGGGACTGAAGTTTTTGGGCCACGGTGGAAACTGCTTGCCTCTCGTACGAACATGGGGCCAGTGTCCTTCGCGGGCATACTGCACAACTGCGAGAGCAGCTTCACGGTACTGGGCTATCTCCGAGGGGCTGAGAAGGTTGCGAACAACAACAAAGCCGTCTTGGGCAATCTTTTGGTGGTAGTCGGCAGTCATGGGTGCAAAATCAATTTTCTGGTGTACGGGTGTGAAGTGGGGGACTTCTGGTGTACGGGTGTAAAAGTAGGTTGAATAGGACAGTTGCAAACGCCACGAATGTAAGCGGTGACTCAATTATATTGCTCTTGGTTTAGGCAGGAATGTACACAACCAAACAGGTACAGCTTTTGGTAACCCCGACAAAAGTGCCGTTTATATACGGAACGACCTTCCAACAATGTTACGAGCACTGAATTTCCCCTAATTCAGGTTTTCCGCAATATATAAGGCGCTGTTCCCACGTTACATTGGGGGGTCTTATCAAATTAAAAGTTCCATTACGTCTCATTTCAGTCAACCAACATGACCGCACTTCGCTGGGGCATTCTTGGAGCAGGATTCATTTCCGGCGAATTCGTCCATGATCTTGTTCTCCACAACAAGGAGAACCCTTCTGGCCACCAGCACATTGTGCAGGCGTTAGGCGTATCTCTGGAGGCCAAAGGAGAGGCGTTTCTCAAGAAACACGGGGTTGAAGAAGCCTCCAACCACGGAATCAAAACCTCTGTGGTTTCCTACGAGGGTCTTTATAACCACGCAGATGTGGATATCATCTACATTGGAACACCCCACACCTTGCACAAGGAGCAGGCGACCGCAGCATTGAAGGCAGGAAAGCACGTTCTTTGCGAAAAGCCCGTTACCGTCAACGAGGCGGATGCACGTGATTTGGTGGAGCTCGCCAAAAAGAGCAATTTGTTCTTCATGGAAGGCGTTTGGACGCGTTTCTTTCCTGCAGTGGTGAAATTGCGGAAACTTCTCTTTGAGGACCGTCTTTTGGGCGACATCTACCGTTTGTATGCAGACTTTTCGATGCACTTAGGTCTTGCCGACCTTCCGGCCTCGTCTCGTGGACGTGACATCAAATTGGGCGCTGGCGCATTGTTGGATGTGGGCATCTATCCCATCACTTACGGCCGTATTTTGTTGGATGAGAAGGTGGGTAGTGAGGCGTCCAAGTTTGAGACGAAGTCGTTCTTGGCCCTTGATCCTGTTGACAAGGTCGACCACGAGACCACGGTGATCATCCAGTACGAGAACGGCCGCCAGGGCGTTTTGACCAGCGGAAACCTCCACGAAGGACCTCCATCTTTTGTTCGCTTGGAAGCAGCTAAGGGTGTGGTAGAGATGTCCAGCGACAACCCTGCGAGACCCAGGAACTTCACCATTACGTTTAGAGACTCAACACGCGAGAAAATTGTGTTTGAGGAGAAGAACGGCTACAAGGGCTTCATCCACGAGGCCAATGCCGTGGCGGAGGACATCGCCAATGGAAGAATCGAGAGCTCGGTCGTCCCGTGGGAAGAGACGTTTTTGGTGATGGGAATCATGGACAAGGCCCGTGCTGAGAACGGCTTGGTGTATTCCCAGGATAGAAAGTAAGCGACACTATGAACTGGTGAAGCCGATATAAGGAGAGTGCGGAGAGAACAGTAGAGGAAACCCGCGAGAGACAGAGGGACCGCCAGCAGTTCTCAGCACGACTATATAGCGCAATTGTATTGTATATGCCATGCGTTTGTTAGAAGCCAACCAAATGTTTTTACTGTGTGTTCCAAACGGGCCTCAGTATCTCCCTGTATATCCAGAGTAATTTTACAGCACTCTTAGCGGTAATATTGCGTCCACACTAACTAACCGAGACGCACCTACAGCCACCACGCAAAAACCAGGCCATCCGCCTAAACAGCCTTGGGTAGCATCATACAATATAGCTTCTCTCCTAAATGCGGCTCCTTCTCCAATTGGCGGCCGTCCAGCGAACCCACATTCGGTGTCCCCACTCACTCTCTGTCACGCGATTTTTGGCGAAAATGAAAATTCTCAGCTCACAACCCCTACTTATAAGAATGGCCAGTCTCACCTCCAACTTCAAGAAGTTGTCGTTGCACAGCGTTACTTCCGCGGATGAGTCCGTGTTCCCTCCATTGACCAACGAGCAGAAGGCATTGGCGCTGCAGTACCAGACGTTGGCCACCAGACTCGGAGAGCCGGAGGCTGTTTCCAGCTTGAACGCCAACTTGAAGACCAAGACGTTTGTCGCTGGAAACGTCCCCTCCAAGGCCGACTTGATCGTTTTTGCCAACGTGTTGCACGTGGCCAGAAACTGGACCTCTGCCGAGGATGTGGCTGCCCACAGACACATTTTGAGGTGGGCTGACTTGGTGCAGAACCAGCTTGTGGATGTTCCCGCCGACGAGAAGTTGGTGATCAACCACGACTTGGAGATCCCTAGAGAAGTGAAGGAGAAGAAGAAGCCGGCTAAGGCCGAGGCCGCCGACGCCGAAAAGAAGGAAGACAAGAAGGAGCCCAAGGCCGTGAACAAGGAGTCCAAGAAGGACGCTAAGAAGGGCGCCAACAAGGACGCCGACAAGGCGCCGCTCACGGAGGAGGAGAAGAAGGCCAGCGCGGAGGCTGCTAAGGCCAAGAAGGCCGCTAAGGCCAAGGCCAAGGCCGAGGCCGACGCCAAAAAGGCCGCTTTGGTCGTGCCCCCCAGTCCCGCCTTGATTGACTTCAGGGTGGGCTTCATTCAGAAGGCCATCAAGCACCCCGACGCCGACTCGTTGTACGTCTCCACCATCGACATGGGTGACGCCGAGGGCCCTAGAACCATCTGCTCGGGCTTGGTCAAGTACATCCCCATCGAGGAGATGCAGCAGAGATACATCGTGACTGTGGCCAACTTGAAGCCTGTTTCCATGAGAGGCATCAAGTCGTACGGAATGGTGCTCTGTGCTTCCAACGCCGACACCGTGGAGTTCGTGGACCCCCCAGCCGGCTCCAAGGCGGGCGACAAGCTCTTCTTCGAGGGCTACAACGGCGAGCCCGAGAAGCAGTTGAACCCGAAGAAGAAGGTGTGGGAGACTGTGCAGCCGCACTTCTCAACCAGTGCCAACTTCGAGGTCACCTACACCCCTGAGGGTAAGCCCGCGGGCCGTTTGGTGAACGAGAAAAACGAGTTGTGTAAGAACCCTACTCTTGTGGGTGCTGACGTGAAGTAGTCGGTGTGTATTGAGAGACGAGTTAAGAAGCGATTGTACGGAACAGGAGAAGCAGAGGACAAGAACTGGAGAAAGTTCGGAAGTACTCCGGGCACTCAATAATGTACTATAGAGTAGTTTACGGTTCGTGCAGCACTAGGGCCACCCCAAGTCACAGCAAAACACCGTTGAAAACCGCCCTTTCACATCATTTGAGATGCCACAACACACTCCTATAGCGCTAACTTCCCACAAGACATCTTCCAAAGGGCTTTGCAGCCAATGGCATGTTCTTCATAACTAATGCAATCTGCAGGAGCCGATGCTCATCCAAGTTTAACGACTTCTCTATTTTGGACTGCACCCAACGAGCGTAGAAGACTTCTTTGTAATACTGCACCATGAAACTCCTAGATAAGAAGATTGAGCTTGAAAAGGACAAGAGCGGAACCATTGCCATGGTCCCCCAGGACAAGGAGGACCTCTGGCAGCTTTACAATCTCATTCAAAAGGGTGACGAGATAGAGCTTTCCACCTACCGTAATGTCAAAAAGAGCACCTCCGCAGCAGGCGGAAAAGACAAAGGGAAGACCGAGAGAAGGCTTCTTCGGCTCAAATTGGCCGTGCAGGATGTGGACTACGCGCCCTCAGACGAGGTGATGAGAATCAGCGGCAAAACCACCGAGCAGCACGAGTTTGTTCCCAACCAGAGCTTCCATACTGCAGAAGTGCAACTCAACAAGTCGTTCAAGTTGAGCAAGCCCGAATGGGACGATATCAGCTTCGGCATAGTTCTTGCGGCGTCCTCAGTTGAGACCAAGGCCGAGGTGGGAGCCGTGGTGATGGAAGAAGGCGTGGCGCATTTATGCTTGGTGACTGAGAACATGACAGTGTTGCGGAACAAAATAGAAAAATCCATTCCTCGAAAGTCCCGTGGCGACGGCGGCGGAAGCAGCCACGACAAGGCCTTGGGACGTTTCTACGAGATGGTGCTGGCGACCATGGTGAGAAACTTCGACATCGAGAAGCTCAAGGTGATTATATTGGCGTCTCCCGGGTTCACGGCCACCAACCTCCTTAAGACCACGATGGACATGGCGGTGAAGGAGGAGAATAAGACAGTTCTCAAGAACAAGTCCAAGTTTCTTGTGGTGCATTCGTCCACGGGGTACTTGCAGGGGTTGGAGGAGGTGTTGAAGGACCCAGCCGTGCAAAAACGCTTAAACGATACCAAGTATGCTCGGGAAGCACTCATTTTCGACGACTTTCAAAAGTCTCTTAATGACGACGACGACAGGGCGTGGTACGGACCGGCTGAGGTGGCCAAGGCCGTGGACCTTGGTGCTGTCAAGTATCTTATGGTGACAGATAGTTTATTCCGCAGCGACGACATAGCTACCAGAAAGCGGTACATTGAGCTTGCGGAGAATGTCAGGGGCCAGGGAGGCGAGGTTTTGGTGTTTTCCAGTCTTCACGAATCGGGTGAGCAGCTCGACCAGTTGACGGGTGTGGCGGTGTTGTTGAAGTACCCAGTGGCCGATTTGGACGAGGACGAAGAGTGAGAGGCACACCATCCAGCAGTACCACACGAGAGAGATGAGTATCATTCGAAAGAGACCCTATACCCTATTTATCGACGGACGCACCGTAAATTGAGACTTCAGTTGGTGTTACATGTTTTATAGACACTGGTATTGGGCATTTCAGTATTGTAGGATATTAGTGGCATCACACTGTAGACTCTATACCATGTACGGGACCACTTCTAGAACCAGAAAATCCATTGCAGCCGATATCGATATCCTGGGCCATCCGTTGAGTGCCTATAATACTCATTGAACACACTCTTGAACCCTTCTTTTTTCATTCATTTCATCTCATTAAGCAGGGCCATCACTATACCTCCTCACACATAATTATCCCATTACTATATACACATTACGCCGCCATCTTTCGCTCAAACCGCGAGTTGTACACCCCGAGCTTCTCCAAGTACCAAATACGCCCCCCACGGGTCCAAATCATCAAGTCCTGGGCCACGCCCAAACTCAACCCGAGCCCCGCACCCTTTTGTATGTAGTTGATGGTCTGCACTCTGCTCAACCTATTGTACGAAGCAAAAAGAGCGGCCACCACCGCACCAGAGACAGTGGTACTGGTAAAATCAATGGTGTCATTTCTCACATAATGGTCTAAAAGGTGCTCGAGGCCAAAGAAACCGGCCATCGCTAGCGAGAACTTGGTCCCTTGCTTTAGACCTTCTCTGCATCCGTTGATGATCATCACGTAATTTTTCTTCTTATGGTAGAAATACCATCCTCCAACGGTCCGGGGAAGCCGGTGGCCGTTTTCTGTCAAATATCTAAGCGACGAGAGCTTGACACCTTCGTAAACGCCCGCTAAACCTCCCACCAAACTGCCCACCACAGCCACGGCCTTTAGCCTATCGGCGGGAACTAAATGGAACCTTTCGCTAGCATTAGCGTCAGGAACAAGCAGGGTCTTTTCGTCGATCGAAAATACCGTTTTGGGCTTGTCCATTGGAAGAGATGAGGTTTAATCTGGCGTCAATTTGTACAGTGTATTCTCCGCGTTTTACAAAATGCGCTACATATTTGGGCGTATATAAAAACCCAGCCACCGGGCCAAAGCGGCCCCGAATTGACTGAGACCGTTCTATATACTATCACAGCACGCAGAGAGCCATCGCTCCTTTTCAGATTGGTCTCCACGTGCAAGGTATACCAGAGAGAGTCGTTCTCGTCGAAATATCAAGCCAATACAAGTCGTTCTCATCGAATATCGAGCCAATACCATCACAGGCACTTACTGGTCCAAGATGGACTTCACAAACTCCACGTAGTCCACGTTGCCATCGGAAGTCACGTTGACGCCCTTCAACAACTCGTCCACCTCGGAGTCGCTCAACTTCTCGCCAATGGACGTCAAGATGTATCTCAACTCACCGACGCCAATGTAGCCGGTCTGCTCCTTGTCGAAGACCTGGAATCCCTTGATGTAGTCTTCAGGAAGGCCCAAGGGTTTGAACCCATCGGGTCTCTCAATGATCTTGTGGTAGGTGTCGAAGTCAAAGTCGTTGGAGTGGATGGTGCTCTGGAGCTCGGAGATCTCCGCGAGGGTGGGGTTCTGGCCCACGGCTCTCAACAAGTCGCCCAAGTGGTCGACAGGGATCTTGCCAGTGCCCTTTTTGTCGAAAAGAGCAAAGGCGTCTTTGTATGTTTTGGTGCTGGGGTTCTGGAGTCAGTAAGGGGTTTTTCGCGCTGAAAAAGGCCAAAGGGGGTTTCCAGGACTGAAAAAGCCGCTGAAGGGGTCCCCAGTGCCGTATCACGTACCATTGCTTCTACTGGAGGAAGAGACGCTGGATCAATTCGTCTCGATTCAGGTCGGTGTCGCGTGAAAATGTAAACACGCGCCAGATGTTACCCGGACAAACCAGTCTATTCCTGCACAGGGCGTATACCTGGGGACCTTTCCAGCTGCACTTAAGGCATTTAATACTCGCCATCAACGTTTCACGATGAATGTGGACGATGGGGATGACTCTGCGGGCCATTATGACCGTCCTTCAAAAAGAAGGAGAACCGCAGCTGCTGTGGTTCCCGAGATACAGATGGCTTATGATGAGACGCGCTTCAAGCCTGGCTACATACTCAAAGTACGAGTTACCAACTTCACCACTTACTCATATGGCGAGTTCAACCTCCTGCCTTCATTGAACATGATTATTGGCCCCAATGGCGCCGGAAAAAGTACGCTTGTTTCCGCTATTTGCTTAGGCTTGGGAGGGAAGCTAGAGCTTATCAAAAGGAAGACCATGAAGTCGGTCATTAAGACGGGGTGCACGGACAGCACGATTGAAATCACGTTGAAAAACAAGGACGGCCAGCCAAACTTGGTGATTGAGCGTGCCTTCACCGAGAGGACGTCTGCATGGACGGTGAATGGCCAGCTTTCTGATGCTAAGACTATTAAAGGCATCACCAATGGGTTTAATATCCAGTTGGATAACCTATGCCATTTCTTGCCGCAAGAGAGAGTGGCGGAATTTGCCACATTGTCGCCAGAAAAACTCCTTATCGAGACCCAGCGGACCCTAGGAGATGGTTCTCTCTACGATAGCCACGAGCTGTTGATAACCATGGACTCTCAGCGCGAAAGTCTCAAGGAAGAGGTCAAAATGACCGAGGAAAAGGTTGCTCGTCTACAGGAAGAAAAACTGGCCCTTGAAGAAGCGGCTAGAAAGTACAAGGATTACCAAGAGAAGAGCAAAGAAATCCAGTTCCACAAGATGTTGGTTCCGTATGCACAGTTCCAGGATTTGAAAAATCAGCAGAAGGCAGTCAAAGAAAAACGGGCGGAGGCCAAGAAGAAGTTGGATGATTTTAAAGTAAGCTCACGGCCCTTGCAAGATCAAATAGACGCTGCAAAAGCCGAGGTCGATGAGCAAGACATACGCACCAATATTGCTGAAGATGCTCAAAAGGACGCTTTAAAGGACTACAAAGCCAAACAGGCAGAAGTGGCGGAAATCACAGATACCGTGTCTGAGTTAAACAACACCATCACGGCCCTAAAAACAAGATCTAGCCGACACAGAGCAGAATTGGATCTGGTGAAGGTTGAGCGGGTGGAACTCGTTGAAAAACTCGAAAGAAACCCTGAGGCCAGCGAGGAGGAGATCGAAGAGTTGAAAAACCAGAGAGCGGCAAAGCATGACGAATCCAACGAGGTCAACGCAGAGATCGATAACATCGATTCCGAGAAGAACCGGTTGTACCCAGAACTAAAGAGACTACAACGGGAAGTCCGCAACAACGAGGACAAGCTCAAATCCACCGATAAAATCAGTATCTTGGAAGAACGGCCTTCTAGGTACAGAAGGGAACTCGTGGAAAACTCCCATGGAGCCCATTTCAAGTTGAGGAGGGAGAGTGAGTACCAGGGCCGGTATTTCGATGCTCCCGTTGTTTCGTGTGCAGTGACAGACAAGGCGTATGCCAAATATGTCGAAAAAGTGATCGACAACAACACCTTATACTCTATATTCTCGAAGAACAGGGCGGAACATGACAAGATTTCCGAGTTTGTGCTTTCCGAATTCAACACCCCGATGAGAATTTGCAGTCGGTCCGAAATCAGACAACCCATGTCTAGTGAGGAGGTTCGCAAGCTTGGATTTGATGGCTATTTGTCGGATTTTGTCACTGGTCCACCGGAGCTTCTTGAGTCGTTAAACCAGACAAGCAAATTGCACTTAATTCCTGTTTCACGGCAGCCCATCACCGACTCCATGCTCAAGGCCTTGACAAGCAATTCAGACAGGGTTCCCTTTATGAAGTTCATGGGTGCTGATCAGTTGTTCACCATACACAGATCGAAGTACGGTAGTCGACAGTCTTTTTATGGTACTGAGAAGATTTGGGATGCCCAGATTTTCGGATCCAGTGGACTCACTCAGCAGGCCAAGGACTCCATCAATGAAAAGATAAGAGTCGATAGGGCCGAACTCAAGAAGTTACTGGACCAGTATACCCATATTGACCTGAAGTACCGCCAGGTGAAGGAGAAACAAGCCGTTTTGCAGGATGAATCTACCCAGATCGCAAACAACTTGAGAAAATTACAAGAGAACAAGAAGGTGCGGAAGAAAATCGAGGGTTTGATTGCCGCAAAAGACCAAAGAATTGCCAAATTGGAGGCTAGCTCAGTCAGAGATTATACCGACAAAATCAAGCAGACGCAAAGAAAGATTGTGGAAAAGTACCATTTGAACGCGACGGCATCGACGGAGTTATCTGAGGTGGCCAAGGTGTTGGCAAACAGCACTGTCGAATTCAAGAAAAATCAGTTTTTGCTTTTACAGTGCCAGAATAGGGTATCGACTGGACTACAATTGATGGAAGACATTGACGTATACAAGGAGAAATTGGTCCGGGAATATGAGGAGGCCAAGCGGAACTACGACCAGATCAGGAAGAGTGACTCTGCAAAGAAAATCCAGGAGCAAAGTCTCCATTACACCAACGAGGACAGGGCCGTCTTATCTGACTATGCTCAGGATTATATGGACAGGCAGTTGTTAACGGAGAAGTACATTTTGGAAAAGATCCAGCTTCTAGAAGACGAAATATCCGTCATGTCTTCTGCTGACAAGAACTCTCTTGCGACGTTAAGTAAGAAGAAGAGTGATCTTCATTTGGCAGAAAATGAGTTACCCCGGATGGTCTCTCAGATTGAGGATCTTAACGGTAGAATTGCCCAGGTCCAGCTGAATTGGGAGGCAAAGCTCACGAAGGCGGTAACGCGGATTTCGAGAGCTTTCCAAAAGAGATTTGTCACTGTTGCTAGCGATGGCCGCGTTGAGTTAGTCAAAGAGGAAAGGTTCAAGGACTGGCGGTTGCAAATTTTGGTGAAGTTCAGAGAAAACTCCGAGTTGAAGATCTTAGACCATCTTTCTCAATCTGGAGGTGAACGTGCGGTGTCAACCATCTTCTTCGTTATGTCGTTGCAGGGGTTGACGAACGCACCGTTCAGAATAGTGGATGAGATCAACCAGGGAATGGACCCCAGGAACGAGAGACTGGCCCACAAGTACTTGGTCCAAACAGCTTGCAAGAACAACAACTCGCAGTACTTTTTGGTGACACCCAAGTTGTTGACGGGCCTCTATTACCACCCGGAAATGGCCATTCATTGCATATACACGGGAGCTCTCATGGATAAGGTGGATAGAGAGAGCGAGGAGATTGATTTCATGGACTTCATGGGTGGGCGGCTTATTACCGGCGATGCATAGGGGATTGTGAACGTAGGTATTAATATGTATGTAACTTAGGTGGAGGTCAATATCTACTGAATCACAGAGGAAAGAAGATTATTGGTTAATACAGCGAACTTCATGTTCTGATGGCTGATACACATCTATTATACATATTTACACGATTTTTCACAAAAGTTTGAGGAACTCGGCTATTCTCCTTCTGGCCTCTTCCGGGCCAATTAGACTCACTATAGCAGACAAGTTCAACCCAGACAGCTTTCCAGATAACGGCATTCTAATGGCACGAAAAACGTCAGTCTTTTTGGCGTCGGGAATGGTCTCTGCCAAATGGTTGATCTGGTCACTAAAGGTTTCTGGAGATATGGGTAACTGAAGCAACTTTGAAAGAACCTCCTTTGTTTGAGCAGGCAACTTCTCATGGTCTATGGAGACGGCAACATCGTCGAAAAGGTAAGAATGCTCCTCAAGCTCATTGAGAGTGCGTATACTAGGCCCAGCTGCCACGATAACACGCCGAAGGTACTCTTTATCGTATTTGCCCTTCGTGAAGCGGGTAAAGGTTTCAAAGTACAGATCCACCAACTCTTCTAGCATCTCGGCGTTTCCTATGCGTTGCTGCAAGAAGTGCTTGTTGAAGAAATGAAGCTTTTGAATGTTAACTTTGGCGTTTCCCTTGGTCAAATGGTCCAAAGAAAAGCGCTGCTCCAACTCCTTCAACGGCATGATCTCAGAAACGCTTTCACCAGGATTGTCTCTGGGAGGAGACCACCCAAAAAGTGCACAGAAGTTGGTCAAGGCTTCAGGAAGAATGCCCTGTTCCCGCACTTCAAGAATGCCGCTGTCACCAGCCCTCTTAGACAACTTTTTCTCCGCCATAGACGTTAGCAATGGAATATGGATGTACTTCGGCGGGTCCCACCCAAAAGCACGGTATAGGGCCACATGTTTCGGGGTGGACGAAAGCCACTCCTCGCCACGGATCACATGAGTGATCTTCATCAAATGGTCGTCCACCACGCTGGCAAAGTGGTAGGTTGGCAAGCCGTCGGACTTCATTATGACGAAATCGTCGTAGCGGCGGTCGCGTGCGTTTGTCTGAGGCTGAATGTTCTTCTTGCCATGGAGGAGGTCTTCGAAGGGCTCGTACGAATCGGGGCTTTTGAACCTGATTATGTCGTTTTCGTGACCAATATGATCGTTTTTCAAGCACTTTCGATCGTAGGTGACGGTTGTGGGCGGCTTTAATTTCATGGCGGATTGGCGGAGGTCGTCCAAACGGTCTTTGGAACATCCACAGTAGTAGGCGTTACCGTTTTCCACCAATTGCATCGCAAACTTCCGGTAGATTTCTTTCCTGTCTGATTGGCGGTAAGGACCATAGGGCCCACCTTCATTGGGGCCCTCATCGACTTTTAGACCGCACCATTTGAGGGCTTCGTATATGCTGTTTTCGGACCCTGGAATGAGCCTTTTCTGGTCGGTATCCTCCAAACGAAGCAAGAACTGGCCCCCGGTGTTTCTAGCAAGCAAGTAGTTGTACAAGGCAGTCCGGAGCGAGCCGAGGTGGAGACTTCCCGTAGGGGACGGAGCAAAACGGGTACGTGCTGGGGTTTGAGGATGAAGCACCGGTTTGGGGGCTAGAAAGGTGGTCAGAACGCCAAAAAAACGCCGTGGGGACGCTCCAGGCGACCTTAATGACCTTATGGCGGAGCCTGGAAGTCGTAGGACCGCCATTCTGTGCTTTTTGGTGGGCGTTTATATTTTGCTTCCTAGACGATGAGCAGATTTGTTCCCCGGAATTTTGGGAATATAGCTGAAAAATTTTACCAGGTTGGGCCCCCACAGTCACGACACTATTCATTCGCTATTCTCTCCAACCCCGACTTTTCAATGGCCATTTCATATTCACGCACCACGGTTGTGGAACTGGGAATTTCCCCGGTGGAAATAGCCCGGTCCCAGATGCTTCAGTCCATTACCAGAAAGTTCTATCTCCACAAGTCTTTTGACCTCCAATCGGACTTGGAGTTCTTACCGTCGATCCCCGCGGACCAAAACTTCTCTGGAATTGCACAGGCCCCGCAAATGGCCAGAATACCAGCCCCCAGCCCCCACCAGCTCAGCTCTCCTCCAATGGGCCACAACGCACACTTTGCCAGCCATGGAAAACGGGACTTTGTGCCGTCTTCGGGACCCCAGCACCACTTCAACGATCTCTTGAATACACCGAAAAACACCATGGCGTTTTTGAACAGCGAGATTTCCCCCAAGAGACCCATGGGTAGTCCTAATGGGGCCAATGTCAATCCCAGAAGACGTGGAAATGGCCCTGAAATGCCTGTTTCGCAGAGGGGCCGCGGCTCAAGACACTAGACCGCTGCAGGAAGACCCTCTTAAGCGCTCTTAGGGTGCTTTTTAACATTTTGGGCCCGTCGGCTCAAATGGTGGTCTGCGCATTGTGCGTATATGACGGAATAAGCTATGACTGCTATGTACTGGACGTGGTTCGAATCTAGACTGCGACCCGTTCTAGAGGTCTTCGCCAAAACCAGCAAAATCGAACCGGTCTTATTCCCTCTCTGTGCCTGTCAATGCCTTCCTCGCACATTCTGCATTGCATAGGCTCTTGGCCCAAGATGGCACTTCGCTGTTTCCCAGACTTTCCAAAATCCACCAGACTCTTGCATTTCACACATGAAGCATTCAACCTTCTCGATATCACATTAGACTTTGGCGCCCTTGTCGTCACAAGTCATCTTGGCCCTCGTAGTGGCTTTTACATAGTTCTCCATTCACACCTCACAGGTGGCCCATTCTTGCCCAAATGACCTTCTTTTCGCCCCAAACTTGATAAGCACATTTATAATAGACGATTCTAAACCATGAACCACCCATTGCGGCATCCCATCCGCTTCCCGATCTAAAATCTCCCTCCACCTCCGTATATAGTACCTGCATATAACTCTTGCAGCCGCTTTCGCCTTTGATCTGCACACAGGCCCCCCAGGCCGATGGCAAAGGGATAAACTCTCCCGTTGCCACCAAACGGAATTCTATTTAAGCAGAGGCGATTCCCTGATTTCACGATCCCAGTTTCCAACTTTATCCCATCGTATTTCTCGCTTCTTTCTCCAATGCCAAAGAACTCTTCTTCTGGAGACAACTCCTCCGGCTCCTCCCGTGATGATCTGTACGATGAGGACATCGAGAAGTTCATCAACAACGTGGGCGAGTTATCGTCCAACGTGTCACTGATAGCACGGAAGCTTGTGAACAACGCCAACTTCTCTGTTCAGGACCTCAATGAGCGGGCCAAAGAGTACTCCCGTACTTGGTTGTTGGATACCGATAACGGGGGCTCTCTTAGCCAGCAAACTGAGAAGAACGAGAACGTGGAGGACTTCTTTTCCAAACCTTACCAGACCCGAACCGGGTGTGGACCCAAGTCTCTGTGGGGCGACAAAGAGAGCAACACGAGGGTGTGGGGCGATTGGAAACCGTGGTCTGACGTGTGGCCCCGCTGGAACCACGGCCGGCTCGATCCGTATGCCAGCGAATGGACGCCTTTTGGTTACTACGCGTTCAGTCTGCCCTCAATTAGGGCCTACAACGACTGCCGTGACAAGAAGGGCGAGTCTGTGTGGGACGCAAAGGGCTACTGGCACTGCTTATTCCCCAATAGCCAGGTGCCTGCAGAGTACTTGGAGTACAAGAGGGAGCATTTGGGCGGCAAGATTTTGACCAAGGAGGACTTCCAGGATGAGATTCTGCGCAAGAACGCAGACCCAAATGCCGAAGTCATCGACTTGGGCGACAAGGGCAAGTATTTCCGGCGTTTTGACGACTTTTTGAATTGGAAGAGCATCATGTTCGAGAACGTGCGCAGAGAAAACAAGACAAGGAGAGAGGAGGCCAAGAAAGCGGTGGAATCCAGGGTCTCAAAGAGGGAGTCGCTGGAGAAGCCCTTGTTGGCTGCGCAACACGACAATTCTGGAAAGAACGTCATCTCCACGTCTGTCGAGTCGTCGTACAGGACCGACTCTGAGACCAAGGAAATTGTGTTCAACGAGACAAGAACTGAGTACTACAGCGACGGCACCTCGAGCACAATGAACGTGACGAAATCGAAGCCCTTCAACTCTGCTAGCTGGGAGAAAGAGGAGAGTTCCGATGGTGTTCTTTCAAGCGATACCTCCGGAAAGCCAGGCTGGTTCTGGAACAGGAAGTGAAGGGGGTGAGTGTGATTTAGGGCAGTTGTTGCAGTTGAAGCTGGCAGTTTGCTGCAGTACTGTAATTTTGGCAGCTCTGCAGTTTTTGCACTTTCGCAGCATTCCTGCAATTTCTTCCTTGTCTGATAGGCAGATATGGCCTTTGGCAGCATTGTTAAATGCGCCTTGTGAATAGCGTTTGGTTTATGCTTGGGGTCTCGTGCTCCGAGCCAGGTGGTTCGGATATCTATGGTATAATGACTTCATTTTAGTATTCTTCTTGCAGTAGCTGCGAATTCTTTGTGTAACCGGTAATCTGATCGAGGGTTTTTTCTGGTCCAGAACATAGACTACTAATTCCACAACACATAATTGCATTTATTCCGACCAATTAGCATGAACCCGTTGAATAAAATCATTTTCTTATCGGCGTTCTTAGCGTCGGGATTCTTGTTGATCTTATTGTCGTGCGCCCTATACAATAACTGGAAACCGCTATGGGTTATTCTCATATTCTTGGTGGCACCTTTGCCCAATATCGTTGCATCGTCTATTGAGAGCAACAGAGACGACTTCTTGACGTTCAGCAATAACCACGGCAACGACCCCAGCACGCTAGCGGAATCCGCTAAGTTCTTCACCGGCATTTTGATTGTGAGTGGTATCTCATTGCCGTTGACGTTGTACCACACCAAATTGGTCGAGTTTGGGTCCATGTTGATGAGTATCGTTGGAGGATTGATTGTGTACGGGGCCATAATCATATTCATGTGGTTCTTCAGCGAGGAACAGGAGGATAATGACGATTTTAATTTTTAAGCGTGTCCCATATAGTGGGCCAGCCCCCACAGTGCGGAGAACTGCCTCTTGTCAAGCCGTCTTATGTTGGAAAACACATCGGTCCACGCCACAGCGTCGACCATGTCATCTCACATTGCATTTTCTTGCTCAAGTGTGCTGCTGGACGACCGGAGCCGAGAACGTAAAGAAACAGCCACAACCTAGCGTTTATTCCGTGGCAGTGTCGGCTCCATATCTACATTTTTGTCTTCACTTCTCATCAATACTTAGTGCTTCTTTTCTTTGAGGCCACGAACTTTCCCTACAGTCGGCGACGCCCACATGCCATTGCGCCGTATATGATCTATTTATTAATAAAGCAGGTCGCTCTTCCGTGTGTAAGTACCATGTCAGTTCAAAACAACGAGCAAGAGGATCAAGATGACCGTCAATATCACGATGGTCACCAAACTGCCGTTCTCCTTCACTTTCACGCTGAACTTGCGTAGATTGCGCGAAGCGTGCTGGAGCCTATCGGCAGAGTACTCCACTCCCCTTTCCAAGTCGCTGAGGATGATCAAGTGGTCGTCTAGCTCGTCATTTATCGTCAGTCCCATGGACCGCTGGATGTTGATGGATCTGTGCAACTCGTCGAGACTCTGGTCCTGTGCTAGAAGCTGCTGCTGGTGCTCGGCAAACATCTGCTGGTTGGACGTGTTGGCCGACGATAGGGAGTTTGTGTCGGCTTCAGGATCTTCCGCCTCATCCCTATAGGGCCTGAACTTGCCCGCAGTGCCCATAAGCTGGTTTCTCCATTCGCTGTGCTCCTCGTCGGAGTCCACTTCGTCTTTGAAACGCACGGATTTGACGGAATGGGCGTCTGTCTTGCGCCCGGGCTGCGTCTCAGTGGCCGAGTAGCTGAAATCAAGAACGGGCTGTGTGAACTTGTACTCTGAAATGTTGATATACGGGTCGTTGATAAGGTTGTCGCTGTAGATGATAGAATTGTAGGAGGAGACCGTTCCGTTGAAGCGAGTCACCAACTCGTCCAAGGAGCCGGATGCGCCATTGGAGTCGTGGTAGTCGTCCAAATCGCTGTGGATGTATGCTAGGAGCTTGAGTGTCTTGTTCAAGTGGTTGATGAGATCCACGTTATCGTTGGCAGAGGGAGTGAGCTTGAGGACGCCGATGAGCCTATCACGCTCCTCTATTTGCGTGCCGATCTCGTCCACATAGGCCGCGGCACGTGATATCGACAGCCGGAGGTCTTTTACGGAGCTGGTGGTCATACTGGCGGATATATGTGTGGTTTATAGAGGAGAAGTTGGCGGAGTGCCACTATCTTTATCGCAAATGATCAGAACCTGCATGGGGTTAGTTCCCAATAGGGGGATGCGCTACGCCTGGTTGAGGAGATGAAGGAGGAAGGGAAGAAGGAAGAGGGAAGAAGAGGAAAGAAAAAGAGTGGAAAGGAATAGAGGTTATGATGACAACATGAGTAGACCGAGGTTGTAAGTTATATGGGCTGGCTGCTGGTGGGGGACTTTTGGAGGCTGCAAGGCTTATGTATGGCCGCGAAAAAAGACTGATGCCTTTTGTATGGTGGAGAAAAGGCTGCTTTTGTAAGGAAGAAAAAGGCTGCTTTTGTATGGTGGAGAAAAGGCTGATGACCTATACAGTGGGAAGAGAGGCCAATAGCCTATAAAAGTAAGAGAATGCATACGAGGACGCTGAGGTAAGGGTGAGATGGTCTGTGATGCAGAAGAATTTGGTGGATTGGGGAGTAGCGCAGTGCATTCTTCCTACAAGCTTACAAGCGATGGAAGGATACGGATTGAATTCAAGATTCTGAAGTGACGTTTCTGCGTCTTGAGAAATTGACCTAGCTATATATATTCGCCATGGTCACGCAGAAGGTACGGCCCACGCTCGATCCCCGTCGCTAGAGGTCCTCGCCTTAAAATTCACATCTTTTGATAAAGGGTCGAAGTTGGGTATAGCTACGTGCCGTGATCTTCGCATAGTACACTTGCCTTTTTGCCGGCCCCTGCCGTAAAAATTGCTCTTTGCACGGCTGCATCGGCGTCAGAACTGTTTAAGTGCCTAAAAGTACTGGATAGGCGGACAGGGAAGCTGAAAAGGACGGGTTTCCTATTCCAGAGTATCTGCGGTGGATCGTGGAATTGACTAGTTGTTGGTGATGACGATAGCAGGTTTTGGCTGAGTCTGCGCCGCGAGAAAGGGCCCAATCTTTCAATAGAAAGCAGGTTTGGGCGTATCTGGGAGATGTATTTACCTTAAGGATTTGTAGAAAGCACCTGAAACGCTGTTCCTTTCGTCTGGGGCATAGTGCATCTGTATTTCGCAGCCATTCGGTCTATTTCCTCTCACGGTCAATGGCCATCCCTCCAAAAACCCAGAACTGAAAAGTGATAGTTGTGTGACTCCAGGTATAGGCGTTTACTTCCATGCAGATTTCGAGCCGACTGTTGGCCTGTTAAGTGTTTTGAAAGGGCCATATTCGAACTGCATTGGTCCATTACATAGCATCTAGACCATTCGACAAAAGCTGTTTGCGCCCAATCGTCTCCTATTCTCTAGACTCCTCCTTTTCTCACTACATCAAACGATCATGAAATGGTATATTTAACATATTACGAGAAATGAAGTGGTAGCGTTCCCCAGGCGCTATGACCTGAGCGGCTGGATGGCATGAATGGTAGTATACAGTAATGTAGTAATGTACAATCGGAGCGATGCTTTTGAGGTCATTTCGTGGTTCTTGCGGAAAGCCGTAAAGGCCTCGGAAACACCCTTAGGGCGTACGTGTTCATGGGCACGCTGTTCTGCATGTCCGTGACGAACTGCAGCAATTCCTTTTCAAGCTGCTGTGTTTCCTGGAGCACCATATCCTCGAAACAGTCGACGATGTTTGTCAAGTTGTTGTGCGAGTCGGACGCCATTCTAAGCTGTCTGCGGAAAGCTTCGTGGTTGAATACGGGCGCCCTTCTGGCATGTCGCTGTTTCAACGGAGAGGGTGGCAACGAGGGGTTGTAAATGGAGGTGGCAGGCGTGGCACTGGCCTCATATGAGTCGTTATACGAGAAGTTGGAGTCTTCGGTGGTGTCGGTGTCATTGGACTCTTCGACAAAGAGATCGTCTAGCTGATCGAAGAGGTTTTGCGTGCGAGGAGCCATGATAGACCGGGGCAGTGACGGTGGTAGTTGCGGCTATATCAGGCGGAAGTAAGCCAGTTGGTGAATACTAGTCGGACTGTGGGAGCAGAATGGGAGATCACGGTACTCCTGCTCTATGAATAGAACCTTCAGTGGCGGAAGAGCAAGTGCAAGTTGATACTAGCAACCAGTTGACACTTTGACAGGTTCAGTGCCCAAGTAGTAAGTTGCCACTAAAATCAGACGAAACAGGTTCAGTGCACGGGTGATCTTCAGCCTAATAACCGGGCCGTCTCTTTTCTTTATGTTGTCGACCAGCTCTTAGCAGTCTCCTCTTGACAAGACTATAATTCTAAACGTATCCCAAACTTGGCTTTCGTCAGAAATCTCCGGAAAACACCTCACCTGCTCTTTTGTACAAATGCTGGTCGTCTCCAACTCCCCTGCGCGAAGCCCAGCCCTCCGCATTACGCGGCCGTGCTTAAGCGAGCCCAAACCGCGAATCCCTACCACATTAATGTACGAAGGGCCTGCGGCCTAATGCCCCTATGCAGGCGGCCGCCTTATTGGGCGAATATGACCGTGTCTTCCCGGGAGTAGGGGGGTTCTGCATGTAGCCGTGACGAAATGGGCAAAAACCGCTGGCTATTGGCCCGCTACCAACGGCCGGCCAGCGCTCACATCGCAAACCGTGGTCTAAGACGCATTGTGGGGATGTGGTAGTATTATAGTGGAGATATCGCATATTGTCGATGGCTATTGTTGTTGCATCGTGTAGACCGCGTCGTGGCCTAATCCGGAGGGTAAACACAGGGTCGAGATATCACGTGATCCATCACGTGAGTTCAGAGGTCACGTGTCTCGACACAAAGCCGTTGGCCTGTTGCGGCACAGATCAGTTGCTGACTGCTGTCACGTGATCTGTCACGTGATCTTTAGACTGGGTAGCCTTGTTGGCAGTCTTTGGCAGTCTCTTCGTGGACAGGCTGTGACTTTACGGCAAGTAGTTCTAGTACATCGTGGATCGCTTGGCGCGCTCCCCCAAACGCTCCATTTTATGGCGCCCATTCCGCAGCTTCTCGCTACCCCACCAATGTCGGACTGTCGCAGCGGGCCCTTTTCCGGGCACCGCCCAATTCCTCGGAACACCAATGGAGCAGCCGTCACCCCGCAGGAGATCCGTCCGATAAGCGCCAGGAACGGTGCCGGGCACTTTGCAGCTGAAAAAGCGGCCATTAAGACCCCGTCGCTGATAGACAATTGTTCCGCGGAGCCCCGCGGACTTTCCGCAGCCACCGTATATATAGGACTATTTCCCACATGGTCACCGATTGCTAAACACTTCATCTTTGCACCGAAGTCTCGCAGCATATTTCCAGCACTATACTCTCAAAATGACCACCACTGCTGCCGCTAAGCCCGAAAAGACCGTTTGTGTCTTCTGCGGATCGTCCTTCGGTAAGGATGACTCTTTCGCCAAAAACGCCACTGCCCTTGGTAAGTCTCTTGCCGACAGAAAATGGGGATTGGTCTACGGTGGCGGATCGACAGGTGTCATGGGCGCCGTGGCCCGTGGGTGTGCCACCAACGGCGGCTACGTGCACGGAATCATCCCGTCTGCTCTTATTTCCAGAGAGAGAATCGACGAGTTGGAGTTGAACAAGAAGTTGAAGGAGTCCATCAACAACCACGACGGATCCACTCCCATTCCAGACTCGGCCGAGTACGGACACACCACTTTGGTCAAGGACATGCACACCAGAAAAAAGATGATGGGTGAGGAGGCCGACGCCTTTGTCGCTATGCCTGGCGGTTACGGCACTTTGGAGGAGTTGATGGAGGTGGTCACTTGGTTCCAGTTGAACATCCACAACAAGCCCATTGTGATTTTCAACATCAACGGCTTCTACGACAACTTTTTGAAGTTCATCCAGGACTCCATCGACAGCGAGTTTGTTAGCAAGAAGAACGGCGAGATCATACGCGTGGCCACCACAGTGGAGGGCGTGTTGGAGGAGATCGAAAACTACAAAGTCCCGGCCGGCCGTTTTGACTTGAAGTGGGACACCACCTAAGCGAAGGTACCCAAAGGGAATTCACATGCTCTCTCGGAGATGTATTTAAATGACTGGGTGTTTCAGATAACTGGAGCATCTTGTCGGAGGCGACTATTCGCCTGGTGATGGATATATAGGCACTAGATGATGTCTTTTCGTACCGCTCAATAAAAGCTTTTGCAGTAATCGGAAAGGGTAAGAATTGGACGACTCAGATGGGGAAATGTACTCAAATGGAAGACATCCAGTTTCTGTGTTCCGTGCTATCCCGAGCCCTTTGGGAAAGAGCACGAAACGAGAACTTTATCCAATGAAGCATCTGAGCTGCTTTCTACTTCTGCCCATTTAAGGCGAATACTTCGTTTCTTATGTATTATGTTCCTTCACATTTGGACTCTCCCGTCCCTCTATACTGTGCATGCATATACACATCTCTATTACTGGTTTCTGGCCCTTTATTAATGAGGGTTGTGGTCCTCATCGGCCTCGTCGTGAACATGGAACAAGTCCGTGAACTCGTCATCGGGAACTTCCACCTCCGATAAGTAGCCGGTGCCCACGTCGTACATCATGCCCCACACCTCAATGTCGCCGTTTTTCAACGCCAACGAGGCGGAGGGGTGTCTCTTCAAGGCCAAAACAGACAGAATCACGTTTAACTCCGCCAACTTCTTCGCCTTGGCCTTCGGGTCCGCGTTGTAGGCCTTCAACACCTCAACGTTCGCGGCACGGATGTGTCTGATGGGATTCAACCACAAGTCCAAAACACCGCCGATTTTTTTGGACGAAAGCGACGCCCAAACGCCCCCACAGTCAGTGTGACCGCACACAATGATTTTGCGCACCTTCAACACCTCCACCGCAAACTGGATAACGCCCTGGGACGAGATATCATTCGCATTCACGATATTGGCGATGTTACGGTGGGTGAAAACCTCGCCCGGCAACGTGGCCAAGCAGCCCTCGCCCGCACGCAGGTCCAGGCACCCGATCCAAAGCGTGTGTGGGCTCTGGCCCTTGCCATTGAGGTCGAAAACCTCATTCAGGTGGTTGTGTTTGATCAGATCGATGTAGAACTGGTTGTTATTGAAGTAGTCCTGTTTCGTGGACTCTTTGGAAAGCGAGAACGGGAAGTTGGCGGTCTTGATAGGCATTTTCCCGTCGTCGGAGCCAGACGCAAGATCCGTCTCGTGGTCCTTCTCCAACTGGTATTGTAAGATGTTTTCTCTGCCCATTACGACCGGGTACTGTGAAAAGCGCCTTAACGGTAGACGAGGCAAAGGGAGAGTTCGACTAAAGACACGCACGGTTGCAGGGGGGTAAAGTGACCTATTTATAAGATGGGTCGGTTAGCCGCTCGTGGAGGCCAACAATTTGGGACCCACGCCAATAAATACGCCATCGCGGCCGCCTGCATGCGGGAACAGCTCCAACGGGCCGGAAACAGCTATCCGGGCCCAAAATGGCACCGATAAACGCCCAATTGGCCGCATTGGGCTTTTTGCCCTGAAATCATCGCAGCTGCATTGCTCGGTATGGCGCGCCAGATGACGTCGTCGGCCGTGCAGATTTGGTCACGTGATGCGAAGATCTCAGCCGAGAGAGTCGTACCTTTTCTCTGCGTCACGTGCCCAGTACCACAGGACTGACGCGCCATCGCTCACGTGACTTACATTTCCGATTTGCTAGTCGCCTTTCACAGCCAGGAGACGATTTGACTTGGAGGCGATCTGTGATTCTGGAGGGAAACTCTGTCCATATTGCCATGACGCGTGAATCGGGCTTTGAAGGCGTGCTTCGCGAACACGCGCAGAAGGAGGAGCTTACTGACGAGCAGAGGCTGTTCAATGGGCTTTCTACAGATGACAAGCTCACGCGGTTGAACTCGCTAGTTCAACGGTCTCAGATCTACTCGCAGATTATGCTTGATAACATCTTGGAGAACACGCTTAGTAAGAAAAGGGCCCTGGAAGACACTCCCGTGGAGGCTCCTAAAAAGAAGTCCCGAAGCTCTAGGAAACAGAAAAATACGCCTAAAGGCGACATCGTGTCGCTTCTACAAAAAGAAGGCCTGAAAGAGGTTTCTGAGAAGACGCGTTCTACCAGAAATGCCATCGAGAGCGCCCAATCCAGCCACACCCAAAAGCAGCCCGCTCTTGTCTCTGGTGGGGTGATGAAGGGTTATCAGCTAGATGGACTCGAGTGGATGTCCACGTTATATGAGAACGGGCTTAATGGCATTCTAGCGGACGAAATGGGGTTGGGAAAGACCCTCCAGTGTATTGCGTTCTTGAGCTATTTGATGGAAAATGGCGTTAGAGGACCCTTCTTGGTGGTTGTTCCATTGACCACTCTTTCCAACTGGGAAAACGAGTTTACCAAATTCACTCCTGACATAAAAGTGGTCAAATACATTGGAACTAAGCAGCAGCGTCTGCGAATGAATCTCACGCAGCTTTGCCGCAAAAACAACGTGATTTTGACCTCCTACGAAATGTCCATTAGAGACTTCCGCAAATTCGATCTGATCGCAGATTGGAAGTTCTTGATCGTGGATGAAGGACACCGGTTGAAAAATAGTGAGTGTTTGCTTATCAAGATCTTGAAGAAGCTCAAAGTTAGTAACCGCTTGTTAATCACAGGAACACCCCTTCAGAACAACTTGAACGAATTGTGGTCGTTGTTGAACTTCATTTTGCCCGATATTTTCCACGATTTGGAGTTGTTCCAGCAATGGTTCAATTTTGACGAGTTGACCAATTTGCAGCAGGAGCTGACCGACACCGAGGAGAAGAAAATCATCGAGTTGAACATCCAGAAGAACTTGATCTCCAATTTGCACACCATTATCAAGCCCTTTCTCTTGAGGCGCTTGAAAAAGGACGTGATCAAGAACTTGCCACCCAAAAAGGAGTACTTGATACATATTCCGTTGACAGACTTACAGAAGAAACTTTACCAAGATGCTTTGGATAATAAGCTCTTCAGCTCGTTGGTGGAATGTAACCTCAAAGAACACCTCAGCTATAACCACCGTGATTTGTTCAACGACGCTAACGATTTCAAAGTCATCGATAAGTTCTTGATGGACAGTTTTGGCTTCAGCTTGTCTTCCTCCAAACAGCGGGCAGCTAACGGGCGTTCGTTGAAGGAAGCAGAAAGCGACGACGAATTTGAAGTGGTTGAGATTCTCGACGACGAAGTAGAGGAACAGGAGCCACTTGAAGAGGTCGACTTCCAGACTTTGGACAGGCATGGAAAGCAGAAACATACCATGAATCGCATTTTTCCCATGGTCTACAGAAACACCCAGAACCAGAAGTTGCAAAATGTGGTGATGCAATTACGGAACATATGCAGCTCCCCTTACGTATACTACGAGCCATTTCCGATAAGCCGCGAGGGAAAATACGACAACGAGTTCATGGAAGTACTACTAAAAAACACCTCCAAAATCAAGATTCTTGACCAGTTGTTGAAGGAATTGTTACCCAAAAACCACAAGGTGTTGATATTCTCCCAGTTTACAAAGATGTTGGACATTTTGCAGGATTGGCTAGTTCACCAGGGTATCGAAATATGCCGTTTGGACGGAGAAACGCCCCAAGATACTCGAGAAGAGCAGATACGAGACTTCGGTGATCCCAAAAAAAAAAAGCAGGTTTTCTTGTTGTCTACCAGATCTGGTGGTCTTGGAATCAACTTGACGGCTTCCGACACAGTCATACTCTTCGATAATGATTGGAACCCACAAATGGATTTGCAGGCCATTGACAGAGTACACCGCATAGGCCAAACTAAACCGGTCAAAATTTTTAGATTCATCACCACTGATTCCGTGGAAGAACTTTTGATCAGCAAAAGCTACAGCAAACGATTCTTGGAGAAACTCATCATTCTGATGGGAGAGTTCAAATTCAACAAATTTAAAAAGTTGATCGATAACGACGATGCCTTGGAGGGTACTAATCTCAATCAGTTCTTGGAGATCAGTAAGCGGTTCAAGATCAACGGAGCAGGAGAAGGAAAGGTCGATCAAAAGACCCGTCTAAACCAACACTTGTATTTGAACGACAGCGAGTCAGTGGAGATACTCACAAAAGAAGAAGTGAACGAATTGATGGATAGAAGTGCTGAGTGCTATGCTAACGAAAACACCTTTGACAATATTACAGCATTTGAGACCACCAATAATATGGACGAGTCGGTCTAAGCATTTATATAATCGTTTAATTCATAAAAAAAGGCATATCTAAAATATAAGGTACCCAGAAAATGAAATCCCGTAAAAAAAGAGGCCGGGAAGAAATGAAATCACCATTTGTAAAACCTCCATTGGTTCTATTCGACCAACGTGGTCGAATCTAGTTTAGTCCTGATAAATTGCGCCATGATTTTGTGACAAATATAATCGTTGTAATCGTTTTGGTCATGAAAAGATGCTCTGAGAACTGTTATAGTGTGACCCTCAAATCAACTTCTCTAACTGCTTCAAACTCTTGAATCTCCATCTCACTGCGTTGTAGAAAGAGCTGTAACTCCACGTCAAATCGCGGGCACCTTGCATGTAGCCATGGTACTTGTTGAACTGCTCCAGAGTAGCACCGTTGTTCTTGTCGACATGGTCCCTGATCACCTCCAAGAAGGAATCTGAATAGGTGAAAAGACGTCTCAAGATGTTGCGGTACGCCGGGGTGTCAAACGGAAGGACAATCTGAAATGTGGAGGACTCGTTCTCCTCAAAGTCCATGAAGTTCTTGAAGAAGTTCTTGTTGTTGTTGTTGATCACCACCGCCTGCTCCTGAGAAATGAGCTTGTAGATGCCCTTGTAGAAAACCTCAGCGGCTGAGGCGGTGGAGATAAACCACGGGTTGCCCTCACTGGTTCCGTAACCGTCGTAGATATCCTCGGGGTATCTGCCCAAACCAACGCCGATGTCCTGTCTGAGCTTCACCCGGTCGTGGTTGATAGGATATCTGTATTTCATGTCTGCCACCATGGAGGCGATGGAGTTGACGATATGGCTGTCATTAACGTCGAAGGGGATAACCTGCAGCGAGTCGGAAGAATCATCAGTCTCGTACTCCTCCAAGTTGTGGGAGTGCAACGAGCCCAAGAGAATGGCGGCGTCAAGACCAGATCTTTTTCCCTGGTTGAACAAGGACGGGGTCTCGATGATATAGGGAATGGCTGGCTTGGTGTAGCCGGAATCGGACTCAATGAACTTCTTCACATTGTTGAAAGCGTTTCTGACGGAATCCACAAATATGGCATCCTTGTCATAGGCTTCGGCAAGTCTCAAACCGTCCTTGAGACCCTTGAGCTGTGTGATGGAGTTGAAGAAGTGCTGAGAGTTGATTTCCTCCCAAAGATCAAACGAAGATTCAGCCCAGTTGTTGATAATGTAGATGAGGTCGTTCTTGACTAGCAGAAAGTAGATGTTTTTCTCACTTTTCAACTTGGTGTTGGAGATGGGCTTGTTGAAATGCCCCAAGAGACTCAAGTAGTTTGTGATCGTCGAGAGACGCAAGCCCGGACCGTCACTCTGGGGCCTTCCCCAGTTGGCGTCAAACGCCGAGCCGTCGGGGTGAAATTTGGGCTCGCCAAGGGACTTTTTGGTGGGGTCGGAGAAGTGGCCCGACCGATTCAGAAGGCGTTGTAAATGGTAGTTGTGCTCAATATACGCCTCGATGATCTCCGGTAGTCGCAGATCCGCGGGAAATCCGTTATCGTAAAGCCAGTGCACGAGCGACCTGATTGTCAACGCTGAGTCACGTGTCCACTGGTAGAAGTAGTCGGGATAGTAGCGAGATGGCGAGGCCACCACCACGCCAACTGCAACCTCATTGGGATCCAAGACCGTGCTGACGCCGCCAATGTTCTGCAAAATGTTGTTGAACGACACGTTGGACTGGTGAAGAAGCCACAGATCGAAACCGGCCGACTCGGGCCGGTCGTGTGGCGGTTCCAGGAACGGGCCTAGGGCCATCGACAAGAGTTGCTGTACGAAAACGGGGGCTGCGTTCCAGGCCTTGGTTGCTGCTCCCGCAGCCGGCTGCACATGCAGGGCCGATGGGAGGTAAAGGGCCGAGGCCCCGGCCGCTAGAACCCAAAGACAGGCGATTTGATGGACTCTCATGGAGAAGGGCGGCTAATGGGCCACAAAAGATACTCGAACAGTGCGGTAGAACACAGACGCAAACACCACTATCTGGCAAAATATGCACCGGTGCAAGCAAGGCCTACGGGAGAAGACGGGATCAAATGTGGGAGCAAATATTGGGGGCTCCGAGGTATTTATACCTGGATCCACAAACAGGTCACCCATTGCAGCCATCGAAAATAAACACGACTCATTAACGCGGCTGGACGCGGGGAAGTGGGGCAAATCTGGGGTAACGTCTCCCCGGGACACTTCCTGAGTCCTGAGGCCGAATCTGGCACTGTGAGGCCCGCTCCACGCGTCTTTGGGCGTCTTTTGACCGCTGGCTTGTAATGGGCCCTTCTGTCGTGTGCAGGCGTCGGCTACTTTACGCAAGCGTGACGTTGCGTCGAAGCTGCTGCAGGAGCTGACATCCTGCAGAAAACCTGATTCACACCCGTACACCATATTGCGAACACCCGTACACCGGGTGGTATACAGGACTCAATCTACACCGTGAACTGCACAGGACCTCAAGCTCCACTCTTCCACCGCCACTTATCTTCATCATGTCCAGTGCAGCCTACATCCTCGGGACGGCGCTTCTCCTGCATGCGGCCTACTCGTCTTTCGAGCACCACCAGCTTTCGAAGGCGCTTACCCTGGCATCTGCAGGACTGCTTCCTTACGATATCTGGCTTGAAGTGTTGGTGGGACTCGTCGTATTTGGCATAGGGGCGCTCAACTCCATTGAAAACACGGGCTTTCTCTCTTTGCGGTCTGCAGAAGACAATTCCGTGCACACGAGCGATAGCCGCTTCATGAAACACATTGAGATGAAGCATGCTATGCGGGTGTTGAACAAGATCGGTATTTCCGAACACGAGGAGTTTGAGACCAGGGTGCCCTTTATCGATATCAGGAAGAAGCGTGCCGAGTACGCGGCGTGGGTGGCAGAGAAAGCCGATTGAGCTGCGGTTTTACGTGTATAATGTATAGAGTGTATGACTTCGGGAATGGATCTGGTTAACGTTGTAGAAAGGATGAGGGGGTTGAAAGAATGGGTAGTTCGAGTTATGAGAAGTAGTATGCTGTCTCAATTACTATTTCATGGAAGCCATTGGGCACTGGGGTTGTATCGGAGGGTTATGTGCGCTTTTCCTGTCAGTATAGCCTTCAGTGGTGGCGTTCTCTCTTGGTAGTTATATAGGAGGTACCTGGTGTATCAATGTGTTGCAAATAGTCTCCTTATAGCTGTATCAATACCTTCAAGGGTGTCTGGCTCCTCTTAAAGCCCTTCCAGTCGTTCTACAGAATTTCTGACTTATGGACTGAATAGGTGTTTTCTTTTGTATCGGTAATTTTCTACCATTCCTGGAAATATCCACTATAGGACAGAAACCCTGCCGCATAAGAAAACCACCTCTAAGCAACAACACATGCACTACACAACTTCAACCTTTTATAGCCCTAACTTAGTCCAGACTTGGATTAGCTAAACAAATATCCTCTTTGCCAGTACAGGGCCATGCCCGTACCATACCTTATCTATAACACCCTCTACTGCAACTTTTTGGACGCCTTCTCGGCCTGGAGTCTCATCTTCTCCTCTCTGGCCTTCTTAGGACCCGGACCGGCCTCGGTGTCCAACACAAAGTCCCACCATCTGAAAGAAGAAGCGTAGCTACCAATAAAGTGGTGATGGTGCTCGTCGTGGTGTTCAGCTCCGGCCCAGAACGGCAAGAAGTGGTGCAAAGACCATGGGAACTCGTAGCCAGAGTGGGCGTCCACAGCCTGAAACAATCGTAAAGTGATCCACAAGCAGATGGTGAACAAGTGCAAGCTCTTGGTGACCAAGCACCACACAATAGGGATTCCCACGGTACCAAAGCCCAAGAGAGCCACCTCGATAGGGTGGGCGTATTCGGCAGTCAAGCCAAACGGCGCCGCGTATCTATGGTGCTGCTTGTGGATGTACTTGTAGAAAACACCGTAGTGCAAGCCCCTGTGGAGCCAGTAATGCCAGGCATCCTCCAACACGAAGAAAACAGCCAACTGAAGCGCCACCGTGGACCACTTGGGGAAAGGAACGTCGAAAGAAACACCAATGGTCTGGCACAACGGGTGGAAGAACCAGATGGGGAACGCCTCCACGAGAAAGTGCGAGATCAACACCGACTTCAAGCACTCCCATTGCTCCTGAGAAGACGGGAGCTTGGTCTCCTGGATCTTCCATCTTCTGAAGTAGGGTATTCTGTCGATGATCATCCAAGGCACAGATCTGCCAAAGTACATGAACTCGTGGAGTCCAAAGAACAAGAGACCGGTGGCAAACAAGTCGTTGTTGATGTAGTAGTAGTAGGCACCCCAGAGCTTTTCAACGGGGTTCAACTGCAGCAACTGGCTGAAGTTGTCGTAGGCCGATGCGAAGGTGGTGCCGTTGGCAAACGACGAGTAGTCGTTGAATACAGCGCTGATGTTAGTACGGTGTTTGAGAGTCAGCTTTTGGGCCATGGCTCTATGGGAACGGAGATGGAGTCGTAGAGGCGACCACGACGAAGAGCCCTATAGCTCCGAGGGGCACTGCAAGGTTGAAAACAGCTTTCTTGTATACTGTTGAACAGGCCCTCTGGCATTCCCTCGAAGAGGCATAGAACTTCTTCAAGACCACTTTTTAGTGGGCGCCTAACTGATTTGAGCTCCAGAGGTCAATGCCACTTTTCGCCGTGATGTAATTGGCGCATAATCCCATGACATTTAACATACCTAACCATAGTAAATGCAGTCGAAGTCAGAAAGTGCAAGGAAAAGCACACTAGCTTACTGTCACGCTTATCGAGAAGAAACGAGCTTTAAATGCGGCCTTTGGCTAAAGAAAATTAGTCGTATACACCGCGTGTTGGGTGCAGGATGGCTATACGAGGCGATGCGTTGGGAACGACGAAAAGAAACGCGTACAAAATCCGTGCCGGAACGAGGTGTACGGGTGTGCTGTGCATGGTAAGCGGTGGAAGGGCGGACACCAAAGGAGGCGGGATTCATAGAGGAGGAGAGATTCGGCTCGTTGAGTACGCATGATACGGCGTGGATACTGCGGGAATAGTGCGTGAGCATTTCGTGGGTATTTGTGAGTATTACGTGGATCTGCGTCCGAAGCCTGATGGAGTAAGCAGGACATAGGCTATGTAGCGGATTAATGATCGGCATGCAGGCGCTGGAGACCCTGGGATGACCACCCCTCCTTCGTCGTTTAGCCGCTGGTATCTCGACCGAGACAGGGGCTATGCGGATGCGAAATCACCTTTACGGCAACATGGGTGAAAAGCACGAAAGAGAGCATGACTGCAAATCCTCGTAAGGGACACGGCCGTTATTGTAGAGCGTTGCGAAATGGGGGCATATTTGTAGCAAACGCGTCAACCTGACACCACACTATGGGAACTATTTAACCTCGACATCATCGCCGGAAAAGCTTACATTTCTCCGAGGCCGTGTCAGCACCGTACAGTTCCAGCCGTTCAAAAGGTGTCTTTGCGGCAGCAATAGCCGCTCATTAGCCGAAACCCGGTTTTCCTCACTTCGGGGTTTTTAAAAGTTCTCCGATATAGGAGAATTTTTGGCGTTCCCGCCCTGCGTCCCGAAGTCTCGTTTCCGTTAATATTGCGGATACCAAGCGCATCTGACTGGTCTTTGGGCGGCAGCATCTTTCGAACGATAGTTCCATAGGAAACCAACACTAGTCCTAAGCCGTTTTTACGTGCAGGCCTATCGCATACGGCTATCTCCAACCCGGCCATTTATCTGTCTAGTTTGCACATAGCAGATCATCGCAATTAGATAACGGAATTTTGCACTGAGTCAGAATCTGGTACTTAGTTAGCGAAGACTAGGTAGAAGCTTCACATTGCGGCTACACTGTATCGACTTTCTGATTTGCATCTTAGTTGACTTCTGTTGGTTGCTTTGGCTTTGCAGGCACGTTGAGGTTCTTACTATCACTGCCTTATAGAGCTATTAATTAAAAAACTGCAGCTTCTTGACTCAGTATAAACACCAGAGGGGTTGCACAGTGCCTTGTTCTTATAAACAACGGTAAACAAATCAACCACTAGGAACTAATCAACAACGTCAACGACAACCACCTAATCTTGTTTCCCCTGTTAAACCCACCGCTTGGCCATGTCACTTCCTTCGTCCTCATCTAACGACTCCAAGACGGTTCCCTCGTCCAGACTGAGGGTCCCTATTCGCATTCATCCCCGGAGTTCTACCACCTCGCTTTCATCCTCGGTAGTTTCCTCGCAAGACCTCGATCATGACCCCATGCAGCCGGTCCCCTACAATGAGGCCCCCAGGATGCGCTCAGGAAGCATAGCAAGTCTGCAGCTGGGCTTCCTCAACTTGCTCAGAAGAAGAACATATAGCGTTTCCTCGTCATTCGATGCTAACAGTCTCAATAGGGCCCCCACCACCTACTCAGTGAAGGAAATCTACGGAGAGATGGCAGAAGACGATATAAGATTACGCAGAAGCGCCACAAGAAATACCATCTTGACCACCTTATCGCAAAGAGTCTATGCCGAGGAACAAAGAGACGAGGAAAAGCTTCCCCAGAGACAAATCCTGGGCTTGTATGACGATGTCCCCGACGTTTCTGTTCCTGTGAAAGACTACGGAAGCGAGTTCAATGCTGTTGATCCCGAGCTCGTCACCTGGGACGGCGACGACGACCCTAATTTCGCCAGAAACTGGTCCGTTGGAAAGAAAACCTACCAGACGGTGGTAGTAGGCTTATATGCCCTTCTTTCGCCTATGAGCTCTTCCATATTGTCGCCTGCGATGACGGAAATCGCCGAAACCCTCCATATAGAGAGCCTGTTCATGCGGCTGTTTGCTGTTTCCGTGATGGTATTGGCGTGGGCCCTAGGTCCATTGCTTATTGCTCCGCTTTCTGAGTCCGATAGGGTTGGCCGGGCCCCAGTACTCAACATTTCCGTGTGGGTCAATGGGTTCTTCTTGCTCGGTTGTGGTTTTGCGAAGACCACCGCCCAGCTCTGCATTTTCCGCTTTTTGGGCGGCCTAGGAGGCTGTGCTGCCCTTAACGTGGGAGCAGGTGCTTTGGCTGACATGTGGAGTGACGAACAACGCAATATGGCTATGGCCATGTACTCTATAGGCCCTACCTTGGGCCCTGTCATTGCACCGGTGATTTCTTCCTTTATTGTTACCGGGCTCAATTGGCGCTGGTGCTTCTACGTTTTGGCCATCTTCAACACCGCCATAGCTGTTCTCGGGACGCTTACCTTCAGAGAAACTTACTCCCCCCGCTTATTGAAGATTAAGGCGAATATGTTGCGAAAAGAGACGGGAAACTCCCATCTTCACACCATTTTCGAAATTGCTGATGGCGAAACTGCCTGGGGTCAATTTGCTGTCACGGTTACTCGGCCTATCAAGTTAATCGTGACACACCCCATGGTAGCCGGCTTAGGCTCCTTTATGGCTTTTGTCTACGGGTTCATGTACTTGATGATAGTCACGTTTCCCGAGGTGTTCCGGGGGGTGTACGGTTTTTCCGTCAACATCTCTGGCTTGATGTATCTCCCCATGGGCATTGCTTACACTATAGGAACTGTCTTCTGGTCGTGGATGATGGAGGTTGTTTACCGCAAACTTACTGCGAAAAACGGAGGAGTCTCCAAACCGGAGTACCGGTTGCCGTGCTTGTGTTTCAGCGGAATCGGCATTCCGATTGGCCTCGTGTGGTACGGGTGGCTGGCTCAGAAGGAGTTGCATTGGATCATGCCATGCATTGGAACGGGAATTTTTGCTTTCCTGATGGTGGCGGTATTCCAGAGTATCCAGAACTACTTGATCGATATGAATAACCGTTTTGCAGCCTCTTCGGTGGCGGCTGCAGCGGTGTTTCGGTCGATGTTTGGGTTTGCGTTTCCGCTTTTTGCAACTCCGATGTACGCCAAATTGAATTATGGATGGGGCAACACCATGTGTGCCTTCATGGCACTTGCATTGGGGATTCCATTTCCCATCATATGCTTGATTTATGGAGAGCATATTAGAGGCTGGGCCAATAGACGCATGGAGGCTCTGCAGGCCCGCAGAGATGTCCGCAATTTAGAGCGATTGAGGCAGATGAACGCAGATCAGACGAGCATGGAGGACAAGGAGGAGAAGGAGAAGAACATGGAGAAGACGGAGGTGTCATAGGAGTTTGGCATGGGCTCAGTGAGAGTGGACAGCCTTTAAAGAGGAAATGCGATACTTTTCTTCAAAGAAACGATGGATAAGTGTGTCCAAACGGTGGGAAGTTCTCGGACTTGCAGCCAATGGCTCGGAGTGAAGGTTTCTAGTAGTTACTATTGAGGACTTATCGTTGGTAAATCCGCTACAGTCAGATAGCTGCAAATGCCTGTAGAGGGTCGCAGAAAGCATTAGATGGGGATATGTTCTGGCAAGGCTTCTAGTAGGCCTCTCTGTAGTCTATCTGCTAACCCAGCCAAAAATGGCCTTATTACGGATTTGCTGCCAATGTGCCGAAAATCGTACTTGCTGCAAATTTCATTTGCGACAAATGGCGCGACTCTTTTTCGTTCGCGACATCTTTTACGACACATCTATAAACTACTCTTCTTCTTCAATTTCCCACCATTAGCCGCCCAAAACACTTGCGGCTCCCATTGGTCAATCCAGAATCATATTTATATAACGAATCGACGTTTTCCACCAACCACATTCTCGCGAAGGTTCCAGTTCTCCATTCTTAGGCCCACTATAGTCTTCCCTACTTTACCTATAAGACTTTACCTACACACACAATGTCGCTTCTAGCTGCAATTGACCGCGTGGATACGCTTCCTTACTCTACAAAGAACCTCTCCTACTATACTTTTGCCGCCCATGACGGCACTCCTATCGGATACCTCGACCTTTCCATCGCCAGCCACTTTGAAAAGGAACCGCACTTTATTGTTGACCACGAAACGCAAACGGTTTCTTTGGAAGGGTCGCTTTCTCTGTTCGAGGCCAGAAACGAAGTTTTTGCCGCCACTGCTGCCAGATGGCGCCAGTTGGATGAGTTTCGCGATTCTCTTCACCACGGCTGGCGGGATGAGCTCTATACCGTCTACAACCCGCTGAAAGTGCCGTATCTTCTTGTGGAAAGAGCTTTTCTGGTCCTCATTGGCGTTATAACCTATGGTATCCACGTTAACGGCTACGTTCCAGCAAACAGGTCCTCTACTGGCACTCTCCAGCTCTGGATTCCTACGCGCGCGCATAACAAGCCGACTTACCCAGGAATGCTCGATAACACTGTTGCTGGCGGCCTAGGTCACCCCTATGGCGTCTATGAGACCCTCATTAAGGAATCGTACGAGGAGGCCGGTCTAGACGAGGACTTTGTCAAAAAAAGGGCCCATTGTGCGGGCGTTTTGCTGTATATGTACCAACCAAAAGGCGATAGCAGCGGTCCTGTGCAACCTGAAGTGGAGTACATCTACGACATTGATTTTGATGACGAGACTACGGTGGTTCCGAAGCCGATTGACGGAGAAGCGCAGGATTTCACGCTTATGGAAGTGTCTGAGGTATTACGCCAGTTAGAAGCAGGAAGATTCAAACCTAATTGTGGCTTGGTCATAGTTGATTTTTTGATTCGCCATGGGATTGTTACGCCGGAGTCTGAGCCGGATTATATGGAAATTGTGTCGAGGGTTCATCGGAGAATGCCCTTTCCTACAAGGTAGAAACAGAAAAGAAGAGAGAGACGTTCGCGGAGTCAATAGCGATCGAAAGAAACATAAAATGCCTTTTAGAACGGGGTTTCTACAAATTACGACAACTTCTGAGAAGATCTATAGCTTGGGCTTCTGGCCAGATTATGTAATGCGACGGTATAAAGTCTAATAAAGTAGACAGTACACCAAAAAAGCCACGCTACCATAAGTGATACATGGCGGTGATAACGCCATAAGAACCCAAAGTCAATTATTAGTTTCCTCCTTAAGTATTGTCTTCCAATCCATCCCGTCGAAGGACCCTTGATTTGACACCCGTACACCATTTTCACACCCGTACACCGCACACATTCACTTATCTCCAGTCTCCGATTTCCTCTTTTACCACGCCAAATGCCACTTTCGTACCTTTCAGACGACATTGAGCCCGAAAAGTCTTTCCAGGTGCTTCGGCTAGTTCACGATCACCATGTGGCGCAGCAGGAATCTCTAAAGCTTGATCTGTCGCTATCTCCGACGGACTTTCTTTCCAAAACCGATCGTTTACAGGACTACTTCTATTCTACGGCCAGTCTACTTCACTCACGTGACGTTCGGAGCCATCATTTTCTATGGCTTGTCTCGCTAGAGGGCCTAGCTTCGCAGCTAGCTCGTTACAAGGAGTATTATATCCACATAGTGGCCAACTCCTCTGGTTCTCTGGCGGCCACTCAGTGGATGCTGGTGGGCGCTGGCTTGGGAAAGCTTTGTGGAGACTTTGGCGAAATTCTCAGACGGTTTGCGACGTCTCCAGACCTCAACTTGGCCCGTTTTGTTAAGGATGGCGCCTTTGTGAGCTTCTTCTCGTCCCTTGTGAAACGCTCTTTGGAGCTTTTAACTGCGGACCGCTTGGAGGGAGACGCTTCGGAACTAGTGGATAACGCTCCCTTGACGTTGGCTGCTGTGGCGGGGCTCGTTTTCGACTATTACTCATACATTGATGGCAATTTTGGGGGAGAACACCGCCAACGCCTCTTGTACAAGTCGTTTCCGCTTTTGACGGCCTTTATTCGTGCAGCTTACTCTTCAGGCGAGTCTCAACTTGTGGTGCCTTATTTAAGGCCATTTTCCAACGGTCTGCTGCCCATAATAGACCCAAAGTTCCCCATACTGTTGGTACAGTCTCTGGGAGTGATGTATCCCACGCTCGTCAGCTACTACAAGTACACAGCATTCAACTTGGTGACTCTAGCATTGCAGGAGGACAAAATAAACTCAAAGTACCTCCACATGGCAGATGTGTACTTCAAAGTGCTTCTCAACTTCCCCAACCTCAATTTGAGCGTATACCGCGACCTGGAGCTCGAACAGTTCCTGACAGAATCTCAGCAAGGCTACTACGAGAACTCACAACCTGCGTTGATGATCTCCGTTCAAGAAAGACAGGAGATCTCCCTTTTGTTCATTCTTCACTACTTGCTAAGCACAACCACACTCGAAAGTATCGTTTCTCCGGACCACTACTGCAAGGCAGAATTGACATTCTTGATCCGCTCGCTATCCACAACTCTATCCAGAGACTTGGACAGGTCGGCGTCCAAATCCTACACTTCTCGTTCAAACAGTGCTGTTTCTTTCCAGCAGCTCACGGAGCTCGAAAACGAGTCGCGTCGAAAGCAGGTCCACAGCGTCAAGTTCAAGTCTCTCAGCACCATCATTTTGCACGGCTCCTATAAGGAGAAGCTCACGCTTGTGGTGAGTTTCTTGGAACTCTTCATAAAGAAGTTTAGAAACATTCCCAAACAGATCTCCCAGTACGGCTTCAACCCGGTCTCTCATAGCGACTTTGAGCACTTGGTATCGAACATCGATAGCGTCAAATACCCCGGCAAAATCTTGTATGCGCAGAGCATCATGAAGATCACCAGACTCTTCAATTTAGTGGGAATCAAGCACTTGGTAGCCTCCGGTGGTATTAACGTTATTCCTGAACAGACCCTTCAGGAGATGTTTTGCAGCAAAGACGAGATTACCGATGTGTTGAAGGTCAAGGATTTGCTCAGTTATTCGGTGGATTCTGCTAATGGCGAGCGTTACTATTCATTCGCGGTGCTAAACGAGAGTACTTTTGCTAACCACGACGATATGCTCAAAAAACAGGTGGATATATGCCAGAATACGACGGCAATGAAGGTACAGGCTGCGCGTTTAGAGTAGCGGAGTGCGCTGTTTTCAAATGGCAATGGGATAAAGGTATCACATAATAAAGAGTTCTTAAAACAGAGGGCTTCCTTGTCTGGGCCATGATAAGGTATTGTGAATGAATTTTGTAATGGGAAATGGATCATCTACATAGGGTTTTTTGTTTCAATTACCGGCTAACATCACCAATTATATGCTGCAAATCGCCTCTTAAGTCTGATGGCTCAACGTGGATCAAGCAGATAGACCGTAGCTGAAAATTCCTGACTATATAATAGGGGGGCAGGGAAACCGGGAATGCTCAACCGAAAGCCTATATATATGTATAGAAGTAAAGCAAGCGGCAGTGATAGTACTAAGTCAAAAGAATATTTTGCCTTTGACAGGCATCCGAGTACTTTCCATAAGCGGAATGCCATTGGCAGTAGGATTATAAATAAAGTCTTCTGTTCACTGTAGACCTTAAGGTGGTGGCTGCAAAATTCACCAAATTCTGCCAAATTCTGCCAAATTCTGCCAAATTTTCCTCAAAAAATGCACCAATCATTTTTTCGGTTGTTATTGTCGGCCAAATACAAGCATTCTTTCATACCCCTTGGAGACCCAACAGCCGTAGCCAACACTCTTGATTTTGAATTCAGCTACCATAAACTAGTACTATCAATCACCCATCTTTCTCTGGCAGGAATCGGCTTCACTAGCTCAGTTGGCAGAGCGTCAGTCTCATAATTTGTTTCGAGTTGTGTGCTATCTGAAGGTCGACAGTTCGAACCTGCCGTGGAGCATTCCTTTTTTTTTCGCTCTAGGTATTTCTCTACAGTCATTTTTCAGCTCTTCTTTTTATTCAATGTCCAAAAAGCTCCAGGACCTCTTTGGCGCTTTCCAGGAGGAATTGACCTTCGAGTAAGTATCTATTCAGAGACCCAAGCATCCCAATTTGTTTTTTTCAACTAACTAAAGAACCGAGGTCAAGAACAAGCTTAATGAGATAGAGACCGATTTCAACTCCGCTACATCGGCGGCAAAAATAGACTACGGCGGCTTGTCATCCGTTAGACCGGATTTGTTACTTGAAAACGAGCTTTTTGCAGCCATTGGCTCGACTTTTGCAGCCGAATTGCGCCAAAGCGAAGATGCTTCTGATTTCAATACTTTGCATCTGCTAATTGCCATATTCCACCAGTTCACTTCTAAGATCAACGGCATAGAGGCTAAACCTATTTTCAAAGACCGTCTCTTACATAAGGTGGCCGAGGAAACCATCCACTTAGCCCTTCTCAATCGCTATTTTAAGGCAATTGGCCTTGCTTTCAAAAAGAGCTCCTCGGATAAAGTCCATGCTCCTTTGGTGACTTTGGGAGATTCTGAACCGGTGGGCTTTATTGCTACTCCGGATGAAATAGCCAGACTCTTGGGAGTGGAAAGAATAAGCTATCCTGACTACTTGCTAGCATTATTGCGGTTGGTGGAAACTATAGCTGAGTACACCATGGAGACCATTATAAGCGTTTCCATAGGGCTGGACTCTGAAGACAGTCGAAAACTGTACAGTGTCAGTTTGGTCAATTTGCAGATTGTGACAAAACTACAGAATGGATTCCAGACGCTTGACTTGAAAAATGACAATATCAGACGAAAGTACGATGGTCTTAAGTACAGCTTGAAGAAGATCAATGGTATTGTGTATGATCTTTCGCTCAGGAACTTGATAAAGAACGAGGTGGAGGTCTACTAAGGATGAAGAATGTCGAATATCGTCATTCTATTAGCATTTACGGTAAGAAGGCTTTTTGAAGAGATGTGCTGATCACTTAGTCTATTAATATGGATCAATTATTATACAAGTGGAGTTACCTCCAGAATTGCACGTTTTTTGAGACCTGCTAATACCAAAGTTTTCACCGTATAGGATCACCGTATCCCAATCGCATTACTCATGAAGAAATGGCCAAAACACGTTATAATCACATAAACTTATGGTTCCTCTTTATACCGGTCAGAGCCTCGTTTCAAGCTCCATCGCCATCCAGCTTCTGTCGTTTGGACTCCGCTGTCTCCCCTTCTTCCAATTGGCGCTTTTCGGCTGGAAGGCTGATTGCCGTTCCCAAAGTCTGTTGTTCACCCTGGGTTTCGGCTGCAGGTGCGCCTGAAACACCTGGAGCTTCTGAAGGACCCGAGCCGATAACCTGAACGCCATGGTGCTCTACGTCAATAATCCGAGCATCTTTAGAAAGACTGGAATCAACGATTTGAACGTCCGTAGGAAGACCGGAATCCACAGTTTGAGTCTCTGTAGCATCCTGCCCGCTATTCTGATTGGCACCATTGGTATTCTGCAGAGACAATTCCACCTGAGAGGTTTCTATCACCTCCACATTTGGTTTCTCTGTACTCCGATTCAGTCCATTTAATGCTGCCACTTCATTGGCCATGGCGGTTTTGGTCACGTTAACTCCTCTGGCTATGAATTCCGCTAGTTGATTTGGTCTCTCGCTATGGCCATTGATAGCAGCCGCTAGCTTGTCGGAAGTTTCTGGTATAGGATTCGAATCCGCCAGGTTACTATCAACGACAAGAGCTTCTTCAGGTTGGCTTTCTGCTGTCTGAGAAGCCCTCTGGGCTTGAACAAACGTATTGTATATGTCGGCATTGTCCTTCAAAACGTTTTCAATTTCTCTCCGGAAGAGCTTCAAAATGTCGTTGGCAAACGGAAAAACGTCTCTTTTGGCAAGCTTCTTGAACTTGCCGTTAGGCAGATCAGTCACCTCGGTGGTGACGGGTCTTTCCCCCTTGTCAAAAAACATATAGATTCGAATGAACACCGCCACTATGGTATCGTCAATGAGGGAGGTCGGTCCAAAGCCATTGTTGAACTTCTTCATATCGTTTATAGCATAGAGGAAGCAGAAATGGACCTCCAATTGGGGAGGAATTCCCTTCGTCTTTACATCCTCGATGAGACCCTTTGCATTGGCGACAAAGCTCTGGTACGCTGAAGTAAGCATGAACGTTTCCGTGAAAGCATGGGTCACGTCTAACAGCGACCTTATAATTTTGCAAATGGCCGAGCAGAGACCTTCCCAAGCACTGTATAACGAAATCATGGTGGAATTGGACCTCCTCAACTTGGGAAGCATCTGAATCAACCCAATAAGATTCTGCTCTCTGGTTAATAACTCAATGAAAAATTGCACGTATTCGAACGTGTAGTAGAAATGCTTTCCGGGCCGCTCATTTTCGGGCTTCCAGATAGATACGAGAGTTTTGCTGGTTGCCTTTAATGTGACAATTGACGACATCTCCTCTTTGGCGTTGGCAACGTCGCCCATATCGTCCGCTAGAATTCGTGCTAGCCTATATTTGGGCTTATGGTGCCATTTCTTCTTATCTTGAGAAATTATCTTCCGGAGGGAGTCTGTTATGACGGTGGTGAAGGAGGCCTTATCTCTGGGTCCAGCACTCTCTTCAATTTCGACCCTGGTCATGGGGTTTTGCTGTAAGAAATGAAGGGCCACATCCACCTCCAAATCCCCATTTTTCACGTACTTGTACAAAAGCGAGCACGTTCTGTAGCTGGGCTCCACCACCGGGTCGCCAGAGCCCTCCTTGGCCAATTTGTCAGCGGTCTGGAGGCTTTCTAGAACTGTTATTGGCAGTTTTTTGAGCTTTTTCTGCACTTTCAGAAGGTAGTAATGGTTCAGCCAGTCATCTGGATGCAGCCTTATAGCAACGTGCAAACACTGCTGCATGATCTTTAGACAAAGGGTCTTTTTGATTTGCGGACGGGCTGCCACCGGAACAAACGCCGCTCCGTGCGACTTTTTAAGGAACTTCGGCGTGTGTTGGACCTTGAAGGCGATCATATCCATCGGAACAAGCGTAGCCAGGTACATTTCCTTTGCTAACAGCGACATTAAGAGACCCGCGAGTGCCCGTGAAAGGTTGGGATGGCTAACGGAGCTATTGACAGCCATTAAGTAGCATATGAGAGCCTTTCTTTGTAGGTTTGCGGTACCCACTTTGCGATCTATCACCGTCAATTTGTCAGATGTCCAGATGAGATCGTCCTCCACGAGATAGCCAAAAGCCTGGCCTAGCAAGAACCACGACTCCACGCGGGTGGAGCAGAAGATAAGGTCATATTTCAACAACAGAATGATATGCTCTAGCTCCACTGCCCGACTTTGCATGGACTTCTTGCGGATCTTGTACAGATTGAAGATCAACACAGCCTGGAGGTAGTAGAGGCCGTCTCTGACAACCTGAGCATTTTCTGACGGCGGTTCTATTGGAACGCTCACTATTCCATGGAAAGCATCGCGGAAGAAACGGGACGTAAGAGCTGTGGAATCGAGAAAGTAGTCAAAAAAAGCGTTGTTTCTGTTGAGATTGGCGTTTTTCTCAAAATTGGGCTCTCCGACCACCTCGTAAAGATCGTCAATAAGCGTTTTCAAGTCGGCTTTGGGTGGATGCAAAAGCGGGTTCCTTTTGAAACAAAGTGGTAAGATGAAACCGGCAAGTTCCGTCGTAGAAGCCGCGTCCAAAACACCCGTTTGCGATGTTCCATGGTCCACTGGTGTCACACCATCAACAGTAACCTTATAGTGAAAACGACACGAGATCACCTGGGCCAAATTGGCGTCCAAAGACAGACCTTTCTCAATAAAGATATCTTGGCCCATTCGCAAGAAAAGACCATCTGCTGAGTCACACACCGCCATATACCCCAAATGCTCGTGTGAGAGACTAACTATTTCACCGAGAGAGACCTCCCCGGTATTTTCCCTGTAATATATCAAGCCAATGACCACTGTTTGAACAAAAATGTCTTTGAGCTTCTCGAACGCTTTTGCAGATCTCGCATTGACCAGAATTCGCGACAGACTAATCACAGCGGCCTCCTCATGAAGAACGAAAAGATGAAATAGCTCGAAAAACCGGAGAATATGCTTTAGAGCTCTCACTAGACGTGCCTTGTTGTCTGTATTGGGCAACCGCCATTCTCTATCCTGTAAATGCTTTAACAAAAGGCCCAAATATTCGCTGTAGGAACTGAGAGTAGCCATTAATGTGGCCTCCCGCTTTCCTTTGAGATCCTCGTACTTGGCACTGTTCAAAAACTCCATACTGAAGTCAAGATAGCTTTCGAAAGCCACTTGGAACCGTTCAAATTGTTTGCTCTCGGCGTAGTACAGAAAGAGGATGTTCCAGAGACTGATCTTCATCTCTATAGGGTAGTTGTCGAGGAACTTCTTGATGGGGCCAATCAAGGTTCCTGATGGGGCTTCTTCTCCCTCAACAAGATCCGATAAAGAGGTCGTTTTCGGGGTTTCTGGATCTGCTTCTTGTTCTAGAAGGATGCTTTCAATCAACTGTATGGCGTCTCCGCTATTTCTCTCCCCGGCATACAAAATTTTCAGGAATATCAGCAAAACCGAAGCCGTCATCAATTGGTAGCTGATGCTCTCCTGCGAAATTTCATCAATGTGCTCGTAATTGGGGAGTGGAATCCAAATATCGGGCTGCTGCTGGTTCACTAAATTGGTGAGCTCCTGAAGTTGGTATGTCACATATTTCTTCTCTTTCCAGCTGCCACTTTGTGCCTTTTGCTTATATATAGTGGCCCAGTTGAGACGAACAAAGTGGGAAAACCCGTCTTCGATGAGGTTTTTGCTGTTCTGCAAAAACACGTCCTCAATGAACTCGTCCCATTTATCAAGTTTGTCGCCGATTCTGACAAGTTCCAAAGTGAGGTTACCTATCAGAGCCTTGCCTGATTTTGCAGTCTTTTTGGCGTTGGCGGCTATGGTACTGTTGAGGTGTGTTTTAATTGCCACATAGGAGTCAACCAAAATCTCGTAAATGCCAACAATAAAAATGAAATCGTCGAGAAAGGAAGTTCTCTCTGTTTCATTGGGCCGGTTCATTTTAAACCGGTTGAGTATATCTCCTTCAAGAATAGTAACCCATTCTTTCACGTTTCCAAAAAGACCCTTATCCCATGAAGTCTCGGCTATGAGAGAGACATTTTCCTCGGTTCCCAATAACTTCCGTAATATGAGCGTTTGAGCGTGCTCAAAATGATGGGCTTTGCCTTCCAAGTCTTTTAAAAAGTCAGCGATTCTCTCCGGGGTTTCATAAACTGATATTTCCGTTTGAGGTTTCTCGGCTTCGACTGATCTGCTTCCGAAAGAGTCAAACACATCAAGAAGCTTTAATTTCTCGCTATCTGCAGAATTACTGCCAGAATCATTGTCGCCAGCAAATAATGACTGGTTCATCTTAACGTCCCAATGACTGAGTATTTCTGCAAAGTCTTTGACATATACAGGGCTATCGCTTTTGTTGCGGTCAGCAGCCGTGTCAGATGTATCAAGAACATATGCTCTTACCATAGTTTTCAACCTAAGTTCTTCTGTAAGACCGGCTTTTTCAAGGAGAGTGTTGAATTTGGCGACGAAGGTTGTGGTCGCGAAGAAGTTGGCTTCTGTTATTTCAAGAACCTGGATATCATCAACAGAGTCGCCCTTCCCTCTTACTCTTTTTGATGACCGCTGAATCACTTTTGCGGACTTTGATGTTTCTTCTTCAACGGGCTTTTCATCTATGATTTCTACTGGCTTGGAGTCCAGCTTGCTTTCAGTTTTAAGTTCCAAGTCATTTTCATCTCCTGGTCCGTCTATCGTAACAACGTCGTTGGCATGGAAGAAGGGTTCCTCTTCCTCGACGGTATCAGTAGGGAACTCGAAGTGCACTTTTTCAATCAGGTTTTCTGTGAAAAGGTACGGGTTTAAATCCTTGAGTTTTTGTCTGGGGATTCCCAGAAGACGATCTTTATCGTGGGTGGTCCTAATGGAGTCATTTATATCGTCAATAACGGTTTTCCAAGATGTCTTTGGACGGATTTTGATCAGAAGAGACTTGAGCTGTGTGAGGGCCTCGATCTGTACGTCAAAGTCGTCCTTTATCATGGAAAGAAAGGCGTATTTTTCAGTCGAGTCAGTGCCTTTGACAAGATCTGTATTGTTTACAGCAGAATTTTCGTAGATCTGCTCCAAAAGACGCTCGTACAGCTTATGAAGCTTCGCGTTGATGGGTAGAAGGCCCAAGATATCGTCGCTTTCGGTGGTTCCGCTCAACTCGTATTCTAGAGCAAAACGCGCCAATCGCTTGATGTTCAAATAGTCGAATATCTCGTGCAAAGTCGCCAAAACCGCTTCGTCGCCTTCCTGGTACACTAGGCAGATCACAAGGTCGTCCATGACCGAGTAAAAGAGCTCTCTGGCGGTCTCTTTGAGGGTTTGGTTGGATGCCTTAGGATCATAGGCGAGTGTTGCCATTTCTGGCCCTTTTCTAAGGATTTCAAGGTACAAGAAAGCCCGGTTTCTGAAAACCAAGTACCGTAGGGTTTTCACGTTGGGTGATAATAGACTGAGTTCATCGGCCATAGAGTTGGAACTACCATTTTGAATACCCTTGACGTAATCTTCTTCTTCATAGTAATGATTGGATATTACGTCGAGTTTGAATAAGTCCTTATATAGGAGAAAGGCTTCCCGTAGCAGATGGGCCTTTTGGAGACTCAATGCCTGTTCAAAGGTCTTAAACGCCTGCTCTATTTGGAGTTCTCTGGAATGCTCTTCTTCGAGATCTTTTTTGGACACCGAAGGATCCTCGGTTAGATTTAGAGGAACAAAAGAGGACTGCGGTTAGTGGAAGGATTGAAAGGGCGGTGATGGCCTTGTACTTACCATTATGGTGGTGTTATTATGGAGTATAGAGACGGTGAAGAACGCGAATATATGAGGCGCGGAAACTATGTGGTTTATGAGTGGAGCACGACTTCTCGTGATGTGTAGCACCACCCAACGTCACTGAAGTTTCAAAACTCTTGGAATATTAGAGAAACGCTCTCTTTGCTTTTATCTGTTCATTGGCTATTAACAGGAAATAATTTACAGGTTGGTGTGAGGGAGTTGTTTCCTCGCAAATTTGGCTGGGAATGCCGGCGAGGTATGAAGAAGGGCTTGTATGAGTGCCCAAGTCTATGTTTTAGTCATTTTTCCGTTGCTTTTGTCGTTTTTCTGGCCCTTTCTAAGCACCCTGTCATTTCGTAAGGCGTCTGGTCATTTTCCAGCTATTTTTGGTCCTTATCTGGCGTCTTTGGTCGTATCCTGCGATTGAATGGTCTTTCTCCTCGTTCACTCCTCCGTTCTGCTTCGAACGCTTTCTCTAGCAGATATTCGGCTCTGTGAGATGTCGAGAACAGTTTCCGGGGTATCCAGGAGATCTTCGTTGGTTATTTCGCGAATCACGTCGTTCGTTGGTTCACTTGAGCCGTGTTTCGACTCCAAAGGGATGCCTTCTTCGGCATCTTTTTGCTCCGCTTTAATTCTTTCTCGCTCATTCTTTTCGTCCCGCAAGGTCTTTCTTCCGCCAGTAGCATACCAGCCGACGTGGCTGGCGAAAATCCCGAGTTCTAAGCCCATCACTAGCACGTATAGTACCATGCTGATGATATCTTGATTTCCCCAGCAAACGGAGAGGAACGAAAGCAAGGCGCCGAGTGAGTCCATGCCGAGAAACACGAAATTGATTCCCACCACGCGCCCACGGCGTTTGGCGAGCTCGAAGTAAGGTGGAATAAGGCCCGCTGTAAGCAAGATCAGAGCCACTATTCCCACCACTAGCATTGGCCAATGCTTTCCCTGGCGATATAACGGCCGTAGCCAAAGGATAAGGCCGATTTCCACCGCCACGGAAGGCACGACAAACGCACATAGGTAGGTTAAAAGACGTATTTTGTCGAGTTTAACCGGTGGATAGTAGAGAGTCTGGAACCATGAGATCAAGCAGAAGAAGGTGAATAGCTGCGGTTGCACCCGCAAAGGGATCAGAGCGTCTATTCCCAAAAAGTAGATCAGAAAAGGCACCCCGCTAAGCGCCCAAAGAAACATCATGGAGGGAGGCACCCCCAGACAATCTTTCACTCTGTAATTTCGAATGATCTGGGGAACCAACTGGATGCACCAGCAGATGGTTCCCATCGTCCCGCATACGTTCTCAGCCACTTCGGAGTAGTACATGGTAGGCGTTTTGGGGACGTTTTGGGGGCATTTAGACGCCTGATGGAGAAACGGTGAGTAAGTTAGACTTCTTAAAGATGCGCTTTTGAAGCGCAATATCAATTTTCGGAAGGCGCAGCCTAAACCGTTCCGTCCTCGGACCGAGAAGTCGTATTTTGACCAATTTACTCCAGCTCGTACTCAAACCCGAGCTGGTCTTCTTCGGCCATTACATCCGCTTCATACTCGGCAATGGACCCATCCAGAAGAATGGCGTCTTCCTGGGACAGTGGTGTACGGGTGTTGTCGAAGGAGCTGGACCTGGAGCTGTTGTCCTGCAGATGAGCCTTTTGGATGGAGGTTTCAAGGGAAGGGGGCTCGGGAAAGGCTTGCGGGGCCGGAGATGGGCCATGTGACTGTTTTTCGGATTCCTGGTGATTCTCTCGGGGTTGTGGCTGAATTTCAGCTGTGTAGGACCCTTTTTGGGCGAGGTTTTGGCCGCTTATACCGGTTTTTGCAGCAATAGGTCCTCTTTCTGCGCCAGCGACGAGGTCAGGAACCTCATCTAAATCACCTTTAGTTGTAAAAGGAGATTCTGGGGTAGTTGCTCGCTCGATATGGAGCTCTGAAACGGCCTTTTCGCCATTTTCTTCCTCGTTTTCTGAACTATCATCCTTAGGTGGATCGTATATCCACTCTCCGTGCTCGTTCTGGCGAAAGAAGTCGTCGGGAAGCTTTTCGAGCTCGTCGTCGAGCTGCTGGTTAGAGTATTCTTGGTTAGAAGCGTGATATTGGTCGCTTTGATTCAGAAAACCACCTTCATTTTCATTGACTCGTCCTCCGTCTTCATTAACGAAGCCACCCTCTTCTTCTTCTTCTTCTTCAATAACGAATCCTCCCCCTTCTTCATTAACGAACCCTCCCTCTTCTTCTTCATTAACGAAGCCTTCCTCTTCTTCTTCATTAACGAAGCCTCCCCCTTCTTCGTCATTAGCGAACCCTCCCTCTTGAAGAAATCCACCCTCTTCACTTGGAAAACTTTCCAAACCACCCTCCTTTTGCATAATACCGAGATCCTCCTTTCCTTGCTGATCACCCATATACTCCTCCTCGTTCTCCATAACATGATCTCCAGCCACAAAGCCGCCTTCTTCGAACCCATCCGACAGAGCCACTGAGAAATCCGAGTCGTCCTCTTCTTCAAAATCAGATTCAGAGTCCAGGAAACTCTTTCTCTTTCTCTGCTTCGTCTTCTTCTTTGCTTTCTTCTCAATCTCTCCGTGATGCTTATTCAACCTATCGGTTATTCTCAATTTCGTCAAGAAGAACTTCCAGTTTCTCAAACTATCCAACTCGGCAGCAGCCCTCTTGGCCTCCTCCTCTTCTTCAGCTAAGCACTCCAAAACGGCAAGCATAGCCTCTTTATACTGTACAGCGATGAGTATTCCCCCTTCTCTGGCAGTGGGCATTCTGCTCGCTTTTTTACCGTCTTTTCCTCCGAAATCGAAGGCCACAATGGCCTTTGCGTAGTCCACCAGAATGATCCTGGCGGCTCTCTCCTGCAATTTCATAGCATACTTATTGACATCCACAAGAAAGCCATTTTCGGGCATCATGGTGGGAACATAGATATCGATGTTCCCGTAGGCATTCTTGGGCACTTTTCCGTCCTCTATCGGTGGAGGAATATATAATTGGGTCTGGAACTCACCGTAAAGAGCAACATCCTCGTCGTCTTCCTCCGTTAAAATGGTTCTTTTCTTAGTCTTAAGTGGTTGAGCGCCCATCTTAAGAACTCTTCCCCTCATATACCACGCTTTGGCAGACCGTAGCTGTACCACGCTAGATCGCTTATATATGGGCACAACAGGTTGTTCTTTATTTCCAGTGGTCTTTTTCCGATAGGTGCCGCATTTGCTGGAGTCGTCTTTTGGGTATATTATCTCATTCTGGCGGAGTTGCGACTCTAGAACGTATAAAGGGTGGTTCTTGAAATCTCCGATGTTGTTGGGAATGCCTTCGGCAAGATCCCTTTTGTAAAACTCCTTAAGTTCCACAGCATCTAGTCTATTGGTCTTTCCACGCCTTAAAGTCGAACAGCACGCCCGTATGAGCCTATTGTACCAGAAAGAATCTTCCTCTGAACGGGCAGTTATGCGCTTTTTGACGGTCCTGGCGTTGTAAAAATGACTGTATCGTCTTGTGACATCCTTAACTCCACCAAGACGGTCGTAAGCAATGGCATAATAGAGCTGGTTGGTGGTGTCTGTGGTTGGTGGCTCGAATTTGGACTTTCTTCTTAGGGGAACGTCTTCGATGGTTTTAAGCACAATGGGGTCCACGGCAATCCATTTGGAAGAGTGCTTATTCCACACCTCGGCCCAGAAGATGGGGTACTCTGAGTCCGCGGCGGGTTCTGTCTCTTTTGTGGAAACGACGGGTTGGGCCCGCATTCTTGCTAGAAGACGCATCCTTGCGGAGCCTCTGACGCGGTCTTTTGGCGGCTCGGAAGGTTCCGGGACTTCATCCACTTTCTGGACCTCGGTTATGGCTGTATGGTCCGGTGGCTGGAGAGAAAACACGAGTCTAGCTTGTAAGCCCACCAGTCTCAAAAGGGCCACGAAACCCTGGGCGCCGAGGTCTCTGGACCCGTAGAGGCCTTCTGCCAGAGAAACGAACTTGGAAAAGGTCATGTTGGACTCTGTTTTGGTCTGTTTAACGGCCATTTGCGCCCAATTCTTGCGTATTAGTCCTTTGGCTGTGACTCTAAACCGAGCTGAATAGACCTCCATTAGTTGGCAAATCCCGTCGAGAAAGCGCCTGGATCGCACCATAGAAGCCAGCTTCTCGTCCGGATCAAGTAGCAGACGCGTTTGGGGGGATACGAGCTTTCGTAGACGCGTCTGTAGCCGGTAGTCGTTGCACCATCTGTTCCGAATGGCTCCGTGGGCCAACATCGCGGCTAGGTAGAGCCTGTGAACGGCTCTTCTTCTAGAACGTTCCTCTTTGGAAGCCGTGGGCGCTCTTTTTCGAGAAGAGCCCGTTTTTGCCGCTTCTGGGGCCGCCAAGGTGACGGTAAATGAGTCCGCTATAGGTTCATTAGTTTGGTTGAGGTCATATATGAGGTCTTGTGAAGCGTCCAGGGGGTAATTCTCGTTGAAATTATCAACTACCACGTCCTCAAAGTCGTCTGAATCAAAGCTATCGTCACTATGGTTGTTTTCTGGACTGTTGGTGGTATTTGTAGCGGAAATAGCGTCTTCTCTATAGTCATCCAAAGGAGGTCTAGAGTCTTGTGACTTTGGGCCGCCACGGCGCCGTTTCCGGGCCGGTTCCGGACTCGGCGACTCGCTGAGCCGCTCCTGAAGGAGTTTTCTATATGCCTGGTCGGCCATTAGTGGAAATTGGGGGCCCTTATATAAGGGAAGTCTATAATATAGGGTATTCTCGCACCCAAAAAAACCCTCTGTATATTATATATGTACATCTTCTCATCACTCTAGGGTCACCACTTCCTCCACGTTTGGTACTATGCCATGCTACTAAGCTCCTGTATTCGACTACGAAAGCCGCTGGTGGCGCCACCGCTTTTTGGGCGCTTTTTGAGCCAAAATTCGTCTTTTGAAGGCCTTTTGAAAAGGACCGCCGATAGACTGCATCGGGCTCTCTATAGGCGTCTAGAACGCCAGGAAACACATTACGGGCTGCTGGGGGCCGTTCTCCGCCCTTCTATTGCGCTTCTTTTGGTGCAACTCCGGCTGGAATCCGAAAAAGCCCCGTTAAATGTGTCCTATTTGGTGAACCAGCATACTACAAGGAACAACCATACAATGCTTTTGGAAACGGCGGTTTTCCACGTTCTAAGGGCTCTCAATAATGAGGGAGACTCATTGGGTTCGTCTGAAGAGCCCATTTTGGCCCTTTTACTGAAATTGTACTCTTACGCTCGACCTTCTGTTATACAAAATGACCCGAAAAGGAATCGTTCACAGGAATCGGAAAGTCCCCCTTCTTTCGACCAAATACGCCTTTTCACCGAAGAAAGTACGGGCCTCAATGTCTCTGACGAAACGGCGCTTTTAAGGACAGCTTTTGGGCCAAATCTCAATGCAGAGGCCCTTGGTCTTCTTGAAAAAACTGTCATGGCCTTTCTTCTCGTTTCCAAAACTGCATTTTTACTGTCATATGCGACTGAAAAGGATCTCATTCCTTGGATTCGCTCCATTTCTGCATCCAGCGTGACCTCGAGTTGCGCTGCTCTCACTAACGCCACCAATATCCCGGCCTTTGTTTCCTCTGACATTCTTCTACGAACCCCAATGACACACCAGGAGTTCTCCCTCCAGACAGATCTCTGGCACACCTTCGGCGTTGAAATTTCTCTAGAATACGCCAAAAATAACCGCCATTTGAAGGATTGTATCGATAACCTTGTCTTCTACGCAACCCAATACTCACCCACACAACTTCCCGGCCTTTTGAAATGGACGCTTGACGTGTCTTCAACCAACAAAACCCTCCAGAAGGTGTTTTTGCAGCCTCAATATCTTAGCAGGCTAGTGTGGAAGGTGGTCTACGATCTCTTCAGAAGACCTGAGACCTATGGAAAACGCCACGCTTTGAGTATTGTCCGCGCTCAAGAAACCGTGGTGGAATATCTCGCGAAAACAGGTGACCCCTCGCTATCCACACGGTCCAAATTGGCTTTGGATGGCCAGATGGGCGTAATCTTGGCTGTGAACATGATATCGCCCGAGAAAGCTCGCAAGCTTCTTGCTGTTATCGAGCCACGGGTCTCTGAAGGCTCTAGAAAACACCTCTCCATGTACTATGTGACGAAGATCTCGGTATCCACTAGTCCGGAGCAGCTTTTGCATAGTTTCCACGGCACCATGGACCGGTCTCCTGCTGTTTGGCTTGCTTTTGTCAAGAAACTACATGAATTGGGCCTTCTTAACGAAGAAAGGGCAATCAAGATCTTACGTGAATTGGAGAGGGAGAAGAAGGTGCTCATCATCACCAAAGATGTGGTTTCCGCCTTATTAGTGCCGGTCACTACTTTGCAGGGTTTCGAGAAGTTCATGAGTATTTTGCAGGGAGGAGAAAAGAGTCCTTCTACCTTGGCTGTGGCCCTTTCCAGCACCGTTATCGCAAAGTACCTTTCTGTTCTATACAGAGAAGCCACTAGTGAAAAAGAACACATTTCAGCAGCCTATTGCCGTACTCTTGGCCTTGTGGTGCCCGAAGCCGGATTCTTCTCCCGTCTAGAATATGCCAGATACATTTACGAAAATGTACTGCGCAAAACACCAAATTTGGTGGGAATAAGACTTCACGGAGAGGGCCGTTTTCAGCCTGAGAACATTTTTCAGATGTACAATTCTGAGCTTGGAAGCATGAGCCCTAGCCACCGGTGCATTTCGGCTTTGATGAGCACCGCGATAAGGTCTCCCAACACCATGTGGGGAGACATGTATGCTGCTCAGGTCGCCATCCACGAGTTCAAGCAGTATGTGGCGGCCAATCAGACTTCTGGGGGTTCTTATGATGCTGATAAGCTTCCTGACGATAGTCTCTGGCAAAAGTTCATTGAACTATTGGCCCGCTACGAATACGTGGCGGAGATGGCGCCCGTGATTGAATGGTGGGAGAGGATTCATTTCCGTCCGAGTCACGCGACCCTTCTTCTGCTTTTGAGGGCCATGCCGGCCGAGTATAGCGAGCGCTATGTTCAGCATGCTGAGAAGGTGCAAAATGAGAGTGTTGGCGGCGAGAAGGGAGGCCTCAAAGGAGGAGTCTTCGATTGGCCGTGGCCCTCAGCTGCCGAACTCAGGTTGTATCGGTAGGGATAAAGAGGCGGTTGCAAAACGACTCGATGCGTGCAACAGAGTGGCGATGGTTGCGAAAAAGACAGTTTATGGTCGCAAAAAGTCTTTCGACAAATCCGGCGGATGGTCCAAAAACTGACATAATCACGTGTACTAGACTTGTATATATGCATTACTATTTACGTGTGTCAGAGAGAAAGGAAGATTTGGGAAATTGTGCCTCGGTAAGCGAGGTTTGTGGGACATGTGTGAGCCTTTTCCGTAGGTTTTTAATGCCTAATACTTCTCTCGTTCTGCATGCTGCACAAATAGGCGATAGGCCGGTAGATGGATCAGATATTATTTATTATCGTTTTGGAAAACGACACGTCAAGAGAAGATTGTAATCTATTTTCGCTCGCCCAACTTTAAATCTGCAGCCCCAAGGTGCGTCTTCAAATTTGCAGCCGTTTCGGAGAGCACTAGTAAACCGCGGTTGGATTTTAAATTTGCAGCCGCGTGCGACCTCGGTTCAAAAGCGCCCATTTTCAAGGCGATAATGTCCACCAAAATTGGAGAAATCGTTTCCGGGCGTCTCGGGACGGCTGCAAAGAACGCAATACAGGCATCTCCTGTTTTTCCCGTCCATTTTGCAGTCCTGTGGCGCTCGTGCCAGGTCTTTTTTTCCGGCCAATCAGAGGCCGCACCGGCCGCGGCCCGGGCCACTATAAAAGGCCCGCGATCCCCGGCTTCTCCAGGTTTGGCAATTTTTCACCACCGTAATGTTAAGAACCAACTTCCTTAGACCCGTGCGTGGATTTTCCTCTTCTTCCAGCCTTCTCAAGGCCGCCACCCGTGTGGAGCTGGACGCTTTTGGCGAGATTGAGGTGGATGCCTCTAAGTACTATGGTGCTCAGACCGCCCGTTCGAAACAGAACTTCAAGATTGGTGGAGCTGCTGCCAGAATGCCCATTCCTGTAGTGCGTGCTTTTGGAGTTTTGAAGTCTTCTGCTGCCAAAGTCAACGAGAAATTGGGCGCTTTGGACCCCAAGCTTTCGGCCGCTATTCAGCAGGCCGCTACTGAGGTGGCTGAAGGCAAGTTGGACGACCACTTTCCTTTGGTCGTTTTCCAGACAGGTTCCGGTACTCAGTCCAACATGAACGCCAACGAGGTGATTTCAAACAGGGCCATTGAGATTTTGGGCGGCGAGTTGGGGTCCAAGAGTCCTGTTCATCCTAACGATCACGTCAACATGTCGCAGTCTTCCAACGACACTTTTCCGACTGTGATGCACATTGCTGCTGTTACTGAGATCAACGCGTCGTTGATCCCGGAGTTGACCAAGTTGCGTGACTCTTTGCAGGCCAAGGCCGACGAATTTTCCGACATCATCAAGATCGGAAGAACCCACTTGCAGGACGCTACTCCTCTTACTTTGGGCCAGGAGTTTTCCGGATACGTGGAGCAGCTCACCAAGGGCATCGAGCGCGTGGAAAAGACCCTCCCCAACTTGCAGCAGTTGGCCCAGGGTGGTACCGCCGTGGGCACTGGCTTGAACACCAGAAAGGGCTTCGACTCGGCCATCGCTGAGGAGGTGTCTCGTTTGACGGGCTACCAGTTCATCACTGCTCCCAACAAGTTCGAGGCGTTGGCTGCGCATGATGCCATCGTGGAGGCCTCCGGTGCCCTCAACACCGTGGCGGTTTCTCTCTACAAGATCGCCAACGACATCAGATACTTGGGTTCCGGTCCCAGATGCGGCTACGGCGAGTTATCTTTGCCTGAGAACGAGCCCGGCTCTTCTATCATGCCCGGTAAGGTCAACCCCACCCAGAATGAGGCTTTGACCATGGTGGCCACGCAGGTGTTCGGTAACCACTCCGCCATCACTTTTGCCGGTGCTTCTGGTCAGTTTGAGTTGAACGTGTTCAAGCCGGTGATGATCTCCAACTTGTTGTCGTCCATCCGTTTGATTGCAGACGGCTCTGCTTCGTTCAGACAGAACTGTGTGGTGGGCATCCAGGCCAACAGAGAGAAGATCGACAAGCTTTTGCACGAGTCGTTGATGTTGGTGACTGCTCTTAACCCCAAGATTGGCTACGATATGGCGTCCAAGGTGGCCAAGAACGCCCACAAGAAGGGCTTGACTTTGAAGCAGTCCGCTTTGGAGTTGGAAGTGTTGAGCGAGGAGGAGTTCGACCAGTGGGTCAGACCCGAGAACATGATTGGTCCCAAGGACTAGATTGGATGGGTGCAAAATAGAGATGTATTTATTCAGACGATTGTATGAGAAAGTGTATGGTAGTGATTTGGAGAGGGAGTTAAGCTTTATTGTTGAGGCTTTGTTTAGGGTTTGGGCTTGATTGTAAACGGCGGTTTAGCGGCATTTGAGTCTGGTTACGTATATGGGGTTGGAGGGACATTTAATATGAGGTTCTTGGGATTCAGGGCGTTTTTGACCTGAGCGTATGTTTTGGCGTTTTAATTGAGTGCTTCCTATATATTCGTCTTTTGGCCTTTACAAGCGGAAAAGTCCTTCATGATCGGCTTTGTTAAGTACAATTTGCAGCTGGTGGTTAAGTATTTATGATTTTCGCTTACTTATTCAGAAATTGCCCCATATTTGTCATCTATTTGTAAACCCGAAGACAATATAAATTGAAGAGTCCAAAGACGACTAAAATGACGTAGAACTATCCATTGAGGACCAGGAAACAAAAAGGGGCTTTTGGCTAGTTTTATCGCTTTTTTGTTTTGGCGGAATTCCAACACCATACCGTTTCTTCCACCTATTCCACCACTCTGAAGGAAACACAGTCAGGCCAGCGTCCATCGTATTCCGAGGCATTTCACCTTTCTGTCTCTCAATGAATGCTACTGGTAATAACAATGGCCAAACTTCCGCTTTTGACGAAGTCCACGCGTTCCGCAACAACAGCGCTTTGCCCAATCAGGCAGGCTACACCGAACTTCACGTCATGACGAACACCGCCTTCTCTTTTCGGCCGCAGTTACGTATTCCAATTGTTACTTCTTACACTATTAGTAATCATTTTGGCAGCCGTCCACTGGGGCGTGCATAGAAGCAATGGATTGTGGCAACGGGGGAGGCAATATTGCAGCAATGTGGCAATATATAAAGGGCCCGATCGGCCAGATCCCCGGCATTTCCATTGGGTTATTCTCACAAGGATTCCTTTTTTGAGTCAGTTCATCTTTCAGAATGGTCGCCGTCTTTGTCACTGGCGCCAATGGCTTCATTGCTGCCGAGACCGTTAAACAGCTTATTGAGAGCGGCTACGACGTTGTTGGGTCGGTGAGAACCGCTGCAAAAGGCGAAAAGCTTTCCAAGGTCTTCCCCAAACACTTCTCGTACGAGATTGTCCCTGACCTCACAGAAACGTCTTTTGACGAGGCGGTGAAGAAACACCCTGAGGTGACGGTCTTCATCCATGCTGCGTCTCCCGTCAACCACGACGCCGAGGACGTGGAGAAGGGTGTGATTTTGCCTGCTATCGAAGGAACCCGTGGCGCTTTGCTTTCGGTGCAAAAGTTCGGACCTCAGATAAAGAAGGTGGTGGTGACTTCGTCCTTTGTCACTGTGCAATCCAGAGCCGGCCAGCTTGACAAGAGTGTCACCATTACTGAGGAAACACGCAATCCCATCAGTTACGAGGACAGTTTGGCCAAAGGAACCAGCCAGGCGAACAGGAATAGCGTTGGTTACTGGGGAAGCAAGTGGTTTGCCGAGTTGGCGGTGTGGGACTTTGTCAAGGACGAAAAGCCCCACTTCACTCTCACCACCGTCCACCCGCTGTTTGTTTTTGGGCCCCAGGCGGACGACGGCGACGCAAAGGGCGTGCTCAACTTCTCGGCCGAGATCATCAACAAGGTGTTGGCTGCAAAGACCCAGGACGACATTTCTCAGGACGCAACGTATTTCGTGGACGTGCGTGACGTTGCCAAAGCGCACATTCGCGCATTTGAGAACGATGAAGCTGCCGGAAAGCGCTTGTTGTTGGCTACTGGCACGTTTTCGTGGCAGAGAGCGTTGGACATTGTTCACAAGACGTTCCCCGAGCAATCCAAGGGTTCTGCAATTGGAACCCCAGGAACAGGCGAGGAGAGGGAAGCGAAATTGGCCCCGATAGATGACAGCTTCACGAGGAAAATTTTGGGATTTGATGCTACTGGGTTGGAGAAGTGTGTGATCGACACTGTTGCTCAGATTTATAGTGCGCGGGAGGCCCTTGGGAAGTGAGATCGCAGGGATTCGCTAGGTTTTTCAAGAGAGAAAGGATATAAACTTGGAGAGACGAGACAGTATCTTTAGGAGAAAAACAAGGGGCTTTTGAGGACCAAGAGCACCCTCTTCGGTACAGCGTTCAGGAGATTGAAGTCCGCGCTTTGCAGTGTCTACAGAACCCGTAACGAATATGCCATTTTACAAGTATATCAACAAGTAATCCAAAACCAGCTACCAGCTTTTCGCTGAGCCAGCTACAGATTACTAATACAGCGTAATTGGGCATTTTGCGCCTTTTAGTGTACCTAATTCTTTGCATTTTGCAGTCGTTGATTCTATGTCGCATTTTGATGTCGCATTTTTTCTATCTGTCATATTTTATATACACTTCCATCAACCGTCTTCATCTCTACATCCACCACTATATAAACCGCCCATTTCCCATGTCACTTTCCAATATTCTACAACATGTCAAAAACAAAGGGAAAATACCACAAGGAAAACTGCTGGCCGACCAAGCCACCGAAAAGGCTGATACCAACGCCCTACGGCCCACCTACCAATCTAGAGAAGTGGACCCCGTTGTCCTCAAATTGAAAGCAGCCAGAAAGGCGGAAAAGGAGAAGAAGGAACGGGAACAACGCGAGGCCAAGGGACTTCCTCCCAAAAAACAGCCCTCGAGGCCCCAACAGAAGACTGTGCCCAAGAAGGCGCCTGCTAGCCACGCGACGCCTCCGCCAGCTCTTCAGCGCAGTAAACCGCCAGCTAAAAAGATGAATTTCAACCAGCTCATGATGAAGGCGTCTAAGGTCGATACGAGCAAGTTGTCCGTTAACTATAAGGCCAAAACGAAGTCTCCAGACCCTCCTAAAAGACCTATAACAAAAGGAAGTACACGCGAAACGGGCTTGAAACTAAGACCCAGACACAACGGACAGGATATAAATAGAAAGCCGCTCTCATTTGGCGCAAAACCGGCTTCAGAAAAGCCCAAAGTCGCCACTCGGGCCCCTTTGCCGGTCAGAAAGCCTTCTGGTGTTTTGGAAGAGAAGTTGAAGAGCAGACGCCACCAAGATGTCGAATCAGCCGAGGAGGACGACGACATGGACTCATTTTTGGCCTCAGACGAAGAAGAAGACGAGCTCCGCGCTGGGGATTATGATAGGGACGAGATCTGGGCCATGTTCAATAAAGGAAAGAAGCGGTCCTACTACGACAAATACGACGACTACGACTCCGACGATATGGAGGCCACGGGTGCTGAGATCTTCGACGAGGAGCTGCGGTCCAAGAGAAGCGCTTTGCAGGAGGACAAGCGCGAAATGATGGAGGAGCAGCGGTTGGCCGAGCTCAAACGGAAGAGAAAGCAGCGGAAGGAGTAGGAGGAGCGGATATTTGAAAAGAAGACGATTGAGTGAAAACAGGAAGCTTTTGGCCACAGAAGGTGTCTCAATGATGTTTGAGCGTTCTGATGCGAAGTTCTATGATTGTTCGTATCGGCTCGTGGTTGTTGGCTTTGCTGGGTGGCCATTGTGGCCCAGCTATACATTTCTCACGATTGAATACGAGAGACTCGTGTTGTATTTGAACGTGAGGGTTTTCACCTCAATCGTCTCATTGTCGCTTCACTTGGTGTCTTCACGAAACTTGAAGTAACGGGCTCAAAAGCCATCTCATTATCCTGCCTTTTCGCCTCGTGTTTCCAGCTTGACAGGTAGATAAATCTCACCTCGTAAATTCCTTATTCTCACTCATACATAAAATTATTTGGTCACCTCGTAAATGACCGTTAGCGACTATTTTCGATTTAATCAAATGCCATAAAGCTTCACTCCGAAAAGGCCATATACATATCAGCTCTCACAACTAGGCCCATTTGGCTGTCATATTCGTTGCATTATCTAATCTCATCTCATCTCATCTCATCTCATCGCTCACTATGGATAAAGACCTCCTTCTGCATCTCAATATCAACAGCATCAAAAGAGAGCTTCGAAGGGACGCTTTACTGGTGAAAAATAGACTCCAGTCCATTCTTCACGATGCCCGTTTCGTGGAGTCCTTGGTGGATATCATAGGGTTCCCTCTAGTACCTAATGAAAGATGCGGTTTATGGTACGTGGACCCTTCAAAATCGGCCGAAACCGCCTATTTCAAATCCACAGATGGCCACATGGGCCAGTGGAGCTTCCTGAAACGTCGTCTAAACCTCCATTTGTTGGCTTTGTTAGGAAAGTCTGGCGGTTTGATGGTGGTGGACTCTACTCGAAAAGGGAAGTTGATGCCGGATGCATTACTGAAAACCGTGCCGATTTGGTGTGCTGTGCTTAACAGCATATTACTTGAAGATATCACGGAAGATGCCGAGCTACTTTCTGACCCGTTTATTACGCAATTACGGGCCGATAACTGGCTCCTCACTCCGCGGGAGATGGTCTCGCCCAGCGAACATAGCGAGATGTGCAAAAGAATCCCGGATTTCGTGAAGGAGGTCAAGAAACTTGGCTTGGTCACCAGGGAGAGAATTCTCCGTGATATGGGGTCTGAAAAGCCGATTGTTCCCGAATGGTGGTACCCTGGTTGCAAGCAGCTTCGAGAGGACTTTTATTTTGCAAAGGAGGGCGCTTACTTCACGCTTAGTTGCGTCACAGCATCCAAAAGGACCATAGAAACATCCAATGTCACCGTCAGAAGGGCCCAAAAGACCGTTTCGTGGCCCTATGTTCAGGGGGCAGCCGATGACCACGAATTATGGGCCACAGAGGAGGTGTGTGGGGGTGATTTCCTGGCGCAATTTGCATGGAAGAGCCTCTTCCACAGTGCCGAAATGATTGATCCTGAAACTGGCTATCTTTTCGACTGGTTCTCGGAGGATGACGTGCTAGAAAGGATCAATACGCTATACGAAAAGCAGAATACGCAGGCGATTCCTTTGGACATCAGCTTTGTCAAAAGAGCCGGTCGTGATACTGGCTTAGCATTGGGAAAGATCAGTCTGCACACGGAGTATTCTGCGGTTAGTGGGTTCCAGAAAGTGGTGGTTTTGAGTGAAATGTTTCGGGTGCAAAACGTGCCGGAGAAAGACGCGGCCAACGTGGTTCATTTTGCGCTATCTCTGTCGAAAAAAGGAGCCAAGCAGCTTCGTGAGACGCTCCCGGTGCTTGTGCCGCAATTGGAGGGCAAGACGTTGGTTTTGTGCGATACGGGCTCCGACCTTAGTGTGGGTGTGGTGCTCGCTTTATTGTGCACGCGGTTTAACCTCCAATGGGAGCAAAAAACCCCGGAAAAAGCCACCAAGGATACTGTCAGACAACACTTGGCGTTACTACTGGATGTTCGGAAGGTCAATCCCAGCAGAAACACCCTCCAGAGCGTCAATACGTATGTTATGTAAAGCGCCACTAGCGAATGCGAAAGTCTTTTCGCAGTAACTACTCTTCTTTCCACCAGTGCATAGTATGAAAAGAATTCTCTGTCTTCCCGGGTTTCTCCAAAGCGGCAAGATGCTTTCGGAGAAAGCCTCTGGGCTCAGAAAGGCTCTTGAAAAGGAATCTTTTGCGTTGGACTTCGTGGACCCGCAAATGGTCCTCCTGAATAAGGAAGACGTACCCTTTTCTTTGGGGGCAACTCCGTCTGAAATAGAGAGTAAATGGGCGCAAATCGTGGAAAACAACACCAATAGATGCTGGTGGAACCACACGGACCGCGGCTACGAAGGATTTGACGATGCTGTTGCGTGGGTAGCTGAACACATCCGAAAGAACGGACCTTATGACGGCGTTTTGGGGTTTTCTCAGGGCGCTGCTTTGGCTGCTGTGGTTGCCAGCAGCGTGGGCCGATTGGTGCCTGAAAACGGGCCGTTTGCATTTGCGGTGGTTTTTCTGGGGTTTGCTTTTACCGAGGTGGTTGGAGGAGGAGACAAAAGCACCGTCAATTCCACGGTGACGGATCTAGACGAGTACAAGAAGAAAGTGAGGGTTTTGGAAGGGTACGAGGGGTGGTTTGGGGGCGTTTCGACGCATGTGGTGAACGTTTATGGGGCGAACGATTATGCTGTTCCTGCTATTAGAAGCCGTTATTTGGGGACGCTTTTTGAGAGGGTGAGCGAGATTGAGCACGACGGAGGACATTTCATTCCGAACAAAAAGCCGTTTGTGGAGGAGGTTTTGGAAAAGGTGGGAATAGGGGCCAAAGGTGGGAGATTTGAAAAGAACGGAGAAAGGTCCAAGATTTGAGGGGAGACGAATAAGTGACGGGAGAAGGGGAATAATGAAGGATAGAATATGGAGAGTGTTGGATCAAAAATGAAGAGAGGAAGTGCTGGACCGAGGAAATGAAAACAGGATGATTTGGAGATGGTGTGAATGAAGGGATCTAGGCCGGGCCATATACTGGGCTTAAGTAATGAACAATTGATGAATTGAAGAAAGTAGACCAGCGAGACGAAGTAAGGAAGACTGGATCACCTCTAACAGACCACTCAATGATTTCCATCAAACTAATGGCACTTTTCTCAATAGTTAAGCTTCACGCCCAAATACCCGTCTTAAAACATCTCCTTAAACATCACCTAACAAAAAATTAAAGCACCACCTAAACCCTTGATAGAAAAAGCCGGCCAGTCTGCCGCTTATATACTCTGCCAATATCCAAAACAACACGTGGCACTTTCCACTCTGCAAGTATATATACTCGTTCAAATCGCCTCTCTTCCAGTCATCTTTTTTTGGCTTTCGCATAGGTTTTTTCTTATCGTTACTTCTTCCACCACCAGCATGTCCACTACAGATACGCTGAAACAATCAGAAAACGCGGCCAAAGCGCCAGAAATCGCATCTACAGAAAAAGGGGCTCCTTCAGAACCATCTAAGTCGCCCATACGACCGGAAAACGCCCCAAAACGCCAGAAATTGGACGACAATATCGACGTTTCCGAAGCGTTTTCCCGCCGGGAACAGACCCGCTTGGAAAAGCCCTCGGCCTCGGTCTACAGCGGCGAGAAGAGTCGCCCCGCATGGATGAAGAAGGAAGAGGATAAGTACGACAAGTACGGGTCGCGGAACCTGAAAAATGGCGCGGCCGAGACCCCCGATTCACGGTACCTGAAGTACCTTTCGAAAAGCGATTCTCGGGGCGTTGAGGGTCGGGTTAAAAGACACCACGAAGACGAAGAGGAGCGGCCGTCCGAACAGAAGAAACCGCTTGAAGACGCGGCGGCTCCTTACTCAAATATCGCCATCGCCAACGCTGGGTCTTCTTCCTACCAGACTTTCCAAAGCAACATTCTGCACCGCCAGGACCGCGATATCAACAGCATTGTGCGGCTGCACTATAACCAGCGGACGCACCAGTCCAAATGGCAGGGTCTGCGGACAAAGTCGCCTATTTACAAGTTGAGAAACTTCAACAATGCCATCAAATACATCCTTTTGGGCAACCATTGTCGCCGCGGCCCCTCCGGAGGCCCAATTGTGCTTCTAGACTTGTGCTGTGGCAAAGGCGGCGACTTGAACAAGTGCGAATTTGTTTCTGTGGACCAGTATGTGGGCATAGACATCTCTGACGCTTCTGTTAAGGAGGCATACTCGCGCTATTCGCAGAACAAGGCTCGCTTTATTCCTCAGGGAGGCGTCCGCCAGAACAGAGACTCCAAGAGGTACAATTTCGACGCGTGTTTTGCTACGGGAGACTGCTTTTCCAGCTCAATTCCCGAACTACTCGAACCAAACTTCCCAGGAATCATCGATAACTTGTTTCCGGTGGACTGTGTTCTGGTGCAGTTCTCGCTCCACTATTCTTTTGAGACCGAGGAGAAGGTCAAGCAGTTGTTGACCAACGTCACGCGGCTGTTGCGTGCTGGAGGAACTTTTGTGGGCACCATCCCATCACTGGACTTTATCAGGGACAAGATTGTCAAAAAGGAATACATTCGAGAGAAGACGTTTGGAAACGACCTTTACTCGTTCAAATTCGAGACGGAGATCCCCGACGATGGAGTTTTCCGCCAGCCGTTCGGAAACAAGTACACCTACTACTTGAAAGATGCTATAGACAATGTTCCCGAGTACGTTGTTCCGTTCGAGCATTTCCGGCTGATGTGCGAGGATTTCGGGCTCACGTTGAAGTACAAGAAGAACTTCATCGATATCTTCAATCAGGAGATTCCCAAGTACTTCAGCCGGTTGAACAAGAACCTTGTGGAGGGAATGAAGCGGTCCGACGGGAAGTACGGTGCCGAGGGCATGGAGAAGGAGGCTGTGGGTTTCTACGTGGGATTTGTATTCGAGAAGTTGGGGGGCTAACGACACCGGCCATCGAAGAAGGTGCAAGCGAGATGGCTGTTTTTTGCGCCCGATCAATGGGCAACTGTGCCCGAGGGAACAATGTGACGGGTGCATACAGCGCACGCAAATGCTGAAGGCTCGTTTTGCGCCGCATGCGGCGGCAACGGCGCTTTGGTGGGAGGTGAATTAGCCCTCATGGCCCTCTAAATAAGACCGCGCATCACTTAACCCTGGATTAGGAAGGTGAAACGGAGTCGGAAGTCATCACAGACGCAGAGGCCATGGAAAAAGATATAGGCTAGCGGCGCCTAAAGTTGCTGTTTCAGATACCACATACATCTACCTACATACGCTCGCTGCAGCCGCGGGCTCCGATTTGTTTCGTAACTGGCAAAAAACCAGAGAAGGTCATCGGCTTTTTGGCGAGATTGTGTAGTGCAGAATTGGCGCAGCGCGCATGCAGCTACGTGCATAGTTCCGGCGATCCATGCTCCAATGCGCCTGAAAATAATCGTTTAATCAGGCCACGGCGGACCCCGATTCGAGGCAAGATGCAGCGGATGGGCCCAGAACTGCTCTCCGGTACCTGTCACTTGTACTTGTATTGGTAGCTGTGTGTGTGGACAGTGTTAGACAAAAACGGCACGCGGAGTGGTGGGTGTGCATGTAGTAACATGCAGACACGAGGATCTGCAGCCGCAGTCCAAACCCTACGCCCTACGCTGCCGAATGCGGCAATGCTAAAGAGTGCATACGGCCGCGGCGAGGGGGCCCGCGGCCTGCATACAGACACAGCCTTGCACATTGGCCCGGGTGCGGAAGAGAATACCGGGCAGTAAGCCTGCGCAGCTTGCGCGGCGTGCATATGCACTGCACGGTAAAACTGTGCCGAAGGTGGCGCACGGGCGATCGGCGCACGGCCTGCCCGGACAGTCATGTGTGATGCCATTATTGGACGCACGTACAGGCTAGCGTACCCGCTAATGAGGCTATTATGGCGGTGCTGTACGTCACGGGATGTCGTGTCGACAGGCCCGGCAGCTGAAACGATGTGAAAGGGCCGGTTTTCAGCCCTGGGGTGGTCCTGCGGCCATCGTCGATTAACGGCACCTTAGAGCTTATTTCCTGGAAATACATGCGAGTGTCTAAAGTACCGGCGCAGGCTGCATGCGCAAGCCCACATAGTGTTCTGTCACGGTCGCATGCCGAAGCATGCATCGGGGTGCCGTCTGCAGGAGCGCGCAATCCCCGTTTCAAGCATCAAACGTGCCTGCAAGGGCCGGTCTAAACCTTACAGCGGGTCTGGAATTGCCCCACTCACCCCCTCTGCTATCGGGATATGGTGGGGCCTGGCAGCAGGTGCATGACTTTGCATAAGAGCCGCCGTCGGCCCTCGAAAGGGCTATTGGATGTTAGTGTAGTTGCTGTAGATGAACAGGTCTCTATGAGCGCTGGGCCGTGTCGCGAAAACGGCATTGGCGGACGTCGCATTCGCACATGTCGCAACAGAGAAGTGTTGCGCAGATTGGGAATGTCAGAGGATACAAAAAGTGGGGTTAGAAGGGGTGCTTCGGTTATGAAGATACAGTTAGGGTTTGATCTAGGGGTCATGTGTAAATTACGAGTGTGCTGCCTGAACCATATTGGGGAATCTCCAGGGCTATGTTTGAACGATACTTGCTGGGATATACGGTTCTTGAAGGGGCGATACAGAGTTGCCAAAAGGCGCTATACAGGGATTTGCCCTTAGTAGTGCGCTTCTCGGCGATCGTTCCCCGGAGATAAGCTATCCCGATCTCTCGTTAGCGTAAGACATCAGAAGACCGTTCGAAAGCAGGAACGGTATGCGTAAAGAGCGTAAGTCTTAGCGAAGAAGGCCTTTAGTTCTATGCCGAGTTACACTAAATTGTCCGCTCTTGCCACATTCGCGGAGGTAGGCCAGCTTATTTCCGAAAGAAGCTGTTTTACTAAGTATTCAACGCCTGGAACGATTGATAAGCGCAATGCCGCAGCTTGCGTCTGGATGGTCTTCCGGAGCCTACACAAGAGCGAGCGCCATGTAATTCACAGACACCGTCTGAAACCCGTATGAGAGAATATGTCTCAACGGCCGTCAAAGGCATTTTGATCAGGTAAAAACACATGACAACGGTGCCGTCCATTCCTTACGTAAGCGGACCCAACAACGTACTTGTCTTTCGTCACTTGAGACAAGGCGTAAATACCGCCAAAACCAGCCTCCGCAGCCCTATAACGGGGCATTTCGTCTCCTCGTCTGGACCCAAAACTGCGACAATGCCTGCGACAAACCCCTCTATATCGTGTTGCCCATGAGCTCGTTACAACCTCCCAGTTTGGTTGCGTCCCCGATAGACAATAGGATAAAGGTGTCTGAATTTCACTTCTTACTAAGCTCACTAATTTCATGTCGGTTTGCAACGGTGCCAGGCCGAAGCGGCTTCCTATTCCGTTCAGGTTGACACACCCCGAAACCATAATATTCGTAAACTTGATCATCTTGTCTAAAAGGTGACTATTGAATCCCCACAATACGGTCTTTTCTTCTTCTGCAACAGATTCTAGGTCAAAAATAGCTGAATTAGCTCTTGATCACAGGCAATTTCACATTCGTGTTGAAACGCATGAATAAGCGCGACTCAGTCGGCTTTCGTAACAGCCCCGAGAAAAGGGCGCTATTTTCGGGAAGTGCGCCATCGCAGGCTTTAGCATACGCAACGGCCGTGGTGCATGGCCCCTATTTCCGTGGAGCCGGGCGGGAACTCTGTTGCAAATTGCGCTCCTTATAGTTTTGAGGCGAGTTATGTGCACGTATGAAACTGTTCCCGGTAGGAGACACCAAAAGCCGTTGGCGACTAATTTCAAGCGTGCAGTACGCAACCGAACAATAAGCGCTAGCGCAATTCACTAGTAATATGGTGCTCCCGAGTGGCAGTTCCAAACAGGTGACGTCGCAGAAGAGAAGCCATGACTCGCTATTATGTAGGTCATGCAGCGTGCGCATTAGTGGGGATGTAGGCGGTGCATATGGCTGGAACACACGTGCAAATGGCGCAGGTGCGCCCCACGGTGAACGCAAAGCGTGGGCCGCAGCGCAAGATTCCCGAATACGTTGGCCATGCACCGAGCGATGTTCGTCGGAACTCACAACCGACGCGGGTCGCGCGATTGGCACGAGCGAATTCGGGACGACGCAGGTTTCCGACCCTTCCTGCGGGGCTCAGCATGATCACAAGCACTGGCAAAATACGGTAACCACGCGAGAACATAGGCGGGCGCGCTAATGCGACGCACTGTTAAAAAATAGCCCCAGAGAATAGGCCGCACCTCTCCTATCCTGAAGACGCGCGCCAGCGAACGCTGCGGTTTAGGAAATAAGGTTGCATGGTGCTGCAGGAATTATGGCCCGCGTGGCCGTGTGGCCGCGTGGCGACGAAGCAACGGCGCCCGCGACTACAGGGAGCTGCCCGCCAACGCCCATACGATGTCGTCTGCTGTTTCAGGCGCTCCTAATGTGGGCCCCTCGGCGCCCACGCCGCTAAAACCGGAGGCTTGCTCGTTTCAGCGTTCACTGCGTCATGCATGTGTTCACTGCATGGCATACGCGTCGAATTATTTTGTGCATCCTGCATTAAAAACCCGCAGCAGCCCGCAGTTCACAATAGCCGCTGCATTCTTTTGGATTCTTTTTTCAAGGCACTAGACGGAACTCGCAGCCTTGCCTTTATAAATACGTTATATTTTTTCACATTCTTCGATCACGGCGTATTTTCGGAACAAAATTTCCATCTCTATCAGAACTGCATGCGTCATTTCGGTTACTGATTCGTGTCCCACTTTCATATAAAATAGCCGCTTCCCCCGGTTTTTGTTCCGCTTGTTTCCCCCACACAGCCCTTTTTCCTCCATACTTTTGTCTCCCGCACCCGCGGCCGCTTCTTCGGGCCCTTGCATGTCACCTCCGCCACCACCGCCCCAGCAGAGTGTTGACGCCACCCGCCTTTAGCCGCCCCCACCAGCAATTTGCCTGCATGCCTCCAGAATGTCGTCTGACGAACCCGAGACGAAGAAGTCCGAGACTCTGTCGCCTCAAAGCCGGTCTTCTTCGACTTCGTCCACGCCGCAAAACTTTAAAAATGTGTCGATCCAGCTGATCTTGAATTCCAAAAAGACCGACCGTGGCTCCATCACCCTTCCGTCCATTGGCGTGGCCACCAAACTGCCGCCGTTCAGCGTCTCCGGTCGGGCCTCGGCACCGATTGCCCGTTCGGGCCCGCCATCGCCCGCGCACGCGCCGCTTGCATTGGCTGCGCACCGTGCATCGGCCGCGGCCGCAAATGGTCCACTGTTAAACGCACCACCGTTAAACGCACCACCGTTAAACGCACCACCGTTAAACGCACCACCGTTAAACGCACCACCGTTAAACGCGCCGCTTCCAAGTGTGCCCCAACAGACCCCTCCTATCCGGCCCCATCCGTCCTCGGTCGCCCTGGCCCCGACCATACCTCACTACGACTACGCTCAGCACTACCCGCCGGCCCACTACCCGTACACGGTGCCGGGGTCAGCGGCGTCCAGCGCATATAACGAGCCCAAGCGCGGCCGCCGCTTCCGCAGACGCTACAACCAGATCGTCCGCAAGTACCTGTGCTCCTTTGCTGGCTGCAACAAAAGCTACGGCTCGCTCAACCACCTCAACACCCACATTGTCACCAAAAAGCACGGCCAGCGCAAGTCCAAAGCCAATTTCCAGCAAAATGACGACCCCCACCACCAGCATCTCATGTACCAACATCCGCCAGACTTCCAGCCGCCGCCAGCGGGGCCCTATTGGGTCGGGTATCCGTCGGAGCACGGGCCGCCGGGCCCAGGACCCTACCAGGGCCCTCCACCAGGACCCCATGGGTTCCCAGGCCCATCGTCGGGACCACATATGCCACCACCACCATTCCAACCGCCCCAACATGCCCATCCGCTAGGCGGTCATGCCCCGGCGGGCCAGCTTCCCCCAGGATATTTCTACTACCAAGGGGGGCCTCCTCCAGGCGCATCGTGGCCCCCTGCTCCTCCGCATTTGGCTCCGCCCTTGCAACCCGGCTATTCCCGCCAGCCCCCTCGCCCCACAGAGCCTTCGGCTCCGGAAAGACCCCCCAGCGACACCAAATAGACCGAGGGACTGTACTATACCACAAAAGTCGCACTTCATTTCACCTTTGCATAAATATTTCCTTTAGACTGTAACGTTACCATTATCCAAGTTGTAGAAAGTATCCGGCCCCGTTGTTGTTATGTATGCTTATTGGCCATTCGCATCCGCTTTTGGGTGCAGACGTCAAAATTAAGGTTGGCGAATATGCACCTTTGAAGAGATCACCTCTCGCGATGCAACCTTTCATGCACATCAATGCACCTCCCGCAGCTTTGTGTCCCGGCTCCAATCCTCGCAGAAACCTCCCAAAACGCCATTTGGGCCCGATCTGGCATTTGCTCCGATTCCGTGCCTCCTCTAGACAGCCATCCTGCACATACCAGCCGTTGATTCGCGATTCAACCACAAGAAACTAAACCCAACTTTTACTATCCATGGCTAAGAAGAGTACTAAGAAGGCCAAAAAGACGGCTGAGAACGGCAGTGTCTCTGCCTCGGAGCCCCACACGACTGGTGAAAACTTGGGGGAAGAGGAGCTGTTAGAAGAGGAGAAAAATGACTCTCTGAAAAACGAACCAGAGAAACAGGACGTGGAACCGGAGGGCCATAAGGAGGGTGAAACGGGCGTGGAAACGGTTTCTGAAGGCCAAATTCCCGTAGAGAATGTGGACGAGGCCAAAACTGGCACAATTGAGCCAAAAATTGAAGCTACAGAAGCTAAAGAATTGGCGCTAGAGCCTACTACAACGCCTGAGCCTTCATCGGCAGTTTCCACGCCTGCTCTGTCACCTCCCAAAAGCAAAAAACGGCTCACTTTACAAGAGAGGTTGGCACTTGCGGCCAAAGGCAAAAAGAAGACGGGAAACGCCCTTTCTCCTGTGACCAGCTCTGAGAGCAAGAAAGAGGCGCCCAAAGAAGAGCCTAAAGAGGAGGCCACCGAAAAGGACGGTACCGAAACAAAGATTTCCGAAAAGGACCTGGAAAACGAAGCCTTGAAAGCTGAAACTAGGGCCCTCAATACTCAGCTTCGAGAATTGCAGGAGGATAACAGAAGATTGAAGCTTACTGCCCCCAAACCCTCGTCTTCTTTCGACAAAGACAAGAAAGAGCTTTTAGCCAAGATATCCGCCAAGGACGAGACCATCAAGCAACTATTGTCAGAAGGAGAGGCTCTTTCTCTCAAAGAATTGAAACTCAACGATTCTATAAAGGCCCTAAAAACCACAAATAATGATCTAGAGGCCTCGCTAAGGGATTATGCCGTGAAAAATGAAGAAGCCCTTCTTCAGCTCAGTGCACTTGAGGAAGTTCTCAAGGCGCATAAGCTCAAATCCGTGGAGCAGCTTCTTGAGAAGTTTAGCAACCAGCAAAATGAGCTTTCCAGCATAAGCAATGCGGCGGAGAAAAATGCCCAATTTGAAGAGAAGTATAACGAGCAGCAGGATCGGTATGAGGCCGAAATCCAAGACAAAAAGACCGTTTTGAAGGAACTCAGCGAGTGTCGCATTCAAATGGAAATTCTCAAGAAACAGGCTGCTTTGGAGACCGAGTCCAAAGACCAAACCATCTCCAATATCAAAAAAGAAGTACTCTCCCTCAAAGAGGAGCATGCTGCCGAAGTGGCCCGTTTGGAAAGCAAAGTCGAGCTTTTGCGCCTGCAAAATGAGCACCAGCCTGCCATTTCCGAAGTAAGCGAAGCCAAAAGCGTGGATTACGAGGCCTATGCTAAGCTCTCTGGGTCCCACCATAGTCTCCAGCAACAGTATTTGGCTTCCCAGGAGAACTGGAAGCTTATCGAGCTGAATTTACTTGGAAAAGTGGACTCTTTGACCGAATCCAACGAGACATTGAAGAAGACTAAGCTCAAGGCTGCGCAGGACCAAAAGAAGTTGCAGATTCAGATTTCTGGCCAGCTGGAAGAGCTCAATAATCTCAAGGAACAAGTGAAGAACATCATAAAGGAAAGAGACGAGGCTCGGTTTGGGGCGCAGGTCAAAAACGCCGATTTTGAAGACTTGCAAGATAAATTCGACCGTTTCAAGCAAGTTTACAACACGGAAAGACAAAATTTGCAAACGAAAATCAAGGCTTTGGAAGAAGAAAAGAACAAAGAGAAAGAAATATCGCCTCCTATCCAGTCCAAAGAAAGGGGACTCAATATAACCCTCCCTCAAAGATCTTTATCTGTGGAACATACGGCCAGCGCCATCACATCTCCTGGCTGGGACATTCGTTTAGGTGAAAGTTCCACTACTCCGGCCATGTCGAAGGATTTGAGTGGTATATTCATGGACTCCTCAAGAAACGCCTCCAACACCTCGTTTGCTGACGAAAGCTACGATGCCATGGAAGACACCTTTCTGTTTCATTCACGTGTTCCTCCAACCAGCGGCGGTGGAAATATTCAACTAGTTCACAAGATGAGTGCAAATATCCGAAGATTGGAGGTGGAAATCAACACTTTAAAAGACGAAAATACCCAGCTTTTGGACCAGAAAGACCAGGCTCATAGGGCTCTTTTGCATAGTCAGAAAAAATACGAAGACAAGGGCGTCTTGGAGGAGAAAATGGCCTCTCTTGCGACCGAAATAGAGGAGAGAAAGAAGAAGGAACAGACGTTATTGGAGCTCTTGGGCGAGAAGTCCGAGCAGGTGGAGGAACTTAGAGCAGATGTCCAGGATCTCAAGGATTTGTGTCGCCAGCAGGTCCAGCAGATGGTTGGAATGGTGGAGTGAGCGGGGCCGGTATTGGCTGCAAAAAGCGAAACAGATAAGAACGTGCGGCTTTTTGAAGGGAAAGCTTGCGAAATCCCAAAACGAGAGGATTCATCATGAAGACATTCATAGAGCAGTCCTCAAAATGGATATAAGCATTATCAAGTTCATCAAACGCATACTGGAGGTCATTGCAAATTGCTTATATGTTGAAGACGTATTACCATGTAGCTCCAACCCCAACCCTTCTATCCCCACAACACCCCAGAAGATACTTGGCATCTGCAACCACGTCAAAACCGGTAAATACGGCGATTTGCCATTCCGTCTCGTGTTCAACCCCCAGTTTGAATTTAAGGTGTAGCACTCAACATCACCATTTTTCGTGCACCGCCCAAAACTCCATATACACACCTCTTCTCAAATAAATTTTCAGCTCATCTCTTTTCCCCAGCCATCATGAACGGTCCCCCTGGTTTGCACACGCAGGTCGATCGCAGCGGCACCTACGTGGCCAGCATACGCTCAACCAAGCGGAATGAGGTGCAAATTTTCGGCTTCAAAGGAGTGGAATCTAGCCTGATAATTTCCAGAAAACTCTCTGCTTTAGAGTGGATCAAAAACTATGAATTGCCGATTGAACATGCACTTTTGGGCGCGGTTTGGTTCAACGACACGGAAGAAGGCGTTGCCAAATCGAAAAAGCGCCGTTTATCGCGCCTGGAGTCGCAGAGCCGTCCAGTTGTGTCGCAATTGGCGGTTCTCGCAGACAACGGCGACATTTTGGTGTTTTCGCCATTGAAAGACACCGTTTCTCGCACAATCCCGACTGGGGAGACTGTTGTGGCTATCTCCGCTTCGGGTAAACACGATTTTCTTTGGGCTGCCACCGAAAAAGGCGATCTTTTGGAGGTTTCTGTGGTTGAAGAGAACGTCGTTAAAAGAGTCGAATTGGGAGAAATAAGTGCTCTTTCGTCAGCTTCTATCAAAGGAAATGCTGTTGCTTTGGTGGGCTCCACGTCATTGCGTGTGGTGGACCCATCCAAGTCCAAAAAAGCCGTTTTGCACGAATTTGAAGAAGAACTGGCAAAAATCAGATACATCAAGCGGTCCTCAGCTCTGCCAAACCTCGTTTTCATAAGCAGAAACAGTAGCAAGGTGGTAACTTGTTATGATATCGTCGATAAGACTGTTTTTGGTACGTTTTTGGCCCATGATGAGGTCAACTACCTCGAGCTTTTGGTCGATTCTGAAGGAAAAGAGCGCCTTTTTGCATTCACGAACTCCGGAATTGAAGTGTTCAGTATTGAGGACCACTCCCAGGAAGAGCATTTGCCTGTCACCACCCTTAATGTGGAAAATAACACCGTGATTTTTTCCAACGCAACCTATCGCCCAGAGGGTTTGATGGGCTTATGGCACCATAAGAACCAGACGATAGGGTCCAGCATCGAGTTTGATCCAGAAATCGGACAGAATCTCGTCCTGATGCGTTCCAACAAAGAAAAGAAGAAGAAGCCGCAAAAAGAGCCAGAAATTGTTGTTGATCCCCTTTCTCAGGTGGAAATCCACAACCTTGAGCCAGCAGAGTTGTATCGCCAGCTTGAGGAGCTGCTTAGAGACAAGACCGATCCCGATGTTCTTATTCTTTGCAAGCAGAACGATGATGAGACCAATATCAAGGCCGCTGTCAAGCAATTTGAGTCCTCATCGCACGAATTAACCATCCGTCTTTTCGGTATTGTGAGTTCAGCAGTGACCCTTGATCCTTCCAGGAAGAGCTCGTTGGCTGTTTGGCTCAAATGGCTTTTATTGGCCCATGGAGGCTCCATCAGCGCCACAACTAGCCAGAAACGCCATTTAGTGGAGTTGCAGACCAGTTTGAACAGCGGAATGCAGTTGATGCCAAAATTGTTGGCGTTGCAGGGTCGTTTGCAGCTTTTGAAACTGCAGGCTGAGCTCAGACAGCTGTTGGAGAGCGTTCGCATTGACGATGCTGACGAGACGGTTGTTAATGATAGTTTTGGTCAGACGGAGGAGTCCATCGTTTATGCGAATGGAGAAAATGACGATTTCGAGGAGGAGAGAGAGGAGAGCGATGTTGAAGTTGCTGATGAGGAGGACAGTTGAATAGAGGGATAAGAGAAGAAAAGAGAAGGAGGGCATGTGGTGTGATAATGAAGAAGAAAGACGATGAAATTTTCAAAGGAGACATTTTGAAAGGGTGTTTGAGAGGTTGAGTTTTGGTATGGACCCGGCAAAGCTGGGTTGGTGTTCTTTAGAAGTCTGTTCTTCATTCGAAGTCTGTTCTTCCTTAGAACTCTGTTCTCCATCGGCTCATTCACAGACTGGCATATGGCCCATTTCGCACTAAAACATAGCCCTGAGGAAGGGCGGATAGCCACGGGCCCATTTGGCAGTAGCGTGGTCTGGACATTGTGCTGCCATGTACTTTAGATAGCATTATACGCATAGAGCGCAAGAAAGGAGGCATATCGTGTAGCATGCAAGAGAAGGGTTTGTGGGTCATCTGAGCAGAGAACTGGGGGCATTTTATGGGTGGAAAGCAGTTGGGTGGGCGGTGTTTTGGACTCAGCGGGTGTTTTAACGTTAAATTAGAGCCCGTAATAAATGAGTGTATGTTAGTGTATTTTGGCTAATACTGGAGACATCACAGGGTATATCTGATTGTTCATGATGGTATATGAACCCATACTGACGTGTGACCATTTAGTATGGCCATATTTAGTGTCGTGTCAGTATTCTATTGAGGCGCCTCACCGTACCGTCCTCGCTAGCAGCCATTTCTTTGCCTCAATGGCGCCTATATCTCTCTCCAGTCAATTCTGATGGGACGTTACGTATAGTCAAGAAAAGGGCTTCTGCTGGCTTTTCTGGCTTCTGCTGGCTTTTCTGGCTTTTGCTGGCATTTTGTAGCTTTTTAAGTCAATTTGCCTTTTGGCTGCGTTTTCGTAAATTTCTATTAGCAGCAGTTTTGTATGACCACGGATTTTTGCAGCACTCAAATTGCCACGTATTTTAGCAGCACTTGAATGACCACGGATTTTAGCAGCAGTTAAATTGCCACGTATTTAAACAGGCCGTTTTCCTCGTTAAGCTTTAGGCGTTATTCATGCCACATTATTCAATAAGGCTCCTCGAAGAGTACACTTCTGATTGACTATACTTCTACTTTTCCTCTTCCATGACGACAGCACCCAAGGCTCTAATTAGCATTGATTTCTTCATTTACACGTCCACAGAGTTTTCCCCTTAAGTCGACCGGTTTCATTCCCAATCGCCACCTCTTCGGCATTATTTGGCTGCAACTCCATGAAAAGACCTCTTCGCGAAAAACTCACGGGTAATTGGGAAATGACAAATTTCAAATCTCAAACCTCACCCAAGCTCAGCGCCATGTCCACCGAAAAACTCTACATTTCCTACAACAACATCCACAAGCTCTGCCAAAAGGCCGCGGTGCAAATCCAGGCTAGCGGCAGATCCGTGGATCTCATCATCGCCATCGGCGGTGGCGGCTTCATTCCCGCCAGAATCTTGCGTTCCTTCATCAAGGAAGAGGGAAAGAAAAATATCCCCATCCAGGCCATCGGGTTGTCGTTATACGAGCAGCTCACGGACTCGGTGGAGGAGGTCATTGGAAAGGAGGTTGTTCGCACCCAGTGGATCGACTTCGGCAATTTGAGCCAGCACCTCGACCTGTTGGTGGGAAAAAACATCATCATAGTGGACGAGGTGGACGACACCAGAACCACGTTACACTACGCCCTCACTGAGTTGGAGAAGGACGTGAGAAAGATCCAGATTGAACTGGGCAGGGAAAACGAGCAGACGGACTTCTCCATCTTTGTTCTTCACAATAAGAACAAGCCCAAGAAGGCCGAGTTGCCAAAGGAGCTTTTTGACAGTGGGCGGTACATTGTGGGCGAAACGGTGGAGGACCGGTGGATTGCGTACCCTTGGGAGGCGGTGGATATCGACGACCATACCGAGAGGGCCCGTGAGCAGGGAAATTATTAGGAGAGGAAGAGAGAAAGAGAGGAAGAGAGAAAGAGAGGAAGAGAGGAAGAGAGAGAATCAAGAAGGCGTTCCAGACTGGTGGAGTAGATAAGTCCTCATAGAAGCAGAGCCCTCATAGAAGCAAAGAATACATGAAGTCATAGAGGCTCATACCCACAGAACAAGCACCGATAGACTGAACAAGATACCAACAAATCCAGTACATCTCTGCCAGTTGAACCTTCATAACCACAAGAATGTTCCTCCCAAACCCCAGACTTCACGCTGTAAAGAACCAAAACGAAAAACCCCAATCGGAAGCCTTATACCTTAGAAATTTACTCAAGTGGACAACCAGCACCTAACAACCAAAACAGACCCGCCCTCAACCACACCAAAACTCATTTCAAAGCCCTGTAGCTAAATTTCACCTAAAGTCATAGCCGCCAAACGTATCCCACTTTAAGCCCGGCTTTCCAGCTAAAAAACGCCTAAAACTAACATATTCACCTTAGCTATAACGCCCGCTTCGGCTATCGGCGGACCCACCCTGCCGCCGACTGCGCCAGCAGTTGCCCGCTATCTGTGCATGGTGCAGTTGCATGCTGCACACCATGCTCCATGCATGCGTCGGCATCAAAACTGGCTGCAACTAAGCCCTACATGCTGCCCTCTCACCTGCACCACCCGTCTACGCGCTGCAGGCATGTGCAGTGCGGTTACCGGAACAGAGATCGAAAAATCCTGGCACAAAAGCCTGCCTCTACACCATTTTATACCCATGGACCCCCACCAGTTGCACGAGGCCTTTTCTGCCACCCTACAGGCGGACCAGGCCACGCGGCGACAGGCTGAGACCCATCTTCGGCAGCTCAGCTCGTCCCCGGGCTTTTTGGGCGCAAGTTTGGACATCATCGCCGCCAGCGAAGTCGATGGAGGCGTGCGCACAGCAGCAGCCGTGTATGTGAAGAACAGAATCCTCAAAAACTGGCAGAAGGGCCAGATTGACGCCGGAGAAAGGCCCGTGGTTCTTGACCGGCTCGTTCCGGTGCTCCACGCATGCGACCACGGCGTGAAACAGCAGTTGGTACCGGTTTTGCGGGTTCTTGTCAGCAGCGAATTCCCCAACAATTGGCCGGGCCTTCTTCCAGCAACAGGAACGCTCTTGGAGGCAGACTTTGGCGACGACAATGGCCTCAACACCCTCTATACTGGTCTCTTGTGCTTTGCGGAAATCGCACGCAAATTTCGCTGGACCAGCAACGAAGACAGAAGCAGCCAATGGGACCCCATCATCTCGCAGGTGTTTCCGCATCTTCTTCGCGTGGGCCAGGCATTAATTGTGCAGCTTGCGTCATCTCAAACGCACGCGGCGCAGGCGTTGGAGTTGCGCGCGGAGTGCCTCAAGCTTGTGTTGAAAGCATACAAATTTGCCACCTATTTCGACCTCCCAGCTCCCTTGCAGACGCCAGAACTGCATGATGCGTGGGGAGCGTTGCATGGTGCTGTCACGGCCATGGAGCCGCCAGCGTACGCCGCAGACCCGGCGGTTCCCGAAGAGGAAAAGACCCTTTTGCAAGTGGCGAAGTGCTACAAGTGGCTGGTGGCCAATGAGGGCCGTCTATTCACACGGTATGCTTCCAAAAGCCTCCTGCGCCACATGAGCTACCCAGGGTTTCGCGAACGGTTTGTGGCGCAGTATGTTCCTCACGCTGTTCTGGCGTATCTTGCGCTTGTGGAGCAGTGGTGCGCTGGAACAAGATGGGTATCGCGCTCCACCTTGTTCCATATTTTGCAGTTCCTCAGTCATTGTGTGGCGCAGAAAGAGACGTGGCCCCTTCTTAAGGACTGTTTCGAGCAGCTTGTGGCGCATTTGGTGTACCCTCTCCTTTGCGCATCTGATAAGGATTTAGAGACGTTTGAGACCGACCCCCACGAGTACATCCACGCCACTTACGACGTTTACGGCGACCTGGACCTGCCTGATGCGGCCGCTTTAGGACTTTTAGTCACACTAGTTGATAAGCGACGCAAGACCACGCTTGCGCCCGTGGTGAGTTTCGCACATGCGCAGCTTCTGGCGTTGGCTACAGATGCGCTGCATGAAGCCGCACGCAAGATCGACGGTGCATTGCGCCTCGTGGGCGGAATTCTGCACTACATTGCGGTCCCTCTGTCGCCGTACTATTCACAATTAGAGTCCTTCCTTGGTGCACTCGTGTTCCCCATGCTTGGTTCCCAACACGGATTTCTTCGAGCCAGAGCGCTTGAAACGGCTGCAAAATTCGCCGACGTGGAGCTCTCGGACCAGGTGGCAGCCGCCGTGTATGCAGGTATCCTCGACGGCTTCGACGCCCCCAACGCATGTCTTCCCGTGGACTTGCAGCGCGCATTAGCGGTGCAGGCATATATGCATGCTGCACAGTTTCGCGATGCGCTTTCGGCCATCATTGTGCCTGCCATGGCGCGTTTGCTCGAGCTTCTGAACGAAATCGACCTGGACGCTGTCCTGATGGTCATGCAAGAGTGTGTGGAAAGCTTTGCGGAGCAGTTGCAGCCGTTCGGCGCGGATTTGATGGCCAAATTGGTGGAGCAGTTCATGCGTTTGGCGGCCGAAGTGGCTGCTGCTGACACCGACGACGCTGCAGACGACCAGGCGGAAAAGGTGATGGCAGCCATCGGGCTTCTTAACACCATGATCACGGTTCTCCTTCTGTTTGAGACGCTGGCGGACGCCTGTGGTCAATTGGAGGAGGTTTTTGCACCCGCTATTGAGTACGTGCTCAGTAACCGCATCGACGACTTTTTATCAGAAGTTGGCGAGCTTATGGAGCATGCCACGTTCCTTAGAAGGGCCATCTCGCCTGTCATGTGGCGATGCTTCGTTCTTCTAAGCGAGGCTTTTAGTGACGGAGTTGCGGTGATGTACTCCGAAGAGCTTGTTCCCTGTGTGCAGAACTTTGCGCTCTTTGGAGGCGACGGCTTTGCACAAAATCCCCAATACGTGGAGCGTATTTTCGGCATTTTCCGAACCATTGTGGATGACGACGAATCGGTGGGCTACGCCGACGCGGTTCTTGCGTTCGACCTTGCGCAGACGCTTCTTCTAGCCCTCCATCTGCACGCCACGCAGTTCGTGCCGGAAATCGTGGCCTGTGTGCAGTCAGTTGCGCGCGGTGCAGGCCGCGACCCCCAACATGCGCGCAACAACGCATTTGACGTGGGAATTTGCAACACCCTATTGGCAGCGCTCGTGCGCGATGCTGCGGGCACCTTAAGCGTGTTGCAGGACCGGGGCGAGTTGGTGGGCTTCTTTGAGCGATGGTTCGGTCTCGTGCCGTTTTTGCGCAGAGTTTATGACCTCAAATTGACGGCTTTGGGTGTGGTCAGTTTGGCGCTGCAAGAGGGCGCGATTTCCAGTCTTTTGCAGCTCAACAGCGCCTTGGTGGCGCAGTTGGGGCCTACGCTTGCAACTGTGCTTCGCGCGCTTCCGGCAGCCGTCGAGAATTTCGACAAGAAACGTAAATCCTTCAATGACGCCGACTACGTCTCTCTGCACGCTTTTGAGCACGAATGGGACGACGAAGAGGAAGACGAAACAGCGGAAGAATCTGCTGCTGCCACCTCTGCTTCCACAAGCGAGTATTTGGACTTTTTGCAGCAGGAAAACTTCAAATTGAAGAGTCTGGGTTTCCTAGATGAGGACGACGAGCAAGTGGTGGAGGATCCTCTTGCACCCACGCCTTTGGACGGATTTGACGTGGTCGACACGGTGAAGACATTCGCCGCTTCGTTACAGGAGTCTGACCAGGCGGCCTATGCGGCGATTTTTGGTGGTTTGGGGGCCGCAGACCAGCAGGTCATCATTGATGCATTTGAGAAGAGTAAGTAGGTTACGGAGGTGGTTTGAGGTAGTCATTTGATAAATCCGGGAAGCCGGAGTAATACAGTTTTAAAGGTAGAGCCAATGGTGATAGAGAACTCTCAGGAGACGGCCCTCTTTCTTAAAAAGCACGTTCTAAAGCCACAAGCGATGGCTGCAAAATTCCACCAAAAGCCGTCTGCTTCCGCTGCAACACCCTTACATTCTTACAGTGGATAGATCAAACACGTGAATTATGTACAAGAAGGAAAATCCAGGCCTCATAATAGCAATGGAGAAACGGATCGAGTGGGAATACCGATCTTCCCTCCACTAATAGATTGGCGGATAGGTGAGAATCGTTTCGGAACGTTCCCGAACCTAATTCTGGCCCTTTCGAAGAAGAAATCGAAAGACGGGGATGGCTTCCTCGCACCATCCCCGACGAAAGAAAGTGGGCATCCATCTCCCTTTATACTTTGCATTTGTGGATGGTGTGTTTGTGGACGTTGACGTGCCCATGACCCAATGTGGAATTACCAACAAAACAAGAATCCGGGCGGTTCGTATAGTGGTTATTATTCTTGCCTTCCAAGCAAGTGACATGGGTTCGATTCCCGTACCGCTCATTTTTTTTTCGATCGTCGAAATCTGCGGCGGAGCCATAATGCAAAATAACGGCTTACGTCATTGTATATTATATACGAAAGGCGGCACTGGCACAAAATTTACCTCTTTGGACCAATTCCAAGCACGGAGGAGCCACTAAAAATATCTGGGTTAAGCGACGGAATGGTGACAACAGCGAGATCCGCGATCCCTTAAATCCGGATTGGCGCTTCGGGTTAAAAGGCTACCCTTTGATGGCTTTTGCGCGAGGCGTAAAAAATATTACCCTTCGAGCATTAGGTTTGGTGGCTAACACCACATCATATGCTTGCGGCATTAGGCCCGTATTTTGCATGAAAATACCATCCAAAATATCTGCAAACTAGGCTTGCGTACTAGCACGACGCCGCCTTCTTGGAGAAGTTGCAGACGAGGGCTCTCTGACATCACGCAAACCACAGCAAAGGTAAATTACGGCAGGTGACGTCAATGCCTAGGCGCGACGAGACGAACCTTAAATGCTTGCTTACATCCAGCTGATGACACACCGCCAACATTCCAATCTCAGAAAAGGTCCCTTGGCCCAGTTGGTTAAGGCGTGGTGCTAATAACGCCAAGATCACCAGTTCGATCCTGGTAGGGACCATTTCTTCATTGGGCGTGTGGCGTAGTTGGTAGCGCGTTCCCTTAGCATGGGAAAGGTCTCGGGTTCGATTCCTGACTCGTCCATATTTTTTGCAGCCACAAGCAAAATATCTTTTTACAGCAGTACGCCAGGTAATGGCTGTCTTTTATGTTTGGCTCGCATTAGGCCATCACACCACGTTCAGATATCTAGAATAGGACAGCTTTCCGTTCCTTTTTCGGCTTGTTACATGTCTTTTACACCATTTCCGGTCTCTATCAATTGACATAAAATACAACGCGAAACAATATATACCGACTCAAAGCACAACAGCCTCCGCCAACTTCTTCTTGTACGACAAAATGCCGCCATCCCATCTGGTGGCCGTTTTGTTCTCGATGACGAAAATGTCCTGGGCAATCTTGTCCAACAAACGGAAATCGTGCGAAACGACAACCACTCCACCGTTGAACTCGTTAATGGCCTCGGCAAGCGAGTCGATGGTAGACAAGTCCAAACCGTTAGTGGGCTCATCAAGCAAAATCAAGTTGGGGCCCTCCAACGCCAACAACGCGAAAACGACACGCGAACGCTGGCCCTCGGAAAGAGTGGCCATCTGCGAAGTCTGGCCCTCGCCGGTCAAGCCGTAACGGCCCAACTGGCCTCTCCAGTACTGGTAGTCCTGGGAGATGTGGGAGAACTTCTCACGAACAAAGTCCAAAGGAGTCATGGTCAAGTCCAACTGGTCCGCCGAGTGCTGCGAGTAAACACCCAACTTGATGTGCGTGTGCTGGATGACTCTGCCCTTCTGCGGCTGCAATTTGCCCTGGAAAAGGTTCAACAACGTGGATTTACCCACACCGTTGGGGCCCACAAGGGCCACACGCGAGTCCATGTCGATACCGATGTCCAAGTTTTCGTATAAGTTGTCCTCGTCCTTTCCGCTGTAGGAGAAGGACATGCCGTCGAAAGCAAGGACGGGGGGAGGCAACTTCTCGACCTCCGGGAAACGGAAGGAGAACACCTTGTCGGGCACAACCGGCTGGATCAAGCCGTCGGCCTCCATCTTGTCCAAGATCTTCTGTCTGGACTTGGCCTGTTTGACCAAGTTGGCGTAGGTACCGGCGGAGGCAATGAACTTCTTGATGTGGGCAATCTCCTCCTGCTGCTTGGCGTACTGCTTCATCTGGTTGGTCTCCAACTCCTGTCTGGTCTTGACGTACGAGTCGTAGTTACCACCGTACAACTGGATCTCCTTCAAGCGCATGTCGATCATGTTGGTACAGACACCGTTCAAGAAATCCTGAGAGTGCGACACAAGGATCAAAGTACGGTCAAATCTCTTAAGGTACTCCTCCAACCACACACACGCCTGCAAGTCCAAGTGGGCGGTGGGGTCGTCCAACAACAACAAGGTGGGCTTGACGAAAAGAGCCTTGGCGAGAGCCACACGCATTCTCCATCCACCAGACATGTCCTTGGTGTGTTTCTTGATGGTGACACCGTTGAAGCCCAAACCGGTAAGGATCACGGCCGCACGCGACTCGAAAGTGGAGGGGTCCATCTCGTCGATCTTCTCGTACAAGCCGTCCAACGCCGGGTTTTCGGGGCCGTCCTTGACGATGATCTCCTCCACCATGTCCTCCAAACGCTTCATCTCGTGCTCGGCCTCGCGAACCACGTACTCCAAAGCGGAGTACTCCGTGGGCTCAGCGGGCTCATTAAGCAAGTACACGTCGATGTGGTCGGGAACAGGAAACTCTCTGGCAGCCAACGACTTCAACAACGTGGACTTACCGCATCCGTTTTCACCCAAAAGACCGTAACGACGGCCGAAGTTGAGCTCCAACGTGGAGTCCTGGATCAACACTTTTCCGTGGAACAACAACGAAACCGACAGCAACTTGATATCACGCGAGGTGGGAAGCGACTCCAACACTCCCGTGGTCACACGGTCCGAAAGACCGTACTCGTCCGTCTGCAATTTCAACTTGGCAATCTGGGCCGCCAGGTCATCGACCTCCTTCTCCTCAGAGTCCTTGGCAGCCTGCTTTTTGGTCTTTTTGGTGGACTTGCCGGCGGCAGCCTTTGCGGCCTCCTTCTCCAAGCGTTTTTGCTCTCTCTTGGCTTTGGAAGCAGAAAGTGACATGTTGAAACTGATGAAAGAAGAAGTAATGAACGAGTGAAATTTTTTATAGGCCCTGGCGGTATGTGCAGGCCGCAATAAAGAAACGATGAGGAGGGGAAGAGAGGACCCCAAAAAGCGATTCTGGGAGCGGGAAACGCGGCATGGAGGGCCGGAGGTGTATTGGGGGCTCTTGGGAGATGGTTCCACCGAAAGAACGGACGAAAACGGCCTATAGGGACGGAACTGGCTGTTCGGTAGTTGGTGCACGGGTGCAAAAACTGCTAACGAGCCCCGAATCCCGAGGAAAGCCCCAGTTGGGCCAAATTTGCCGTAGAAGGCGTTAGTAGCCAATAGGAGCCCGGAAATGGCCTCTGGCGCCGAGAAGATGGCTTGTTTTGCTTTTTGGCAACTGCATTTGTGACGCTTTGGTTGGGTGCTAATTCCCCTTGGCCAATCACATCCTGGTAATGTCAGCAACAAAGGAAGAGTTTTGGCCAGTGATCTGAGTAGCTCTGTGTGTATCTGAAACTGTGGAAAGCAAACTTCGAGAGGGTTTAGTGCTGGAAGCGTTTCTCAAAGGCTCTCGTAAGGTCTCTTTAAGCATACCAGAAATACAGAGTGCTCTTATTTGGTAAATCAAGAGCCAACGTCCCAAAATAGGCTTTAAATAGCCGCTTTTGGAGAAGTTCGGTCAAAGGAAACTCTTCGGCCCAAAAAGGCAAGTTTATGGCCCCTTTAGGAAGTACCACGAAATGGCTGCAAGGCTATAAAAAGGCCCAATTGAACGAAAATGCACGCCAATGGCCCAATTGAAATAGAGTTCCCAAGTCAACTGGTGCTCTTCATGAGCAAGTTACAGCGCTATTCCTCAGCCCGCTTGTTTGGGGCATTTTTGCTGTTGTTCCTGGAAATTAGTCACACGATATTAAGCAGGTGGATATCTGCGAAGAAGCATCCAATAACCCAAAAGAGAAACGAGGGCCCAAAAGGGCACGAAGCATCTGTGGCTTCCTATTGGCCAATTGAGCTTTGTAGTACGTTTTCACCTCTACTCCAGAATTGGTTCCTCGAATATAAGGAGGATCAGCACCACACAAGTAAATCAGATATCCCACAATAGCTTCCAAGGGAGAAAGACCAGACCCTCTATTGACGTCTCTTCTTTCTTTCTTTCTCCCTCCGGCTTCTTATCCTTCTTCTTCTGTCCCAGCTTCTTCTCATATTATAGTTTGCCACCAAATAAGGTGGCAAAAACCCCGCCCGTGAGATCTTTATATAAACCGTCGGTATTCCCCAATCACCACCTCAAGAATTGACCTCTAAGTATTGCCTTACATGGATATCTCCTTATAAGTGGCAAAATCTATATAAATACTCCAGTTCCCCCCGCCGCTCTTTCCACGCTTTTCTCCCTACACCTTTTTTGCGCCCCACATAAAGAGCGACCAATAAAACGCCACCAAGAACGCTCTAATAGGCCGAAAGTCGCCCTGAAAAGCCCAAATCCGCCATTATTGGCCTGCAGAACCCCGAAAACCACCCCAAAACCACCGAAGTCCGACCATTTTCCCCCAATTGGCCCTCCCCCCTTGCCGCTACTAAATCTTTTTCCCTCATCTTCTACTTCCTCTCCACCAAATGGCGCAGCAAAAACTGGCCCCACAGCCGCTTCTGCAGCCGGTTCCTATTCGTCAGAGACCGCTGGCTATCCCCCATGGATTCCCGGCCCGTGATTCGCTGCTCACGCCTTCCACTGCTCTTCGCAGAAGGCCCTCCTACTCCACCATAGAAACGTCCAGAGTGGCCCACTATAACCTCGATTTTCCCGAAGATGCAGATGTTTGGACCCAGCTTCTGTTGGACCCCAAGTCTAGATTCTATTCCAGAAACAGAAAAAGAACAATTGACCTAGCAAACCTTCTTCCCTACTCGGTGGAACAACCTAAAGATCGGGCTCGTTTTCTTGCCCACATTGTTCTGCATTTATACGTGGCGGTCCAGTCGCTTGATATCCAGGGCCTGCTTCTGATCACCGCACGTGACTTGGCTGCCGTTAGAGACGCTGCTGGCTTACTGGCTGAAGATGTTGCCTTAGATACCGATTTATTCGAGCTTTCTGGGCCGCAAAATGACGATGACGATGACGAAAACGGCTACTTTCTGGCCGCAGACGACGCTAACTCCGATACCGATGCCGAGGAGGACGATGAAGACGATGACGATGAAGACGACGGCACCACCGCCGCTACTTCTCAGCATAGACGCAGTCCGCGACTGGCCGCCGTGGTCGGAGTGAGAATCTGGACCCATGAGCTTCTTGTTTGGCTCAAAATGAAGTACGATATGCCCGTGACGTTGAGAGCTGCTTTGGCCCGCGTCTACTACGCTATTAGTGTGTCCAGAGGCCAAAACTTGGGTTTAAGAACCTATGTCAGTGCTTTCGAGCTGCTTACACGTGACCCCGAGCTTGTGGGTTCGTTTTTGAACTTACCCTGGGAACCATTGGCCGCAGAATTGCAAAACCACCTTTCAGGTCCCGACGCGCTGTTTGAGGCTTTCGAAAGAAAGGACCATCGCCAATTGCTCCGTCTTGCTGAAAGAGCTGCACCCTTTTTTCCTCCACAGTCGTTGCCGGACCTTTACCTGACTTTGGGAAGCGGGTTTTCTGTGGCCAACGCCCTGTTGGTGCTTCTGGCGTGGCTGGCAATGCCTGCTCATTTCCAGGGCTCTAAAGAGGACCCTAATGATATCCGCCACTACATTGCGCTGCTTTTCCACATCTGGGGCCAACTCACACGGAGCCCTGGCTTAGACGCGCATTTGACTGCTCGTTTGGGCACCATTTCCATGGCATTTCTTGTGGATCTGGCCAAGAACAACCATTCTTTTGGAGATTTTGGCGTCTTTTCCGCCCCACAGGTGCGTTTTCTCCTCAATACCCTTGTCAACAGTCTTAGCATTATGAACGAGAAATACTCGTCTCATAAGACCAAGTTTTTCCATGGTTTTGCACTGGTCCTCGTCTTTTCTATGGGCCCTAACGCTGATTCTCCGGGAAACATTTTGGACCAGCTCCGCACTCTCGTCAATGCAATTGAATCTTATGTTCATCCGTCCAATACCGGCGACTGGTCGCGGCCCATAGCCAAGTTGGTTTATTCGCTTGTGTACCAGTTCCACAAGAGATACAACCTTGAAAGAGAAAAAAATGGACAATTGCACGGCTTGCCGGCAGAAACCAAGCTCTCCGACGCCACCACCCGCTCTTTCGTACGCACTTTTCTTCCTGCCGTCCGCACCGGTCTTCAGGCTAAGAAACCGGCGGCCGTCGACGACTATTTGACAGCTTTGGGTCTTTTGGGCCATTTATGTCCGGAAGAAGTACTTGCGCATATTCTTCTCGACGTCTACGAATCGCTAGAAGGCCTTATTTCCACCCACAGAGTGGTTATCGCCCTACGTTGCATGGAGGAGCTTGCTCGATACTTCGCCAGTACGCCGATCTTCCGCGTCCATCTTGCTCGTATAATGGCACTTGCACTTCCTGGAATTGACTCCAACGACTTGGAAAAAACCATTCATACACTTAACACTTTTGCAGCCATTTCCAATTATGTTCCGTTGCATGATTTGACATCTGGAAACGGTGATCCGGGGCTAGCAGTAGAGTTTACTCAAACTCATTTACAGTATTTGGAAGCGAAGATATATTCTGATGCTTTTCAAGAACCATTTGCTCCAGAATCCTCTATTGAGTTGGATGCTCTTCGGGCGCTGTCGGCTTCCTTTAAGCCGCTCGTTAAGACTCTTGCGGAGCGCATCTTCGTTCTTTTGGAAAACATTCCCGATCCATCAAAAAGTACGGGGGTGGAAAAGGACTTGGCCAGTTGCTTACCCAAATTCCTCTTTGTGATGTTGGAGGCCATGTCCGAGGACATTTTCAAAGCTTTCAGAAAAGCAGTGGTGGATTTCATCTCGGAAAACACCTACCACACCATTGCTGATGTCGTTGGAGAGATCTGTGGAGGCCTTATCAAGCGGGACCCCGCCTACTTCAAGACCCTAGCGCCGATATTAATAGACAAAATCAGGGACGATATTGTGGAAAATGGTGCTGGCGCATCGAGAACCGGTGTCGACATCGTTCCAAGGGATCAACCTCTTTTCTGGAATCTTGTGATCTTAAATGAGTGCATTGGAAACGCCGGAGAGTACGTGGTATCTCTTGGAGACGACCTCAATCTGTTGTCGTTGTTTTTGATGGACAATGTGAAGGGCCCAGCGGTGTTTTCTAGCTCTTATCTCTTAAACCAGATGCTACAGGCAACCACCAAAATCCGTCTTAAGGAAAGCAGGCTTGTTGCCCCAGCTTACGAGGCCAAAAACGGCGTGGATGAGAAGTGTTGGGGCGGTTTCCAGTTCGATGAGTACCGCTTTTCTGAGGAAAACTTGACTTTTGACTGGTTTATTCCCACAGAAAAGGAGGTTCGTTTTGCAGTTGATACTTTCACCACTCACGTTTCCCGCAGCTTGAACAATATTCTGAACTTGATGGAGAACTACGCTGCTAGTGCCGCCGCCGATGCCCCCAACTCGTTGCATGTGACCGATGAGCTTCGCATGAACTTCCTTTATTTGAGCTACTCGTTGAGCGGAATCTCATTCCTCTTCGACCCGTCCTTCGATGAAGATATTCCCAAAATCAGCAAGCACGACTCCGAGTCTATCCAGGAAAGACTCTTACTTTTGAAGCAAATTCGGGGCATAAAAGATACCAAATCTACCGGAAAAGACGAATCTCGTATAGAAAACGTCTACGACAATTTGCAGAGCATCGTCAACGATATCGAGAGCGACGATTTGATCCAGTACATGTTGGATTCCGATAAGTTGGACGATTCCTTTTCTCATAGTCTCAATGATCGTTTCCGGGAAAGAAATGACTCCTCGGATAGCGTCCACCATCCCACTTCATCCATTCCTAAGGGCCGTTCCCATGCATTCAGCAAATCTGACTCTCCATCGCCGCCTGTCAGCGAATCTGCGCGTGCTACTCCACAAATAGGTGGTTTTGACATGTCTAGCATGAACCCCGGCATCACTTTCAGGGAGAGAAAGCTCTACACTTCGAGATACTACTTTGGCGATGACATGGAGACAAGGCGGTCCAGCGAGATGTACTTGAAAATCCACAAGACCCGTCATTTGATCGGCAAGAGCTTGCACATCATTGGAAACTTCATGCAGACGCATTTCTATGATAATACCCGTCTCTTCAAGCACTTTTTGTATGCTCTCAACGTGTGGTTCTCAGATGTTGGAAGGGAACGTATATTGGATACCAGCCATGCAAAAATCAGCTTTGAATATGTCAGTGCAATGCAGCACATTAACAGGGTCAGAAAACCGTTCACCAGGATTCTGTTTGGCAGCAGAATCGAGTCCTATCATCTGCTTAGAGTGGCTCTCCATGCCACCTCCAGGACCCAGACGGAATTGGATAAGTTGTTGCTTGAGGATGTGGTGAAACTTTCGTTTTCTACTTATTCCACCATCGCAATGCCGGCTCAGGCCACCTTGGTGGATGCCATGAAGAGGTTGAATGGCTCCTATAATGTCCTAGCACGGTCTTCCTTCAAGTATCTCTCGAAAGCTTTGGACGAAAACAACTACCAGAAGATCGAGAGTGGATTGAGCGTTTTTGGATTGAAGCGTATAAAGACTAAGATTCAAAACGACTATTTCAATCTCCAGAAGTACGTTGAGCTCCTCCATCGGTGTTTGCAAGTGGACAATTTCGAGGTCAACGAGCTTGCACAGAAACTATTCAAGGGCGTATACAATAGCGTTACACCGCCCAGCAGTGTGTGTTTGCTTGACTCCTCTGAGATTGACGCGATCAGACCGCCTGACGGGTACATTGACCTTGAAATTAGAGCAGTCAGGCTTGCCAAGGAGAAAAAACGGGGCGTTTACCTCGAAAAACTCCAGAAACTTGAAGATCTCGTTGTCACTAACGAGAAGCACAATGGACACTGGAAAATCACCGTTCTCAATTTGCACTTGCTTATTGAGTTACAGGCCGATTTAGAGCTTCCCACCAATAACGAGGTTTTCCAGTTATTGGCCAAAGAATCCCGCAGCGACCACCCTGTGGTGGCTCGTTTGGCGTTAAAGGGCATAACAAAGCTCGTGAATAAGCTTTATGTGCTTCTGATGTTCGATTATGACCTCAAAAACGCATTCAATCTTAACTTTATTCCCAGAGACCTCAAGACCATCGACACCAGTCCTACCGAAGGCGCTTCTTACTACCAAAAATGGACTGATGAGATGGCCAACGTGGCCCATCCGTCTTATTTCGTCGACAGCAAGGCCAACACAGGCTGGCTCTTTTGGGGTAAGAGCATGCTAGCTGTGACCAACGAACCTTGTGTCAGTTTGCCTTTGAGTGAAAACGATAGCCAAGTTTTGAGGGCTTTTGGCAATACGGTCACCAAAGAATGGTTTTTGAACGTCGCAAAGCTCTGGGTCACAGAAAATGAGGCAAATTCCGCCTTCCAGGGAACAGATGTATTTGCTACTGCCACCGTTCTCCTTTTGATTTCCAATGGGTATATTGAGGGTTTCTCTTTCCGCCAATTGCTTGAGGTAGTGGAGGAGATATATGTCAGCGACGATAAGAGCTCGCATATCGTCATTTGCGAGTTGTTAGCGGGCATTTTGATCGGGGCCAAGTGCACTAGTTCTGCTTTTGAAGCAGAAAGAGACGACTTCATTTGTACCTTTTTGACGAAGATCTTCGATCACGACTTGTCGCCAGATAACCGCAACATCTGGAACATTTTCGCGTGGTGGGTTCCGGCGCATGTTGATTGTCGTCGGTTCCCCAAAGTGGCAGCTGCTATAACTGGATTCTCCATTAACTCAGATTCTGATTCTGCCATTAAAGAGGCTACTAGATTGAGCTACATTCGCTCTTTCATAGCAGCAGTTACATGGACGTATCCCAGTCCTGATGAGACATTAGACATGTGCTTGAACAACATCAACCACAGGTATCAGGCCATCAGAGAACAGGTCGGTTCTTTATTGGCCATTCTCTCGTTTGCCTACTACAGAGAGTCCATTTCCAGCGCAGAGGAGTTTGCTAGATTGTGCAATCTTAATCTGGACAAGGAGCTCTATGAGCTCAACGTGAAGGCGACGCTCATCAGCAGGCTTCCTGTTCTTTTCGAGAAAATTGAAGCCTGGAGATTGGAGGTAGAGCATTTATCCCCCCAGGAGATCTTGAAATCTGACTACATCTACTCAGCCACCACTGTTCTCACGTGGTTGAAACAGGCGTTGAACACCAGCATTGCTGTGTTGTACCAGGACTTTGCAGACACGTATCTTGTTCCGTTCTTGCTTAAGTTGTCAAATATGAAGGATGTTTGTCAGTTAGGGAACATCGACCCGGTGACGGCTTTCAAGAAGGTTTCACAGATTCCCTTCAGCACGCTAATGTTGGAGCGCATTGTGTGCATGCTTGAAAAATACTCCAAAGAGGACCTCAATGTGGTGCAGTCCATTATCATGGGCGAATTCACAGAGACGGTCTTTTTCAAGAACATCTTCTGTCTTTCAAAAGAGCAGAGACAGCGCATCATCAACTTGACAAACACGCTTGTCTACCACAAGAACGTGGAGGTCCGTGAGGCTGCAGCAGGCACTCTTTCTGGTCTTATTCATACGTCTCCTCCGGACGATGTGGAGGAGTTGGTGAGTGCCTATGCTAAGATCTACTCTTCGGATTTGGACAATGTGAGGCGAAAGTACAAGAAAATAGGACTCAAAAACGTTTCTGGTGCCGATAGCATCAAATTACATGGGGCTACTCTTGGACTTGGAGCGTTGATTCACGCATTTCCGTTTGTTTGTCCTCCTCCCAAATGGGTGCCCTCTCTCTTGACCATGTTGGGCAATAAGTCATCGGGCATTCCGGGAGTTGTGGGAAAAACAGCGAAGGATCTGATTGGCCGGTTCAAGAAGAACCGCCAGGATACCTGGCACATTGACAGTAAGATTTTTTCCGAAAATCAGATGCACGATTTGGAGGGTGTCCTCTGGAAGAGTTACTTCATATAGAACAATGCGAAATCACGATTAATGAACGCAAAAGAAAAATGGAGGAGTAGGAAGCAAAAGTGCCAAAAAGAATGCCTGGAGCACCCAGGATGCAAAAAAATGCCAAAAAGAATACCTGGAGCACCCAGGATGCAAAAAAAAAATGCGCCAACCAGGAATCGAACCAGGGGCTCATCGATGGCAACGATGAATTTTACCACTAAACCATTGGCGCAAGGAAAGCTCCGCGACGGGGAATTGAACCCCGGTCTACCGCGCGACAAGCGGTAATTCTAGCCACTAAACTATCGCGGAATTTCTGGAGGAAAAAATGCAGGGGTGTGCTAGCAGAAGGCAACCTGGAATAAAAAGCATAGGTTTAAGTGCTGTGCCCTATAAATTCAGTGGGTGGTTATCGGTCAGAAAGTTTTAGGTACTGGGGTCTTCTTAAAGTCCGGCAAGTTGTTCTTTCTGCTTCGATTGTGGTTCCCCTTCCGGTAACTATGAGCGACCATACAAACACCTCTCGCGCCACGACACTGAAAACTTTAAGTACCCATTTGAGGGCAATTCGTGATTCTCAAGTAGTCCTATTACTCTCCCAATTTAGCCCTCCTCTGTAGCGTTTACCTTGAAAATATTTTTGGCTGCAAACTCTTTACAAATCCATCCCGCGCGCCTATAAAGGCACAGATTTCGCCCTTTATATACCACCGCCTCCCTCTTGAGTTATATCTACTTACCACCAGACTACCAGAGCATGTGAGGCTTGTGGACATTTAATTGTTCTACTGACAGAAACCCGAGGTGCTTTGGTGTATACTGCAGAATACGTCTCAGCACTTCGCTAGATCTCTGTAATCGAGCATCTCTAGCGACATTATTCCACTATACATCCTTGAATGTTCAGGGCTGAGTTCCCATATACTCGTTTTCAGCTCGAGGAGCCCAAAGCTTGACAATAAACAAGAACCAACGGAAGATACGGCGGTCGTTGACAGTGCGCGATCTATTCGATGTTCAGGGACGTCAATCCAAGTAGGTAACCCCAGCGAGTAGCAATGTGTCAGCCAGCTGTTCAGATGAGGCTATGATAAAATGGTACGTTATTCTATTACCTAAAAAGCGTCTTCTCGATGTTCTGCGGGTCTATTTCCGTCCAATGGGGAAGTTTTAAAGCGATGTTCTTGCTGGAGAGGTCGGGATACAGGCTATCGATGGCCGAAACAACTCCCTCATACAACAACTTATATGCCCGAGGCGTGAAGTGGACTCCGTCATGGACTAGGTCCTTCAAATCTGGGCAATTTGGCTCATCCACCTGGTCATCAGTCAAACCCAATTCGTCGCGAAAGGCAGTCCACAAGTCCACGAAGGGAACACTATGTTTTCTGGCTACGCTCTCGGCTGCTTCAGAATAGCGCCTATTATTCCTGTTGCTGGTGATGTCCTTTCTGTGGGTATCACCACGGTTGAAGAACATGGCGTTGGACAACTTTCTGTCGTGCAAGCCTGGCCCGATAACAACGGGCCTGATGTTATTTTCAATGGCTGTCAATACAAGTTTTTCGATGTTTTCAGTGTACCTGTCGAGGGGGACGTGTTGTGTGGAGTTCACGGCGTCGTTAGTGCCGAAAAAGATCGTCATCAACGGCACATTAGACCGTGCGGCATCGAGCTCGGCATCGAGAATGCGGGGGAGTATTTTAACTGCGTGGTCGGAGTTGTAGCCCCCATAACCTCTGTTTATGACGTCAACCCGACGCAGGTACACTGCAGTTAGTAGGAGAATAGAGATATAGCTGGTTATGAATCACATACAATGCTGGAGGGCCGGCTGAAAGGAGAAGCCGTCGTCCTGGTTGTTGGCGAATTCGGTGATGGAGTCTCCAAAAAGGATGAACTTGCCATATTGGAGGGCCATAGCGGGGAAAACCGAATTTTAGGGTGACGTGAAGAGTTACGAGCCGGCTCCTCAGTACGGTAATCACCTTTCAAAAGAGCTGAGTATGACAGGACAACTAATTAATCCGCATTAGGCAGCGCTCCCGAATTCATGCACTCAAAATACATGCAGTCTTCCCCACATGCAATCAATTAGGCCCTTTTAGGACGCCAAGGTGATGAGCAGCATATCAGGGGAAGCCATTACGCATATAAAGAGCAAGTTTGCGTAAATCTTTCCAAAAACTGTCATGTCGTTTTCTCGAGTTTTCTTAAAAGATTGGTCTTATCGCAAAGCTGGTTCGCAGCAGTGGTCTTCCTCTATAAAGGGAAGGCGGACCCAGATCCACGCGGACCTTCTTTCCAATAAGCAGCTTCCCGATCCCTTTCTCGATGTTAACGAAAACCTCGTTCAATGGGTGGGTGAAACTGACTGGGAATACGAGACCCTGTTCCTGGTGGAAGCTCCAGAAAGGAAGCACCATGAATTGGTGTTTGAGGGCTTGGACACTTTTGCAACGGTCTATTTAAATGACAAGGAGCTTTTGGCCACAGACAACATGTTTCGTGAGTATGTGGTGGATGTTAGTGGAAAAGTGCACAATAAGGGGCCCAATAAGCTCCGTATAGTCTTTTCCAGTGCCCTTCTCCGGTCCAGGGAGCTTGAACAAAAGCACGGAAAGCTTCTGTGTTTCAATGGTGAGCCCAGCAGACTACAAACCAGAAAAGCCCAGTATCACTGGGGGTGGGACTGGGGGCCGGTTCTCATGGACTGTGGGCCTTATAAGCCTGTTTTTTTGCAGTCATTTGATGGGGTGATAAGAGACGTTTTTGTGAAGGTGGATGTTAATGAGGCTTTGGGAGTCAGTTCAGAGGTCCAGGTGGAGACATCAACACAGCAGGGAACAATTGAGGTGCAATTGGTTTCTCCAGAAGGAGAAATAGCCCAAACCAAAAAGCTAGAGTTTTCTGGCGGAAACGCCTCAATACCATTCAATATTCCCAATGCGGAGCTCTGGTACCCGGTAAGTCATGGCAAACCAGCCCTTTACACCTATACCGTCCGTCTTTTCGAATCCGGCACGGTTGTTCACGCGGTTTCCAAAACGATAGGCCACAGACGGGTGGAATTGGTTCAGGAGCCGTTCAAGGACCAGGAAGGCACCAGTTTCTATTTCCGGGTGAACAATATCCCCATATACGCAGCTGGATCCAACTGGATACCCGCCCATTCCATGCAAACCCTCCTCAAGGACGAGGACTACTCCAAATGGCTCCAGCTTGCTGTTGACGGCAACCAGAATATGGTGAGGGTATGGGGAGGAGGTTTCTACGAAGAAGACATCTTCTATTCCGAGTGCGACCGGCTTGGGCTCCTCGTTTGGCAGGACTTCATGTTTGCTTGTGGACAGTACCCTGGCTACGAGTCTTTCGTGGAGAATGTTCGTCTAGAGGCCGTTCACCAGGTCAAAAGACTCAGAAACCACGCCTGTCTAGCCATATATGCCGGTAACAATGAGGACTACCAGGTGGCAGAACAGCTCCACTTGGATTGGGACCCTGACAACACCTCTGGAGATTACTCCAAGACGTCTTTTCCAGCCAGGACCATCTACGAAAACACGCTTCCTGGCGTGGTTTCTGAGTTTTGCAGCCATGTGCCGTACCACCCGGGGTCGCCTTGGGGAGGAAAAAACACCGCCGATGCTACCGTTGGCGATATCCATCAATGGAACGTCTGGCACGGGTCCCAGGAGAAGTATCAGGATTGGTATAAGCTTGGGGGCCGTTTTATCTCGGAGTTTGGCATGGAAGCCTTACCTGATATAAGGACCTATAACGCCCTGATAACCAAAAAGACGGAGTTCTATCCCCAGAGCGAATATGTGGACCACCACAATAAGGCAGACGGGTTTGAGAGGCGGTTGGCCCTCTATGTTTTCGAGAACATCAAGGTAGAAGGTCTTGACATGGACTCGTGGATATATGCCACGCAATTGATGCAGTCTGAATGTCTAGCCTATGCTTATCGGTGTTGGAGAAGAGATTGGAAAGGAGACGGTCAGCGCTACGGTGGAGGAGCCCTTGTTTGGCAATTGAACGATTGCTGGCCTGTGGCCTCTTGGTCAATAGTGGACTTTTACCGAAGACCGAAGTTGGCTTACTATGCTGTGAAGAGAGAAAGCGGCCGTTTGGGTGTGGGAATGTACCGAAATGACGACTTCCTGGTAGATATCTGGGGGGTGAATGCTACCACGGAATCTAAAGAGGCAGTTTTGAAGGTGGACATCTACCATGTGACCACAGGAAAGCTATTGGAGCTGTTAGCTGAGAAGAAGGTTGTGTTGGCGGCCAATGCTTCCACTGAGTTTGTCACCAAACAGGCCATTTCCAGCACAGAGCCGATAGTCATTCGCAGTCGGTTTATTGATGATAAGGGGACTGTTTTTGCTAGTGCTGCAGATTGGCCCCAGCCGCTCAAATACCTTCATTTTCCTGATCGTGAAGTCAAGGTGACAGTGAGCAAGGGCTCGGTGAATCTTACTGCAAATAGGCCCGTCAAGGGGGTGGAAATTATGGTGGAAAAAGAGGTTTTTCTCGAGGATAATGGCTTTGATTTGTTTCCGGGGGACGATAAGGTGGTCAAGGTAGAAGGTTTGAGTTCTGGCGACGCTGTTTCGGTGAGATACTATCAACAGGAGAAGCCAAAGAAAGGTCTTTTTGGCAGTTTGTGGTGACCGATGTATACGTGAGACCATGTGAAGATGTAATGAGGGTAAGGTTACGGTTATGGATTTTTCGGCCCATTATGGTTGATTTTTTAGTTTGTTAGTTACGTATGGTTATTAAAATGGCTGCAACTTTTTGAGAATTCTGTATAGAATGCAAAAAAACAGTAGAATTTGGTGCGAATAGTAGAAAGTGGAAATGACTGCAAAAGGGTACACCGTCAAAAATCCAATAATTAGAATGTGCCCGCCAAAACATATCTTACGGAAGAGGACAGCTGCAAGAAGCTATAGGCTGGCTTAGAGGCGGCAACTTGCCGTATTTGAGGAGAGTGTGATGTTAGAACATTTTGGTGTGCCGTGGAGCATTAGCAGTAGTTGCGACAAACTCGTCAACAGCATTCCACCTCAAACGCTTCACAGCACACGGCTTTGCCATTTGACACATTTCCAGCATTTTTAAGGGTAGTTTCGAAAAGTTGCATCCAGAGATCAGGTCCCTTATAGTCACGTGATCGCTATAATTTGGCCCATTTAGCCGTTTTCGTCAGTCAAAAGCCCAATTGCCAATTGCATTGGCAAGACTCTTCACATATAGTACAGCAGCTACAATGACATACACAGGTGACCCCACGACATTCAGGAAGGCGAATAGCCCCATATTCCCTCCACCGTCTCCTTTTGGCATTGGCTTTTCTGCAGGACAGCTGCGAATCAATGAGTCAGCTCCACCACTTCTTTCAACGCCATGAAAGCCTACACTATAGTAGTGAAGCTCGGGACGTCTTCTCTTGTGGACGATGTTACGCTCGAGCCCAGAATTGCCAACATGGCCAATATCGTGGAAACCTGCGTGAAGCTCCGCCGCGCGGGCCATAAGATAATTATCGTCTCCTCGGGGGCCATTGCCTTTGGCATGAAGCGCATGAATATCGCCGAAAAGCCCAAGAAACTCGCCACCATACAGGCGGTGGCGTCTGTGGGCCAATGCCGGCTTTTCGGGCTTTTCGACGACCTCTTCCGCCAGCAGAGCCAGCCAATAGCGCAGATTTTGATCACACGCAATGACATCATCGATTTCACCCAGTACCAGAATGCCACCAACACCATCAACGAGCTTCTCGCCATGGATATCATCCCCATAGTCAACGAGAATGACACGTTATCTGTGGCGGAAATCAAGTTCGGCGATAACGACACTCTTCTGGCCATCACCGCAGGAATGGCCCATGCCGACTACCTTTTTCTTATGACCGACGTGGAGTGCTTATATACCGATAACCCGCGGACCAACCCGGATGCAAAGCCCATTCTTGTGGTCAACAACATCGGAGACTTGGCCATCAAGACTGACTCCGAGGACGCCGGAGCGGGCCTGAAGGTGGGCACTGGAGGAATGACGACCAAGCTTATAGCCGCGGAATTGGCCACCAACGCGGGTGTAACCACCATAATAACGCTCTCCAACCAGCCGCAGCTGATTTTGGCTATAGTAGATAACATCCAGCGCTGCGAGGAGGAACAGTTCTCTCCTGAGCTGCAGATAGCGTTTTTACAGAAAGAAATCGCCTCAAACAACGTCCCTGTGCACACGCGGTTCCTTGGACTTCCACGTGAAACCAAGATCATCTCGGATAAGCGGTTCTGGCTTTTGCACGGTGTGAAGACAAAAGGCTCCTTGATCATTGACCAGGGGTGCTACAATGCCCTTACGAGAAAGAACAGGGCCGGCTTGCTTCCTGCTGGAGTGGTGGCCGTAGAGGGCACCTTCCACGAAAGCGAGTGTGTGGCAATCAAGGTCATTCCAACGAAGGAAAGCCCCGTCTCCGAGGCAGTGGAGGTGGGCCATTGCAGAGTGAACTACACACTGACGGAGATCTCCAAGATCCAGGGATTGAAAAGCAACGACATTGCGCGGGTCTTGGGCTTTGCCGATAGTGAATATGTGGCCCACAGGGACAACTTGGCATTTCCGCCGATTTTGAAGGAGTAGGCATCGATGGAGGAGATTGGGTACATATAGAGCGACTGAGACATAGAGAAAAGATAGAGTAACCGAACAGATTCTGAAGGGAATGAAAGGGATGAGTGGGCGTAATGGGCCATAATGGGGTATTGGGGCTGAATGATGTATTTGGGCTGCGATAGGAACAGTAGGGTTATAACAGGAATAGTAGGGATGTAATTGGGCTCCTTTGGCTATGCTGGGCTATTATACAGTGCTCATTCCAGACTAGAGGCTTATTCTCCAAAAGTGCAGCAAAAAGTCCCATTTTTTCACCTTTTTCCATCTCATTCTCCCTATATACATACACCTCATACGAGTCCGCTCTGCTGCTAGGAAACCCTTCCACATTACATTCTTCATAGTCTTCCTTCACATAACTCCTCCTCTCAGGCCCTCATAGCCTCCGATCTGGTTGGCGCACATCTTTTCGCGATAGTCCACCAGAGCCTCTACTCCACCTTTTCCTAATATACCTATTGAAGGGCATTGGCGGTATGAAACCGCACCTACGGCTAGAAAGCCTGGGAAGGACCACTACATTCAAAGCACAGCAGCTCGTAGACGGGCTTCCGTTTTCACCGGAGGAAACCGTCTCGAGTGTGGCCTCTTATCAGTCCAACTTGTACATAGGCACCTCTTCTGGACAGCTACTCCATTACCACAGCTTTGAGGATGCGCCAGATTACCTTTTGATCTCACAATTGCCAATTGGCAGCGGGAAACCCGTGAAAAAGATCCTAGTTTTGGCAGATATCGAAAGAGCCCTAGTGCTCTCAGGGTCCACCATCCACGTCGTCACGCTTCCGGAGTTGTCGCCTTCGCATGTGGGAAAAGTCAAGGATGCCAACGACATGCTGTTGCTTCAGCAGATTCGTAAGACCGCGCCGAACCCTGGCCAAAAACCACAGCCTCCCAATGAGAAGGTGGTGGTGTACACTCCGTCAAAGATACGGCTTCTTCAGTTCAGCCACGACAACGTCAAGCTCTTGAAGGACATTAACTACACAGATGCCCAGATAGGCGTTTCCTGTGCGGCCGGGACGTCTTCCAATTACAGCAACTTGTGTTTGGTGGCCAATGGCTCCAACTACGATATAGTGGATATGCAGCAGACTCGGAAAATTCCGTTGTTCGAGTACAATGCGGGCGGAGACCCAGTGCGCCCTTTTATAGTGCCGTTTGCGGCTCACGATAAGAAGGGAAAGGAAGAGTATTTGCTTACTGTCAATTCCGATAGAACCACCTCCATGGCCATGTTCATTAACTCCGTCGGAGACGTCACACGCGGCACTTTATCTTGGATTGACGAGGGCTACCCTTCCAATGGCCTAGTGGTTAGCTGGCCCTATACCCTAGGGCTCTTCTCGAAGCCAGGAAAGCACAGCATTTTGAATGTTAGCTCGTTGGTGACTTTCGATGTCGTTTACTCCAAGAGTGTTTTTGAACTTTTGGGAAAAGGCGACATTCTTGAAGATGCACTGGAAAGGACGGAAGACCAAGAAAACGCACCGGAAAAGGCGGAAGACCAAGAAAATGCATTGGAAAGGGTTGAGGATGAAGAAAATGCACCGGAAAAGACGGTAGATGAGCAAAATGCGCCTGCTGGGGAGACTTTCAAGGGACCTTCCACAACTGCAAAATCACTAGATGACAAAACAGAAATCGGGGCCCTGGAAATACCAGCGGCGACTGAGGGAAAAGCAAAACAGGACTTAGAAGAACATGAAAATGCAGACGGCCCTGAGGAGACTAAAGAAACACAGTCAACTGAAGAGCCCAAAGAAATACAACCAGCCGATACAATCAAAAGTACCCTTTCAACAGAAACGGACAAGGAAACACTATTCTCTGAAGCAACTGATCTACTGCATACCACACAAAAAGAGACTGAACCGTCCGCAGCTAAGGCCCCTAAAACCACCGAAGAAACCACCACTGAAGTACCTGAGATACGAATTTCCCAACTACCATCGACCATCCCTTTCAGCAACAGCCTGTTTTCTTCGTTGCTTCAAGATGTTGGTCTTATCGAAGAGACTACCGTCACAAACACACAGCATACGTCTGGGGCCTCCATCATATTACATGACGAACAGAACCTCTGGGTTTTGTATGAAGAAGAACCTCTCGTAGAGCTTCATGAACGCTTAATTGAGGCGTTTCAGCGGTTGTATACCGATACCAAGGAAATTCAAAATATATCTAATGAGTTCAAGAGTCTTGTGAAGGAAACCAGGGATGAGTACAAAAATCATATCTCTGTGGTACTAATGCTCATTAATGTCTTTTTGGAGGAATATACCCAGATTAGGGAGACCCTTTTGACCGATGTCTCTCCATTACCAAAGACTGACCCCAGAATAGTCTTATACCTACTCACGGATGACTTTAAGGATGAGCAGTGGAAATCCTTTCTTGTGCATAAGGGTATCAAGGACCTTCTAGAAATTGTCAAGAAAAGACCAGTCAAGGATGACAACTTTCTCCGGGATTACGTACGTGAGACGTATCTTAAATTCGATCAATGGGGGTTCGATAAGCTGATGAAGCCGCTTATTAGGTCTATATGGTACGAGATCTCTGTCAACGATAGTGAAAGTCTCATTGCCAACATTGATACAGAGGCAGAGATGTGGAAAGAGACTAACGCTCATAGCGACAACATCCTTCGAAACGCCTTAGACCAACATCTCTATTTCGGAGCTCTTCACATTTACATTTTACGGAGCTCATCCAAGGATTCTGGTAAGAGTAAATCAGCACATTTAATTTCTGATCTCTGTTTGAATTTACTCAAGAAAGAGCTTGAAGACAGCAAAATATCACTCGATAATTCATACGGGGCCACAATTTTATCACACACGTTCAACCTTCCAGATATCATTTTCAGTCAGTTGAAGAGCGAATTCGACGACAGCAATGATTACACGAAGTATCTTCTCGAAATGCTTAGATTATTTCCGCAAAAGGGAATTGACTTCTTGAAGGCCAATAAGAACAATGCCCACAAAGAAACCCATAAACAGATCTTGAAAGATATATCGAAATCTCACGATGGGACCGCATTTCTCAACCTCAAAATCGAATACCTTGAAGCTGGCTTTTTGGAGCATCTCACAAACCATGAAACACACAGCATACAACTACTTGACGAGCTATTAATTGAGCTCCTCAAATGTTTGACAGGAGAGGAGTTGTCCTCCGAAACCAACAAGATCAACCTCGGCATTTTGCAAGATACCTTCAGGATCGAAAACGCTCTCAGCACCCTCCAGTGGCCCAAAATCGCCTGGATAGACTACGTTCGCATCAACGGCGTCAGAAGCGAATGCAAGGACCTAATAGAGGTCTATCTCAAGGTATACGAGCTACTTCTTATGAGATCTTTCCTCCCGAAAGAGGAGATGCTGAAGGAATTGAAACTGTCTTATGAGACAGTATGGCACGATCCATTGTTCGCATACTTTAGACTCGCATGCGACAAAGAGATGGACGTTTTAAACGCCCTTCTTATGAACTGCGACTTCAAGTCTGCAGAGTTTTTCGTCATATACCAGAAGTTACCATTACCATCCAAAACCTGCTATATTCATCAGGGCAAAGCACAAGTCTCAAATTTTTACACGGAGAACAGCAGAGATAGCATCAAAGAAGCAATTGAAAGGATTGTGGATTATTATGCTCTAGATAAGTGGGATCACCAGACCAGAGTGACTTCTATCAGCCACGTCGTTGCGTCATATGGAAAGGCATACTTTTCTCCCATCGAAGTGCTCAACTTGGTCCCGCAGTACATGCCGGTGGCTTTCGTCCAAGAGTACTTGACGTCGGTGTTAATCGACTATGAAGTGATGAGCAGAGAAAGCATTTTGAAGAAGGTGTTGAGCAGGGCAGATGCCAAGTTCAACGAAAGATTGTACAAGGACTTCGAGAAGGGAAGCATTAAGTAGATCTGGGACGATCGTCATGCAGTCTATAATTCGTTAGAGCCATCCCAAAACCTTCAAAATGTAGTCGAGGAACATTCCAAGCCACAAGATCTGGCCTGTCTGGATATTACCGGTAAATGCAGCCCAGCAGCTCTTGGGGTCGTCCAAATCCACCTTTCTGATTTGTTGGAACAACCGGGAGAAACCCCAGATTCCACCGAGGTAGAAGAAGGGACCCATAGAGTTCAAGACGCCTGCGGTAGCGAAAGTGGCCACCTGGGCAACGGTAAGGCCATTGAGAATGGGCTTAGTTCTTTCGCCCCATGCCAAAGCCGTGGACCCGATACCGGCCTTGATATCGAACTTCTTGTCCTGATGGGCGTAGATAGTGTCGTAGATGATTCCCCAGATGTAATTGGTGAGAAAGAGAGGCGCTGCTACCCAGAGGTTAAGCGGTGCACCCACAGCAGGAAAGCCCAAGAGACAGCCCCAACTGAAGCAAATCGAAAACATGAATTGGGGGTAAGATGTGAACCGTTTGAACAACGGATAAGCGAAGACAAACGGCAACGATAACGCACCGAGGTAGAAACACTCAAAAGGTAACGATAACAACACCGCTAAGCCTGCAAAGCACTGAGCTCCGAGCCAGCCCACCGCCTGCGGCACAGTGACCCTCCCACTGGTAATAGGTCTTTCCATGGTGCGGGCCACCTGATTATCCAAGTTTCTATCAAGGATATCGTTAATGGTGCAGCCTGCACCTCTCATTATAAGGGCGCCAACAGAGAACAAGCCCAATGCCGATGCCGTGGTTGCAAGCGTAGCACCAATTCCGTAGGCGGCCATAGTGATGCCCCAGAAGGAAGGAATGAGGAGGAGAAGAGTTCCCACCGGTTTCTCCAAACGCATCAACTCCGCGTAAGGGATCCATTTTTCGGGCAATTTCGACACGTAAGGGCCCAAACCCGCGAGTCTGGCGAGTCTGGCGGCCTCCAATTCCTCTGAGGAGAACTTGTGTCTATCAGCCTGTACCCTTTCAGCAACCGATTGGTGTGGGGCGTTGAGACGAGCTAGCGAGACGGAAAAAAGACGAGCGGGAAGCGGTGACCGCAAGGAAGTCAGCGGAACGGCCCTGAGCAGCCAAATGGGCCGCAAAAGGTGCATTGTGTGGAGGTGTATTGAGCGATGAGAAAACGATTTGTCAAATTTCACTGGAGTGCGACTCTCTGGGACAGGACCGGGGCAAAGGAAGGGCCCAATAAGGTATTTCGAGATTGGCGGTAAAACTCGGGAACGAAACCCAGAAACGCAGCAATTGCAAGATGGTGGAATATTGGGCGGTTTAAATAGCTTTTGGGCGCTGAATCACGCGTTTTGTGATGGCGGTAAAGGCCATATAAACAGTAGTAAAACAGCATTTGAAGCCAGAAAACGTGGTAAATATGCTTAGTATAGCCCTGGAGTACTCTTCTCTGTTAACTACTCCTCAAAAGCCTCAAAGTCCTGATCGCTGGCGTTGGCGGGCCTCTCCCGCATGGCTCGGTGGCCATCGACCAACGTCTGTAAATCCGCCAAATCGTTGGAAATGGCCTGGTTTTCCAGCAAAGTGAAGATCTGCCGACACATGGGACACAAGCCCTTGGAGGTATCCTGTTCAAGCCATTTGAGGATGCAATGCAGGTGGAAGTTGTGGGTGCATCCTCCTCCCAATACCAAGGGACAGTCGTCTCCAGGATACTTGCAATTGGGACATGTTCCGTCAAACGCCACACGGCAGATTCCACAGAGCTCGTCGCCGTGGCCAGCACTGCTGTCAAGCTGCCAATGCCACGTAGTGACGGCGTGGTACTCTTTTATGGTGACTTTCATGAACAGACGACGAGGGGGCTGAGGAAGAAAGGGAGCCAGGAAGAATAAGAACGCCAGAGAAAGAAGAGGGAAAAGTGGAGAATAATAGTTTCAGAAAAGGGGCGAATACCAGCTATTTATCCACAATTTGCCGCTGCTTTGGTTCCCTTCAGTCACGCTAGAGTTGTTTCGATATAGCCGGTGTACGGGTGTTTTATCGCAGCCATTGAGGCTTTCCTGAAGAATAAACGACGCGTGGAACCAGCAGGTTGATTTGGTAACTTTTGTTGGCACATGTATGGTTATATATGAATATTTGGAAGTAGGATACGTGAAGTGGTAGGCGAGTTCTTTAAAAACGAGTTTAGGTGAAAAAACGTGGTTATTGGGGTGTGGGCTTTCTATACATCTGGTGGATTTTAGCTGCGAAATACGCGTTTTCGTATTATGTCTTATCAAACTTACCACAATTCTCAAAGCCCTGAAAGGATTAAACACAGCAGGGCACCCTAAAGGCCCCGAAAGAGCCTCTACATAGACCCCAGCGTTTCCGTCCTTCCACCATCCCTCCATCACCGCTTCTTGTAGACCAAACCCTTGAAAATATCAAAGCTGTTTCCGTCCGGCTGCAACTCCAAGATCTCTCCTGAACGGACATCTTTTGCGACCAAAAGTCCATAGTCCGGGGTGATTCCCTGTATCTGGCACTCCCGAATGTTTCCGTCGCCAGCGTCCAATTGGACCCTTTGGTCGGTGTGAAACCACCGTTTATAGTACAATGGCAAGAACGGGGCGAGTCCCAGCCGCTCAAAAACCTGGTAAAACTGGTCCATGGTGTGCAACAACTTAGCAAGAAGCAACTCATGGCGAAAGAGCGGTAGTGGCCCAAGACCCTGTGACTTTCTGAGCTCATTCATCCGAGTTAAGACCACATTAAGAGAAGTTGTAGGGGCAGTATTTGAGACGTTGACTCCTCCACCCCAAACAACGTGGAAATGGCCATCTAGAAACTGCGATTTGACAAGAGCACCGGAAATTTTGGCCCATTTCTGCTCGTCTCCGTCGACTGTGGCATGCGTATCGTTTCTGTCTTCAAAAGCGTTGTAGTACTCCGGTTTCAAGGCATAGATGTCGTTGGGCCATTTGAGTCGAATAGGAAGCGACTCGTAGCCGCCGCCAGTAGTGCCGTCACTGCCATAGCCCAATATCAGCTCAATAAGAGCGAGTCCAAGCAAGTACTGAAGCGTAACTATCGACAGCAGTGCTACTCCTCCAGGAACTTTGAACAAAACAGACAGCGCCATTACACCTCTTGGGTTGATCCAAACGTTACCTCCACGGCCCTTTCCAGAAACTTGGGTAGTGGCAGTCAAAGCAAAGCCATGGGGAAGAAGACGGAGCCAGCCGGGATTGGCGTCCATTAGTGTGTTGGTGGAGGTGACCACCTCTCCGTAACCTAGAATCGCACCAATAGGCCCAAAAATGCCCGAAGTCCCTCTGAGTTGCTGAAGCCGGTCATAGTAAACGTTCATGTCGAAATAGGGTGTTTTTTGACTCGATGGAACCGTTCCTTGGGTGTAGAAATAAAGCTGCTTGGGCTCCAAATTGGGGTCAGGAAGAGCAGAGTTGCCGTATATGTCAGAAACACCGGCGGCTTGAGGATTTGTGCCAGAGCTAGATCCAGAGCTCGCCAAAACCCCTTCTCTGTCCACCTCTTGGAGAACAAAGGTGTCGTTGGTATCCTCCCAAACATTGCCATTCACGAGCTCTAGTTCCTCCCGTATATCCAAAACCACCTTTCTTATTCTTTCCTGTTCCACCGAAACCACATGAACCGGTGTCAATGCCGGAATGGCCGTATTCACATCGTCATTCACACGAAGACCGAGTTTCTTCAAACATGCCCGAAGAAACTCGCGGCGCAGCTGCTCAACCGCCGGCTGCCGCAAGGTATCGATCACGTTGCGGTAGGTGTCGTTCCCGTCGTACCGTAGTGAGGCTGCCGAGTATTCAGGGTGGGTTCCCGTAAGCACCACGGCGCCGGAGCCGATCCGCCGGAACACCGCGGCTGCGCTGCCTCCGGAAACATCGAGGTTTTCAGCATACTCCGCGAGCACCTCGACCCCCGAATGCTTTTCTGCATCCACAAACACCCCTCCGCCATTGTAGTAGTTGAGTATTTGCAGGGGCGTATCTGGAAGAGCGGATGTGTTGACCTTAAGCACGGCAGGCCTGGCGCCTTGATGGCTATCGTACAAAAAGCCATTGAAGGCGCTACCTCGGGAAATTCCGGGGAAGAACCCAAGCTCTCTGCTGCCGCTCACTTCCAAGGGTCCGCCCACGTCAAACTCGCATCTTTTGGAGGCATAATAAGCTCCAGCGCAGAACCCCAAATACTTTCCACCCTTCTTCACAAAATGAGAAATGCGTCTGTTCCCGTCCCCATTAAGGGCTCGACAATAGGGGAGATCCGCTCCTCCGGGAACAACCAACATGGCCGTTTTAGCCGCCCAAGGCTCGTGCAATAGGGCAGCCTCCGTTACCAGCACCACAGCATAGAACGGCGAAAGATGGAACCTGAGAGCTTCTAGACAGTGACGTACGCTTTCGGCAGTCGTTCCGGCGCCCGAGTAAACTAGCACGTTCATGGAAGGGTATCCTATTTGGGCCTATGAGGGCGTTGCTGCAAAACAGAAGTCGTTGGCGAAAATTGAGTCAGACGACTCAGAGTCAGCGAAACACCCGTACACCAGAAAGACTGGCGCCTTTTTCACAGCCATAGAGGGCGCTGGATTAAGGTGTTTTCGCCACGTGTTGAGATTAAAAGAAGGCCACTATATGGGGGAAAACTCGTATGGTGACTCACAGGAGCGCTTGCGTGTGAGTCAGTCGTGTGCTCACAGGCTATGCTGGTGCTCGCTCTTTCTGTATGGAGGAACTTTATTGAGACACAATATATAGCTACTGCTGACATGTGCCATAAATCGTCTGGAGAAGCAAACGTATCAATGCAGCACCGTTCAGCTGCCAGCCCTTTTACAGCCCTTTCACCTGTTCCAGGTAAAGTCTCGTTCCTTTCAAACCTACTTTTCACACCCACTTTAACACCCGTGCACCAGAATACACCCGTACACCAATTTTCACACCCATGTACGCTCTACCATCACATCCACAAAACTCATCTCGTTCCAAAAGCGTCGAATTCCTCCAACCCCATTTCAAACCATGTCTGTGGCTCTAGACCCCATTGCTGGTTTCGTGGTTAAAACACGCATCCTTGAAGCCCGCTCCCCTCACCACACGCTTTCCACAAAGGTTTTCATTAACGTATGCCATGACTCCAAGGCCCCTCGGCCCCCCACGGACTTTGATCCCGCGGTTGTGTTTCCTCTCATCATCAAAAACGAATGGGAGATTCCTCTAGTGGTGTCACGCGAGAAACAGACGGTTGATAAGAAAGGCGTGGCGGCCTTTGTATACGACTGCTGTGTCAACCTGGTGTGTTTTCAGTGGTGCCAGGTGAATGCGGATTTGAGGGCCATTTTGATCGAGTGGTGCATTGAGTCGGTGGAGCTTCTCTATGAGGTGGTTTTGGAACGGGAATACCTGATCCCCAAGATGCTGGCTAAGGGAGAGTTATCACAGACGGAAGTCAAAAATGACGACTTCCAGAAACGCCTCCAGGAGCTCAAAAACAACGAGACCCTTGGAGTGCTTGAGGAATTGCGCTCCGAAGAAAAAGATGACGACGAGTCATTGGCAGACTTGCGGAATATCCATAATAGGCCCGTTACTAGGCCCATTATCGAGGAAATCTCCGATATGTCGCTTCTGGAACGCCCCAAAACCGCCCTGCCAAAGCCCAAAACCGCCCCGCAAACTCCAACAGAGACCCCGGAGCTCTCTGTATCGTTTCAGCCCGCTACAGGCCCATATAGCCTCGCTATAAAGGCCGTGGGACCCCAGCTAGAGCTGGGTCACGTGACCATACACTACACGCCGCTGGCCCATTCCCTCTCCATCGAGGTGGACTCGGACCCAGCAGAAAAGGTGCCGCTCCCGGCAGGGACCGCTCCCGGTCCGATTAGGGCAGTTCTCGTGCGACCGCAAAGGGCGGTATGGGTCTTTGTCTAGCGCATCCAACTGCCCGATTTGGAAGGCGCCCGCGGAATAATTCCGTTTCCCCATATAAGACTAAGCGAACCCATATTTGCTGCCAAAAAAAGCCATGAACTCTGAGGAACCGCTTCTCATAGGCGCCTACGACTCATATCAGGCGATCCAGAATGGCAAGGACTCTGCGGCGCCGAGCCACCGCTCGGAAACGGGCTTTCTTCTCCGGCTGCTGGGCCCTTTAGTCATCACCTTCTTTCTCCAATACCTTATGTCTGTGACGTCCATTTTTGCAGCAGGAAAGCTCGGTGCAAAGGAGTTGGCAGCTGTCAGTTTGGCAGTGTGCACCTATAACATCACGGGATTGGCCGTTTACCAGGGAATGGCTACTTCTCTAGACTCTCTTTGTTCGCAGGCCTATGGCCAGGGAAAGCTCCACAATGTGGGCTTGTACTTCCAGCGGTGCCTGTTGATGATAATGGCCATAGCAGTTTTTCTTTTGGCGCCCATTTGGTGGTTTCTGGGGCTGATTTTGCTGCCCTTGGTGCCCGATAAGGAGTTGGCGTATATGGCACAGACGTTTTTGCGCTACAACATTTGGGGCGTGCCGCCGTTGGTGTTGTTTGAGACGGGAAAGCGCTTTTTGCAGGCACAGCATCTTTTCAGCGCTGCTACTTATGTTTTGGTGGTGGCTGTGCCCGTCAACTTTGTGCTCAACTGGCTCCTTGTGTGGCATCCTGTTTATGGCTTGGGGTTTGTGGGAACACCCATTGCCGTAAGCATCAGTTACTGGCTTATTGCAGTGTTGATGTTGGCATATGTTGTCTTTGTGGACGGCCGTAAGTGCTGGGGAGGGTTCCACCCCCAGAAGATGATGTCTAACTGGCTGCCCATGTTCAAGTTGGCACTCCCTGGAGTTCTCATGGTGGAGGCGGAGTACCTTGCGTTTGAGGTTTTGACGATTTTGGCGGCTTCTTTCGGCACTGAGGTTCTTGCCGCGCAGTCTATTCTGTCCAATGTGGGAGCATTGGCTTTCCAATTACAATTTGCCATATCCGTGGCCGCCACCACTCGAATTGGCCACTATCTAGGCCAGCAACGCATTGACGGGGCCAGAAAAGTTGTGCTGGCGTCTGTTTTCCTTGCAGCTGGGGTTGCCGTGATCAATTTCAGCTACATTTTCTTCGGAAGGCTGTTTTTGTCGTCCCTTTTCACCAAAGAGGCCGACGTCAGAAAGGCATGCGACAAGATTTTAGTGCTAGTGGCCGTGAACCAGTTGATGGACCCGTTTAATGTTTTGGCGGCCGGTGTATTGCGTGGCCAGGGCCGCCAGCACATCGGCTCTATTCTCAACATGATCTCATATTACTTGATTGCATTACCTTTAGGGTACGTTTTGGGGTTTAAGGCGGGATTGGAATTGGCCGGCTTATGGTACGGGTTGATGGTGGGTGTTGGGTTCCTTGCTGCCAGCCAGTTTGTGGCCATTTACAGAACGAATTGGCCGAAGGTCTTGGAAGAGTCCAATTCGAGACACGATCATTAAGGTATAGATATAGACATAGAGGTGGGAGAAGAACGCGAACAAGCAAGCATGACTAATATACGGAAAGAAAGAGTTAGTGGTTGAAGCTACAGAAGAAGCAAGCATGACTAATATAGAAAGAGTTAGTGGTCAGAAGCTACAGAAGATGCGCTTTTCAGGAAGAGCATTTTGTGGGGTCCCAGACTGCTACCTATACGTCACGTGACATTATAGATGCAGTAGGGTTGGTAAACCAGCACCCCATCGAGGGTTGATTCAGAGCCGAGTTTGTCTGAAGGTGACGTTGGCAGATATGAGCTTGGCAGCATATAAGCTGGCAGGTTCCCGGGGTTTTAGTCATTAGTCCATCACGCGGTATTGATGCTTTGTAGTTCAATAACGTTTTTGAAATATATGCGAAAAAAGGGAAAACTACTGCAAATCCACAGATTAAAGAAAGAAATAAGTATTAGCCAAAAAATGAATCCCTCCAGAAATTCAGTGCAGTATAGCCAAGTATATATAGCTGTGGGCATAAGAGAATGACCGTAAAACCGGAAACCAAAAATCAGCCAATATCCCTCGTTCTACTGGACAGCTGCAAATAGGTGCAAAACACAGCACTGAATCCGCAGTCCCAGACGGCCTAAAAACTTCCAAAAACCCACAATATGCCCGTTCTCTTCCTATTTGTACTATCTCCACCCTCCCAAAGCTCTAACCTCCCCTCTTTTTGGCCCTCGCTTATGCCTCGTCCAGCTGCACTGTATCCCATATGCACTCCTTATCTTGACAGATAACGCATCGCAAAAAAATTTCGTACACCACCATAAGATGCCCCGTAAGTTTGACAAGAAAAACGCCAAAACGTTCTCGGTGGTGCACCGGTCGCACGACGATGCTCTTTTCTACGATAACGACGCTTCTGCGCACGTGCTCGTGCCGGCGCCATCGAGAAAGGACCAAAAACCAGCGCCCACCAAAAAGGTGTATTCTACCGCCGAGTTAGCGCAAAAGCTCAGTCCCGAAGACCTCAAAGCCGTCAGGAACAACGAGGGACTAGCGGCTCAGTACGGCGTCTACTTCGACGACTCCAAATATGACTACATGCAGCATTTGCGGCCCATTGGAGAGACCCAGGATGCGGTTTTCATAGCTGCTTCCAACGAGGAGGAAGCGCCCAAAAAGAAGGACATCACCGAGCTCTTCAAGGACCAGTTGCCACTGGCAAACACCAATACTGCGGACCACGACCTTGAGAGCATTCCGGCCGAGTTTCGCGGCTTCAACCCCGACTTAGACCCGCGGTTAAGGGAGATGTTGGAGGCGCTCGAGGACGAAGCCTATATTGACGAGAACGAGCCTGGTGAAGGCGACGACGACATTTTTGCTCAGTTATTGCAGTCTGGAGAGCTTGAAGACGAAGATGACTTCTACTACGGGTCGGACGCGGACCACAACGACGACTACGACGAGTGGGATCTCGATAACTACAAGGAGGAGTACCAGAAGTATGACTCGGACCAGGAGAAGCTCTACAACGAGGGCGAAGAGCCGGAGGACGCAGTGGCGCCGCCTGTGGCCAGTACGGGCTGGGAGCAGGACTTCAAGCAGTTCAAAAAGGAGTCCAAGAACAACCAGAACGATTGGGACTCTGACGATGAGTTTGACGAAGAGGAGGGGGACGTTCTTCCTGACTTGCCTTCGTTTGACCAGAAGAAGATTCTGAAGACCAAATTGCGCAAGAAAAAGGGCGCCATGACCGACACCTCGTCGTTTTCCATGTCGTCTTCAGCAGTATTCCGCACCGAGGGCTTGACCTTACTAGATGACCGGTACGAGCAGCTTGCTAAGAAGTTCGAAGAGGACGAGGACACCAACGTCTACGACGACTTCAGCATGGAGAACGAAAGAAGCGACTTGGAGGGCATGTTGGACGACTTTTTGGACAACTACGAGTTGGAGTCGGGTGGAAGACGTATAGTGAAGAAAGATGCGGAAAAGAAGCGCCTCCAGGAGGCTGCTGACTCTGTCTCAAGGGGAAAATTGGCAGCCAGACGGAAGAATGAGAAGGAGGCCAAAAGCGACCCTTTTGGTAAGCTTGGGGGCTCCTTTGGTAATTTGAAAATATAACGAATGGATGATTATAGAGAAAGAGAAACAATACCATGCATATCATGAGAATGTTGAAGGGAGTCTGTAAAGAGCAGATTTGAAGCGAACTACGACGAGGAAAGTGGCTATAGAAAAGGAGAGCTATGGACTTATGAGACCATACGCAGGGCTATAATCAAACTACTCAATAGGGACAGTAATGACAAGCAACAAAAGAGGTTAGAATAGCAAGCTACTAAGTCTTAGAAACACTCCTACTCTGAGCCATTCAAAATCTTATTATTGCTATCTTATATGACCTTCCAAGACGCCAAATCTTCTCCTTCATCTAAAATATCAGCTCCACACCGCAGACTCACCGTAGACACCCAGCCAGATACCCAACTAGACACCCAGCCCGACACCCAGTTAGACTTCCAGCTAGACACTCAACTAGACACTTAGCCAGACACTCAACTAGGCACCTTGCCAAAAACAGCTAGACATCTACCTATATCTCACCGTCACCCTCTGGCATTCATCACCTTATCTTACAGCCCCCAAATTCACGCCTCCTTGCGCGTTATAGGATAAAAGTACGGGTGGGCCATGGCCTCCTTCGCCGTCAAGCGCTCCTGGTGGTCGTAGCGCAACAAGTGGTCGATGAAATCAAGAAGCTCGTCGGAAACAAGGTGCTGGTTATTCTCGTTGACGAAGCGTTTCCAAGGGCGGCGGTTGTAGTAGCCCAAATCCTCGTAGTCAGAGCTCAAAGTGAGCTTGTACTTCAGCAAGTAGCGGTGCAAGTCGTCCAGGCCAAGAACCCGCACAATCTGCACCAACTGGTCGGTATTGGACTTACCGTGGAAGAACGGCTCCTTGCGGAACACCATGGACGCGAGCATGCATCCGTACAGCCACATATCCAAGGAGTAGTCGTAGTAACGGAAGTCCACGAGCAACTCCGGGCCCTTGAAGTAGCGCGACGCCACCCGCACGTTGTACTCGGTGTTGGGGTGGTAGTACTCGGCCAAGCCCCAGTCAATCAAGCGCAACTGGCGGGTTTCGTGGTCGATCATCACGTTGTGGGGCTTGACGTCACGGTGCATGATGCCCATCAGGTGCAGGTAGTCCAAGGCCCTCAACAACTGGAACATGTAGAAGCGGATATCGAGGTCCAGGAACGTCGGGTAGAGGGTGCGGAAGTCCACGTTGTTGACGTGCTCGAAGATCAAGCCCGGGGTCTTCAGCAGCGGCTCACGCACCACGTCGAGCAAGCCGACGATGTTGGGGCCGGCCACGAGGTTCTTGAGGATGGAGATCTCGCGCTTAATCTTCTTGCGCTTGACGGGCTTGAGCACCTTGATGACACACTTTTCGCCGGCCACGAGCTCGATGCCGAGGAACACCTCAGAGTACTTGCCACGGCCGATCTTCTTGATGATCTCGTAGTTGTCCTGCAGATTCCATTTGATGCTGATGTTCTCGTAGTCCCAGTAGTCCCGCGGCTTTGACGCAAGCACATCGGCGTACACTTTGGCCACGGACGTCACGTGGGCAGACATGAAGGGCCGGAAGCAGACTATCCACCAGACGAGGGCGACAACAGAAACGAGAACGGCGGCAGACCGGGGGCGTGCGCTGAACGTGGTGGTTGTGGATGGGAGTAGAAAAGAGGTGTTCGCGAATTTTGGCTCGTGGCTGAGGAGAGGGAAGGGAGAAGAAGGGAGGAAGGGAAAAGAAGGGAGGAGAAGGGATAAGAAGGGAGGAAGGGAAGCTAAAGAGAGGAGGAAGGGAAACTAAAGAGAGGGGCCTATGGAGACGGAGGGCGGTTTTGTGTGGAAGAGATGGTGTTGTAGGAGGTTAGGCGTCTATGGTTGTTGAGGAAGGGTCTATGGAGAGAATGAGGAGAGACAAGAGACACGAGAGAAGAGGCTTCTTAGGTCCCTTTTAGAGCCTTGCCGCAGGTCACCAAAGTGAAGACCTCGGTCTAGATAGTGGCCATCTAAGAACAGAGCGCAGAGGCCACTTACAACTTATCGTGTGACACCTAGGCTCGTCTGCCGCACTGTAGCCAAGGACTCAATAGAAGTACCACAGTAGACCAATTCACCGAGCAAACTGGATAGAAAGAGAGAACAAAGACACTCCAGGATTGCGCTGGAACGCCCTCAGAGTCACGAGATTCGTGGCTTACAGTTTTCCAAAGACCGGGGAACAGTTCATGAAAACGTCCTGAGACCATTGGCATAAGCAACCGACCGCAAAAAATACCTACTGACCTTTTCATGCCGCCCAATAACGCTGCCCAATCACGCCACTCCAGACAGCCACCGACCAATCCCCGTCATTGGCCCATTGCAACGTTTTAATCCCACCAATGTACCACCTACGGTCACGTGAGCCGTGGTGTTTGGTACTGGCCGCCTGCATACATCCCATTCCTGGTGTACGGGTGTCGCTCACCATATACTGGCAAAATGTCCACTCTCCACTATTTCTTCTCCCAACTACACCGCCATGCCACGCCCCAAAGTCTTTTTCGACATCACTGCCGCCGACAAGCCCGTTGGAAGAGTCGTTTTTGAGCTCTACAACGACATAGTTCCCAGAACCACCGAGAACTTCCGTGCTCTTTGCACTGGCGAGAAAGGTGAGTCTGCCCATAGCGGCAAGAAACTCCACTACAAAGGATCGCTTTTCCACCGTGTGATCAAGGACTTCATGTGCCAGGGTGGAGACTTCACCCACGCTTCAGGCATTGGCGGAGAGTCCATCTACGGCGAGAAGTTCGAGGACGAGAACTTCGTGCTGGTGCACAGTAAGCCGTTCTTGTTGTCGATGGCCAACGCCGGTCCAAACACCAACGGATCGCAGTTTTTCATCACCACCAAGCCCACGCCGCATTTGGACGGCAAACACGTTGTTTTCGGAGAGGTTATCCTGGGAAAACTGGTGGTCAGAAAGCTTGAGCGCTGCGAAAAGGGCGATAGCGATAGACCCGTGGTCGATTGGGTTATTGCCGATTCCGGCGAGTTGCCGCACGATTACGTTCCGGATGTGACCGCCGTCGACGACGGAACGGGCGACCGCTTTGCCGAGGTTTTGGGCGACGATGACTCCATAGATATCAACAAGCCCGACTCGGTGTTTGGGGCCGTTTCTACGTTGAAGGACATTGGTACCGCCCAGTTGAAGGCGGGAAACCTCCCGGTGGCCTACGAAAAGTACGCTAAGGGCGTGTCGTTCCTCCAGGACTACTTCCCCGAGGACTTGTCCGAGACGGACTTGGCCACGCTCCACTCTTTGAAGGCGCTGTTGCACTTGAACGCGGCGTTGGTGGGCTTGAAGTTGAAGGACGCCAAAAAAGCCATTTCCAGCGCCAACGGTGCGTTGGACGTGGAGAATCTCGACGAAAAGTCGCGTGTCAAGGCCTTGTACCGCTTGGGCTCCGGCTATTTGTTGGCCAAGAACGAGGACGAGGCCCAGACCGCGTTGGAGAGCGCCCTGAAGTTGTCACCCAACGACCCGGCCATCATCAAGGCGTTGCAGGACGTGAGGGCCTCCGTGAAGACCCGCAAGGAGAAGCAGAAAAAAGCCATGGCTAAGTTTTTCAGTTGATAGCCATGAAGTAGAGTAATGAATGAGGAGTAGGACGGCTCAAATGCCAATGGAAGAACAAAAAGGAGTATTTGACAGAGAGACGAGTTGCCGCAGACAGTCATAAGAGGCAAAAGTTTTCACGAATTCCACCACAAGAAAGATGAGGTTTCAGGACGTTTAATCGAAGAGACACGAACAGTCAACCTCTTAACTCGCCAGGGTGGGCGATGTTGAACAGCAGTCCATTCTTAAAAATGGAAAACTTACTCTGCCAAAAGCACCGGCCGTTTACTGAGAAACAGAACACCAGTCTTTTCCAGAGAACAAAATGTCGATATAAAAGGCCAATTTGCCGAACAGGTTTTCGAACAGAACAGCCCGTCAGAGAAGCATCTGGGTGGTCAAAACGCCCAGTTTTCGCCAACTAAAACCCGGTCTATACCGAAGAGGAAGCTGTTCGGTGAGCTGGCGGCCCCAATCCTAAATCCACCTGTTTTGTTGGAGAACGTCCGTTTTTCAGTCTAAATCCCGTCCTTTCAGAATGCTGCCTCCCCGTCAAGAAGGGCCATATTCTTCCAGAATGGACAAAAGCGACTTCAAGAGCACACCGTCTCTGTCTCCTACCTCTATCGGTGTACCGGGGCAAGTAAATCTAGCCCTAACCAGCCATTATGAGCAGGCACCTGCCCCCATAGCCGCATATAACGCCGCACAACTGTCGGGCAAAGGTGCGGTGATTAATGCCGCGCTAGGACTTTCCACATGTCGCCATTTTTAGCACGGCAGGATAATAAGAGCATCTTAAGGCGGAACACCAAAAGAGACAAGCATTTGCGCTCCCAGGAGGCGTCAAAACTGTACTTTTTCATGCCGTCGGCATTGTATTTGACCCAAGAGGGCAATATTGAGCCAGATATCAGGAAAAGAGACCCGTTTTGGCAAAACAAGGCAATGCTTCAACTAGACAGCGACAGCTAACAACCTGAAGAACAGCTGCGATTGGCTAATGGGAGGTCCGGTGCTGTTGGTGCTGGCATCGGCAATTTCCGAGCGTTTCAGCACGATAATCGCGATGTTTTCCGTTCCAAAAGCACCATTTTTAGCGGCCGAAGGCGTAAAAAACGTGCGAGGAGGCGTCTGAGCATGTGGCCGGCGTCCCTAATCTTGCTGGGGACTCTGTGAGGTATTGTAAGGGAAAATAGGGCTTCTGTGGGAGTAGAGGGCCCGTTGAACGGCGAAATTGCCAAAGCTCTGGCTCAAGAACCCGGAAATCGTCCCCTTTTAACTACAGACCGCGCCCTGGCACCCAACCAGCAAGTTGCTGCTTCGACACGGCTAACAGATGCTAAATCGCTCAGCACCGCTGGTATGTCAGGGATCTGGCGTCACAATGTGCGATTAATCGCGCGAAGCGAGCGAACCGAGTAGACCTGGAATTCCCGCTTTAGAGGAAAAAGATCTTCAACAATAGCTCCGTAGGTCCGAGGTCCCCTCGCCCATCACCAAGCTGTTCGCTCAAACCAGCAAGCCCTAGCGACCGTTTGTGGTATGAGGGATTTAGCAGCCAGTAGACTATGAAACTGGAGCGAAAAAAACCCACCGAGGCGAAAAATCCTCCCAAAACTGGCCACACATAAGTGCTCCTTTAGGCCTGTCTGGCGCCAAAAATGGGCATCCGCGCCGCTACGGGCCTTGATGTCATTAGCGGGCAATACGAGGTGCGGCTCACCTCGTAGAAACGGCGGAATTTTGTGCCATGAGCGATTTTCGTCTGGCGTGGGGCAGGCCAGCACCTCTCAGTGGTCAGAAATCCCGCAGCGGTAAAAGTGGGCACGGGCCCGCTTAACGCGTACGCACTGGCGTAAATCTCAGCACGATGGCTCAATCTGGCAACGGGGCGTAATTCCTGGCAAATTTTTTTGACTGCGACACCTGCGTGCGGCCCTTTTTGCACCTATTGAGGCACTATGAGGGATTTAACAATCGCCTTAACAGGACAGCGCCGGGGTTACGGAGCATGAGGCATTCGGACGGCGTCAGGGCACCCACCGCGTATATAAGACGCGGCCAGCGGGGCCCAATTGTAAAAAACTTTAGTGTTTGCATCTCTATTCTTCACAATGGCCTCAGTATTGTCAGACGTGCCCAGAAAGTACGAGGAGAACTCGGACGACCTCGAGCAGGCCAGAATCCGCTTTGGCCCGCTGGAGGTTGGTGACGGGTCGGCTGCGCTCGGTTCGCTGGCCCAGGAGCGCAGAAGAAGGCTTCTGACCCACGAGCGGTCGCTCTCGCAGACCCGGTCCCGCTTCAGTCTCAGCGATAAGGTGGATCCCGCCGACGTGATGCCCACGGCGTTCAAGACCATCTCGCACCATATCGAGGACCCGGTGTCGGACTCTCTGGATGACGCCAAGGCGCGCCAGTTTGCCGACCTTACTTGGAACACCGACTCCGTTCGCGAGGTGGCCCAGAAGTTGTCGACGGACTTGACCACCGGCTTGAGCGACAAGCTCGTGTCCGAGAAGGTCAAGATCTATGGTCTGAACGTGCAGTCGCCGCCGCCCAACCGTCTTTTGAAGAAGCTTTTCGTGTACTTCTTCGGCGGTTTCGGTGTCTTGTTGTTTGGCGGAGGTATTTTGGTCATCATCTCCTGGAAGCCATTGGGTCAACCGCCCGCTGTGGCCAACTTGATTCTTGGTATTGTTTTGCTTGTCGTCTTCCTTTTCCAGGGTATCTTCAACTTGTGGCAGGACTTTTCCAGTTCCAGAGTCATGGACTCCATCCACAATATGATGCCTGTCGAGTGTGTGGTCCTCAGAAACGGTGAGGTCATCACCATGTCCGCCAAGGACTTGGTCCCCGGTGACGTTGTCTACTTGAAGTCCGGAAACAAGGTCCCTGCCGACATGAGAATCTGTGAAAACTCTGCTGATTTGTCTTTCGACCGCTCGGTGTTGACCGGCGAGTCCAAACCCATTCCCGCTTCCACTACCCCCGACAACCCTTCCAACTCCAACTACTTGGAGTCGTGGTGCATTGCCATGCAGGGCACATTCGTCGTCAACGGCAGTGGTAAGGGCGTGGTGGTGGCCATCGGTAACGAGACCATCTTCGGAAGCATTGCTAAGATCTCGTCCACAGAGAAGAAGGGCTTGACCCCGTTGCAGAAGGAGGTGTTGAGGTTCGTCATCATTACCACCACCATCATTGTTACCTTGGTTGTGCTTATGATCATCTTGTGGGCCACCTGGCTTAGACACAGCTACCCCGACTGGATCAACGTGCCTACTTTGATCGTTGACCTCGTCTCCATTGCCGTTGCGTTCATGCCCGAGGGCTTACCCATTGCCTTGACCACCTGTCTTGTCATCACTGCCAACGAGATGCGCAAGTGCAACGTCTTGTGCAAGTCCTTGGCGGTTGTGGAGACTTTGGGCTCCGTGAGTGTGCTTTGTTCCGACAAGACCGGTACTTTGACCAAGAACAAGATGTTTGTGACCGAGGTGTCGATTGGAGACAGCGAGATCACTCCGGAAGAGGATGAGAAGGTGTCCAGGGGTGTTTCCCTCTTGCAGACCATCGCTGGTGTTTGCAACGAAGCATACTTCGAAAAGACCGAGACCGGCGAGAGAGTCACCAAGGGAAACGCTACTGACATCGCTGTGTTGAACTATGTGGACGAGGTCGTTTCTGTAACCGACGTTGTCCTCCCCAAGTGGACCAAGAAGGGCGAGGTGACGTTCAACTCCAAGAACAAGTTCATGGTCCGTTTGGTCGAGCCCGTGTCGCAGGACTCCTGGGAGGAGATTGGAACGAAGGCCGACTACGACAACTACTTGTTGACGGTGAAGGGAGCTCCTGACACTTTGCTCGAGAGGTGCTCGTCGTACTTCGACAATGAGCTGTCTTCCGTGATGACTTTGGACGCTGCTGCCAAACAGAGAATCTCCGAGATCCAGAAACGCTGGTCCAGCGGCGGTAAGAGAGTCATTCTTCTTGCCTCCAAGTTGGTGACCAAGGACGAGTTTTCCGAGCCCTTGTTGGAGGACAGCACGCGCTCCGTGGAGCACTTGACTGCTGCCACCGAGCACGGGTTGACGTTGGTTGGTTTGATGGGCATTTCCGACCCTCCCAGAGAGAGAATCCCCGAGATGGTCCAGAGCTTGAAGGACGCCGGTATCAAGATCGTGATGATCACTGGAGACTTTGAGTTGACGGCCCTTGCCATTGGCAAAATGTGTGGCATTGTTGACGAGAACAGCAGCGGGTCCGACGGCGTCGAGCACTTGGACAGAAACTACGTGATTGAGGGCGTCAAGAAGTCACAGCTTCCCGACGTGGAGCACCAGATCGACCGGTCCATTGTGGTCTCTGGCCACTCGTTGGGCGACTTGAACGACAACCAGTGGGACAACTTGACCAACTACTCGGAGATCATCTTTGCCAGAACCACGCCCGAGCAGAAGTTGAAGATCGTCATGGAGTTCCAGAAGCGCAAGCACATTGTCGGCATGGTTGGAGACGGTATCAACGACGCTCCGTCATTGAAGCAGGCCGACTGCGGTATCTCCATGATTGACGGGTCGGACTTGGCCAAGGAGGCCAGTGACTTGGTGATGTTGAACTCCATCCACTCCATCATCGACGCGTTGAAGTTCGGCCGGTTGGTGTTCGAGAACTTGAAGAAGACCATTGCCTACTTGATGCCCGCCGGTACCTACTCGGAGTTGTGGCCCGTGTTGTTGAACATCATCTTTGGGTTGCCGCAGGCGTTGACGTCGTTCAACATGATCATCATCTGTTGTGTCACCGACTGCATTGGCGCCATCACCTTGTCGTACGAGTCCAGTGAGCGCAACTTGTTGTTCAAGAAGCCCAGAGTGTTGACCAAGGAGAGGTTGGTGGACGCCCAGTTGTTCCTCCACTCATACTTCGTCATCGGTACCTTTTACACGTTCACGTCCATGGCCATGGCGTTCTTGAACTTCCAGCGCCACGGCATCCGCTTCAGTGAGATGTCCATGAAGTACGGGTCGTTCGAGGACCTCCCCCACTTCGACGAGATCGCGGCCATGTCGTCGTCCATCTACTTCATCAACTTGGTGATCATGCAGTTCTTCAACTTGTTCTCCATCAGAACCCGCTACTTGAGCATCTTCCAGCACACGCCGCTCAAAAACCCGTACATGTTTGCGGTGCCGCCCATTGCTCTTGCGGTGACGTTCCTCCTCAACTACATCCCGGCGATTCAGAGCAGCTTGCTGACGAACCAGGTGCCTGTGGAGTACTACTTCATTGCCATCGGTTTCGGTGCCATTGTGATGGTGTACGACGAGTTGAGAAAGTGGTACGTCAGAGGACACCCCAAGTCGCTTATTGCCAAGCTCTCGTGGTAGTAGTATAGGGTAACAGGTTTAACTAATAGAGGATAATTTGAAGACGCGTAGCTGTGGGTGGTTATGGAAGGGGCACAAGCCTTTGGTGGGCTCTCGGCGTGACATTTGGGAGTGCGGTGGTGTACCGCTTCGCTGTAAAAGTGGGATGTAGTGGCCTTTTTTGGCAGCATTTGGCGCTGCGTAATCTGTAAAGAAAGCCATGTTAAGCTGAAAGGAAGGGCCTTGCTGTGCGTAAACTATAAAGAAGAGCCATGCTAAGTTGCTTGCTTCTAGAATAAGAACATCTATGTTACTTGACCTCTATAATGAAGTGCCTTTATGAGCAGCCAGACCTGTGAGCCATGCTAAGCTGTTTGCTTCTCTAAAGAGCCATACTAAGCTGCTTCTCTAAAGAGCCATACTAAGCTGCTTCTCTAAAGAACCATGCTAAGCTGTTGGCTTCTACATCCCAATTCAAGTCATAATTACTAAACCTCTACCTAGTTCCAACAGCCAGCTAACACACTCGCAGAGCGCACCGTATTAGGCTCCTCATAGATACCTAACTACGTGAACAGAAACCATACCTAAGTGGACAAGCTTAGACACGCAGTATCCTGACGGTATTACTGACTTCCCAGAGCTCTCCGAGCCAGGGCCGAAAACGGCCCGCCTAGGCCTGGAACTCAGCGGTGATGGACTGGTTGTAGTAAAGATCGCACGCGTGGGGATTCTGCAAGCAGAACTTGGGCACCAAAGGACTGGCGCCATGGCCCAAGGCCACCAAGTACTCCCTGAAATTGAAGATTCGCTGGGTCAACTCGGTGGTCCGGAAGTAGCCATTTTCGTCACGGTTGCCGCTCCAAACGGACTCCGCCAAAGCCGCCGCCCGTGGCCACATCTTCTGGGTCAAAACGGTGGAGTCCACCTGCTCAGACCACAAGGGCACCTCGGCACCCAAAACATGCAGCTTTTCGGCGTCCGTGAGGTTGGCGGTGAAGTCGTAGGTGTAGATACGCTGCCACGTCTTGTAGGGCGCGCACCACGAGCCGCCAAGGCCGTCGTTGAAGTCCTCGTTGGCGGGAACATCGATGTAGCGCGGGTCGTTGGTGACAAAGCCTCCGAAGCCGCAGTCCAAGTAGAAGTGGCTGCTCAGCAGAACAACCACGTCGTAGCCACGCAGCGTCAAGTTCTGGATGTTCACGACGTCGTTGTTCCACAGCTGCAAAATCACGTTTTGCGGAATGGTGTGGGCGCCCTCCGGCGTGAGCAAAATGTCCTCCCACATCATCAACCGCCGCTCGGGCTTGTCCTCGAACAACGGAAGCGCGTTGTCCACCCAGTACTGCGTCAAGTCCAGCATGGTCTTGTTGGACTCGATCCACTGCTTGTACTCGTCGGTGAACTTGTAGCAGTTGGACTGCAACTCGTCGGCTCCCACATGGAAGACGTTGTCGTCGAAAAGAGATGCCACCTCGCTGTACACGTTGTGCACCACCTCGTACGTCTTGTTGTAAAGAATCAGAAGCTGGCCTGCTGGCGGCTCCACCGCCGTGTGCTGGTCCCAGTTGTCGTTGCTCCACCACGAGTCTCCACAGGCCACCAACTGGGGGTCAATCTGCCGGTAGCCAGCCCGACAGTGGCCCGGAAAGTCAAGCTCGGGGATCACCCGAACGCCTCTCTCGGTGGCATACTCCACCACCCGCCGGATGTCCTGGTGCTGGTACACCTCGCGCTTGCTGTAGGCGTCGTTCGTCATCTCCGGGTACACGTTGAGCTTGATGGGCCACAGCTGCAGGTCCTCAAGGTGCCAGTGCAAGGTGTTCAACTTTGAAAGCGCCATGATGTCCACCTGCTCGAGAATCAGGTCCACCAGAAGGAAGTTTCTTCCGGAGTCCACCATAATGCCTCTGTGGGGATAGAGCGGAGCGTCCCAGACACTGACGTACTTCTCGATGTAGAAGTTGTCGGTGTCGTCATACAAAACGAGCTGCTGCAAAGTGGTAAAGGCATGGAGGGCGCCCCACACGGTGGCGGCCGAGATCTTGATGCTGGCGTCGCCCTCTGCGGTGGTGATGGTGTATGTTTCATTGACACCCAACTGCAAACCGGCGCTGGCGTCGTCAATCACCACGTCCACATACTTAAGCGCGGTAGGCGCATCTCTCTTGGAGGTGGGGAAGCCCGTGGGGTACAGCAGAAAGCTGGAGATGGGCTTTTCAATGGCGGCAGGCGCCCACTTGGTGCTGAGAATGGTTTGCAACGCCCTGTTGAAGGCGTTCACCACGATGTAGCTATCCACATTGGACGTGAGCTCTAAAACAGGGTCAATGGGGATAGGGCCGTCTCCCCACCAATTGATGGACCGAGGAGCGGGAAGGGGGTTTGCCTCAACCGCGAAAACGCCCCCGATGGCTCCGAGGACTGCTAAAACTGCCGATGTCTTCATGGAGTGGTTTTGGGTGCAAATTGGCGATCTCAACCGGCACCCCGGCTCCTCCGTTTATATAGGCCCCGAAGACCGCCGGAATTAACACTGGATCTCGGGTGCAACGTTGCAATGCCGTTGTCTCGATGCTCGCTGGGTGTTTACGAGTCTGGGGTCTATTGTTCCTGGAAAATGGTACGCAGTTGCATTGGCTGATAACCCCGGGCCTGCACACGGGCAAATACCTGCGACAGCCGCACCGATGCCCAAATAGGAAACGCCCCCGCCTGTTGTGGGCTTAGGGTTGCATTTGGAAGCACCAGGACCTGTTGTTACGGGCTACCCGCGGCTTGGAAAGGTGGGGCAAGCAGCTCATCACTTCGATTGAATGGACGGCGCGGGGGGGTGTCTGCGGGTGCAATTGAGGTGAGGAGCGAAGAGATCGGGGAATGGCCCTTGATGCGTCTTGCATGCGTCGGATTGCGGCCCAGTTGCGCCTCAATTGCGCGCGTGGAGGTCTAATTGCGCGCAGTGTGTGTTGATAAGCCTTCTGCGCTCGAAATGCGTAGGTTATGCGCCGATGGTGCGTGTTTACTGTGCTGATATGCGTTCATTCTCTCCTATCTGCTCAAAATATGTAGCCGAATCCAAAGCCGCCCCCAGCATTCCCGAAACGGGCACTCGAAACACCGATGCGGCACCACCTCCTGTACATCTGCATCTGTCATGCCTGCTATCTCATTTTGAGATGCAACCAGGTGCCATTCGCAGCCGTGGCCTAGGGCACCACTAAAGCGCTAGTATTTCTGCCTTCAGCGATAAGCGCAGCCACGTTTGCTCCCGCCAAAGACGACGTCTCCAAAGTGCTGATAAACTGCTCCATGGTGTTCAAGTAGAAGAGGCCTTTTTCCACTTCGAAATCGACGTAGGTCTCCACAGGATCAAGTCTGGGGTAAGCCTTCCACTCTTTACGGTGGGTCCACGAGACCACTGCTCCTGGCTGCAATATTTGTTCAAGAAGCCTGTCTTCGATTGGGGCACTGGAAAAGATCTTGTAGACGTGATCGCCAGTTTCCTCCACATATCCACGCACATCGACGGTGGTAAATGGAAACGGCTGATTGAAATTGTAATTGCCATCCGAGTCCGGCAAAATAGTCAGCAATACCGTGCCTGGCACTTCACTCTGGTCTCCAATGTTGAAATAGGCGCCGTTGAGCTGAGAGTTGGCGGCAAAATGCGTCACGTGCACCGTTCTGTACTGGACCTCAGGAAGCGTTAAGGAAACGCCTTTGATGTGCGCTTGGTGGTACGGGGCGGCAATAATCACCTTATCAAAAGTTTGAGAACTTTGATGCCTGTCACCGTACCAAACCACCCATTCTTCATGGTGTCTCTCGATTTTGGTGACGGTAGTCTCAAGGTGAACGGTTGCAGAGGCGTTTCTGACGAAGCGGTCGAAAACCTGCCAAAGACCACCCTCAACCTCGTAAATATCGTCTGCTGCAAGACTCACCAACGTCTCCACCCCGTGGATCTCGTTGAGATTCAGCCCGTAGTTGAGTCTGGTAATCGCTTGAACGATCTCGCCGGCGTACTTATCAGAAACCCCCAAATCGTGCAAGAATTGTAAGCCCGAAACCGAAGACGCCTGGCTGAGTCCAGAAATATCACCCACTCGCGTCAAGCTCGCAAACGGGAATTGTTTGCCATAGTACGTCTCCAAAAAGGCGGCAATAAACTTCTTCACATGATAGGCGGTCCTCGCGGGAGAAATGCCGAATCTCCAGAACACTTTTGCAGTGCTCCACCACGAAGACTTGATGGAGAAAAACACATTTTCACCGTCCCAAAAACCCACCCGGTCTGCTGCGGTATTGTTCTTATCCTTGATATTGCGTCCCGGAAGCCCAAAGTCCTCCACCGCCTTAACAATGATCTTATTAGCGTTCACGTATACCGAGCCACCCAACTCAAAAGGGTACCGTGAGTCGTTGTAGGCGTGAACAGTGGTTGTTCTTCCCCCTATTCTGTCGCTCTTCTCGAAAATGGTGATGTTGAAGCCATGGTTGGTATACTTTTGAAGATAGTACGCCAGGGCCAGCCCTCCAGCACCTGCACCAATAATGGCAATTCTCTCTCTTTTTGGCGGCAAATTGCCGTTCAAGACCTGCTGCTGACCGCATACAGCGCCAATGGCTGCTAAAATCGCCAAAATCCGCATTTTTGCCGCTAAAAGGATGTGTTCCTGAGTATATATATGGCCGGGCTGTGGCTCGCCTGCATACGGTCCAGCCACAGGGTCCACGATAGGCGGAAGTTTAAAGGAATCCGGCTCGTATTCTGGAGATCCGTCCCTATATGGCCATTCGTCCCTATATGGCAGTTCAGTCCATATAGGCAATGTAGTGTTCTACTGCCAGCTGGTGTTCTTTTGCAGCCATTGATTTTGGGGCTTATAGTAGGGCTTATTGTGCTGCGTGATAAAGCACACAACTATAGTTTAGAGTGCAGTGGACAGAGGAAATTGCTGCACGGACCTGATGGAGCCGGTCCCCGGCCAGCCAGCAGCTATTTATGAACTGTGGGCAAAAAAAGAATTCTCCGATACGGGGAGTCGAACCCCGGTCTGGACGGTGAGAGCGTCCTGTGCTAGCCGTTACACCATATCGGATTTTGTTGAAGAAAAATCCTGGCAGTTTAATACAAAGACGCGTTGCACCAAACATGCGCGTCTACGCCTGTCATCTGCAAATAGTCGCCCTTCACTGATATTTCCTCATAAAGTGCATATGTGCACGTGATGCTTACGCAAGCAGGACCAGTTACGAAGATCGGGCAAAAATAAAACGCGGCGCGAGCGGGCTACCCCTCTCAACGAACAATAGCAATGCCTTTCGCCTGATTGGATAACCGCGTGAGTTCGTGTTCCTGAATGCAAAGGCCCGTTTCGTGCAGACCTCGTAAGTTGACGGGTTGGAAATACGAGCCCTTTTGGTAGCTGCCAATATGGCAGAATATGCCATTGGCGAACTTCCAGGGCAAATCTTTCGACGCACGGCTGAGAAGACCCTGTTGTTGCTGAAAATATCCCAGAACAGGTCAACCGGCCTACGAAAGGCTGAAATACGGCCTACGAAAGCCCAAAATAGCATCAAAGAGGACACCTTGGCCGACGTAGTCACTCAACCCGGTTTTACGAGAACCCGGCCTATAAAAGGGACGGCCCCCCGCGCCTTGGGCCGCAAATTGTCCGTGAAATGAAGCCCTTTTTCGCCTCTTGCCTTTTCTTTGCAGCCGCTGCTGCCATCTCCGCCTCCGACTGCCAACAGGCGTGTATCGATGCTGCTACTGCTCTTGCCAATTCATGTAGCAAATACGAGGGCCAGGATCTGACTCTGGACATCCTGAACTTTGCCAAATGTATGTGTGACTTGCTGGACTCCTCCTACTGGAACAAACTTCAATCGTGTTACGAATGCTCTGAAGATGCTGACCAGTCGGACATCAGCCAAGTGAAGGCGTACTACTGCAACTTCGGTGACAACTACAGCGCCTATCTCAATTCGTTAGGAGACTTCCTGACGGCGTTTAACCCGTTCACTGGGGGATTGGGAGACCTTGGTGCTTCTGCCACCGGAAACCCGTTTTCTGTGGCCACCGGTCTTGAAAGCTTGGCCACTTCGGCTGCCAGCGCCGTTTCTATTGCCGGTGGATCCATTTCTGCCGTCGAGAGCTCCACTGCCACTGATGGTTCCACGAGTAAGGGAGCCAGCCCCGCCACTCTGGGAACTGCGGCAAAGACTTCCGCCGGTGGATCCTCTGCCTCGTCAGCGAGCCTGGCTCTGGCAACTTCTGGAAAGTCTTCCAGCTCCAAGGCTCTTGCTGCCGCCTACGGTGTTCCAGGGTTGCTTTTGGCAGCCTGTATGCTTCTTTAAGGAGAAGTGTGTCTGTGACATCATAAAACCACTTTCACCAGAGGTTTGCTAGGCTTGTGAAGATGTGAGGCCGCCGGGATTAGAGCTACCTCTATATTTTTGCTTATTGCGTATGTGTCAGAGTTCTACAAAAGTAGCTGTATAAGTGGTAGTGGGGGCGGTCACTATTAGTTTTAGCGTAGCTAAAACGACCGAACAGACTAGAGACCTTTAAGCCAGCTCTGGAACCCTTCTGGCAAAATACTTCATTAGTCAATGAAGGGTGCAAAAAAATATGGCGTCACAGACAGGGATCGAACCTGCGAGAGTAAAACTCAACCGGATATCCTAGGAAGTTCGCAAGGAACAAATACCTGGACCGATCGCCATAACCACTCGGCCACTGTGACTCACTGCGAAAATTTCGTTCCGACAATGACAGGCCAGACAGGCACACAAGAAAGCCCGAGCTCTACTGATCGTATGAGAAGGAATAATGGAGTGTAAAAATAACCAGCAAGTTTCGGTAACAGATTCTAGTCTTTGAAATCACCAAGATGGTTTTTTACCGAAGAGGGAAATCTTTAAAATGAGACAGTTCTATATGAGACAATCCAAAACGAAGTGCATCTCACTCTTCACGCTTTCGGGACATTGAGTTTACAGTGAGATGCGATGGCATTACAATCCAAAATTGCGCAAATGTCGCCCTAGACGCGGAATACTCACAATTCCATATTCTTCGCAGCCGTTCCGCCTTCGGCTTCTTCAGCTCCTGGCTCCGTAAGAGCCGAATGGCAGTTAGTTGCGTAATTGAGAAGTGCTGGTGTTCTAAACAAGCCCAGTACATGATAAGCGTCGGGAAAATGTAGACATTATACGGTTTAGTTGAGATAGAAACTCATTTTGAACAATATCTAGATAAAAAAGGGAACTAAAGCTCGCTCACAAGCTTCAAGTTGCGAGGACCCGGGTTGGGGTTTCTCTTGCCCAAAAGCATGCGATGTCTCTCGTAGTCCCACACGACATAAGCATATCTGTATAACTGCGGGCCCTGGTTACTGAAGCCTCTTTGGAGAGGAAGTTGGTGGAGATTCTTTGTGACTGCGTTGTTGAAGTTCTCGAGGATCGGATACGAGATGTTGAACACCCCGCCAAAGGTGATGTCCACAAAGGGATTGTACTCCTCGAGCTTAGCATAGTCCCAATTGCCCTTACCGTCGCCGAAGTCACTGTTGAGCTGGTCGTAGGCCGCGCCCGCGACGCCGAACAGGTAGGAGCCGGTGTCAAACATCTGGTGAAGAACAGTGTCGCCAAGCAGCTTCTTGACGTAGGTGTCCAGACCGTTATTCTGGGTGTTGTAGTAGGAGTAGTTGCCAAACGAAAAGGTGCTCTGGTACGGAATCTCCACCAAGTCTCCAATGTACTTGGACGTGTCAACGGCACCAAACGTAAGCTCGCCGGTGTAGGCGTCGATATCGTCGTAGTACAACGCGAACACAAATTCGTTGATGACGCCGTGGTTCTTCAACTGCCTCAAGATGGTGTACTGGGCCTCGGGGTCGTCGTCTGCAAGTTGGTAGGGGTCGATGCCGACGAGAGGCGTCCCCCATTTAGGATCACTGTAGTCGAACGTGAAGTTGAAACTGCTACCGTCGCCAATAGTCGACACATCGGAAGACCAGTTGCCTTTATAGTAGTCGTTACTGTGGTCGGCATTGGGGTCGCTGCTCCAGCCCGACTCACGTCTGTCCTGAGACAGATGGAACGTGCTCGAAAGCGAGCTGTTGAATAGATTGTCGGTCGGATAAGACGTGTAGTGCCAATAGCCCGGCGCCACCAAGTACGGTGCCCACGACCCCGTGTCAGCAGCGGCATACACCGTCTGCGGAGGAGTACCCAACTGGAACTCCAACATCGGGCACAACGCTCCCCAGAGGGAGGCATCGACCGACTGGAACTTCTGCACCAACCAGGGGTGGTCGCAGCGCTTGCTGGCGTCAGGAGTGGAGATTGCAGCTGCTGCCGCGTTTGCAGCCAAAGCGGCTATAGCGGTGATAGCGGCGATCATTGCTGGACCACAACCTGCATTGGGGCCGCCGTCCTATTTATACCTGATCGGAGATTTGCGCTCCATCCCGTGTCTATTGTGAGTGAGTGGCGATGGCTCGTGCTTGCATTCGAGCCCCGTCCCTCGTAAGCTGGTTCGTGACAAGGCCCTTGATCCACGTTCTTTGTTCGTGATGCACGCAAACGCCTTAGTTTCTGGAGGGTCTGAAATTGGGCCAACGTCTACGTGAACGTGTATTAGACGTTCTCGTTAGACGACATTAGAGCAATTGCTTGCTGCACGTTTCAGGTGGTGTGTCCCAAACTGCGGGACTCAAACGCAGCCACACGCCCGTGTAACCTAAGGTCACCGCTGCTCAAGCGCATGTCCCAAATGAAATTGATGACTTTGCGAGCAAACAATAGGACCGAATCAACTATAATCTGGTGAACTAAGCGGCCCCGCAGGTCGCCAAGTCCTATTGTTAGAATTCCCACCGAAACATGCTGTAGCTGCAAAATAAACCCCTATTTTCCCAGCACGAACCCTCAGGAGTCTAAGAATTCGATGGCGTCATCTTTGATTTGAACGTTTGTAGGAAATATGACTATTGGCCAATGAGCACCCAAAAGGCGTCGTACCCCACATGAAACGTCCGCTGATATGAGTAAGTGGAATAAGAGGAGTTATGTTTTGTACCCCACAATGCAACGTCCGCAAATGACTAAGTGGAATAGGAGGAGTTATGTTTCGGTACTCTACCAATGCCCAAGCGAAGCGCCTCCTCCGAAAATCCGCCACTAGTTTACTGAGGATGCCCTTCTTACAGAGGTCCACAGGGACAGTGTGCGGTGCACTTTTGACTGTGCGATATAAATAACTGTAGATTCCTTCAGCGATGAATGCCCGCTGACAATAGACCGGTCAGCTGGAGCCTTCTGCAGCCGGCTATTCTTGTGGTTTGTTGGAAGCCCCGCATAGTGCCGCGCTTATTGTTCCTTCAACAGCATATGCTTGGAACAGAGCCCTGGCCCTCGTAAAATCACCTGGTGTCAACGGCCCCTATCCAAAAACCCGTACCTACTCTAAGAGCGGATGTGGACGTTGGGTGGTGGGGGAAGAGATATTGCGTGTTGCTAATGTGTGCTGCCATATATCTGTATATAGGAAAGAATCTGACCGTAGCGGTTGTCAGGTATCTCAACGTGACATTTGTGTCCGTGATAATTCAGCCGTGAGGGCGGATTTTTGATTGGCGGGTGCAGAGGAGTCGGGAATACATCGACGTTACATTATCCTAGAATGTGGACATGATGGAATTGTTCCACCAGTCTTTGAAAGCGCCCACGGTGGAATGGTGTCCTGGAGCCACCATATCATAGTGTGCAGTTTTCCCGATATGGTTTCCTAAACTCAGCGGCAGAACCACATTGCAGCGTGAAAATTGGGTTTTCCTTGATTCTTCTTCATTCCCCAATTGAAAGGTGGGGCTTACTTCGCAGACGCATGGAACGAATTTAAACGCTGCACGGAATGTTTTTGACACCAGAAAACGCACGTCACGCATATTACGGCCTGCTTTTCTGGGTGGGGAAAGAGACACTTCGGTAACATGAAGTGGCAGTTCGAGACTTTGCCGTGTCATTTTCAAGCGAAGATGTAACAAATGGTGGATTAACGGTTGTATGTAATGTTATCCGTCCACGCCTCATTCGGGATATGGATGTCGGGTATACCTGGCGTATTTTTGAATGTGCTGTGGGTTCAAAGTTGGCTGGTACCTTCTTGAACCTCCCCGTGCAAAAGGTTCTCAACTTGAACGCCCTTGGTGTCAACGCTACCGAATTCCCGGAGATCTCGTTGGTCGTCTACCACGACACCATCGACGCCATCGTTCCCGTTGCCCGGGCCCTTACGCTGTACGACAAATGGCATGCCGCTGGTATCAAGTGGTTTGAGACTTTCGAGGACAAGACCGCTGGCCCTTACCGTGGTTGTTATCGGACTGCGGTCGGCTGTTGGTTAAAGGACCGTTTCGCTGGTATTGAGCCCGTTCAGGCAGCAACAAAACATCCAAACACCAACCTTGAGTAAAGTAGTCAGAACCACCGACCTTGAGTACAGTAGTCTCACCGCTTTGACATACCCTGCTTCAGTCATCTCTCAGCCACGCCCTTGGCCCAACGGTGAGAGGTTACGGTCTCAACAGTACGTTCAACCTTCTCAACAGTTCCTTCTATTCTCAGCATCGCTAACTTGGTATCCTACCTTGGTATCCTCCATCTTGTACAACAGGATGCCACCGATGTTGAGTTGCTCGATGCCAATATGGAGCATTTCAAGAGGGAGGGTTCTTTTCGGCTGCGAAAATTGGAAAATATTCGGTAATTTAGCTGATTTTTCTCGAAAATCGTGAGGACTAACGTAACTCTTAAGTTTTACCTCCGGTCTGAAACGTTCCGAAACTAGAAGATTAACCGAGGCGATTGTACAAAGGAGCGAACCTTGCCGATCTCCCCCGAAAGTGGCAATGGTAGTTCACCTAGGAGCCGCCACCACCACTTCCTATGTGCTCAAGCTTTACACTTAAGGGTCCGGTTATCGCCCTTGGTTGACAGTTCTTTAGTCTCAGAATACCATATTACCAAGGTCATACTAGCTAAACCCTAACAGTCTCGTAAATATTCCGGGCTTATTGGCTGTTTGGATGTTTGGATGTTTGGATGTTTGGATGTTTGGATGTTTGGATGTTTGGATGTTTGGATGTTTGGATGTTTGGATGTTTGGATGTTTGGATGTTTGGATGTTT